>JAQQZR010000039.1:10280629-10302810 GCA_030068235.1 Notoglanidium macrostoma | reverse complement strand
CTGCATCACTTCATGCACCTCTCTTCTTACCCTGATGCACCCATCACTCTGGAACAGGGTAAATCTGGACTCATCAGCCCACATGACCGTTTTCCTTTGCTCCAGAGTCTAATCTTTATGCTCCCTAGCAAATTGGTGCCTTTTTTTCTGATTAGCATCACTGATCAGTGGTTTTCTTAAGGCTACACAGCAGTTTAGTCCCAATCCCATGAGTTCTCTTCGCATTGTGCGTGTGGAAATGCTCTTACTGTCACTGTTGAACATAACCATGAGTTCAGCTGTTGATTTTTTTTACGATTTGATTTCACCAAACGTTTCAGTGATCGCTGATCACAATCATTCAAGATTTTTTTCCGACCACATTTCTTCTGTGAAGATGATGGTTCCCTACTATCCTTACAGTTTTTAATAATCTTAACCCAATTTCAGTAGTTTCAGCAATCTCTTTAGATGTTTTCTTTGATGCATGCCAATAATTTGACCCTTCTGAAACAGATTAACATCTTTTCCACGACCACAAGATGTGTCTTCCGACATGGCTGTTTAAGAAATAAGAAGCCACTCACTGCATCAGTTAGGGTTAAATAACTTGTTTCCAGTTGAAACATAAACATCCATGCAGTAATTATCCAATGGAAGGCTCGTACCTATTTGCCTTGTTAAGTCCAGGTGGTGACCTTTTTTTTGAACAGGCAGTGTATATGATATAAGACCACTGAATCTGCTATGATATGATTTTGATTCATAAGACAACTATTTAATATTTTACAATTGGCTGTTGCTACTTGCTATGATATGGTACAGTTCAATTTAATAGCCTTCAGTTGATATGTGACCAACTTTGTATTGAATATGAGGTAGGCCTACCATTAAATCAGGAATGATGATAACATGGAGAAGGACAGTGTTACAGGCATGTCACCTTGCTAGCCTATTTACACCTCAAATTTAAAAATATAGTTTTTTTACACAGTAATTCATCCTTTTTCAATAATAGTAGATATATAATAAATTACAAACAATAAAAATTTATAATCAGTTATAAGCATGGATCCAAATTGTCTGATCGCCACACCCCTACAACGTACATATACAGTGCATTGCAAGTATTCACCCCCTTGAACTTTATCAATCTTTGTAGTGTAACAGCCTCTGGGGCCTCAGAGGAACAGGTGTATTTCTTTTGAGATTACGTGACACTTAAATTGCACACTGATTGACTTAAATTAATTATGTGACTTCTATGGTGTACATATTTTGTACATTTACTTGAAAGCTACTGATTTTCATCTCCATTTAATAATTTTAGTTGTCACGTTTAGTTTAATATCGAAAAGTTCAGGGAATAGCCTAAATATTTATGGAAGCCACTGTATAATGTATAACGTTTTCAAAGTAGATAATAATAATTATTATTAATATTAGAATATTTATTAATAATAATAATAATTATTATTATTATTATTAATAACCATCATTAATAATAATAATAATAATAATAATAATAATAATAATAATAATAATAATAATAATAATAAAGGAAAAATGAAGTAATTTACTACATAGACCTATATAAAAACTTTGCAAACCTTTAAAATTGGTTGATTTCAGGAACCAGAACATCTCCAGCTGACTTCCTGGTTGAAGAAGAAGCCATGTGATTGGTAGACGTAGTGGGGGCGGAGTTTACTTTGACTGAAAGACCAAATGACCATTGAGAGAGACAACATTTGATATTATGGAATTTGTCAAACACGGAGAAAGAGTATTTACAGTAGCTAGCTAAAACGAAGGCTTTTAACTCGTTTAGCTGATTTTTGACGACAGGTAGTTTTCTTAAAGACGACGACCTCCTTTTTCTTCTGTTTTCGCTGCGCAAGGCTGCTGTTTATACCAGCTCTTTGTGTCGACATGGTTTGTTTTTGTTGAAGAGAGAGAGAGAGAGAGAGAGAGAGAGAGAGAGGTTCTCCTGGCTTTAACTAGGAGGCTTTCGACGTACGTTAAAGTGTCAGAAAGCGGCATTTAAGTGACAAAATCGTACCAGGAGGATAGAAAGCAGTGTCAGCTAGAACATTATATCTGAACAGTGAGGTGTTGGAGGAGTCGGTGAGGAAGGAGATGGGCAATTGTCTAAAATCTCCTACTTCGGATGACATCTCTCTGCTTCATGAGTCGCAGTCAGACAGAGCCAGTTTCGGCGATGGCACTGATCCGGACCAGGAGCCGCCACCGCCTTATCAGGTAAGAGGCCTTCCTCGGAAACAGCAGGAGAGTCGGTTCATTGTGAAATGAAGGGTTTGTTTTCAGCACGCAGTGTAGAGCAGCTGCTTTGTTCCTTCGCGAGGCTGCAGACGACAGCTCGGGTCTACTCGGAAGTAACGGGTATGCTAGCAGCCGTGTCCAAGAAGAGAGCTTTCTGTCGAGCATGATTTCACAATGTTACAACACAAAGCACATCATGTAAAAAGGAAACATTTTAGCTATAGATATTAACGTTACATCGTTGTTGTATTGTCTGTGTTTACAGTGTCCCAGATTCCTTGGTGTGTTATGTGGTAGCTTAGATTGGCCAGCTTACTAAATGCTCTTTGTCTGGTGTTCTTGTTGGATGGATAAGATGTTTAAACTTGGCACAATTTCCACACCGGCCATTTCACTGGCCCTGTGTTTGTTTTTCTTAGTTCTGTGGCCTATTAACTCACCGCCCTTTTAACACAAATGGAAAGAAAGCTAATGCTACTCACTTACTAGGTTTATGGCTTTTTTTTTATTTAGTTAAAACCACTTCTGTACTTCCTATATTATTTTAATATCTGACCATGAATTACAGAAGCATGCAGCGACTCACTGGAAGAACCGTGCTGTACAGGTGCCAATACTTTTAAATACTCCCCTAAGCACAACAGAAGTAGCCTATGAATGTCTAATTATGTCGCTTAAGTGGGTTTTAAAGGAATAGCTCACCATAAAACACATTCAGTACGTCTGTGGTGAAATATTCGGGATGTGTTTAAGAATTCTGGTGGTTGGTGGTGTATTTTTCTTATTCCAGTGAGAAGTTAGCTCAAGAGCAAACTTTTAGCTTATAAGTTAGTGATGTTAAGTGATATTCAGTGTCCTATTAATGGAAAAATTAGAGACATCAAGAAGTGGACTCAGTCCTAGAATGCATCACAGCTGTAAAACACAGTTGTGCTGATTTACAGCCTTGTTAGTGATGTATATTATGACAAGTACAAGGTGTTGGTGGTGGTATTAGCCTGAAAGCTGAAGCTTTAAAACCTGATCTGTTTGAGCAGAGTGTACTGCTGCACTGGTTCCTTTAGACTGAGATGAGGTGCTTTCAGACCAGAAGAACTTTCTCATAATTCTTAGAACTGTTGGAGGAAGTACCCCTTTTTTTTCTTCTTTTTTTTGTGTGTCTGCACTTTGGGAACTGAGGATGATCATAGATCTTAGAAAGCTGATCATAGAGCTGATGATGATGAAGATCATAGATCTGATGGACTCTTTAGCTCATGCTTCAGGGTAGGTACTCGCCCAGAACAAGTGAAGCCATGAGTACAAGTGTACTGTGATTGGTTGAACACATGAACAAATGTAGCACTGCAATCACCGTTTTTAAAAATCCTTGTGAAACATTAGCCGTGTGCAAAACAGCTCATGATGTTAGCTTTTAAAAAATAAAAACCTCAAACACGTTGTTGTTTGTTGTATGTCGTGCAGAAGTGACACCTATTTACAAGCCGTTGGTCGGGTTTGTCAGCGTTTCTACTGGCAGTATGAATGCAAACAGAAAAAAAGCTCTTGAATGTATGTCTTTCTCAGGGGAGCTCCCCAGTGGGTAGTTCCTCTCAAGGAATCCCTAGTTGCCTATAAATTCCCACTGGCAAAACTATCAGTGAGCACTCGAATGGTATTGTGGATAACGTAGGGAACATTGTGAAGAGAAAATAGGCCGACATGGTGTAATCTGCTGTATATATTAATAACAGAACTAATGAGACATTGGTAGGTGTTATTCTTTGTTTGGTCTAAGAAGAAGCACTTGGTATCGCATTAAATGACTAAAGTGATGGGGAGTTTGGGGTATTTTCTTCTTTAACGCAGTGTCGCTTTAGGAACTTTTTTGCCAACCACTACACAAAAACACAGTTGCTTGATTGTCCAGTATCTGCTTCAAAAAGACACCGCTAGTTAAGCATGCAATTGGTACAGCCAGTATATTTGTTTGGCTTGGGTCCTAAAAGTTTAATCACGTTCATGCAGCCCCTCTGGTTTAGTACCAGCTGCCTATCAGTGAAGTGGTCAATGTGTAATTAGTTAGTGCACCCCCCCCCCCTTTTTTTTTTAAATGTTCAGCCAAATACTGTCCTGAACATTTGAATATTCTCCAAGAGTAATCTAGAGCGAGACTTAATAAAAGGAAACCAACAGTAGAATACAAATCTCATGAAAGGGTCTATTGTGGGACAAATTGACTAAACAATGAAATAGTTTGAAACGGATTGTATGTTTTCTTTCAAGTTTTAACTATCAATCATCTTGACTAACATCTGTTTACCAAAATGCAAAATATTGAGCTTATATGGACTGTTGTAATATCATCAGTTTGGCCTCTTACAGTATGGTTAAACCTTGTTTCAGATAATGCACTAGTTCTTACAGAAATAGTTAAATATACTTTATTTGCATGTGTATTTCATTGGTTTGTATTGGAATAATACGTGCATAAACGCTTATTCCTTGCAGAATATCATCAGCACCTTTTAGAAAATGTAAGAAATAATTGGCTTTCAAACAGGTGATCCCCTTTTAATTTGTAATTAAACTCACCATTGAAAAGGTACAGGTGTCAGTGTAGGATTCACTCTTTCACCCAGTTTAAATGAAGAAAGGTTCTCTCAGCTTTTCGTTGTGTTTGTGTATACCACACTGAGCATGTAGAAACGAAAGAAGAGGAAATGATTGTCTGATGCTTGGAGAAACAATATTGTAGAAAAACATGGACACCCTCAAGGCTACAAGTCCATCTCCAGGGATCTTGATGTTCCTGTGTGCTCTGCACATAACGCCATCAAGACGTTTGCAGCTCATGGCATTGTGGCAAACATGTGGATGAAGAGAAATGTCAATGATTGATCGCAGTGAAGCTTTGTTTTCATAATGCTTTCCAAATGGTTTCCAAACAAATTCAGGTAAAACAGTGTAAGCTCACCCTCCGTCATCATCTGAATGAAAGGGGGCTCTGTAGTAGGAGAACCAGAAGGACCCCACTGCTGGCACGGTGACCTAAAAAAGCCAGACTGGAATTGCCAAAACGTACCTGAGGATAGAGAGCATGTTCTGTAGACAAATGAATATCCTGTATACAGATAAAAATTTGTTTCCGAGAAAATGAAATGAGGCATTCAACGAAAAGAACACTGCCTTACGGTCAAACATGGAGGAGGTTCACAGATGTTTTGTGGTTGCCTTGCTGCTTCTGGCACTGGGTGCCTTAAATGATTGCTTGGCGTCAGGAAAGCCTATGACTACCATTGAATTTTGGAGCACAATGTAGGGCCCACTGCCAAAAATCTGGGTGTCTGTTGGAGGTCATGGGTCTTCCAATAGGACAATGACCCAAAGCATACCTCAAAACACCCATGAATGGTTTGTGGACACAGAGGTCACAAAACGGCAGATGAGCGAACGCACCCTTCAGATCAGGGAGACCTGGAACGCATCACAAAAGAAGAGTGGACCAAAATCCCGGTAGAGCGGTTCTTCTGCCGGGTGTCATTCTGTCTGTGCGCGCTACCAAATCTTAAGTAATTTTGTCCGTACCATTTTTCAATGAATATTCTGAGTTCTGAATGAGGAAAAAGAACATACTAAAAGTAAAATAAAGAATTTGCTGAAAGCTATTTTTGACACAATTTTTTTTTTTTTTGCAGTGAACCTAATTATTTAAGAGCAATTTGTTTTATTTGAATGAAAATGTGCAAGAGTGTCAATATTTCTGGCCATGACTGTCAACTTGATTGCTGTGCTGAAAATAATTTTGCTAGCTATAAGGTAAACCTTAGGAAATTGAAGGCTTAATAGGTGACAGTTTTTTTTTTTTATTTATTTTTTTTATTAACAATTGAATTTGTGGACTTTTTTTAAATATTATTTGCAGCCAACGTATGGTGACGATATTAATTAAAAGCAATTTAGCAGAATACATTTTCAAACGGACCATCTATAAGCTAGTGTCTAGAAAGTTAATTGTCCTTTTTACAAATGTAGGCCTGTCAAGATGTGCTTACGCTATGCTTTAGCCATCCCTTTTTGTCTAGTAATGTGTTAACCATATTGTTTAGATGGATGATTGTAGGTTAATGTAGGTAAAATGCTGTTTTGGACAATAAGAAGAAAATTTGAACATTTCTAGGAACAGGAATAAAAAAAGTGCCACATTTTGTCAAGTTCTGTTTTTAGAATTTAGTATAACTGAAGATTAATATCTATGGCATGTCTGCACTGAATGCCATTATATTGTGTCTTATATGAGCATTTCTTTCTTGAGGAAACAACTAATTTAATGTGACTGGAGTTTGATCTGAGCACTGACCGTAGTCTGCATTTCAGTAGGCTCTAAACAGAGTTCAAGTGCTGTGGGAAAGTGTGTTAAACTACATTTAAGTTCGAGAAGGAAAGTGCAAGCAGATTTGGCACTCTGGTGTAGCAGCAGATAAGCCGACACCACTGCGGAGGTTTGACGATGGGGAAGATCTTACTGGTAAGACTTCCACACTGCTGTTTCATCACTCAGACTTTACAATATCCTGCATGGCTAATAAACTAATAAAGGTGTGTTATTTGAGAAAAGGCCTAGCACAGCACTCTGTTTATAATTTGGTGTTTTTTCTGGACTAGGTTTTCTGCTTAGCATTAGAAGAATAATTGTAAACTAAGGGATGTGGATGAGACAGGAAAGTGAAAACGCAGGAAAGTAGACCGTGTAGAGACAGTACTGCTGCTTTGTGCGGTATCCTGACAGCAGTGTTCAACTGAAGCCTCTTTTTTTTTTTTGGGTGAATGTTAGAAGGTCTGTTTGAACTGCGCAGCCCAGACAAAGAGGGAGCCCATGCTAACTCTGCAACCCAAATCATTTTCAATCTCGGCACATTCCTGTGTCGGCTGCCAAGAATGCTTGACGTATTTCTTTCTTTCCCCCGCCTTGTCTGGACCGCTTAGAGCTTCAGGCAAGCTTTTTAGCTTACTGAGATAAATCTTAGGAACATTTTACCATGTTAAGTGAAACACCTTTTTTTTTTTTCCAGCCCCCTGTCTATAGGCCAAAACAAAGTCTATGACCTCACCAGTGAAACCCCAGTCTGTTGTGTCAGATGCGTATACTTCAAACCTATACACCTGTCCAAATGCAGTGAAATGCCAACCAGGTGATCCTTTCCGAGTTCTCAGTTAGACTGGAATGTCTGAAAGTGAGCAGTTTTGCACAGTCCCCGTCCCAAAAAATGAACAACGCAGCAGGAGGAGGTGTTTGTGCACGATGGCTTACTGGACTCTTCAGGCTTCCTGAATCCTGCCATGTTCAGCTGTGCAAAAAGAGGCTTCTTCCAGCTCTGTACACACATCTCAAGCTTCCCACCAACTCTCCCAAAGCCTCAAATGGCAAATAAGAGACCGACTTGTTACTGGAGGAGTTTTGTCTTCTCGATGTTGATGTGACAAGGCTTTGGTGGGAGGGAAGTTGTTAGGGAAGAAGTATTTGGAGAGCAGTTGGCTGGAAATGCTGACTCATCTCAGCAGACTGGGCAAAGGAGGGTAAGTGTAATTGTGAGACCGAGAGAGAACATGAATGTGTGTCAAAAGGATTGTAAGAACTGATGGAGCTTCCCTGTAGCCTTACAAATGGTTTTCCCCTCCTTTCCCCCTGTCGTATTGATTGCATTGTCACTGGCTGCTCTCCAGCTGCCTGTTTGTTTTACGATTGGACTGCAGTGCACTTGTCTACTTGTCCCTCCCTCACTCTTTCCTCGCTTTTAAAGAGAACACACGCTGTGTGGGTGTGAGAGACAGCTCAGCTAAAGCGTGGCACTCTGGATAGAATCGAGCCAAAAACCCCTTTCTCGCTACAGGCTTGTTTATTTTTCCTCTCTCCTGCTCACTACCTTATGTCTATGTCTTAGGTCTGTGTTTCATTTTCTTCCCTCCTGGAGATCCGTACATTCACACGCCCTTATTTATAAAAGTTAAGCCTTGTTCACATCTGGTGTTTCGATAAAAAGTGGATAGCCGAGACGGCTAGCGGTTCACACCTAGCATTTTCATGTCTCTCACTCAAGTACTGGATAAAAACAGTCTCTCAAACAGATCTACAGTGATCCTGATCACACAAGACTACAAACTCATAGTCTGTTCAATTGTTAATTATTGTAAATTATTATTTTGAATCTTTTAGATATTATCTCAAGTTGTTGAGAGAAACTTGGTATAGCTTACAGCTATAGTAAATATGTATGAGAAGTGTTTGAGATGTAGCTATACATTGTTCTGGAGTATCCAACAGGCACTTCCGTTTCAAGCTCATATTTAGAGATTATTGATTTATTGCTTTTTACCCAATTAAATTGCTTAACATCGCTCACTTTAGTAATTTGGCCCAGCAGTTTTGTTTCCTATAACAGGACTGTCCGATGGCTGAAAACATTGATTTTAATCCATCTAAGATCTGCTAAGGTAAGATATAGCTAAATAGTGGGAGCTGATCAGCATTCGTCAAGTAGCTAGCTAACCTCTCGAGCGTTTTAGTTGAATATGTCGACAATGTGAACCTTAAAGATGTCGACTAGTCAAATATTACTGTTTTCTGTTATTTTATGTGCATGCTTGCCTGGTGTAGATATAAGTTACTGTAGTCCTCTTCGTACTAGAGGGTGTGCAGTGTTGGAGGAATTTTCAAATTCATAAAATCTGGATTTCTTAATGGTAAAAGTGTATGTATGCTTCAAATAGTTTGAGACTTGGTTATGCCCATCGTAGTCACCATAAGCACGTGCTGGTCCGAAAAAGCCTTCCTACGGTGTACTGAAAAGTATGTTTCTGCGTGCTGATTTAACACGGGCATTCGGGAAATCAAAGCATCTCTACAACCCACAAGAGACAGTAGAAAATCTATTGCTGCTTTGATATTTGAATCAAAATCTATTTCCTGCAATGAAATTTCTTGCTGAGCAGCAGATTTCCTTTATGGTCCTGGCGTCGTTCCTGCTATCGTATGCAAACTATATGTTTAATCACTGGATTCAGAATTAAACTTAACGTCATAATTAAAAATGAAAGTGCAAGACTGCGCCTGTATCTTTAACACGCTGCCATTTTCTGGTGGGTTTGTGGGTGGGGGAATGCCTGATGTGCTTCAAGTGTAGTTGTGTATCCAAGTGGGCCTGTTTTGGTTGAGATTACTCCACCAGTAGAGATTACTACTTTTTTTTTTTTTTTTTCTTCTTTCTTTTTTGTTTTTTTTTTTTTTTTTATAAATGACAGCGTCTTTTGTAGAAAGGTGTTTTAACTCCAGTGCACTTGCCTGGGAGTCCAATTAACTAGGCCAAATGTAGCAAATGTAATTTAAACTCAAAGCTGAGATGAGTTAATTATGTACATTAATACAGCTTGTGGAAAATAAGCTTGCACTTGACTCCCTGGGAGGGACTTGATGTAACTGTTGTCTTTATCCTCTACTGATCTCTTTGACGATGAAGCATTGCGCGTGTACCCTCGATAAAAAGGCAGGAAATCTTTGTAGTGTTCTCTAGTCAAACTTAAGGATGTTATTTGTAAGTATCCCTTGCTGCAGAACCAAAAGGCCAGGAGGTGGAGTCAGACCTGATCTGGCGCCGTGGAATTTAATAAAACGTCCAGGCAGTGGAAACATCTTTGTGCGTTTCAGGCTGGATAAGCATGTTCTTCTGTGTTGTACAGCCTCTTGTGGGTTAGGGGTTAATGTTATGATTGCGTCACCTCCCGGACTTTTGGTTCTGCAATTCTATTTCTAATTTGATCTAGGATTACTCCTTATTTAATCTAGTCTCTTTATTTTCGCTCAGTGAAGTATTTAAATTTAATCGGTTTTATTTTGCTTAGATTTGTCCCTGTTTCTACATCCCTGTATATACATTATGGCCTAAGGTTTGTGGACACCCGATCAACACAGCAATATATTCTTCCCCAAACTTTTTCCACGAAGTTGTAGAGGATGGGATTGTGTGCTGTAGCATTACAATTTCTCTTCACTGGAACTGAGAGTCCCAAACATGTTCCAGCATGACAGTGTTCCTGTGCTGTATGTGCGCTCCATGAATATATGGTTTATGAAGTTTGGTGTGGATGAACTGAAGTGTCCTGCACAGAGCCCTGACCGAACTCACTGAGCATGTTCGGGATGAGCTGGAATGCTGACTGCACCCCGGTTTACTGATCTGTACATTTTCATCCAAGAGCTGTTCTTGATTGTACATTTTTCGTATAATTGTTGGTCTTCAAAGGTTTGCTGTTTTCCAGATTCAGTCGTTCGTTTTTTTTTTATTAATTAATTTAAAAAAAAATGTGTAGAGTCTCAGTATTAAGGTCCCTGGCATAGACCTCCGAGTTCAGTGCATACCCACATTCATGTTCACCAGAAATATTGGTTCGAAACGCAACATGCGCTCCGCAGCTAGAGCTGTATGCATGTCTGTTATTTTAAAGAAAACGTCTAACAAAGTCCTGATTCACCATGTGTTGTTGCAAGCTGTGTGTTTGTCACCTTGCTGACGTGTGGCCGAATATGCTGCTGTTTGCTTAACCTTCTCAGATATAGACTCCCCTGTTTCACTTCACTTCTGCTTGCGTGCATGCGTTCCCGTTTGAGCGATGGAGGGGGCACACTCCGAGCAAGCACGTTTCTTGCCTGACATTAGATGAGCGTGTTTAAGGGTGTAGTAATTTAGTGTAAATATGTATTAATTGGTAATAATAATTGGTTTAATATTACTTGCATTTTCTGATTAAATATAAAAAATGGATATGTTCAAGTTCTGTTCAAGATTTGTTAGTCACTCTTTTTAATGCTGGTCATTTTGTTGGGTAATTTAAGGTTATAATCCTGTTACGTTGTACATTTTATAGTACGATGTACTCCGATCAGGCGTAACGTTAAAACCACCTGCCTAATATTGTGTCGGACCTCTGAAGGTGTGCTGTTGTATCTGGCACCAAGACTTCAGCAGCAGGTCCTTTAAGTCCTGTAAGTTGCGAGGTAGGGCCTCTGTGCAACGGACATCCCACAGATGCTCGTTCCGATCGAGACTTGGAGAATTTGGAGGCCTCTGAGACGTGACTCATCACTTGCTGCGTAATATATCTCGCGGCTTTACAGGTGCCACTGTTACGATAAAATCAACATTAGTCACTTCACCTGTCAGTAGTTTTAATGTTCTTTCTGATCGGTGTATGTGGAAAAGAAGGCTATAAATAAGCATTGGTGCCCAGTGAAGAAATGTCCCTTTTAGTATCCACAGAAATATACAAATGTCTTCATGCCAAAATATTGCCGTTAAAATGTGTAAAACATTTTCAGGCATGTTTCTTACAGACTCATCAATTACTCATCTTTAGTCTTTGTAATTGCATGACGGCAATAGGCAGGATCTTGTTTACGAGCACTTCCGCGCAAGTGTGAGTGTCTGGGAATAAGCCCGAGGCTTGATTTCAGCAGGTAACAACACTTTCTGAGAAGCTCAGCTGTCCATGTGGGTCTGTGTCATCTGGCTGTACGAGGAGTCTGAATCATGATGTGGTTTTGCTTTGGTCTGACTCTGAGACACACACACACACACACACACACACACACACACACACACACAAAGGAATGTGGATGATGTCATGTTCATTGTCTTGCTGTTGTGCAAATGGAGGTGGGGGATTCAAAACGGTACTCTTTGTCTACCCTATGTCCGGCCCAGACAAGAAAGATCCCCCGCCTCATGAGATGTGGAGCTTCTCTCATTTCATACCATCCTTAGCCTCTCCACTCTCAAGCACACTACCACCCATTGTACCACCCTTAAGTAGGACAATCTGTCCAGTATTTTAGGTCCAGGAGATGAGCTGAAATGAAAGCGTATGGTATTAGCCTCAGAACTAAATAAATAAGGCCTTGGGTTTGACTCAGGAGGGTCTCGGTGCCTTCTTGCTCCATGATTAAGTAATAGGAAGGTGTCAGTTGTGAGAAGCCAGTAAGAGATCATGTTCTTATTCTCGTCCTTGCGTTTGTCCATTTATCCACACACGTGCTCTCTCACACGTTTGCACCTGTGTGTGTGTGTGTGTGTGTGTGTGTGTGTGTGTGTGTGTCATACAACTATCAGGATAATTCAGCCTTCTACAAAAGACACTGGGACCTCTCTTTTCTCTCCAGCTGCCTTTAGCTGTTTCAGTTAAACCCTGCCACGTGCTCCAAGGTCATGGGGTCTACTGTACTGGCGTACAGACTATTTTTACAGTGTCTAGTTGTACCCGTTACTGTTGGGGCGAATTATAATTTTTTTTTAATTTCAAATGAACATGTAGAGCATGCAAATGATTAAAATGTTTCGTCATGCTTCATTGTAATGTGTAGGATTTCAGTCATTTTGAGTTTATGCTTACTGAGTAGCGTCCAGTGTCCTAGCTAATTGTGCTTTGCATGGTTTATGTTGTATAATTTTATTACAGTAGACGAAGTAATATAATGCCTGCGTAATGTTATTTATAAGGCTGTCGGTCCTGTTGCTTCAATATTTGTCCTTTCATTATATTACAGTGACTATACTCCTGTAACTGCTTTGCTGATGAAAGATCAAATGAATAATGGCATTGAGAATGAGGCCCAAAGCTTTCTCATGGTTTCCGAGTTGCTGGCTCACCTCAGGAAACTTGTTTCCCTGACTGTCCCATACTATTATTGATATTTGTATTGTGGATACATAATAATGTTGGCATCTCTGTCAGGATTTTGCCAGGGTGACCTCAAAATGTTTTACATTTAAGCCTTGGGCATATGTCTGGTATTGTAATGGGAAATAATTTGTTAACATTTTCTTGACCATATATGTGGCCATTTTTCTTCATCTGTGTTTACAACTTTTTGATCATTCAGCTATAAATGTCAAATGTTTCTAATCATTTACCTCCTCTGTTATGCCATTAATTTATACCGCATACCTATCAAGCACACAAATGTGACTGGCATCGTCACCTGATGCTTTACTATTATTTGTGTTGTCAAACTCCCTTGTGTGGTGGGGCATGTTTTTAGCTGTTTGTATGGCAGGTCCTCCCAAAGAAAATGCCAAAAGGTTTACCTGGCTACAGAAGCTAAGGCGTAGACATGTCAATACAGTAACCTACGGGAATACAAACGCTACCATTGGCACCTCACAAAGGTAGTAAAACCAACATGGTGTGTGTTTGAGCAGGCAGAATAACTTGTTTGGCTTGACGTGGCAGCATGTGATTGTGTGTGTGTTAGAGAGAGACACCGATACAGAGAGAGAGGAACCTGATCTCCTGACTTTTGATCTGATCTCTGATTCTCGGACAACTGTAGTTCACTCACAGCCCTTGTGCTACTGCACTGTCCAGCTCTGAGTCTGTCACTCAGTCTATTATTAATGCTGTGATCATTGTGACAAGCGTTTAGATTCTGCTATGAAATGTCCATTAGATTCTACAGTGATGTGTTTCTAGTGTAACAAACAGAATGTTACATCAAAAAAAAAAAAAAAAAAAGAATTTCAATGAGGGGTGAAAGATAAACTGTCTAGCAGAGTTTTAACCAAGGGCCAGGGCAGGGAGTGAGGTTTATAGGCAGATTCTTTCATCC
This sequence comes from Notoglanidium macrostoma, assembly GCA_030068235.1. Classification (NCBI taxonomy): domain Eukaryota; kingdom Metazoa; phylum Chordata; class Actinopteri; order Siluriformes; family Auchenoglanididae; genus Notoglanidium; species Notoglanidium macrostoma. The sequence continues at coordinate 10,288,913 of JAQQZR010000039.1, read as the reverse complement.
CAGGTACAGGTTTTGACTCGAATAATATTTATTGCTTCTTATATATAAATATATATAGCTGCAGTCAAATTGGTAATCATACAAAAATAGACAGTGGAGCACAATTTTGGCTATTTTGCATGCAGCCATCATGTGTCTTGGCTTATTAGAAGCCAAGAACACATACATTTCAAAATCTGTAAGCTCCTAGGGTTTATGTTCTTTGTGTTTGATATAAAATTGCAGAGTTAGAGAGTATTGGGTATTTGGTTTCCCCCATTGCTGGCTGTAGAGAATGCTGAGTAGGCATCTGCTTGAACGAAGCCATTCTGTTCACTTCACTTTGTCTCTCGCAGTTAGGCTGTTTCTCCATCTGGCTCTTTTGCAATGCATTATTTTCCATATTTGGAATAAGGAGGCTGAGCTTAAATGAAACATTGCCCTCTAGTGGATCAGTGTGTAATTTTTCACTCAATATGAAGTTGCTTACTAATAACCATAGTCCACTTCATTACTGGAATGCGATTCATGACCATTATTACTCACTTTCATGTATTGGTTTCACAGACAGAAAATTTATGGAGTGCTGCTTTGGTGCTGCAAGTGCACCGACATGAGCCATAATTCTTATTGTTGGATATGGTGTATAATCATGTGTGTGTGTGTGTGTGTGTGTGTGTGTGTGTGTGTGTGTGTGTGTGTGTGTGTGTATGAGCAGGTAAATATACCCGTTTACCACCCCACTCCGAGTCAGACCCGGTTGGCGACGCAGCTGACTGAGGAAGAGCAAGTACGCATCGCACAGAGGATTGGCCTCATTCAGCACCTACCCAAGGGGGTCTTTGACCCTGGCTGTGATGGCACTGAGAAGAAGATACGAGAGTAAGTAGTCCGTAGCTGCTGCTGCCTGTCTGGTTTAGGGGTGGGGGGTGGGGGTGGGAGCTGTTCTCATAAATAGGGCTGGTGGTATTTGTGACGCACCAAATCTATCAAAGATTTTTGCACAAAATGTGACCATTTCGTTATTTGTTTGTTGTGCCTGAGAAAACAGGATGGAAAATTATTTAATTATATATTATTATATAATTATATTATTTGGTACAAGACTTGTGAAATAGGCAGGCTGTAACATAATTGCAAAACACAAGGCTTCACTTGAAGCCTTGATAAAAGAAAACACCAAGTTTACTGTGTTTCCTGCTTTCTGTGTAGGTGCGTGATCTGCATGCTGGACTTTGTGTATGGGGATCCGATCCGGTTTCTGCCTTGCATGCACATCTACCACATGGATTGCATCGATGACTGGCTGATGCGCTCCTTTACCTGCCCCTCCTGTATGGAGCCTGTGGATGCTGCACTTCTATCCTCCTATGAAACCAACTGAACTTAATCACCTGCGCGCACACACACATACACACACACACACACACACACACACACACACACACACTCTGCCCTTACATTTTTGGAAATATCCCACCTATAGGCAGGGGACAGGTCAGAGCTATTTCTCATAGCACTGTGGGACAGTACAGGACCGCTCTCCCGGGTTGTCCTGCTGGACAGGGAAACCTGCAGGAGCTGCACGACTGCAACTCTTTCCAACATCCTGACGACCCAGACCATTCTGCTGTGCCACCCCTTACACTGGAAAGCAGAAAACAGTTTTTAAAAAGCGCTGAAAGGGACCGAAGGGAAAAATGCAATTTGTCGTTCCCCCTTTCTGTGTGTGTAATGCATTGGGGTGTGACTCACTCTCTCTCTTTTTTTTTTTTTTTTTTTTTTTTTTTTTTTTTTTAACTTCCCCCCTCTCTTTTTCCAGTAAGGGCTTGTCAGAATTTCGGCTAAGAAGAAAAAGATGAAACGTGCTTGCACCTAAATTACAAATAGTGAAATTTGCACTTCTCAGAGACATCTTTTCCCACAGAGCGCCTTGTTCTACATGTAGGGGCGTGTACAACTCCTTGAACTCATTCCATTCAGCTCCCAGCCTCTAGGTTTCCTGTTAAGCGTACTAACCGTATCCAGTTGCTGCGGGACATGCTTTGGTGGAAGCTGGGAAGTAGAACCCTTAGGCTGAAAATTTGTCCTTGTGTTGTTTTAGGGGATATCAGTTTAGTCCAACTAACATGACTGCGACTCTGTTCATGTTTTGGCACATGGATTTGAAGTGAAACTTGCTACTAATTTAATGTACAGAATTCCAGCTGTAATATGAGGTATATACTATATGTGCCATCCATATTGGGTCAACCTTGTAGAAATTATAGTGCTTTTAATAGCTAGATGTTTTAGAGGAACAGGTAACAGCTTAGGCAGTCCACACTAATACATTTTAGTTTTAAAAAGCATCACTTTTGCCACGTTTACACCTGGCATCTATACAACGCTGGAATGGCCAAGCCGAGTGTTTTGGGATTGGTGCTGGCCCCGTTTTAGCTTGAATGGCCAGAAACTGAGGTTTTTGGAAACAATGACACAGACACCCATGTTTGTTCATGACTGGCTGTTATCAGTCATGACGAATCCTTTCTTGATTCATCACACTTCCGATCACATGACCCTTTTCTGGAAATAAACATTCGACTACCAGTGGAGAATGCAGTATGGATAACGATTTAAAAGCGCTGTTAACCTTGTTGTCTTTGCTGAAAGCTGTTGTGCAGTTAAATTCTGCATTTTGTAATGCTACAACTACGTACACGCGCAGGAGGCAAGCTGTTACTCAGCCGATCTGCACCCAAGCAACCGACTACCGAGTAGACAATCTGCTTCCTTTTTGTTCGGGCACACGCTTGCCCAATGTACATGAATGATCGTGCTTTGTGTTTTCAGGTGTCCTAGTATGGATGAGGATTATGTCTGATACAGAGCTAAAACACTCATCTGGACAGAGACTGCTTTCATTTTAAAACTAAAACGTATTAACGTGAACATAAAGGTTTGTAAAAACACCAGTGGGGCAGGGCTCTGCAATTACGTTTGGTGACGTGGCAGTTTTATTCACGTTGTGAGTGCTCACTGTGGTATTGTAGGTGTTTCAGGGCTGCGTCAAGTAGCCTACCAATTCACAGGTTATAAATACAGTGGGTGTTTCCAAAACAATAACTATTTAATGAGCAACCTTATTACTGTTTTAAGATTTAATCATTTTACCAGTACACTATGTGTTCGCTATTGTGGTTCAAAATATGTCCAGTAGGTGGAAACATTGCATTAAGGTGGGCCTACCAGTGAATCAGCGTGAACACAGTGTGAATTGATTAACTTCCCAGTGTGTGAGCTGTTTATAGTCATACAATGATTTTCATGTCTTTATTTGTGCCTCGTGATTTCCTTTCCTTGCTGCTTAGCTCCTCCCTCTGAGGAACTGGGGAAAAGGTGCAAAGAAAGGAAACAAGGACTGGAGAAATGCAGAACTAGCTTATTTGCCCAGTGAGACTAGTCTGCTCACTGAAATATAGAGAATCCACTGAATAAATCTATTGATCCCATATTGTGTTCAGCTAATTATAAACAACAGGGGTCACATTCTGAATTAATCTTAGTTAAAACATTATTCCCCTGTACAGCATGCACGTAAATGTTTGAAATGATATTTTTGGCCTCAACATAATTCCCGTTGTTTGAACAGGTATTTACATGTGAAGTTTAAATGCTTATTCCTCTGTACACCTGAGCAGTGTGAGAAAATGGAGAAATGATGTTCTTTTGGTTGTTTGGGACAGTTAGCATACGGTGTTCGGCAAGTCCACGGTTTCCTTTTTATATTCCCATATCCAGTGCTGCCACATTCATGTGACAAACACCTACAGAGATATTGTAAAATGTTTATCCAATTAACAGACAGGGTCAGATTTGTTACAATGTGATGCTGGAACCATTTTATTTGCCTGCGGCATGTCTGGAAGCCCTGTAAAAATGTAAACATTTCCTGTTTCGCTGGTAGGCCAACTAGTTCATTAAGGCAGACTGCTATTTGCCAACTCTTAGAATTTAGTCTTGGGGACAACTTAGAACCTGTATCATAGCAAAGTCCAACCAAACGCCTTAAGATTTGCCCTACCATGGCACGATGACCTGAAATATGGCGCCAAGGCAGATTTAGAATTTTTCCGAGCCAAATGGTGGAGTGTTCTTGACTGTTCATACGAATCACTCTGAGTCTGACTGAGCATCTTATTTACTAAAGAATGAAGGCAAAAGCATGTAAAAATCTGTGAATGACTTGTGATAGAGTTCTCGAAGAACTTTAGAAGATAGATATATAGCATATAGTGATGAGTATGCATTGCACACTTCAGTTTTAAGATGTTAAGTTTTGGTCACCTGAAAGACCTAACCGCTTGTTATAAGAGGGCTGTGAATCCTGTAGGATCAAACTAATATCGCTGGCTGTTACCGTCCGGTTACTTACAAGCTACACGTCACACGCTCCTTTTTGAATTTATGATCGTGCTTTGGAATATAGTTCAGACTCTGAAGCACTGCCATAGTGCTGTTAGATTATATCAGCTTTTTTTTCTTTGAGTTTTTTTTTTTTTAAATGCTATAACTTGTCTATTACCAGAACCAAATAATTTATTTAATTGCAAGAACAGTGGAGTAATTAAGACACGGGATGGGTAGAAGCCTTCTTTTTCAATAAACATTCAAGAATGAGTTGTGATCTCTAGGAATAATTTTAAAACTATTGGGTATTAGTGTATGAAGTTTGTTGTTTGTCAGTCCATGATTAATAGGTGCAATAATACACTCTGGTGTACATTTAGATATTAACTTCTGGGCTGTTTTTTGTGTGTAAGCCATTAATTCATAACTGCTTAAATCTACAGCATAATGAGTCAGAAACCAGAACTGAGTGGTTATCACATGATAAACTTTTTATTTGCCGAGTGTCTGCGGTTGGTTGGTTTGTTTTTTTTCTCTCCTCTTCTTCGGTGTGTATATGATTTCATGTTGAATCATATCCATTGCAATCTGTTGTTCTTATTGTACATGTCGATTATTTTATGACTGTAATTTTTATTTTTATTTTAATCAAATCTTTGATATTAGAAGTTCATCAAGTATTACCGTAAAGAGTGCAGATCTATCTGATTTTTGAAAAGAACTGTTACTGGGCTCAAAGTTTGGCCCATCACCAGGGCGCTGGTGCAGCCAGCAGCAGAAAGCAGTACTTGCTTTGGACTCTATACTGTCTCCATTTGACCTTTTCTTGTTTTAAAAAATAAATAAATAAAAAGATTAATAAAGAGGTACAAATGTGAAATGGAAACTGAGTGGTATGGAATGCAATGACGTGCAATGACACACAATTCAGTTTACCTTTTTATTTGAAATGTCCCTTGATATTCTTGTTTGTTCAGATATAAGCCCTTCCCTCTTCTCTCCTATATTTGATGGCGAAGCACAAAAAAACCCCGCATAGTGTTCTATTTTTCTAACATTGGTGTCATCAGTTCTGTAAAAATATGATCATTGTCATGCCTAAAGGAAGTGGAACCTGATTTTATGTGCTGTTTCATTGCTCTTCAGATAGAGGTTTTCTTTGTCCTGTTAGTAAACACCATCCTTAAATTTCCCCAAATGTGTAAACAAAACTGAAACACAAATGTGGCTGCTATTAAACTTTAGTTTTTCCATTTTTGTCCTTTTCTTGAACTGTGTGTCTGTGTCTGTGTGTGTCTGTGTGTCCATTCCTTATTAATGCCCAGCTATGACTCTAGAGGATCTGTAAACATAATGTATGTGGTTCAATGTTTCGAGGAAATAATCAATCATCAAGCATGCTTATATTCTAGTCATTTATTTAAGCACATTCCTGTGTTGGCCTATTCACACCTTCAAGTAACAGGTTCGTTTAGCTGGTTAATCATGCAAATTAAGTCTTTTTTTACTATCAAGTTTTTGTTTTGTTTCTCCGGAGAGCATGTTGCTTTAGACCAGTTGAGCAATGTAGGGTTTTTTTCCCAGAGCTCTGAGATTGGCATCAGGAGGGCAAAGGCACTAAAGTGTGACCAACGACTGCCTCACAGACCCCGCCTTGCTTTCACAATGCACATGAACATCACTACCACTGTTTGCAGAATAAAACAATTCAGGGTTTTCTAGAGATCTAAGTAAAAAGGATGTGTGTGAGTGTTAACTGTGTGGTCCCCTTTGTTAATATGTATGATTTAGCATCTTGTATGCATTGCAAGCAAATTACACATTTTAATAATGTGAAATAATGCTAATCTATAGATGACTGTTTGTTTTTATTGAGTTCAGATACATGAAGTGGTCATGAAGACTGAAAGTCATTTTATTGTCTTAATATTATAGTTATGTGCGTTTCCTCTGCTGGCTATGTAAATAACTCTTCCTTACACTGTTGGTCAGTTTCTGTTATGATTTAAACCCATGACTCGTTTTTCCCTCCAACTTTAGTAGCGTTTATCATCCACTAGATGGAGATGGGTGTGCTGTCATACTTATTTCTGCTGAGATGTTTTGATGTTTAGATCCATTTCCTGCCTTTCTTCTTCCTCCAATCCATTTGTTTGAGAGCGCAGCTGCAAACGACTTATGCTTTTAATTTGCATTGTTATTTTTGAGAAAAATCTCCTTTGACCCTACATATCTGACCTCTGATCTCACTGATCTGATCAATTAGGCCTCCCTTCCTGGATCAGAGCCAACAGATTTAATCCTTTTAGCTAGGAGAAGTAATATCTACTTTAAATGTTGTTAGACCTGTGACTTGGAATGATGATCTTGTGTCCACATATTTTATATTTATCAGTCCATCCATCAAATAAAGTATTTTGTATTTTTTCCTGTGCTCAGCAGTATTAGTTTCTCATGTCGCAGGTTTGAGATACATGAGTACATCTGCACATTCATGTAATTATTTAATCAGCCATTCGTGTGGCAGCAGCTCAATGCAAAAAGATATGCAGATACGGTCAAGAGCTTCAGTTAATATTGACATAAAATAGAATGATGAAAAAATGTGATCTCTGTGACTGACTGTGGCATGGTCGTTGGTATCCGATGCTCTGGTTTGAGTATTTTAGATACTGCTGATAGACTGGAATTTCCACAAACAATAGTGTATACACACAATGGTGCAAAAAAACTAAAATATTGAGTGAGTGACAGTTCTGTCGGTAGAAACGCATTTTGATAAGAGAGATCAGAGGAAAATGGCCCAGTTGGTTTGAGCTGCCTGGAAGTAATTCATATAATCACTCCTTACAACCGGGGTGAGCAGAAAAGCACCTCAGCATGCACAAAACTTTGACATTTGAGTTAGATGAGCTACAACATCAGGTGACCAGTGGTGCAAAAAACAAAAAAACATTATGGGTGTGTAGGGGCTATGGGGTGAAACGATTTGTTGATGAGAGAGATCAGAGGAGAGCTGAGCTGAGAGGAAGTCTATAGTAACTCAAATGAGTAGTCTTTACAACCATGGTGAGCAGAAAAGCACCTCAGCATGCACCAAACATCGACCATTAGATGGATGAGCTACAACATCAGATGACCACATTGGGTTCCACACCTCTGTCAGCCAAGAACAGGAATCTGAGGCTATCATGGAAACAAACTCACAGGAAGTGGACAGTTGAAGATTAGAAATTTGGTCTTTTTCCAGTCTTCAATTGTCCAGTTTGGTTGAGTTTGTGCATACTGAGATGCTTTTCTGCTCACCATGGTTGTAAAGACTACTCATTTGAGTTACTATAGACTTCCTCTCAGCTCAGAGTCTAGTCATTCTCCTCTGATCTCTCTCATCAACAAGGTGTTTCACCCTATAGACTCTACACACCCATGATGTTTTTTGTTTTTTGCACCATTCTGTGTAAACTGTAAAGACTGTTGTGTGTGGAATTCTCAGGAGATCAGCAGTTTCTGAAATACTCAAACCAGCTACCAGGTATCAACAACCATGCCATAGTTAAAGTCACAGAGATCACACTTCTTCCCCATTCTGATCATTGATGTGAATGTTAACTAAAGCTCTAGACCTAATGCACACACACACACACACACCATTGTGAAGTTGTAAAACTATTTGGTTTAGGATCAGAATCAGAACTGTTATCAGGAGTGAACTGAGCTATTTGAATTTAATAATAATAATAATAATAATAATAATAATAATACATCCATCCATTATCTATACCACTTTATCCATCTAGGTCACGGGGAAACTGGAGCCAATCCCAGCATCTTCGGGTGAGAGGCGGGGTACACCCTGGGCAGGTCACCAATCCACCACAGGGCCAACACAGACAAACAGCCACACACGCTCGCA
>JAQQZR010000039.1:10263330-10273596 GCA_030068235.1 Notoglanidium macrostoma | reverse complement strand
TAAATATATATAAAGGAAGAAAGAAAAGTGAGATGAAAGCATTCGAGTTGAAAACTAAGTGTGTATATAGTTTGTGATGGTCTCCAACCTGCAGTGGTGTCCTGCCGAATTGGTTCGTCGCATTCACGTTAATGTTGCTCTCCAGGATCATCTCAGTTTCTCTCAAGTCTCCTCTCGCAGCAGCAGTGGACAACCTGTTTACATCTGGGGCTTCGGCCATGATCTTCCCAAGATGTTGAGCGAGTGAAGGGGGGGGAAAGATATAGAACAGATTCAATGAAAACCCAGTGATGGTGCTTTTGAAGACCAATCCTGGTTGTAACGCAAATCAGCACGGATCTGTAGTAAATAGTCTCTTCTTCCAGCCCCCCACAAAAAAATGGTGCTATGCCAAGGTCCGCCCACCTCAGCTTTAATATCGTCCCACTGTAGCGATCGCTCTCAGCGCGGAAAAACAGGGATATCACGCCATCTCTATCCGAGGAGGAGGCTTTTAGTCACCACCGGCCGAAAACGTGCTGTACAATCACACACGAGCCAACTTCAGCATGACGCTTTCTCCTGCCTCCTTGTCTGCTTCACGCGGTGTACACAGGCAGCAGCCTGGTTCCTGTTAGGACAGCCGTGCAGGTCTTGCATCCACTTGACGAGCTCTAAAAAACTGTAAAAAAAATTGTAAAAAAAAAAAAAAAAAATTGTAAAAAATACTGGAAAGCCTCTAGAAAACAAATCGCACCAGATGAGTCCCGAATGTCATGACGCAGCAGCAGATTAAGTATTGGCGCCCCTCAGGCAGCGCTGAGACATCTAAAGCTTATTTGCGGGTCACGAATACACTTCAAATAGTCCTGATATGCAGGTGCACGCTGTTTTTAAAAAAAAAAATAAAAAAAAACCTGCCTTCCAGTTGCTGTCATCTAGAGTTCACTGGAGCCTCTCGATGTCTCCGATCGCGCGTCTGAAAACGGATGAAAGAACAAATGAGGCTAGGAGCTGCAGCCGTCCAATGACTTGTAGAAGGGACGTGCTGTGAGAGCTTGGTGCAGCTTCCCGCCCATTTCAAACTGAGCCGCAGTCGGTTGAGTGGCGTTAAAGCAGCAGCGGTGCGCTCGGTTTCGTCTACACTTGCTTGTTATGATGACTTTTCACCGATGCCGTCGAGCAGGTAAGCTGTCTCGAGACAATTAATTATACAGAAGACGAGCTCGCGCTGAGTGAAACCGCTCCTGTGTCACTGCAGTCCCGACCCATGCTGTAACACAGAGTGAGGACGCAATGCTCGCTGGGTCTCACTACGTTACGCAGCCCGGAGAATAGCGCAATACTGTCCCGTGCCGAGTCATCTGAAATATCACATCGTCCCGACCACCTGAAGCAGCAGGAGCATCATGTAGCCTACACCGGCGTGTCGTCGCAACATTTTCTTGATGTGGCTAATTCGACAAGTTGCTTTGTACGCAGTTGACGATGATAGAGAGACACAGAGAGACACACATACAGAGAGAGAGAGAGAGAGAGAGAGAGAGAGAGTCCGCTCCTGTTGTTTGACATCACTCATTTTTTGAAATAAAGGACTGAAACTTCCGCCCACTTTGACTAACAGACGCAGGGAGAGGCGGGACTCAAGCAGAGCTGTGCTAACGTCAAGGAGACGTTGAGATGCACTTCACTGTTGCCTTTCAAAGTCTCAGGAAGATAACGTGTCAAACACGAATTCACACGAAGCTCATTTACGCCCGAAAAGCAGCAAATCACTAATTCATTGTGATTTGGGCAAAATATCGATTTGCTTTTAAAACAGCAGAGCTTTTTGAATAAACTATTACACTTACATAGCAGGCTAGTGTCATGGTTAAATATGTAGCCTAATAAGCAGAGTACCATACAACACCAGAATAAAACTATTTTAGTATATTTAAATATATAACAAGCAGATTATAACATATAAAAGCAGAGCACCACACTACACCAGAGTAAAATATTTCTATTTATGTATATGTAACAGGCAGAGCACCATACTACACTAAAGCAAAACATACAACAAGCACAATACCACACTACACCAGAGCAAAACATATAACAAGCACAGTACCACATTACACCAGAGCAAAACATACAACAAGTACAATACCACATTACACCAGAGCAAAAACATATAACAAGCACAGTACCACACTACACCAGAGCAAAACATACAAGTACAATACCACACTACACCAGAGCAAAACATACAAGCACAATACCACACTACACCAGAGCAAAACATATAACAAGCACAGTACCACATTACACCAGAGCAAAAACATATAACAAGCACAGTACCACACTACACCAGAGCAAAACATACAAGTACAATACCACACTACACCAGAGCAAAACATACAAGTACAATACCACACTACACCAGAGAAAAAACATATAACAAGCACAATACCACATTACACCATAGCAAAACATACAACAAGCAGAGAACCATAGTACAGCAGAGTAAAACTTTTCTAGTATATTTGAATGCATAACAAGCTGAGTAACATACTATGCTAGAGTAAAACTATTCTAGTAAATTTATATATATATATATAACACGCAGAGTACCATACTACACATGAGTAAAGCTATTCTAGTATATTTGAATATATAACAAGTGGCGTGCCATACTACAACAGAGTAAATCTATTCTAGTATATTTGAATATATATCAAGCAGAGTACCATACTACACTAGAGTAAAACTATTCTAGTAAATTTATATATAACAGACAGAGTACCATACTACACAGGAGTAAAGCTATTCTAGTATATTTGAATACATGACAAGCGGAGTACCATACTACAACAGAGTAAATCTATTCTAGTATATTTAAATATATATCAAGCATAGTACCATACTATGCTGGAGCTATTGTAGTATATTTAAATATATAAGCAGAGTACCATACTACACTGGAGTAAAACACATAATAAGCAGAGTAACATAATGCACTAAAGTAGAACTACTTTAGTATATTTAATAAGCAAACTACAATACTACACCAGAGTAAAATTATTGTAGTGTACTTCGGTATATAATAGATAGACTACCATACTACACCAGAGTAAAATTACTGTTGAATACTTAAATATGTAATAGACAGACTACTGTATCATACCCAAGTAAAATTACTACAGTGTCAAAAGGAGAGTAACATACTGCAGTAAAGTAAAACTACTGTAGTATACTTAAATATTTAATAAGCAGACTACCATACTACACCACAGCACCATACTACACCACAGTAAAACTATTCTAGTTTATTTAACTATATAACAAGGAGATCATCATACTGCACCAGAATAAAACTATTATATTATACTTAAACATTTAATAACTAGTAACATGATGCACTAAAGTAAAGCTACTTTATTATATTTAATAAGCAGACTACCATACTACACAAGAGTAAAACTACTGTAGTATTCTTAAATATGTAACAGACTACCATATCACACCAGAGTAAAATTACTGTAGATTCATAAGGGGTGTAACATACTGCGAGAGGGTAAAAATATTGTAGAATACTTAATTATTTAATAAGCAGACTACCATATTACACCAGAGTAAAACTATGGTACTGCACTTAAATATGTACTAGACAGACTACTATATCATACCCAAGTCAAATTACTGTAGTGTCATAAGGACAGTAACATACTGCACTAGAATAAAACTACTGTAGTATACTTAAATGTGTAATAAGCAGAGTACCAAAGTACACCTAAGTAAAACTATTGTATTATATTTAAACAATTAATAATTAGAGTACCATTGTATACCAGAACTACTGTATTGTAGTATCATAATTAAATGTGTAACAAAAACAGTTACCATCATGCACCTTAGAAAAAGAAACAATGCAGTATCATGATTAAATATGTAATAAATGTATGGTACATGAATTAATTACATAGACTGTCTAACCATGGTACTACATTGTACATTGCATTGTAGTAAAAGCTTGATAGTACCATGGTTACGTAATTAACATTGTTCACCAGAGTAAAACTATCACAGTGCCATGGTTAAATATATAATAAATATATGGTAGCTGCATTTATTACATATTTAACCATGGTAGTACATTGCACATTGCACCATGGTAAAACCTTGACAGTAATTATGGTCAAAGAAGTAATAAACAAAGTTAGCATAATACAACAGAATAAAAATATTGTAGTATCTCTCATGGTTAAATATTTAGCAAATGTAATTACCATAATGTACTATAGTAAAACAATGCCAGTGTTATAGTAATATAAGTAATTAACATAGTTAAATGTGAAATTAACTGCTACCAAAATACACCATAGTAAAATCATGGCAGGAGTATGTTTAAATATGTAATATGATAGTTGGATTAATTACATTTGACAATGACAGTATAGCATGGTATATTATGTTTGGCTAAGTAAGTATTAAACACAGATATCATGATGCACCAGAAGAACCCTATTGTTGGTTATGGTTAGGTTTATAATAAATGTAGTTACCATAATGCACTGTAGTAAACTCATGGTAGTGTTCTGGTTTAACATATACTAACGATCATTGCTATTAAGCGCTATAGGAAAATCATGATAATATTATAGTTGAATATGGAATGAAGATGTGAATTTAAATGGGTAGAAAGGATGATAAATCTAGATGTATAGTAGATTATTATTGAAGTATCATACGTTTTGATTTTATAGTTTGGCAAAAGATCGTGGACTTTGGCAATATACATACATAACAGTGGAGCCTATACAGCTAATAGCAGATTAAGATAAGATAAGATAAGATAAGAACTTTATTCATCCCGAGGGAAATTCTTATGTCATCGGCATGTTCAGTGCAACAAGAGAAGTAAAGAACAATGTATAATGAAAATTTAAAAAGAAAACAATAGTAATTGTGCAAATATAAAAAAAACAGGAAGAAAGAAGAAGAAAAACAGCGTAAAAAGCAGTAAAAGCAGAGAGCACGCCAGACAGGCTGAAATCCGTGACGGCGCCGGAAGTTGAATAGATGTAGATGATGTTGAATTGATGTGATTATATGTAGATGAAAAGAGAATGTTCCTAAAATGAGATTATTTATCACACCCTTTTTAAAAAAAGCAATGTTAGTCAGGTATTTATTACCAAAGCAATTACATTAAATGTATTATTACAGTCAGTGTCTGTGTAGTATAGTCAGTGTCCTGCTAACAGACAGGTTAAGGCCTACATTAAAAAAAAGAAGAAGAAAAAAGAAAAAGTAATTGACCTGTCTTAAAACATGCAAGTACAGCAAACTAATATGCATTGTATATGTTTTAAACGTATATTTTCCGATGTGGGCCACTTGTTATCAGCATGTACAGGAAACAGGAATAAGAACCGAGGACCGTCTGCATTCATGTCTGATCGCTGTGTTAATCGAACATCTCTGTTTTTGGGCCTTGGCTCATTTTACGACAGTTCTTTGCGACTGCCGTATGTTGTTCTGTTGCTTGGATTAAAAGTGACTGTAACAGAAAATCTGTTTAAAAAAAAAAAAACTACAGCGTACGAAGTGAGACCAAAAGTGCGGGTTTTGCTCCCGAGTTCTCTGTTGTATTAAACTCAGTCTCGGGGTCATATGTGATTTGAAATTTAAAGCCGATTTTGTTTGCAGTCCCTGTTCACCCTTTGCGTCTCTGACCGTGTGTGTGCTAAAGGGACCAAAGAAGTGAGTGAGCGAGCAGAGCTGAGCACAGCTGTAGCGGTGCACTATAGAACAGCTAGCTAGCGTTAGCCAGTCACTGCAATGGCCTCCGACAGTGGTAGCAACATGGACAGAGAGATGATTCTGGCTGACTTTCAGGTAGGTTTTCTCTTCTGACTGGAAACGTTCATTAAGCTTAGTTGCTGATTTTAAGCAAGACGTTTATCATTCCTTAAACGCGTAGTAGTCCCTGCATAGTCAGCTATAATTGACAATAGCGGTGTGAGATCAGATAGAGAGCTAACTCGGTGCTATGTCACTGACAGTTCATTTGTTAGCAGCTATCAGGCTAACATGTCTTGGCATACCGTCTGTAGGCTTTGTTTTAGTGTTCGAAACGTTGTCACTCATAAAACTGCGAGATATCTTCACCACATCACATAACAAGCCGAGTGCTAATTCGGACAGTCAGGTACTCACAGTATTGACTTGCTCTATAAAGCTCTGTACCTAGCGCTGATGGCTAACTGTTTCATTGTTGGTCTTTGACAGCAACCGGCGAACCTACTAGCGCTACTCAGCTATTTTATTTTGCAGTAAATCGTTTTCTGCAGGTTTCAAGGACAGTAAAACATTTCCAGTACCACGTAATTCCCAATCCGTGTAGACCGTCTAGTAAATTATAGAAGGAAAGCGTAACGACTGCTAGCTCAGTAGCTATGACTGGACATTTTAGCTAGCGTAGCTTTAACACTATTTCTAGATAAGACAGCTATGTTTACTCGTCCAGAGCTGTTCTTTGAACAGGTTAATTAAGACGAATTGGTCCTTGGATGGAATAACAGTTCTTTAATAGTCTGCCTGACAAGTTGAGTGTGTGTAGGAGGCTGAAATAAAGGGGCATGTTGTTATATTTGGACAAGGTCTCAGTGTATTGAAAACGCGACACCCGGTCACGTGACCACATAAAAACAACTGGTGTAAAGGCAGGGTGCAGGTTTTCATATCTCAACCAACTTTAATCGAACGGTTCCTTATAAAGGATCAGTTATAACTGCGTATTGCTCATATAAAGGACTCAGATATTATAGAATATTTTTATTTAGAAGTTGCACATGAGCAGTTTAGGGTTTTAGATTGTAATTTCCAACTATAGATCATTATTATTTACTAGAAAGTGTGCTAAGAGTGATAATCCCTTATCGACCTCTACTGTACTTGGAGAAGTCACATCTGCTTGTTGTTTCAGGCATGCACTGGGATCGACAATATTGCAGAGGCAATCACTCTCCTAGAACTGAACAATTGGGACCTGGTGGTAAGTTTCACCCACAATGACCACAATACATTAGGATTTAAGACCACAAATGTGGCCAGTTCAAAATGCAGACTTATTTCAGCCAAGAAATATTTCCTGCTAAGAGAATAAGTGATCACAGGCCCCGTTCAAGTTTGGTATAACATCCGTTTTGGGTGATTGGATCACAAATGGACCGCACTAAGTACAGCTGTGAACACGCTCGAATGCGTCTCGTGAGCTGATTACTTGCACCACTTATGGAGGTGGTCTTGAATGCATACATTTGTAGTGTGAATGGCAATGTGCCTTATGCATCTGCAACAACATCAAGAGAACATCTAGTGACCAGTGTTGCTAGGTTTGCGGTTGTCATGAGGAATTGAGTTTCCTTTGCTCAGCCATGATGTTGATAAGAGATTGATTTTTTTTTTTTTTTACACTTGAAATTTTGCATCCGTTCTATTAATTAAATTTCAGTCTTAAATGTGTATGCCAACTGCACTCCTCTCATATGCCTCCTTCATCTTGTCCTCAACGTATGCTCTGTTCAGTACTACAGATGTAGGCTATTTGCTAAGATTGTCTACACATTCCCACAGCGAAAACCGTCACAAATGGTATCATATCACTTTTAATATCATTTTGCAGTGATGGGTTTTGATGGACATTTAACATGCATAGAGTTTAGAAGAGGAAGATTTTTAGTCTGGTGGTATATTTTCAGCCGGAGGACAGCACTGGTAAAAGAAACATTATACGGTTAGGTACCCTAAATGTCCAAAAGTATTTGGACACCTTACCATCATACCTGTTAGTGATGCTTCATCAAACTGTTGCCACAATGTTGTAAGCACACAATTGTAAAGGATGTCTTTGTATGCTGTAACATTACAATTTCCCTTCACTGGAACTAAGGAGCCCGAACATCTTCCAGCCTGACAATGTCCCTGTGCACAAAAGCAAGCTCCATTAAGACTTGTGCACCATTCATACTCGCAATGAAAACCATTTATTTACCGCTATTATGCTGTAATGATGATGTACGGAAATGGGAGCAAAACAGTAATCGAAACTTTAATCTGTCCCCTGGCCACCTAGTAACATTAACCGCATTCTTAGGCCATGGAATCATAACCACTGAGTTCACGTATTGTGAATGGTTGTGACGTTGCTGGCGGTGACGAAAATGAAGATTCAGTGGTACTACGACCGAACTACTGACTACATAATCCGAATACTGCCTCACTGTAAAGCGACCAGTGGCAAATTCAAAACAAGAATTGAAAACATTGGCAGATATTACTTGATATTGGAATGAATTATGTCATATCCTGTCTCACATACTGGTTCACGCTCCATAGCATCCCTTTTAATACAGTCAGGTGGTAATACACGAGGCCTGTTACCTTACTGTTACAAAAGACTGAATGGGAATGAAAATTTGTCATCCATACCGTGTTGTTTTTACCTCATACATTAATGGATTTCGTATGTGAAAGGGGCTATGGTTCGTCAAGGTTGGAGTGGAAGAACGTCAGTGGCCTGCACAGAGCTCTGACTTCAACTCTACTGAGCACCTTCGGGATGAACTGCTAGGCCGGCCATGCCCCAGGCCTCCTCACCTGGCATCAGAGCCTGACCTCACTAATGTTCTTGTGGCTGAATGGGCACAAATCTCAACAGCCCCACTCCAAAATGAGTGATAAGACGTCCCAGGGGTGTGGAGGTTATTGATGTTAACGAGCACATATGGGTGTGATCGTCTGGTGTCCACATATTTTTGGCCATACAGTGCAGTATTTGACGTACCAAAACCATCAAGGGCTTAAATGATCGGAAAATACGCAAATAAAGCTCTAGACATGAACTCTGTTAGTTGGACACATTCTAGAACGCAAATTCCGGAACATTATTAATATATATTAGTTATTTAGCAATATGTTTGCGTTTGTGGTTGTGTGCACTGTGGTCAGGTTTGATAGAGCTGCAATGTGAAGGACAGTTGTTATTGTTTTGTTTTTTTTCTTTTGGTAAATCCTTGAACTCTGAAATCAAAATCCTAATCCTCTAAGTCTATCACATACTTTGAATATTTTATCGACTAAACTGAGTGCCCTGGTTTATTAGGAGATGATTAACTATAAACCCAGGTTTTGTTTGTTTTGTTTTTTGAGTAGGGTTCATGACAGCAGATTTGGCAGCCCAGTCCAAAAGCGATCACGAATGGTTGGTAGAGATGCACAATATAACACAATGTAACAAAGGTGTGAACGGTTATTCGTCTCGGCTGTACACTTGTGATCGGAACGCTCGAGAAGGATGTTAATACCAGGTCTGAACAGGGCCACTGTGCAACAAAGCCTCAGTGTTCACTGTGACTATCTCATGGATCTATTGTGTGTTAGAGCACAAAGTTTTTCACATTCATGATGTGTTGAGGTCTGCAAAATCACAGCTGCTTGTTTCATAGCACATATAAGCAATTTGGTTGGAACGCCATGGCTAGTTTTTGGAATATTTTTTGTTTATATGTGATCTTACAAATTGGACACACGCACACACATGCACATAATGCACAATTTGTCCTCCGCTCCCAAAACAAGCCCAGGGGACCACCACAGAACTAACTCTGTGTCTGATGATATTTGGGTCGTGGGCCATCCCTAGCACAGCAGTGACAGTGACAGGGCATGGTACTTTGTGTGCCGCCTGAATGAGTCACGACTGTGATGTTTTTAAAGACATTAGTCACTGCTTGGTTGAAAAACAGTCCACCAGCCAAAAATATCAATCCAGCAATATTATGTGGTTATGATATTTCTGTTGGAAGGCTAATGGACAGTTAACACACATTAGGGGTGAAATAGTGATGCTATAAACTCTTGTATGCTTACAAGGTAGGTGTATCTAATAAAGTTATCATTAAAAAGACAGTGTTTCAAAACTGCAGTAATGCTGCTATGTTCGATACACTCATTCCACAGCAGCACCCACATCTTTCCTGTGTGGAAAAGCATGCATGCACCACCCAACGTGTAAGCACCAGCGACAAAGATCACGGCGGAGTTCTCCAAGATTGATCATATTTATCTTACAGTACATAAAACATTTTTTTAAATCAAATCAGACAGCGTAAATAGTGTAATAGTGCATATTTATTTCTAGTCACGTTAGCTGTACAGCTGTCAATGCTTAATGTCACTAAAATCTGCTCAGCAGTGGTTCTGTGGTCGTCCCTTTCCACTGATATGTCCTTACATGCG
>JAQQZR010000039.1:10222444-10250988 GCA_030068235.1 Notoglanidium macrostoma | reverse complement strand
ATAATTCAGTATATGCCATACGTGTTGCTTCATAGTTTTGATGTATTCAGTAATGTTTTACAATGTAGAAAGCAAAACAAATAAAGAAAAACCTATGAATAAGAGTAGTTGACCCCAAACTTTTGACTGGTAGTATATATATATATATATATGTATGTATGTATGTATGTATGTATGTATCTTTATTCAAAATATACCTTCGTAAACAGCATCTGTACACGTTTTGACCCATTTGGGGAATATGACCCAGGATGTTGTTTTTGGAAATTTTCTCTCTTATTTCTGTGTCTCAATAGTATGTCATAGCCTGTGCTTTGTTTTTGATACCCACGCACCCTGTAATACTTTCATGTTCCTACCAAGAGCTTCCTGCACTTACTATGAATTTTACTTCTCAGAAATCACACAAATACAGTGTGGTTTTTCTGAGTAGTCTCACCTCTAGGGTCCTAATGATCCTAGAAAGAGATTCTGCCTTTGAAATATAGACAGGACCAGCAACTAACAATTATTTCAGTAACCGATTATTATATTCCTGATTACTGGCTGTTCATTGGCGCTGACTTCTTTCACGAACGTTTCACAATAACTAAACCGATGCACTGACACACTGGGACGTGCCGTTATGGGACCTTTGGGGTGGTAAAGCTTCACGGCAGGTTATATTCAGAAGCATGTAGCTGCATTTCAGTTAGTGAGCGAGTAGTAGATGGACTGTTTTTGAGCTAATAGTAGTGGAAATAGTATTTAGTGACATTAGACGCATAAAGATTGAATTATTTAGTGTAACTTACTCATCAACCAGGCTGATGTGTGATCTTCTGTCATAATCTTTCAGCATTCCCTGCCGATAATGTAAGCAGGGTGGTGACTCGTGCATTTGAATCCAATGCTTACTGATTCGTTCCTGATGTCCACTTTACATGACAACTGAAGTTTTTACTTGGGTTTCATTTATGCACTTCTCTCAGAGCAGTAATATAAGGCATAATGGAATTTGGCTAATGCGGCTTATTTGGCAAGAAGGGCATAGGGTCACGCATTGTGAAAATTCTTAGTGATGCATTTTGTTTGTATTTCTGTGAATTGCAGCAGCTTCTACAGGGTCCAGTCATTCTGCTACTGACTTGAGTCAGAAAGCTGCGGTCATGTCCGTTGAGTCGCTACTTCTGTTTGTTTCAGGCGAATGCATTGAGGGACTCTATTTAATAGAAAACAATTAAATGAATGCAGTCACTTCAGATATCATTTGAAATCATTTACACAAGTGTAAGTGTATTGAACTGGAAGTTAAATAGCGTCAATCAAAATAATGCGTGCTTGCTATTCATGACCTTTGTGCGTTTTAAAAATTTGAAATGAAAGCGACAAGGCTTTAAAGGAAGACTCCACGGAGTCTGTGACACACCTCGATGGGGAAGCTCGTAACCACCTGCCAGTCAGACAGTCGGGAAAGAGCATGACTTAACGTTGAATATCCACACCAGCCGGAATCGCTTGAAGCCTGTTTGTAAATAGTGCAAATAACCTGTAATTGTAAAATTATTTGCACCCATTTCTGAAACTTGTTGTTAATAACTCCAGCTAGTTAGTGGTCACTTCCTTCTTCTACGGTTCACCAGAACTCCAGCGTGGTTCATATTTGGTGTGAAAGCTATCGAGATATATAACTCGGAAGGAAACGTTTGTCACATCTGAACACTAGGCTATCCTGGACATAATTGCAGCTAGCCACACTGTTCGCTCACTTTCAGGGGATGCATGTATGCTCTGCAAGCAGAGCATGACTTTCAGACATGGGGGGCATTTATGGTTATTTCAATGCTGATATAATATTAACAAAAAATAAAAAACAAATATAGTGTGGCTTTCAATTTTGCTGTCCTTTCGTGTCATTTTCTCTCTTTTTTTTTTTTTGTGTTGTTGCCTAGTGATATTGGTAAATAGAATTTGCATGCTTCTCATGGGTTGATGACAAATGGACCAGGGTTCATAACCAAATGATGTAATCTGAACAGAGACCAGTGGGGGCGATGGGAGGGCGGTATAAATGCACTTCAGTTTGGACAAGCGAAACGGACCAAGTGTGAAAACAGCAAGAAGTGATGCTTTGTTTGCCTCTGATGCTGTGTGCAGTCATGTTGGTTTGATGTCACACCTTTAAAACTGGGAAGGATGTCCTAGAAAACTACCTTAATTGGATGAGGAGGCTTTTTTTTCCTGATTGGCGGTGGGAATTATAAGTTGCTAGCTCGAGTCAAATGCAGCACTGTGACACCATGGGCAGTCAAAAAGCATTAGGGTGAAAGTAGTAAACCATTAGTAAATGTGATAATAGAAAGGGTTGTCGGTGACAGAAATTGAAATCAAAAAAGTCAACTCTGTATTTAATCATAACATAAATCTTTTGCACTGCTGACGATCACATATTGCTTATAAATATAGTTGAACTGTGTAGAACCTGGAAAATGGCCATATCATATGTAATGTATTGCGATTTGGTAATATACAACTATAGGACTTTGGAGGTCTTGAGCTGGGGTCAGCTATCTCTGAGTAGTCACTTTTGTTGTATTAAACTCGTATGTGAAGGTTGATTCTGCCCCCTTCTGGATGCGCCGAGTAATTCATTGTGTATTTGGATAACTTGACACGTATTTCCATTTTTTGCAGGAGAAATCAAAACGTTTTTGGAGACAGAGCTTCAGGTTCCTGTTTCTAAAATGCAATTAAAAGGCTGGAAGAGTTCAGACGTGTCTGACAGCGTGAGTTTTATTTATTTATTTTTAAATAAAGTCATAAGTTGTGGTCATAACTCTTTATAAAGACAATGAACCTGTTTTCTGATTAAGATTAAGGCGACTGATTCAGCAGAGCTACAGAATAATAAAAAAATGCTTTACCTTTCACCTTCTACTCTTTCGAGCACTGTTCAGTTTCCTGCGGTTACTTTCCTGTATGTTCTTAGTGTGTACTTTTTGCTTTTTAGACGGTGCTGAGGAGTTTACACCTGCCCAAGAACAACAGCCTGTATGTATTGACCCCAGACATCGCTCCTTCTGCCAGCAGCAGCCAGAGCAGGTATGTGTGATTGGGTATTTATCATAGCTCCAGCCACAAGCGAAACAGTGGGAATTGTTTAGAGGTATCACCCGTGCTCCAAACCACAGCTTTCCTACTGTCCCAGGGAGGTGCGAAATGGGGAGGAAGTCTTTAAAGTCTCTGATATTACAGCATGTAGCATAAGGTTTAGAAAAAGTGAGCAGCTTGCTAGAACTAGGCTTGGTACAAATGTGAAATTTTGTAATATAAACATAGTAGTTGTGCAACATTGCACATAATCAGCATGCAAGTATATTAATAACATAACTTTAATATGAGAACATTGTGCTGAAATGAACACGTGAACAATAAACCTTTGAAAAGCATAAAGGTTTAATATGTGATTAAGTAAGAAAAATATTATATGAGAAAATGATGAACTTTTATTTATTATTGTGCTGCATCTGATCCCGAGGTTTAGCATGTCTGTTACATGACTGCACATAAACACAAATATGTCCCAGATTAAAGCCAGTATGGTGTAATTATGTTATAGTATGGTGGAGTATCTACCGCATTAAGAACATAATTGAGAATTAATTTTGTATCGATTGCAAATTTTACATGGAATTGCAGGACTGTTGACTCGCAATGTCTGTATCAGTAGGTTTGTGTTCTTAATTACAGGAGGAGAACAATATGTGGTATGTTTTTAGCTCTGTACCCATCGGTGTGTGTTCCTGTATCTCACAGAGGGGAGAGTACATTATAGACACCAGACTGTTTCAGTGAATACGGAGTCTTGTACCATGTGTACATGATTTGTTGTTTTTTGTTTGATAAAAAAAAAATCACATGAAGAAATGGAGTGAAGTAAAAGTGTTTTGTTGCTTTAGGCACTAATGTTAACCTTTAACTAATTTTACTTGGCATAAATGGTCTTTTGGACCAGAGATTTATTAAGGGCCTGTGTCCTCCAGTTTTTTGCACCGGCAGCGCCCACAACCTCGTTTTCGGAGCGCTTCTCTCAGGCACGTATGGTTGCAAGGTTACAAAGAACATCTGGTGAGTGTCAAATCTCTATTTACTTAGCTAAAACGATGGGAAGAAGTCCTGGCATTGGCAGCAGCTCTCAATATGGGAATTGATTGGAAGTGACATTGATCAGCTCCAAAAGTTGAACTCTTTTCAACTGAGAGCTCATCCAGTAGGGAAAAAAGCTCTATATTGTGGGCATTTGTTGTGCAGTATAGAAAATTGACGCTTCCAGCACAAAAACGTATTTGGTGGACACAAAGCGTCTGTCAGTGGACTTTCTGACCCACTCTCTGGTAGCAACATGTCTATTGTAGTAAGTCATCTGGCTTTGCAGTGAGGACAATACTACTTAAAGCTTTTAAACATCATGTCCTAAAGTAAACACAACCAAGGAGACATCAGTTCTGCTTAGGTCTTCACAATAACAACAGTCCCCTTATTAATGGAAAATGAAATTAAACAGAATTAAACATGTCTTTTCAAATTGATTGACAAATCTATCGAGCGCCGTGTGATACCTGAAAGAAGTTTCCATCGTTTAGGGGTCATCATTTGGCAGACCCAGGAAAGTGTTTTGTGAGGATGCTAGTCAAAAGTGGTAACACAAAGTGCCACCGTGAAAGCGGTTCAAATTGATGTCTTATTTTTAGCCATTAATGATTGAGCTTTAAGGGACAACTGTTGACGTCTTTCAGTTGCGTTAGCTGCTTATCCTGTCCTTTGAAGCAGAGAATTTTATGTAGTTGAATCATCACAATTTTTTTTAATAACCCTGTTGTGGATCATTAGAAAGTATCAACTACTGGTATGCTTTTAAAGTCAAGGGATGTTGAATGGCCCCTTATTTAACACTAGATGGCACTGCGCGCTCAGTTTAAAGGAACTGAACACTTCTAAGCAAATAACTTCTCTTCTTGTGCTCTAAACTTTGTTTTTTTGGATGTACACATGAGCTGGAATCGTGTTGGTTTTTTAAGAAAAGGAAATTGCTATACTGGAAAAGTACTGGGAAATGTGTGCACTACGTCTGAGTCACATGGTGTGTGCTGTACCGACACATCCTGCACAATCTCTGTCCAGGTCCGTGCAAGAGACAGTGAGTGTTGCATCAGTGAATACTTCTTTCTGCAATAGGACACAGAACAGAACCAGCAGTTGTTCTGAATCACATTTGTTTTTAACTGAACTGTCTGGGACAAAAGCCAAAGACAAATTGCTGTGTCACAACTGTCAGCTATGTAGATATTTCTTGGAATTTGTGACTGTCCATTTTCAAAACAAGGACACCCGGAG
Source organism: Notoglanidium macrostoma (assembly GCA_030068235.1). Taxonomy (NCBI): domain Eukaryota; kingdom Metazoa; phylum Chordata; class Actinopteri; order Siluriformes; family Auchenoglanididae; genus Notoglanidium; species Notoglanidium macrostoma. The sequence goes on along the minus strand of JAQQZR010000039.1, from coordinate 10,245,615 downwards.
TCATTAATGCAGAGCAACTCGGTTATCATAAACACTTGTGGTCAGAGGTTTATGTACAGTCATTATGGACCCGAATGCCTTGGCAGTACTGGGTTTTCAATGATTTCTTTGAACTGTTCTTTTTCTCGGGAGCATACATCTTTAATAGAAAAAAAAAAAAGAATTTGGTGCACAAGTTTGGACAGTTCAGAGAAATCCTTGAAAGCCAAATATTGCCATGAAATTCATGTCCATGATGACTGTAAGTAAAGTTCTCCCTACAACTACGTATGTACGGTGTCCCAAAAGTCTGGATCGATAGGCATTTGTCTTTATATGAATCTTAATATTTTCATTTTTATTTCAAAACTAAAAAGAGAAGATCAAACCCTGTGTATACACAAGTGTCGTGAAGTCCAAAGCCCCAAAAGTCTGGATCCATAGGCAATCATTTCTTTAAATACAGATGTTACAACTAATGCTCAGATTGATGGCTTTGGACTTCACGACACTTGTGTATACACTGAGATTGATCTTCTCTTTTTAGTTTTGAAAGAAAAATGAAAATATTAAGATTCATATAAAGACAAATGCCTATCGATCCAGACTTTTGGGACACCGTATATACACAAAAAATGTGAAATTGTCATCACAGTTGATATTATCAGCAATAACCTGAGTGAAAAATAAGTCTTGGATATATTTACATGAATTTCTTAGTATTTGGTACATCCCCTTTTTGCTTTAAGGACCATGTGGACTCGAGCTGCATGTGCACTACGTGTTTGTGTAAAGCTTGATGATCCTTGTTAGATCAAATCCATCAGCATATCGTCTGATCACATGCTTCCATGGAAGCTATAAGACTGATTGAAAATCTGATATTGTGTACAACGGAGTTAACATGGTCAATATCACAAATGTGCTTCATTTTAAATAGTGAACTAGAAATTGTGCTTAAATATCGAATAGTCAAGATGTTGCGTATTTCCTTTTTTAATTAGAATTTTTCAAAACTGTTTTTCTTCCCAGGTTTAAATGAAAAGAAATCCCAGATTTTCAATGTAGTCTGAGATTTTTTGAACCCCACTGTAATATGTCCATGGCCTAACTGAAGAATGGAGTTTAGCTTTAATATTGTCATGGTTGAGTTGCATATTAGATTATAAACAAGCATGCGTACATGATATCGTGATGGTTTCTCTATTACTGTAAAGCACACATACAAAAGTTACTCGTGCGTTAATAGCGTCTCCTTGTGGAGAATATTACCCTCGCTCAACGTGATTAAAAAACAGATTTATGTGAGGCTTTCATTCCTAACAAAATAAAAAAATATAAAACAATACAAGGCTTAAAAAGCCGTCCTCATATAGGACCGTTTATAAAAAAAATAAAATAAAAAAAATTTCACAAACGGTTGCATTAATCTGTATAGGAATGCAAGAGCATAATCTATAAACAAATGGATTATATGCTTGTCTAAACCAAGCATCTGCTCAAGGTTTTATTACACAGCTAAATAAGGCAGCTTTATCATTTTTTTAAAAAGTTATATAAAAACAAATTTGAAATCATTTGGCTAATTGCGATGACGTAATAGGAGTAAATCATCCCAGGGCGTGCCGTTAGAAGAAAATAAGCACCACCATGAAAATGCGATGCAAAGTGGATTGTTTTAACTCTATATCATGATGTCCCAAAGTGTTTTATTCCTCTTATGCCAGAGCAAACTGTTTTAATTTTTAAGGAAAACACCATACTTTAAAAAAAAAAAAAAAAATTTTTTAACACTTTTTAAAATCAGTTTGTTACAAGGCTTAGATGATGCGGAAAGTCTCTGAATTAGCTGTTAGTCTAGAACGTATTAAAAAGGGCACATTACTATAAACCTGTGATTTGATTTGTAACAATACTGTCTGAGCTGCTGTTTTAGAAAATGAATCAATACCTTCGATCCAATCAGAATCAAGAATTCAACAGCACTGTGGTGTATATACTATGCTAAAATGTTTTATGTTTATATCAAAGACACAACCCTTAATAAATATTTATCCAAATTTCAAATTTGACTAATGTAACACATTTAATTCTTAATCATTTCTTCAGTTTAGAGGTAACCCATCTATCAAGCATACGTATTAGCTAAAGCAGCTCTGCAATTGTTATTCAATATTAAGGTCAGTCTCGGATTTTGATCAATCACAGGCGTCATGAATCTTTTCCGCAGGTTGCTTTGTACTAATGGATATGAACGTCGTAGTAGTGTTTATCACAGTTATTATTTGTTGTAAACGTGTTCTCGGTCATTAATCACAATATTTGCAAACTGAGTACAGCAAGCAGTGCCATTAACCCTCCAGCCGCTTACAGGAGCATGAGCAGTGGTGTGAGAAGGACATCAGATTTGTATGTGTTTTTTGGATGCGTGCATCTGGTTAATTATCTGTGTTGATTAGAGATGCTGTCAGTCCCAGCGGGAGACGCCGGCGATGTAGCGACATGTGGCTGTGTGTAAACTGGCGTCTCTGTCGACTTGCGTGGACACTGTACTCCGACGTGTGAACAGACACGAGAGGAAAATTTAATAATGCCCTCTCACATAATGTTTTGATAATCATGCTCTGTTCAAAAGATTCTGTTCAGCCACATTCACATATTCTGCCGCTTCTGTCAGGTGTTAACCATTTGATGAGATCCTGATGCAGGATCAGAATTTGAGTGTTACGCTGCTGTAATTGTAATCTGTATTGGTGGTTGGCTGCTAAATCTAGACTTTTAGACATTTTAATTTACACATGGGAATGTGTTTGAGTAGTCAACTGCAATTTATCGTGTATAAGTAAAGCCTGACCTCATCGTATGTCAACATATAAATTTTTAGAGACTTGGAATTATATAGTAGAAAAGTGTTGTTATGCCCGATCAATAAATGTTTAATTAGTGAAACTGCAAATTCTTCCCAGTTTTTCGATATCTAGGTTTAAAAGTGAGTAAAAAGTCTGCATTTCAAATAGATATGTGATGTTACGTAGCAGTTTTATTTTTTTTTGCCTGTATGAGTTGATTACGCCAACAAGCCAGTTGCTGACTTATGATCAGTATTAGAGACTGAATAACAAAGTGTATGATTGGTCAGAACTGCTGAACTGCTACTTATATAAAGACAAACTCATACTTTGAAATCCTAATCAAAAATTCTCAGTGCTGGTTTATAGTCTGAACAAAACTACCAAAAAGCATTAAACTAATGAATTTAGGAACACATTTGTAATTGCGCTTTTCCTCTTAAGCCACAGATCACTGTGAGGAGAAGCAATTTATAGTAATCCTCTTTGCCATATAACACAATATAGCGTAAGTGTTATTTTCTAATTGCTTATGCCTCAAAAGTAGGCTGTGAAAATGGCTATTAATCCCCTCCGTCTTTGCTTTTGTGAGTATTTGCATTGAGAAACCGGGTGAATTTGCATCTTTTCGTTCCAAGTCAGAACAAAACAACTTATGAATCAAGATTGACATATTTACACTGACATTTATGGAATTTATGGTGACATTATATTGTAAGGTTTCCCATGTTCTCATTATGGGTTTGAAATTTATTGCAATGTTTTCTATACAAAAAAGGTGCAAATCCGTCCGAAAAATTCCCAGAAGAAACGTTTACGGGGAATAATGCCCATTTTCTACACTATACAGGATAATAATTAGGAAATAACACTTACTATGCAGGAATAACACCAACCAAAAATTGTTACGCACAGTAATTCCTAAATTATTTTTCTGTTCAGCCATCAGAACATTTTCAGGGTTAAACAGTGCAATCATTTTTCCATAGCTATGGCCTGTTTAAATAAAGTGCGTTCAGTGATATGTTAAATGTTATCAGTTCAATGTTTGAATGTTTCCTGTTCCGGTATTTTTGTCATTCTGGAGGATATGGGCCTTATGTTAAAAATCTGACTCGTTTTTTTGCTGGAAATCTCCCTTGTTATCCAGAGCACTGTTTATCCTTTAGAGTGATTTATTCTTGGCCAGCTGTTTGGGGACATAATCCTCATATCCACACTTTCCAGTGACCACAACCTTGTAGATCTCAGCGCTTCATTATCTCCTAGATGCTATTTTTGTGAAGTCAAGGTGGGATCTCAGAAACATGGAGAGAACAAGTGTGTGTGCGCGCGTGTGTGTGTGTACGCATGGGAGTTGGATGTGTAAGTGGCCCTGTTGTTACCAATAAGTGTGTTGCCTTATGGTGCAATGAGGGGAGGACCTCCAGCCGAGCGAGCAGGCAAGCTGTTAGCTGCCTTTATAAATAACTGTCACACCCAGATAGAGAGACTGTGAGATGTTCCTCTGGAGATGTGAAAGAGCTTTGCCCCTACTGCTGCACCGGACCAGCACCTGCAGCTGTGGGCACTAACCGGTTATGACCGGAGCGTCTGCGATGAGTCATGGGTGTTGTGATGTGCCGGGTTGTAATGCTGCCGCAGCTGCAATATTAATCATGTATTTCCTGATGTCAGGCTATCGGCTGGATGATGGCACTGCAGCAACTGAGTGTGTCCAAGAGTATGCAGGAGTGATGTGCCAAACACACTATTGTTAACTCCCAGACTGAAAAGTGATCGGTGCTGTAGAGACAGTTGCAAAAAACATAAGAAGGAGCAACGACGTAGACGAGGAGAACGTGATACAGAAAACTGGATACGTGTAATTTGTCTTGTTTGAAGCAAGATGACCGCCTCAGTCATAAGCTTTGTGTAACTGTGTTGAAAAGTGCTGGCTTCGTTACGTTTTCTTAAAAAAACAAAGTTTTGAATAAATAATTCTTGTAAGAATAGATTGTTTTACTTAAAATAGTTTTTCTACCAAAGATACAATTTTGCTCTTTTCTATGGTTTACACCCGGTTGGACTTCTAGGGAGCACAAAAAATATTCCTGCATCATAAAGTCGAACTGAAGAAGGCATGAGTCTTAGGGCTAGTGTTTGCAAATTTATATCAGTGGTAGAATTTTTGTATATCCGTTTAACATTTGTCTGGAGAGGTAACAAAAATTAGAGCTAGGTTTTATCAGGAGAATCAGAATGTAAATAGTGTAGTTTATATATTCCTTTTTCTTCCTCATCTAATTCTCTAACATACATTTGAACTGCTATATCGGTGTCTAGTGCCATAAAAGACTTAAAGAACATTGAGAATAGTCAATACTGCTACATAGTGTGCCAAAGATTTATGTGAACACGCAGCAGTCCGTCGTCCTCTTCCTGGGCGTCTGGCTACGGGCAGCAGATGGCGCAGCTGGAGCTTAAACCCAAAACCTGTTTGTTGCCTGCCTTTCTTCACTACCTGGCAGTGTTTTGGATAATACTTTGTAGACACGAGTCCATTGAAGAGTCTCGTCCTTAAAAAGCGTCGACGAGTTCGATTATGTTTGCCGATATGAAATTCAGACACGCGCAGCGTTAAGTGTTTCCTGTCGATTGCATCCACAGAAGGTGAAAGCGTGCGAATTAGCCGTTACTCTTTCAGCTTGTTTAGAGTTCATCATCACGAGCGGCGTCTCGCTGTTATAATTGGGTGCAGGCTGTGAAAATAGAACATTACTTAACAAATAAAAGCCACTGTAGGCAATTACCGCAAAGCACATCTCGGTTCGCCGTCACCAAACAGATTAATCAAACAGATCCGCGCATCTCCGAGCCCGCTCATTTCTCTCCTCTGTTTGAATGCAAATAAAGCGCCGGCTGCGAGACTTTTCAGGAGTGACTCTGTCCAAGGTAGTTACAGAAATCCAGTGCAGCGCCAAGCATAATGAACACACCCGCCCATGCTAACACGCACCTCCCTTTCTCATACCGAAAAATGGAGCATTATCCAAAGCATTAATCTCCAGCATAAATAATCGATCCTGCTGAATAATTGAAAGCGAATCATCTATTTCTGTTGCTTCCAGATGATGTGTGTGTCTAAGGTTATTTTAATTTGAACTCCAGATTTTTCAAATACAAATGGGTCATTGAGCATTTGGTATTTATCTCAGTTTTTAAACCTGATCTCTGCTGAGATAAGGAGGCCTGAGCAATCTGCTCCTCTGGCACAAAATACACAGTTGGTTAGTTAATAGCAGTTAGTATGCGGACTTGTTTTATTATATAAAAAAGGAAGCAATATAACACATTTTAAGAGGTAACCTGGCATGAAATAATATGCAATATATGTTTGAATGTTTTTTGTAGAGTGTGTGTGTGTGTGTGTGTGTGTGTGTGTGTGTGTGTGTGTGTGTGTGTGTGTGTTATAATAAGGGAAATGAGAGACATAGGCTTTACTGAAGTCTATTCCTGTGTGGTACTCTAGACTATGAAGGTGGCTCCATTCTTAATCTGTAAATAAAATCTGTTAAGCCTGATCCTCATTTACTCAGAGGTTTGTTTTCTGTCTATAACAGCCAGTGACATTTTATTTCCAGCGTGGTCTGTGAGGAGCTTTGCCTGTGGCGGTAAGGGCTAAGAGCGCGTCATGTGGCGGTGGGGGTTTTCAGGACCAGGTGCTGATGGGAGCTCTGAGGACTGAACTTACTTAAGCCTGAACAAATTAACCTGCTGCTTGAGCTTTTGGGAGGAGACAACTTAACATATTGCCCTCTATATCTAATTATACCAAGGCCATGGAAAATAGTTCTGACAGATTGACAGGTATCTCTTATTTAAACCAGACTGGTCTGAGCTGACAGGAAGGCTCAAATCACTACTCTTTGCAGCAGTGCTGAGCAGAAAAGCATCACAGAATTCCCACACTGATTTTAGTTCTTGGGTTTATACACGTTTTTCCCCATTTCTTTTTTTAATGTTGCAGCCTGAAACTGAATTGGTTTTATATTTAATATATGTAATTGAATTATATCCCGTAATAATGAAAGACAAAATAAGACACTTGAAAGTTGTCATAAATATTCATAGCCGTTTCTGTGAAACACTTAAATTGGCTCTTTTGATAAAAGACGTGGCCACAGCATCAAACTTTAGCTCGCTGATGAAAACGTACATATCATTAGCACATTTGGATAATAGCTGAGTTTATGGCCCTGAGTGTATTGCTTTATTTTGCCCCCTACTGGAAAAAAAAAAAAGTAGCTCTTTTTTTTTTTAATCCACAAGATGATTTTAATTTAGAATACAGATACTTACTGAACCTTTCTGCTTATAATATAATGTATAATGTAATTATATAGTAAATATAATAACTTAAGGTAAATATAATGTAATTAGGATTATCCTAATCCTCACCCACAACTTCCTGTATACACGGGTCAGATTTCTGAAAAATGGAAACTGTAATCATTTGGTTGAGCTGTTGGCTACCCAAAAGCTGAACATGTTACACAGACACAGTTAGGATATTGAATTACTTTTTAAATTAGAAATATATAACAGAAAAAATGTGGGTAAAGACTACTTCTTAGTTTAAGATAGCATAGTTAGCATGGAAAAAGCGATAAATGTTGGATTAAGATGCTTCATAGACAACTTTTAGATTAAATGTGTTCAATCTAAACTTGTCTAGAGGAATGTCTTAAATGCATGTATCTGTTGGATTACGCAAGTATTTTTATGTATGATTATATATGTGGTGCTTATGATTAAATTTACTTACTAATGAAATGATGTACTATAAATAAATCAACCTTTTTTTTTTTTTTGCTGAAGTTCCAAATTAGGATTATTTTCTTTCTTTTGTTTTGTTTACTTATGATTTTAGGGTTTATCAGCCCTATAAGCTGTTTAAAATCCCCCGTCCAGGTATTATCCTGTTTTTCACCTTTCTCTGAAAAAGCTCTGGCTCGGCTCTTTCTCCGCAGCCTGTGCATCATCACATATGCATTTGCTCCTCCGAATGTGCCAATTTCCAATCTTCCCTGCTAGCTACAACAAACATTACATTTACATATTGATTCCACAGTTTTAGTCAATGTAAATATGCTGTCATTACAGTAAATGTGAGCCTCTGTTAACATAAGCATGTCCAAAGCTCCTCAGATTAAGGCAGTGGTTGCATAATTAATGTGCGTGCCACACATTAATTCTCGACTCTCCTCTTGCTTGCCGTTTGCGTTTGAACCATGATTAGCTGGCCACCACGTCTCTAAGATGTTGATTCATATTCATGCGCACAAGGAGGGCGTTTGCTCCAAATGCTACTTGACCTCCAGCGTTTGTGATTAGCCAAGCGCTCTCCTGCCACCTCTGTTGGAGCTTACTAGCTGTCCCTCATGAATCTCTGACTCATTTTCTGGCCCTCTGTGAGGTGTTCAGGCCCCCTAAGTCAGATCAATATAATGGTGCAATGCTCCAGATGGCCCTACTGATGGAGGTGTGTTGAGGGCATACCGTTGCCCCCTAGCTCTTTACCCCCCTGCTGATCTCTGGCTGACAGGCAGCAGGTATCCGTGGTGGTGGTGGCGAGGTTGCGAGAGCTGCAGGGTACCTGGGGCGTGTCTGAGCACACAGGCTCTTGGGAAATGGAGGGAAGCTGTCCTCACGGCGGGGAGAAGAAGTATGCGAGCCCTGACTCGTCCCTCTGCTTGACTCTAACTCACTTTCCCTTTTTTTCCTCTCTTGTTATTCCCCTCTGCTGTGCAGCGTCCAGCAGGAGTCATTAAATCAAAACTACCTGCTGATCGTCAGCCACCGGGAAGCGCAGAGAGAGTACAGCCTCAATTTCCCTGGCAGCAGAACCATCCAGGAGGTGAGAGAACAACACACACCTCTCTGATCTCTACATCTGTTTCACACTGGATCTTGCTTGTGTGTGTGTATGTGTATGTATGTATTTATAGATGTATTGATGGATAAAATATGTAATATATTTGCACACAGATAAATTTCGATTCTATATCATATACGAAATATTTATTTATTTATTTATTTTTTAAGCAATAATAACAAATTTATTCCAAATCTTGAGTGGGAACTTTCCCCATCTAATAAAACCCTAAAAGTCACTACATGATTCCAGTTTGGCTTGGCAGTTCTGCACAGTATGTCTGCCTGCCATGTGGATAAGACTGAGCAGATTCTCTCCTGGTCAGCTTTTTCTCTCCAGTCTGTCCACACAGCCACGGTCTGCCTAAATGGCCCAAAGCTGTTTGATCACAGGACAAATTGGCCTATAGGGGAGACATTTGGGGGGAATGTGTTTGTGGAGTAGGGCTGCAAGGGAGATGCTTAATTTCTCGATGTGAAATTAAACAGTGGATTTGGAAGCAGATGAAATATTCATCAATACGTCGGAGCACTCCAGTTCTGTGTTTGCCTTTCACTCATCACTGTGGCTGCTATTGCCAGAGCTGCTACTTAGAGGAGGAGGTGGATTCGCACCAGAAACCCCCCATTCCCAATGGCTAATCAACTCCCTTCCCTCTCACATTGGAGCTGTATGGACAACAGTCTTTCATAGTCTTCATTTAACAGACTGCACTGAAGTATTTAAAGTTAGTGTGTGAGGAGCACAAAACCTGACTGCCTCCGTTCCAAATACACAACCCCACCCTCGGCTCCCTCACATTCTCCCCTGCCTGCCCCAGTAACCTGCATGCCGCGCTTAGCCAGTGCCTCCATTAATTATTCACAGCAGGTAGCACGCTCTACGTCAAGTGTAACAAGCTCCCCACAGATTGACCGGCCTGCTTTAGCCCCCTCCTGTGCAGGGGGAGTCACGTTGGGCCTACACACTGCCGCCAGAAAGAAACACACATTTGTGATGTTCATTTGTTTTCTTAAACTTCATTTGACACAATTTGGGGTTTGTTTTTATATCGAATTGGTGAGAAGATATTGATCTGTATGTGTACACATAGTCCAATGATGTATAGCGTATTTGTCGATTAATAAATTTCACATTTAATTGATCTAACGTACAGAATTTTTAAAGAAGTAATTGAAATTAAAACAGAATCTAAATGCATCTATGATGGCTTGTTTAATCCTTTAATAATATAATTCATGTTAAATTGCTTCTTATTTGTATGAAGTATGAAATAATTAAGCAAAACACCACAGATGACACTATGGGTCAATACATATTCAACACTTTTTGCCCTTACTTGCTGTGGTGTTTCGTTCCATTATAAGATTTAAAACAAACCCCGTGTACATAGCATCTCTTGCTCGCCTTGATGGTGCTGGTCACCATTACAGTAATCAGACTACTTGACAGGATTGTAATGGTGCTAATTGAAGAGATTAAAGTGTGAGCGGCGAACGCTCCCCTTCCCCCAGCAGATGGTTTTGATGAGCACCCACTGTGAACCTTAAGTGTTGCTGCTGGGATTACAACAACTGGGGAGGGCGGCCTGCCGCGAAAGGAGGACCAGGCCTTGCTGGACAAAGCCGAATCAAATGGGTTGCTCCAGCCTTGTGCAGTAGTCTTCAGGCTTTCCTGCTTGAAATCCCTTGAAAGAAGGATAAGGATTGAGGGGTGTGGGGGTGAGAGAGAACACATATGTACAGAATTTACTTGTCATAGTGATGCCTTTTGGCATGAAACTACAACCATGAATCATGTTCCCATTAGGAAGCTGTATACTGCCTTGTGATGTTTTGATCACAGTGCACTTCGTCTCTTAGGAACATTATATTCCACTCTTGATGTTAGTAAGAGTCTGTGTTTGCTTTTAAGTGAATATAGGATAACACAAAAAAAATCTGGGAAAAGGAAAAAAAAAGAGAAAATCTCAGCATGACGTCATATTGCTCCTCTTAAACATTTTGTTGAGGTTACTCTTGAGAGAAGGATTTTTCTTTTTCCAGTCACTGTCCATAAAGACCTGTGTGAAAAAGCAACAAAACAGCAACACCGAGCTCTCTGAGTCCTAGCTTTGCCCTCATGTCTATTCACCACCACGCAGCTACATATGGAGGCTCCCGCGAGCCATCTTTTCTCTCTCTGTTGGTCTTTTGTTTTTCTGCTGAAGACCAGCCGATGCTTTTCTACTTGTGCATATCAATAGCAAGAGAGAGAGTCTCAGAGTGTCCTGTTGTTTGTCTTTGCCAAAGGCTCTTGCTTTGCCTTGTGGCTCCCAGGGAACGCATCCTTTCCCTGCCTCCATTCGTCCCCGGGCCCCTCACTCTCTCTCCCTCTGATTGGCATTCCCAAACCCTAAGTGCCGGCCCGAGCTAAGCCTCAGAGCAAATGTTTGCCAGAAAAGTGGTGGCGAGAATAGGGCCGGCCGATAGGGCTTCACAGTCCGTGACCAGACGAGCTGTCCCAGGGATTTCTCCGTCACTGCTGTTTTTTTTCCTCCCGCAGCTGGAGAGACAAGCCGAGGGGAAGAAAAGAAAGATGGAGAGTAAAAGAGTGTGAATAAGAGGCATCTGGTGGTGAAGAGCTTGTGACTGTTTAACGGCAACCTTTTCTTCTCTTTGATTCCTCTCCAGCCAGGGATTACCAGTACTTGGCATTTAGAGAGATTGGATCATTAATGTGTGTGTGTGTGTGTGTGTGTGTGTGTGTGTGTGTGTGGATGCACTTACTTGTGAGAGGAAAATGTACACTAGATTAGATATTTATCTATATATTTAATAAATGTATATTTGGATTTCCCGTTTGTATTTTTTTGACTTTCTATAATGCTGCATGTTCCTGGAAGAAGACAATCAAAACCTGCTTTATCTCCTGAAATTTAAGATTCTGTATTCCTCTGTTTGGATATATGGATCCCCTATAGGACATTGAGTTAATTTTCACGACACACACACACTTCTCCACTGAAATAAAGAAAAGCAAATAAACCAATAATGGCCAATAAGATATACAAAGTAGTGTACTTTTGTTTCCGTCAGTTAGGGGGCAGTAAAAGACAAGAGGCTATGGCATTTAAATGTGTTTTTTCATACACAGCTATATCGTTGGACATTTATCCACATATGAAAAGAGAGTTTCAGAAGTTCCTGATTGAATATACAGTGTATAATTGCTTAATTCTCATCTATCGTGCAAAACGTTTTTATTTTAATTTTTTTTCAATTGGTACTATTTAAATCCCTGGTGTTGCATCTAGCATGAAGAGGGAATTTCTTGATCGCAGCTGAAATGTCTTTATCTAGATCACACAGTATTTATGAGATAATGTCAGCCTTTTTCATTCCCCCCCCCATTTCTCCCTCCCAATGCATGCCAATTTCCCCCCCATTGCTGAAGAGTCTATTTTGACATTTAAAATGAAATGTCAGTGCAACTAGAATTTAATAGGTCTGGCTCTTTTCTGCTATGCTTTAATCAAAACTCATTGTGGCCTGCAGAAAAATGCTTCAGGACAGGATACAAATGTCACCTGCTCAGAATATCTCATTCAGATATCTCTTTAATTTAAGAATCAGTGGTAAATAAATAGCGTAGATTTGTTTGTTTATCCTTCCTTGTATATATAGATAGAGAAGACTGGAAAGAGATTTTCCCATTTAGTTTTGTAATGTGTGTTTTATATCGAAAGCTCCCGTCTAGTAAAAGAGGTGGAACTCCTTGCTCATGAATAGCTAATGACATTGCTGTTTGTGAATATACCAGCAGCAATAGGCAAATGGATTTCACTTTCAATTTAATTTTAATTCACCCAGCCTTTGGAAGATTCCTCTCAGCCGGCCAATATGCCATCAGATCTCTGCCACGCATGACCATAGTGCGATTAAGTTTTTTTTTTTTCAGTGTGTTTTTTTTTTTTTTTTTTTTTTTTTTTTTTTTTTTGCAATCTGATACACCTGCATCCATGTTAAAACCCTAAATCAAACAGTAATAAACAGCTTTTATTTGGATCTTTATCGAGACAGGACAGCCTGTTCAGAGGAAGCAGAGGCAATATTGACAGTGGGCTTGTGCTCATAACGAGAGGTCTAGGGAAGTGAGCAGTAAAATGGCAGAGCCCCATAGAGGATTCGTGTTCCTGAACGGCTAAATTCCTCTCAGCCAGGACCTTTGCTTTGGCATTAGTTTCTTCTTTCTCCTGGGCTGAGATGCCCTTTGACCCCAAACGCTTCATTACAGCCGAGCGCGGGTGTTCACTGCTGCCTGCCGGTCAGGCCTGGGCAGCCAAATCCCTGTAGCCCTCTGGTCAAACACAGATATTACACTCTGTAATAACACTGGCCAACCTGGCTGACCTCTGCTCACTTCATAAAGCATTGCTCACAGCCCGGTGTGTGGGCTGCTGGTTGTTTAAGTGTCTGTAGTTGGCCAGGCATTAATTTGAGATGCTGCACTCAATTTTAGAACTTCTTCTGTATGTAACGGACCAGAGCACTCTTGACTCATGCCTTTGGGCAAATATACTTCACGTTATGAATTAGCCTAAAAAGGCAGACCGTCTTTACTAGCTGTGGCGAAACCGATATATATTTTTTTTCCTCTGTTAGCGCCGAGATATTGCTTTAACGCACTCCCGGCAGCCGCACCCCAGATTCCAGTTCATATACTTTGTTTTTCCAGTCATGATATGAAGTAATAATAGTTTTCTGCCTTCATTGGCCCAAGTATGTGTCCTGGCTAAGGTTCCATGTCCACTTTGTGTGCCTGCATTGGGATTTGGTCATGTGCAACATGGGATTTCCAACACAATGGCCAGTTTGCTCTGCTTCTACAGAGGGTTCTCTGGGGGAATGCAGGCGAATCTGCACTAGTCCAGATCCAAGGGACACACGCTTTGATCACCTTTGCCTGCTGCTCATCAAACTGGCATTGGGTTTTAAACCAACAGTGGCATTTGGGGCGAGAGCAAACGCGAACTGTTTAAAAGCACGCAATGTTATTAAGTGCAGATACACCCCGAAGAGCAATTCTGTCTATTTTAGATTGGGTTGTTGCCATCAAGTATTTAGCAAGATATCCACGGAATGCTGGTCACTTATTTCATCTTTTCCAAACCATGCCTCCCTGTGAAGTGCGACCTACATTTTGCTACTTATGTAGTTCTTTGCCTAGAAATGTACGCAGTTCAGGCTTAATATGTTGGTTAACCATTTTTCATTGATTTGGTTGTTCTCACTGTTCTCAGGTGAAGAGGAACATCTCTGATTTGACGAACATCCCAGTACGACACCAGCAGTGGGATGGCTGGCCTGCTTCAGCCTTAGACGATTCTGTAAGTCCTTTTTTTTTTTTTTTTTCGTTCTTTCTTCTAATCCTCTGATTCGTACATGTCAACGTTGTAAGCATAACTAGAATCCAAACACCTCTGTTTTATGTACTTGCTAATGAAAAAAGTGCAAGAAAATAAAATAAAAAGAAATCTACTTTGTTTAGTATTTTTAACTAACTATTTTGCCTTGGCCATCTTCCAATAGGAGGCTAATTAAGATGTCACAGATCTTCTCCCCTCTTGTTGTCCTCTGCTTGTGGACATTTAAGCTCATGTAGTAGAGTGTCACTGACCTTTCCCACCCCGGGCACTGCTCCCCGCCTTTCAATTTCACACAATCCCACTGATCAGAAGACACAAAATTCAGGGAAACTAGGACAATCGGCCGTATAACACCATGGGAACATTTTCCTCATTAATTGAGCCAATTGGTGTTATGCACATAACCATTTAAGTTTAGAGAACACCCTTAATGTGTAACAATAAAATAAATACTTGCTGAGTTTTTACCCACATTGCAAAACTTCATGAAATTTTTAATCTTTAGTGTAAAGAGAAATATACTCCTCCCCCCCCACACACACTTTTTCCGTTTGATTCTTGAAACATCCCTAAAATTGACATCCATTTATTAGTGTGAACTTTCTGAAAACAGTGTAAACCAAACACACCCTGCTAAGTGAAGCTACTGAGGTTTGATTCTGAACTCTGCTTGCATTCAAGCAGTGATCTTGAATGAATGAAGTTTGTTATTTTTACATGTCCTTTCTTTTGACTAACATGCGCTGTCTGTTTCATTTTTTTTGGTGTGTGTATTGTTGGTGTGTGTGAAGTGGTTATCTAGTAGCAAAAAGCACAGCAGAAATGAGGTCATTTAGTATACACCCTCTTACCACAGAAGCTGCCCACTTCAACCTGGCCACTTCAGGGGCTCAAGTGCACTCAGTCAAGGCCTGAAGCCACAAGCTTGGCTTGAGTGAAGAGGCCTGCCACTCATGAATACTATTTAGGCCACATTAAACCGTTAATACAGGCCCTGTTTGGTAAGTGGTTATATGTGGCAGGCTTGTGCTTGGCCACATCTCTGGTTCACCTTGCACCATGCTGACTAGGAGAAGTTGTTAAAAACATTGGCCCGTAATAATGGCCAAGGCCCATATTGAAATAACCGGCCATGTATTAAAGTGAAAAGCTCCTGTGTGGCAGACAGGATGTTTCTGTGCATATCTCATTAACCCAGTCTTATCTCCCAGGATTTGTACCAATACACACCACAGCCACGGCTTAGAATTACATTTCCTAGAAGCCTGAATCAATGGCTGCTTTCTTTCATTGTCTATTGCTCGTTCTCTACCGTTCTCGTGTTATTCTTTACTGTATTCTTGCTTATATAGGTGATAAATCGAAGGACAAATTGTATTGATAGTCAGTTTACTAGTCCGAGTTGTCCTTCCTCATATTTATTCATCAAACGATACGTTTCTATTTTATTCGTATTATATCATGTTCAACCTACTTATTTTCTAGTTAAATTAGTAATTTTATTATTATTTTGTATCCAGCTAAACATCGTTAAAATTAAATAAAAAATTTCTAATAAGTTTTGCTGGGTGTAAGAGAAATCTGCACTCACACCATTTAGCGTCTGTTTATCTGCTCAACAAATATTTACTTGCTAGAAGAAGGCTTGATTGAACTCATTTGGTCTGTTTGTTCACTTCCATTATTAATTTTGAGCTGTAGTTGATACTTAGAAAATAAGATAGAATGAAAAGATAAATCTCTTCTTCTAAGCTATCAAGATGACAAGCTTCCAAAAAAAACCATCCATTATACATGGTAATATATGATGCTTCCTCAAGGCATCCAGTCCATTAAATTATTATTGCCATTATACATTAATTCTTGGCTCGTTTGAAATGTATCAGCACATGCTTATTTCACGTATGTAATGAGGGAATGAGATTAGAAACATTTTGTTGGCAGTGCCCTGTGGCACCAGTTGTTCGTGTAGAAAGATAACTTGTTACTGCTGCTCTGTTTGAGCTGAGAACAACATAGTATATCATGTGTTTACTTTTCAATCCAGTATTATTAAACATTGAGTCCAATTGATTATTGGTTTTCTTAAGACAAATTTCCCCATGCAAAAAAAAAAGGTTTGTGGTCTAAACTGCTGTTTTTTTTTCTTTTTCTTTTTCTTTTAACCTTTTCTGGAAGACTACTGTTGATTAACAGACTGTTAGCTTTCATTTTCAAGTCAAAGTGTAACGTGATCCAGGGTTATATCTCCGTCTGAGCTCCCGCCGCAGCTCGTCTCTGACTTCCCTGTTGATCACTTCTGAAAGACAGCCTTATGAAACACCTGAGGGAATGATTGACAGCCTCTGGTACATCCTTATTAGAGTACTTTCTACCATAATTGCTGACATTTATCCAGTGTTTCATGGTGTTTGCTAATGTATTACTGCGGCTGCTCTCGGAGGGGTTATGTGCCTCTCTCCTCTTATGGGATCTTCACCTTGTGGACTCGAGTAGGAGGCTTATTGGGCCTGTTGGTTGCCTTAGCGACAGGGCTCAGCGCTAAGCTGCCCAGAGCCCTGAGTTGAGATTGCTGTCTGCAGGGTGATAGACACTTCCTCATACATGTTCTTGCTACCATACCAGCCGCTTCTGACTTTTTTGCCTGCGCCATGTGACTTTGAACAGGCTTTACATGTCCTTTTGCATGTTGTGGTGTCTGAGGCCAAGCTTCAAGCTGGAGTTTTCTGATCTCCCATGGCTGCTTTCGCATTCAGCCCATATTATCGCTCTGGTTGCCTAATAGGCAATGGATATTGGCTTCTGTCGAACTGATTGAGAGTTTGAGTATGATGAAGCTCCCAGTAATGACGCAGGGCTTGATGTAGTTTGACCAGTCTACAGCTAAGTCAAAAACGGCCACATTTCCACAACTGGCAACCTGAAAGGCCCCAACAGGTGTTTGAGGTGGGGCGTCACCCGTTCTTTCTTTCTTTTCTTCCATCTCCTGTCGCTCTCTCTCTTTTCGCTGTCCACAGTCTGTTGTGGCCTTCCTTTGAAAGAACACAGGGGTGCAGTGTTGGTGGGGCTCAAGATCAGACAAGTGCAGCTGTCCACAGCAATTATCTCATCCTTACTGCCAGATAGAGAGACTCAAAGGGAAGAATGGGAAAGTAAAAAAAAAAGGTAAAAGAATTAGGTAGTTTGCAAGGTTTGTTTGGAGAGAGGGAAAGAAATCTTCTTCTGCATGCACCCCAGTGCATGAGCTTTTGATGCAAGTGGTAATTAAGAGAATCCAAAGGCAGGAGAGTTCATTGTGTGCTGCTGGAGCGGGGGTTCAGGAAAAGGGGTGGGAGGGTGACCTCTCTCTGTAGCCTGCGGCTTCTGAGCACACAACTAGCCAGCCTTGCTTGTCTCACAGCATCTCAAGAGGAAGAAAGGACCACTAAGTATGGAACGGGGCACTACTTCATATGCTCCGTCTCCAATATACCCAGCTCCTTTTGCCCTTTCTTTCAATCCCTATTGTGTGGTGAAGTGATGAAACTTGATTTAAACTCTTATGAAGGTAGGAGGGGAAGCCTGCTATTGAGAAGCCAGAGCCAGTGTTCTTGGGTTTTTGATTGCTTAGGGAGGAGAGTAATTATCGAGAACAGTCCTCCATTTGGAGCTCTGCAAAGTTCTGTTCAATTTAATACAGTCACAGCAACACCCCTGTAACTGTTTTCTCAAGTGTAATCGCTGCTTAGTGTATCTTCCATGAATACACTGAATCACTAGCAATGACGGTCCTGAAAAAAAGGTCTGTTTTTTGGAAAATCAGTCAATTGATCTAAGAGTTTGCTCTCTTCGTGCTGAAATGTACTCTACACACTCGTATGATTGCACCGTCCTGGTTCGCTCTGTACAGGGAATTTAATTTAGTCAGCCTTGAAAAGCAGGAAACATGAAACATTTCTTCTAAATGCCAGATTCTGTTTGGTAATGCAACTGTTCTTTGTAGAACTGCAGCAACAAAATACTTTACAGAGTATTTGTGTAGGGTGTTGACTACCTTTTGGCCATAACAGAGGTAAATCACAACCGAGATTTCATATATTTCGAGTTTACACCCAGCAATTAATTTGCTGTTGCTGTAATTACCTCCTGATTCAGCCGTACCCAGCTGGCCCATGTTAGCTGAAGCACTTTACAAAAGGACTGATTACGACCCCATGCGGTCTGCTGTCCATCCCTTCTTTTTTCATTTGCACCATTGGATCTGACCTCTCCCTGTGGGAATCAGTCAGCCTATAAGCTAGATTTTAACTAGTTAAACCCACAAGCATGAATTGGGTTGGAGTGTTTACTCTTTTATTTAGGTTGATAGATGTTTGCTGTACAGGTAGGTCAGTAGATGAGAGGCCAATGGCAAAGCTGATCTCAGAATCAATGTAATTAATTAGGCTTGTTCTGTGACGACACACAGACACGCAAGTGTTGAGAAAGCTGACGCGAGTCCTGAACACGAGCAGGTGAGTGTCACTAAAGCCGATAAACCATAATTGCAGGTAAGTGTTGATAAAGCTGAGGTGATCTGAGAGGATGAAGCGCTCTGTTTCACAGTGTTGAGGAGGTGTGAGGGGCAGACAGGTCTTAATGAGTCCCTGTAGTGCGCAGGCCTGCTGACATTTCCACTGCAGATGGGGAGTTAATGAGCCAACCAGACTTCCACCCCACCCCTGCATCTTCTAGATGCAGAAACACCAGCTGATAGAAATACTGCTCTTTAAATCATCAGAGATTTAATTCTAGTTCCTCTCCATGGAGAACAATGATCAAGTGAAAGTTTCTAATTCAAACCATTCAATTAAAACCAAGCCTGCAAACAAGTACTTAAGTAACACTCACTTAAAGGGTATGGTTTTGGTTACATGAGCCTGGCCACCTGTTGTCAGCTCCTCATCACCTAACACATTGATTGGTTACCCCCAGCATTTCCAGTCTCTAAGCCCAAGGCTTGTGCTTGGACTTTGATTGCTTATGCATGCGTCTTGGTGTTGCTGTGTAGCTAATGACTGTGATGTGTTTGTGTGTAGATGACGTTGGCCTCCTCTGGGATCAGCTACCCATGTCATCGGCTGAGCGTGTGCAGGAGGTCCTCCCCAGCCACTACTCTGGAACCAACTGAGGAGGTGTGATGCAAAAAAAAAAACACTTACTCAGCAACACCTCTTTGATTAAATTTTGGTGTAATTTTGTTTTTATCAATTTATGGTTTCTTTTGCCATCTGCAGTTGCCGGTTTTCTAGTAGTCCTAGTTTATATCTGGCCATTTGATCAAGTTCTGTATAGTTAGCTCTAGAATTACTGGCACTCTGTTGCCACTGTAAATATTGCATTTAGTGTTTTGTGTTACCTCCCGCACCAGCATGACCGCACGCCACAATACTGAATCTCTCAGGTGGACTTATCTCTTAAGCTCACCGTACAGGTTTGATAATGTGCGCATTGAACCATTTTTGTGTGGACATTTGGTTTGGATTGCTATCCTTCCCACAGATCCAATCATGACTTTTGAAGCTTCTTGGGAGTGATCGACAAATTGGTACTTATGTCCTGCTGCTCAGAGTAGTTCCCTTTTCTACGTTTACAACTGCACACTTGTAGCCCATGTGTTACTATGCACATTTTGTTGGCCTTCCGCTACCCTCCTCCATCACTGCTGACCAGGTGGTGAACCATTCACAGCACAGCAATAACACTGACATGGTAGTGGCGTGATAATGTGTGTGTTGCTGGTTCAAATGTGTTAGGTGCAGCAGCATTTTGGAATTTTACAACACTCCTTCTGGTGTGTTTGTTTTGATTATGCTTTATCTTTTCATCAGTGGTCAGATTTTGACCATAGAACTGCCCGACTAGATATTTTTAGTCAGTGGACTGGCAACCCAGCAGTGATAATGAGGAGTTTACACTGCTGCACCTGATTCAGTCATACCATTGCAACACCCACTACTATGTCAGAGTCACTGCTGTGCCGAGAATCGACCACCAAATAATATCTATTCAGTTGTGGTCAACTAATGGTCAGGGTAGAGGAGAGCTTCTACATGTATACATATGTGGTATATGTATCTGATAAAAGAGACAATAAATACAAGTACATGTTAGATGTACCTAAAAACTAGAGAGTATATAATAAGAATAAGAAAAATAAGAGATACAATGTTGAAAATGAAATACTATTTGTTGAATAAAATAAACTTTGTATATATGTTTTGTACTGTAGGACAGTAGCCATTACAGAATCCGTTCATAACAGTATTTATTTTTTTTATCTGTACTCCAGGACCATGTAAGCATCCTAACTGGTCTTTTAGAAAAACATCTTTTAGCACGTGCCCTAGCTTTAGAATAATGCTAATAATGGTTTAAAATGTCATTTATACTGTTAGCAGAAGATAACACTGGCTTGCACAGTAGACTTTACATTTATTTATATTGTAACTGCATTTTTGTTTCATTGGCAACATGTTTGTTTTCTAGGAATTTTTCCATTCATTTGAGTATGCTTTATATTACAGAAAGTGGGGATACGTTTCACATTAACAGTGATTTACACTTGTGGTGTTCACTTGGAGTGCATCAGTGGTTGCTAGGTAGCAGATATGATGATTGGTCTACTAGTTTAGGATTTCATAACTTGAGAGAACATATTTTAAGATGAGATTATTTTTAATTTTATTTTATTTTTAAGTCTGCACTTATCAGATCTTAACTTAAGACTTCAGAGGTCCATGTGTGCTAAAATACCTGTGAGTTACCTATTCCTGGGAGATAAAAAGTGTTTTCTTGTCCGTCCTTAAATATTAATATGTCTTTTAAACTATTAAAACGGTCTACGCTGGAGTAGAAATACTCGTGGACTTCATCATGACTGCAGTTGAATTAATGAATTTGTTGCTTTGTGTACTGTATAATGTCTGATGTTGTTATTGGAAATTACTTGATGTATACATTTTGAAATTAGTGAAAAGGGTAAGACTACCAGCAGATTATCCGTTTAGTTTTATTTTTAGACTTATTCACTCATTCCAAAAATATTCCTTCAGGAAAACACAGGTATTGCCCCTACCAGCTGTGTATTATTTTTTTTTTTTGCACATTTACCATTCTGTGTTCATTAACAGATGTGCTCCTGGGTAAGAAAACGGTTATTAGAACGTCTAAATTAGTCTGTGACAAGGGGCCTCCCACAATCATTTGGGCCTGTACACAACTTGTTCTGTTTTAGTATAGGGTGGACCAAGACTGCGTCACAATTCTGATAGTGGGAACATAAGTGTGTTTACTGCATGTATGGGCAACGTGACACACATGATGTAGTCACAGTTAAGTTGTTCTGTGTTCACACTGCAGTCCCCAAGGGTCTCTAAAGCTTGTGGAATTTTTTTCCACTGTGGCCACTGGATGTCATTGGAATACAAGTATAGCTTTCTTTTTTTTTTTTTCTTTTTTTTTTTAAGGGCATAAATGATTCAACAGCAAAAACAATCTGTCCTGGGAATGCAAATAGAAACAGATTTAATGTTGTCAATAAACAGATGACTGTTAATGTTACAGTGCACAGATGTCCACATGGTCAGCGACAGCGAAGGAGACGACTTTGAGGACGCTCCTGAATTCGGAGTAGACGAGTCTGAAATCTTTGGCATGGGAAGCTCAAGTTGTCGAAAGTCACCAATGAGTAAATGATCATTTCCAGATCCTGTCTTTGATTAACATTAGTGATTGTATCTCAGGATGAGATAAATGGTCCTTTTTCTGTTTTCTCAGTGCCAGAGAACAGTGAAAATGAGGGTGATGCTTTACTGCACTTTACCTCCGAGTTCTCATCAAGGTGAGTCTGGATTCAAGAGTTTTGCAGTAGGTTGTTGAAGTTGTCTTCGAAACAGGTCATATTCTACATTATTTAGAGACAATTCTACTGTTAAATATTTAAATGGGAATCAATATATGTTTAACCTAGTGGTGTGAGGCAGTATACCATTATTATTATAAAATTTGTGACCGTTTACTTTTCTAATTTTATGCTATACTGAAGTAGAATAATCAAATTTTTTTTTAAAAAGGAAACTATTATTATTATTAGTCGTAGTAGTATTGAAGAAGAAGAATAAACAGTCAAAAAAGGGCTCTTGTAATAATTTTGATAATCTATTTTTTATCATCTAGATTTTGATCTTCTAATGGGTAATGCTCTTAATCATCCATTAAAATATGATAGAATTTTCTGAATGTAGGGCTGTAACGACACATCAACGTGATTGAGTACGTTGATTAAGTAAATGCATCTATTTGCATGGAATGTGTCAATATGTCATACTGTAAACATTCATGCCCAATTGTGGCAGCTCCCTCTCTTCAATCATCCAAAGTTGTGCTGCTGTGGTAGGCCATTTTCAGTTTCGCAAAGCGTGCAGGTCCCACACTTCAGACAAAAGTTTGGACTTTTTGGGATAAAGTCACATTTTCAGCGTGCCTAGGAGCGGGAGCCACCGTAATTGGGGATGAACGTATATAGTGTGACACATTGACTACTACTACTTATTATTATTATTATTATTATTATTATTATTAATAATAATAATAATAATATGTTGCTGTTATTATTGTTGTTGTCTACACCCTTCATTGTGCAAAAAGCTACTATATGCTGTATAACAATTCAGATATCCCTGATTGAGACCTGTATTTTGAATCAAAGTGATTCATTGGCAGCAATTCATATTGTCTAAAGAGCAGGAACATTATTTGATCACCTTGTGTACTTGGAATTATTATACACAGTTGGCTTCTGACAAAAATATATCAAATTAATACCCTCATGAATTTGAAACATTTCTGTTACAAGGCAGTGTTTGTCTTGTTATTGTTGAATGTTACAGTCACTAACCATTTTTAGTTTAAAAGCTCATGGGTCTCACCTGTGTGTGTGTGTGTGTGTGTGTGTGTGTGTGTGTGTGTGTGTGTGTGTGTGTGTGTGTGTGTGTGTGTG
>JAQQZR010000039.1:10194137-10220244 GCA_030068235.1 Notoglanidium macrostoma | reverse complement strand
GTCTGTCTCCATGCCTCTGCACAGTTCTAATTAAAAATGTCTTCGAATCAACTATGTGTACAGTGCATTAAAATACATATCTGTCAGAGGAAACAGATTTGTATGTGTGCAGGTATGTGAAAATTAGTCTTTAGTTTAGTGGGGGGTTATTTTTTTAGTTGAATTAATTGCGTTTGGGTGTTTTTCCAAGACGGAAAATGACAATGACAAAACAGGGTTTAAAGAATATTTTATGCTACTGTATTTATTGCACATTTGAATGCGGAATACCTTTGCATGTAAAGACTTACTTTTTTTGCTGTAAATTAGCTGGCTCAGTTGGTGTGCCTGGCCCGAGTGCCGTTACGGGAGAATTCACTCTCATGTTGCAGATAATAATAAGCTGTGTTTGAGGTGCAAAGTCTCCCAGCAGTGAGTTTTTTTGTTTTAGGTTTAATCCTTAGAGCAGCCTAACTGCCGCTGGCAGTTTTCGAGTGCCCGCCATTAAGGAGCCTTGGGAAGTGAACGCTATCAGACGGCAGCTGTGTGTGAAAACGAGCGCTCACCCGCTCACAAGACAGATCAGTTTACTTCCTCTTCTCCTCTCCTCCCTTTTTCCTTCCCTCTTCCCTCCTTTATCTCGTTCAGCCCCTCTACCTGCGCCTTCATGAGCAGGTGCGGGGAAGTCAAGATTTGGACGAGAGCTTTTGGGTCAGTTTCTAGCCTTGCACAGACCTAGTAATTTTCACCGAGCCATGATTTCTGCAGGTTAAGAAAAGCCCCACAAAAGATGAGCTCGGAGAGTGCGGCACAACAATGTGATGAAAGTGGCGAGGAGGGGCCGGTCCTAATAGAGGGGTGTGAAATGTAGGGAGCTAGCTAAAGACTGTTATTAGAGAGAATACCTTTTCTCACTCCGTTCAGGAAATCTTAGAAGCCTCAATAGGTCAAAACATCTTCACAGCTCGAGGCGAACACATTCTCTCACACTCTGTATGTACTTCTTTTTGGTTTGGAGCAAAATGTTGGAGGCAGCAAGTATGATAAAAAGATGCAAAGTGTGTGCGGGTATAATTTTTTTTGTGTGTGGAAAAACTTTCTCTCCATCCAGACTGCTTTTGCTTGTCTGCCCAGCATGAGTGTTTAATCTTTTCAGGGTGATGAATTGAAGAAGTGAAAGAAGCCCGAGTTCTCTCCCACTAGGAGCCATGCTGCTTATTCTAAAGCACTAATCGCTGTGCAAACACAGCAGCACTCTCTAGCCCTCACTCCATACACACCACTGTATACCCCAACTTTCTCTTCTCCTTTCACACTCCCTCGTGTCTCGGCTAGACCTGCTTTCCACACCGCGCTGCTCGGAAAATCCCTCAGCGATGACTGAGAGAAAACGTCAGGGGGTCAGCGAGAGAAAACCGTCCAGTGTTTTGTAATTTGGCGGTTTTTATTCCCCTGCATCGTCCCGGGAAACCTTTCATGTTTGAGACGGTGTTTGTTTTTTAATTAGTTGCTCAGTCTGTCGCATGATGGTGTAAACATGTGCGGATTCCAGTGTCCGTCAATATTGTGTGCAGCACTCTCCGATAACCTGCGCCGCAGAGGAAGGGCATTGGCATTTGATGCAAAACAAATAAAGTGATTTGTTCGCTTTTTGTTTTGTCACTGGCACCTTTGAAGAAAGTTTTATTTACCTCGTGTTGATTTGATTTGGTTTGGGTATTAGCTTGACTCTTTGTTTGGCCTCCGTGGGTGCTGGGGAATATCTGCCTGCATATGGATGCTTGCGCGTCATGTTCGGAGCAATGCCGTTTAAAACCTTCCTACAATAAGAGGAACGCTGAGCCGGGCTTAGAGAAAGCAATGTCTTTGTAGGCCCATTGAGACTTTGGCTTTCATTGGTTGGCATCCTCTACAGGGTCTTAGTGAAATGAAAGTCCTTCACCTTGACTGTTATAAATGAAAGATTTTTATTGTTCTGTTTTTTTTTGTTTTTGTTTTTTTTTTTGTTCCTCAGAGAAAGCTGCTGGCCATCTACCTCCACAATGATGACAGTGTTCTCAGCAATGTCTTCTGCTCTCAAATGATGTGCGCAGAGTCCATAGTGTCATATCTGAGCCAGAATTTCATCACATGGGCCTGGGACGTCACTAAAGAAGCTAACAAAGCCAGGTAACACACACGCTGACACACTCACTCTTCCTCAGATGCAATGAGCCATTCAAAAGTGGAGATCGGAAGCATTTTCACACCTAAAATGGATGATCTCTTAATGAGAGCTGTTCCCCTTCCCCCATCCTCTCGCCTCTCGCTCTCTTCTTATTCGGTTCTTTGACAAAAGCAGTCGTGTTTACTCTCTGAGGCCGCGACAGGGCAATCTGGACTAATCTGCCCTAGTAAAGGGTCAGTTATACTCCTAGGACTTATTCAGTGCACTGCTGTGAATCTCTTCATTGTGGCAAAGGTGGAGGTGGGTGACATGGTTGGTATCTTGAATAATTGATTTTTTTTTTTTTCTTTAGGCACACATTTGAAATTGTAACTGTAATTGTAGTGTAGTCGTTGATTTAAGAACATTACTCCCTTAACCTCATTATTATTTTGGCCTAACCTTATTATTGTGGCTGTGTTTACATTATACAGTCACTACCCATGATGCATTATGTAAATATGTCATTACATTTTTGGAAATCATCACCATGAGCAACCAGTCATAACCACTACAAAGCTCATGTAGGAGGAGTGGCAGGATTTGATGGGTTACAGTGAAATATACAGCATGCCTCTGATTTTCGTTCTCAAAAATAACAAGTCCGATGAAGAGTGCGTCCGTGGTAAATACGAATGGCAAAAACTAAACTTGTGTAAGAGCTATGCAAATAATGATTTGAGGCTGTGGGAAGGGAATGTGAACACGCAGAAGAAAAATGATTTATATTCATCAGTGTGCAGCAAGCACTTCAGACGAGTGGACTGTGAGAGAGCGCTGAAAGAATTATAGGCACGTTCTTCCAGCTTGGTTCTGTACAGGAAGCGTTTTACCATTTTTAAATATATCTTGCTACAAAAAACTTCAATTCATTTCAGGTATTTGTATCAGCAGCGAAGTCCTTTTTATTACTGTGTGGCTGAGTCCACCGAGTTGGCGCCAACTATTAAAAAAAAAAAATGTCGATTAACTGTCTGACAGCTAGCTACTGGCAGTACTACCTTTTAGTAGGATTTGCATTTTAATTTTGGAATTTTTCTCCTATGACGATGGAGAAGGAAGGTGAGAGAGGTAAAGGGAGGGAGGGCCTGGTCAGGCAGCAGATGGAGGCTTGATTGGCCCCAGCAGGCTTTGCTGCGGGGCAGGCCCAAGCTTTTCCTTCCACTAGGCTTCACCCTAAAGGCCTCCCCCTGGAGCAGGTTGTCTTCGAAAGGCAGCAAGTGACCCTTCTCCTGCAGGAGCTCCTTCAGCAGGGCCCCTACCTTCATTCCTCCCGCTCTCCCCTAGTGCTTTTTGCCCCAGCTGAGCCTTTCTACCGCAGATTAAAGGCGGACAACATCTGGGCCTATTCATGAAGGGAACGGTGACCCACACACACACGCACGACAGTGTGTTTTTGTGTGCACACACCGAGTCATGTGTTGAGACACACACTTGTGCATTCTCACGCTCCTGAGTTGAGTCTAACTGAGTGATGATTGGCAGTGTTCTCAGTCGTTGCCGATTCGGTGATTTGTGTGTGTGTGTGTGTGTGTGTTTGTACACAAGAAATAGTCTGAGGCTCAGTTTGTCATCTTTGTAAGAATGGCTGCTGTGCGTCTCTACCTGCCTCTTTTAACACACAGATTAATTATGCATAAATCTGCTGAGTATTTGCCTGTGTAATTAACACTCCTGAGACAGAAAGCTTGTTATGATATATTAGTAAGTTGTTTTTATATTTGTATCATTTATATATTTTTGAACAGTTGGTTTATTTCATTAGGAGTTTTTTTTCCATAATGTTAATTGGCCTATCCCGGTCATGCAGCAGTAGAGAAGAGTGTTCCTGACGCAGTTGTCACTCAAATATGTAACTGAGAAATGTGAATATGAGAAAGAGAGCAAAGATGTCATTTCCATTAGGAAGTCATGCATGATGAGACACTTAAAATGCCGGGTGTTGCCAGTGCAGGAAAAAAAAAGAACCACCCCGAGGAGCTATGAAAACTCTTTATGTTCTCACATATTTCTTCCGCTGTCATGAAAATGCAAAGTGTGTAGTGGATGGCATGCCTGAATATATTGCAAGTGTATTAATATGATGGCTTGTTTTTTATAAATGTGAAGAGACATTCTGAGACAAACTGTATCTAACCTATACAATGCCTGTTTGAGTTTCAATAGCTCACAGGAATGCTACTGCACATTTCTCCAGGAAAATGGTAGATTAAAACCTTGTCACTATTCCTGACAGATACTTTATCTGGCTTTTTTCCACTTTTTAATTCCCGTCCAGTTTAATGCTGAATAATTTCATCCGCCTTTCTATTCATTCCCATAATAAAGTGCTCTTTGCTTGTTCTCTCACTCTTTTCCCGACCCCTTGTACTTCTCTGTTCCATCAGTCTATTTTACCAGCTTGTTATTAAGGCTGCACTTATTAAAGGAAGAAGAGAGAATCTAATCTATATTTGCATTCAGTCTATAGCAATTCATTAATATTATGACATTTACTGTGAGCTCTGCGAGCCTGCACGCTACCCTTTTCCTTCAGTGAAATGTTAATTTAAAGTTCTGTCTTTGTAATGGAATAAGAAATCCTCCTTGGCCTATCAAATTCAACAAGGCAGGAGCGGAATACTAATTTGGCTCTGTGGTATATCTAGAGTCTCCTGTCACTCAAGAGAAAAGCCAGAATAGTTTTATTTAATACAATGAGCCCTCTTCTCGCAATGTGTGATTTTTATGAGGTCCTATTGCTATATAGCTGCGTGTCTTTATTGCACCTGTCCAAGAATCATTCTGAAGTATATCAATCTCTGTTCTTATCTCACTTTTCCTTACAGACTACTCACTATGTGCACGCGGCATTTTGGAAGTGTCGTTGCACAGACCATTAGGACGTACAAAATTGACCAGTTCCCCCTGCTACTGATAGTCATGGGCAAAAGGACATCAAATGAAGTTTTAAACGTTATTCAAGGTAACTGTGCACTGTTGCAGAAAGTTTTCTCATGCGAGCAAGTCAGATCATTTTCTATATTTTTGCATGTGATGTTATGCAGGGTCGCGAAAATGTGTGTTCGTGCTATTCCATGAAACAAATGCAGTACAGCACAGGTCTTTGATCCCACATTATAACATTATTTTTGTTATTACTTTTCATGAACTGTGTCGGCGATATGACTATTTCTATCATAACTAATATGCGTCAGTATAGGTTTAAGTAAAGGGTTCCTTCCTACCAGAAAAATGGTAGTGCTGGATTGAAACAAAAACCAGCGAAAAACTTAAGTGCCATTATACTTGTATTTAATATTTGCACAAGTATGTTATTTAGTAATGTATGATTCAATTTTAACCTCCAGCACGCTGCTGCCACTTAACTATTGTCATTAAAACATTTAAAATGATCTCATGATAAAGAAGATGTCACACAAACATCTACTGTGAGAATTCACCATCCACTTTAATAGCAATCTCATGCAATTATCCAATCAGCGTATCATGCAGCAACAGCACAATGCATAACATGATGCAGATACATCTCAAGAGCTTCAACTAATGTTCACATCAAACTTCTGCATGGAGGAAACTCTGTCATCTCAGTGGATTTGACTGTGGCATGGTTGTTGGTGCCAGACATGCAGAACAGCCAGACTGGTTTGAACTGCTAGGATTGCTACAGTAACTCAAATAACCACTCTTTACAACCATGGTGAGCAGAAAAACATCCCAGAATGCAGAACACATTGAACCTCGAAGCAGATGGGCTACAAGAACTGAAGGCCCGAATCTGTTTCACTCCTGTCAGCCA
Organism: Notoglanidium macrostoma; assembly: GCA_030068235.1. Lineage (NCBI taxonomy): Eukaryota > Metazoa > Chordata > Actinopteri > Siluriformes > Auchenoglanididae > Notoglanidium > Notoglanidium macrostoma. Next base: position 10,214,260 of record JAQQZR010000039.1, on the reverse strand, counting down.
TGACCAGGGAACTGAGGCTATCGTGGACCCGGTCTTACAAAAACTGGACAGTTTTTATAAGACAGAATAAGACCCAGAAGCATTTTCCAGTCATAAGCTGTCATGTTTGTTGTGAGCATTAACTGAATCTCTTGACCTGTATCTGCATGATTAGCTGATTTGATAATTGTATGAATGTGCAGTGGTACAGGTGTTCTAGTTAGGGCTAAGGTTAGAATACTTAATATTGTAATGTTTTATAACATTCTTGTTATGTCGTATTAATCAACTGTGTTAACTATGTATGTGTGTCTCTTTCTTTATAGGTAACACTACAGTGGACGACCTGATGATGAGACTGATGGGCGCCATGGAGATCTTTACAGCCCAGCAGCAGGAGGACATCCGAGATGAGGTGAGAGACATAACAGCAATCATGTCCTCCTTGATGTTCTCTGCTGATGATTGAATACAAGAGCGTTCTAAATTATCTGAATATACTGTAAATAAAAAGTTAGTGTAACCGAGGGACAGAAGGCAGCTACTTCTATTTATTTTGCACTTGCATACAAGTGTATAATAGAAGAAAGCTTTATAGGCAAGTTGGAACAAAGAGCAACCGTTTTGAAGAATTTGAATTGTCCCAGACCTACAGAAGGAAAGAATACAAGCTCTGAAAACGTATGTGTGTGTGTTTCATCTGAGTATTAAGAAGCACAATGCATTAGCTACTTTGGTATCATGTGGAGGTCTGTAGTGAAAACAAAGTGAACAGGATGTCATTTCTATATGCGTTGGCTGCATATGGTCAACGCTTGTTTTAAATCAATGGGCACTGTGCAAACAAACTCCAACAAAAAAGATAAGACGTACATGTGTGGGATGTCCATTCAAAAAAACTGTGTTAAGGGCTTTTATAGGACCGGTTTTACCCTTTGTGTCTGCACATGAGAGGAGTACGACGAAGAGAAACTGACCCTTCTCTTTACACGTCATGTCAGCTGCTAGAATTCAGCTCCCAACACCACATTTTGCTGTTATCTGAGATGCATCGTGGACAATTTTATTAAGAACTAAGCCACTGCTAAACATATTTTCCAGCAGTTGGAAACTGGCAGCATGGGTTAAAATCTTCTTGTTCATATCAGTGCTTCCACCCACAAGCACACAGGTGTTTTCATTCGGTCTACATACCATGTGGCTGACGGGAGCTGTCTGTGGTTTACTGGGAAATATTCAGATAACAAGCGTGGGTTAGTCATGCCCTCTGGCTGTTTGGCTGATTTGATTTGTGATGACATCTCTCTGTCTTAAACACCTCAACAGTGGTTGAGTTCTCAGACAGATATTGAATATGAAATGTAGCAGAGGTCACGTTTGCTTTGTGTCTGTAATTCTGTACAACTGAACTTTACGAGTGTTACTGTTTGAAATTTTCATGGTATGATAACCTACACAGCTTTGCATGATAATGGTATTAATCCACCGTTTAAAAGACACACGACAAAGGATCTCTTCTCAGTCACACGCTCCCTTTCAGTAACTGCATGTTCTGCTCGGGGTCTTGGTGGAAATGGTGCGCGCTCCAGGAACACTTGTTAAAGGCTGAGAATATGCTCTGGATGGGACACCAGCCCATCTCGGGGCAAAGTAATATTACAAAACGATTCATTTCAACTGTCTTTAAACTGAAGAAAAGACGTGACGACTCCTTTCCGACAGGATACGAAAGAATAACATTTCCATAAAATCTCTTGCACTGTCCGTACTGATCGCATTCTTATTATAAGATGAAATAGAAAGTGGCTGCGAGCAAATCCAGTGTGCTGTGCCAAAAACAATATGGAAATGCATTTTACTGAGTATTTTGAAAGTCAACAAACCGTCTGATCATGAACCATGACTAACCGTGAAATTATAATTGCATTTGGTTTTGCACTTGTAGTTTTTCTTCCTTTCAATATACGATTTACATTTTGTTTGGAGATCATTCTTGATGTTCCAAATCTAGGAGAAGCTGTCACAGGTTTGAATTAAACCTAGTTTTGGTTAACTAAGTTGATGTTCAGTACATGAAGAGAAAAATCTCTGTAAAAAAAACTATACAGCGGCATAAATTACTTAGTTATGTTATTCATGAACATTAGAGCCATTAACACGAGTGCCAATGAAAGCTCTCCCCAGCTGCCCTACTGTCAGGCTAACTTTCCTCAGAGTGCAGTTAGATTTTGACACACATTGATACATGGATGGTTTGTGATGGAAACACCCAGCTCCACTTGCCCAGGCTCTGCACAGTCTCTCTGGGTGTAATTAATGGCTTCAGTAGGCTGGGAAGGGAATGGGAAGTGATAGAGAGGGTGCTGGAGTGTTATCTGGGTAATGGAGCAGAGGTAATTACCGCAAGAGTCCTCCAGCACATCCTATAGCTGCCACATTCAGTCCAGCATCAGCTGGGAGTTGAACTCTGAAGTGCACTGGGTGTGAACTGATGACATTTGTCTGATAGTTTTGCTTGGGAGCTAAGATCTTAATAGTCGTGAAACGTTAATGTACACTTATTTTGAAATAGATAATGTGATTATTGATATGACACAGCTATTTTTACACGTGTGTATGAGTAACGAGTGCTCAGCTAACTCTAGCTTTTGTCTAGCCTATTTCCACACACACGATCCTAATATAACCAGACAGCAGTCATTTACCTGCCAAAATCACAACTGCATTCCTGTGTTAAATCCCACAGACATGGGCATGCCTCACTCGTATTCACACACATTTAAAGAGCTAACGTATTTTGTAGGCACGTACTTGTACGTTAAAACCAATACAGTGCAATGGGCAGCAAAAGAATTGTCTTCTCATCCTGAAGAAAAAGTGAAACTTGTACATCAGGTAAAATGGAAACGCGCGAATAATCATGACCGTCAAAAGACACACACGTCACAAGCAACGTTCTAGTTTTGTGAGTGTATGTTGTATCTATTAAGGGAAGTTAAAGGATGCCGACTGGGAAATTAAGAGAAGGTGTGAACAGGTAACTTGTTTGACGTGCTGATGGATAGCAGATATGACACAAACACACGATGTGCTACTATGTAATGGATGTTGACGAGAACACTGAAATGAAAAAAAGAAGGTGTGAACATGTAGTTTGTTTGATGAGTGGGACCTGAAATGGAATAACTGACACACACACACACACACACACACACACACACACACACAAATTAGACAGTAGATTACAACATAATGGCCATTACACCAATTAATAGAGCTTATTATGAGATAAAATGGCACATATCCATTCCACTTGTTGCCACTGTAATCTCTTACGTTTGATTTGTTCGTGAGTTTTGCATTATATTGGCACATGTTTACAAGCGAAAGTTATATATGGAGTCTCCTTTTTAAAAACTGACATCGTATAGGACACTGGACCTTGCAGTTTTTTAAAATTATTTATAATACTAATAATAATAATAATAATAATAATATTATAATATTATTAATAATTAATTAATAATTATTGCGCCATTAAAAAGCTCTTTTAACATGTCTTATCTAATTCGTGATGTGAGCCCCTGCTCTTCCGAAATGACAAAGGGAAAAATGACCTGCACATGCTATGGTCCCCTCACTCAGTAAAACTTCAGGATGTATTAGCCCAGTCTTTGATCACCCGGCATGCTCCTACCCTTCTCCTCCATCCTCTGTAGCCACACTCTTTCACATATCACCACAAGGTCGGGCCTGAAGAACTGATCTGCCGGCTTTTCATGAGCCCAGAAACAATGGCAGGGGCTTGACCGCACGAAGGCAACAGTAGAGTTTTCACTTCTTTACAACTCAGCAGGTCGACGCACAGCTGGGTGGCCCCTAACAAACAGGAATCTTTCCAATAGACACACGCACACAATAGAATAAAAGGGCACTCTAGTGTATGTCGAGGAACCCATATGATACTCTTTCAGTCTTCCTCAGTTTTTCAGTTTGTCACTCAGATGTTTTCTCTATTGTGAGCAGCACAAACACACAATGCTGCTTCCTACATCAAAGGGTCTCACTGATGCCTGTCTTGTACCTCGGTTATAATTTATAGCTTGGATGTGTTCTGCCATCAGGAATGGTTTTGTTTGTGATGTGTTGACATAAACAGTTGTGAATTCCTATAATTTGTTGAAAGAACAGGCCCACTTTGTTCCTCACAGGATGAGCGTGAAGCCAGAGAAATGGTCAAGCGAGAGCAGGATGAAGCATATCGCTTGTCATTAGAGGCTGATCGCAAAAAGGTTTGTGAATGCAGTTGTAAAACTTATTCGATCTGAATATGGTTATATGCTGGTGTAAGTTATATGAATCTGTAAATTCTACCTTTTCACAGAGAGAGGCACAGGAGCGAGAAGAGGCGGAACAAGTACGTCAAGAACGAATCAGGAAAGAGCAGGAAGAGGAACGGGAGGTGAGGACTGGTTTCACTGTTTCATAGTTACTGTCTTTGGATAAGCTTACTTCTAATTTATATTGCTATGCAATAAGGTAGACCTTGCAGTATCCATTGAGCATGGTTTAATCATGCTTTAAAGATTCTTTAAAGATTCTTCCAGCAGGGGTGAATTTAGCTCTGAGGCCATAGTCCCAGGACCTTTGTTTATTTCTTGCTGTAGAGTAGGTATTTTTCTGTGGACCAGGAGCTGTCGGGGAGGGATTCACTTCTGTTAGCAGTGTTAATTGTGCAGTGTGTTCACCATCTAGGTGAACTTTAACCTTGTAAATTCATGAACCTCAGAAAGTTCAAGCTGACAGAAAAAAAAGTGGGTGGCTAATTAAAAAGCCTGCTTGTATTTTTGGAGGAATGGAGGCATTATTATAAAAAAGAACTGTATTAAGATTGAGATGATAATTTCTGACTGCTAATGTCACACCCTTTTCCACTGGGTCCAGCAAGATACCAGCCCAGATGTACATGTCTAGCACTAACAGGAGAAATAGCATGCCACACAGGTTTAATTTTGCTTGTTCAGGATTAAGGGAAAGGCAAAGTCTGTGTGTCGAAAAATATTTTAGTATACAGTTTAGATCAAGATAAATTCCGAATGCTTAAATTCCTTATTAGAAATTTAATGACACAGGGAGATAATTGTTAGATTAGAAAAAAGTATTAGTAAGGTTTTTGGCCACCACAAGCTGCCAGAACAATTTGAGTGCACCTTGGCATAGATTCTCTGGAACTGTACTGAAGGAATGAACACCGTTCTTCCAAAACATATTCCCTCATCTGGTGTGTTGGTGATGCTGGTGGAGCGCGATGTCCAACACACTACTTCAAAATAGCTCACATGTGTGTAACTGGGTTGAGATCCAGTGACTAAAGGCTCTGGCTTATGATTGACATCATTTTCATCCACATCAAATCATTTGATGAACCTTCGTGTCCTGTGGATGGTGGCGTCGTTATCCTAGACGAGAGCGTTCTCCATCAGAATAGAAATATTTCATCATAGAGTAAAGATGTCATTCGGGCTAACTTTGTACTTATTTGCGTTGACATATCTCTAAAAGCAGAGGTGTCCGTTTGAATGTTTGAAGCATTAAGAAGAACTTGCACAGGCTTATCTTTGCTGAGAATGTACATTCGTCTCCCATCTCTCTTATCTTCCAGCTCCATCACCTGTTTTTTTTTTTTCAACATATTTGCAGGTTAAGTGATACATTTTGAGTCACAGAATCACATTAAAGGCCAATACCCAATGCATTTCTGAATCATTTTTAGTAGCAGGTCTGATCCACATTCAGCATTCAGTTTTAACCAATCATTCAGTCCTGTGAGGTTTGAGCCCATGTGCGCTGTACAGTGGTGGATGTGGACCACTCTGTGAATTCCAGTAGGTACTGCAGGCCAGGCTAGCAAAATGCAACAGCATAACAGTGCGACAAGTTGTTTTTGTTTTTTTTTTTCTCTTCTGTCATCTGTCTGTATATAGTAATACATGGCAATAGATTAAATGCAATCGTTATAATCCATACCTGGGAGTGACATGCATACTGCGCTGTTCTCTCAAGTCGATTGTGTATGATGGGTGCATGTCGACCCAGTGACCCGTTTGGATAATTGAAATGTTTGGCAAATGTAATATTAAATATTTTTACAGAGGCTGGATGTATTGTGCCAGCCATCTCAATATCTATAAATGTATATGGTTCTCTGGTTGTTTGCATTTCTTTTAAAGACTGTAGCACTAAATAGTACATATTAAAGCCGGGACTAAAAAGGATTTTCAGGCAATCGCTTGTGGCCGGAAAAGCGGCTCTTATAGACCGAGAAAGCCACCATTCTGCTGTTTGTGGCACACACAAATGTTATTGTCCCTTTAGTGAATTGAAATGCACAACACACAGGTTCATATTAAATCCCTGCTGCACAATGGCAGCACAAAACAACACTCACACACACAAAGCAGACTTGAGTTTAAAGGGAAAGCTGATAACCCAGACTTCCTGGCCCTCCCCATGGCCTGCTTATTGTCTGTTTACTCAGTAATATAAAGCGTGTTGTCCGCCGATGTGAACCTGCTATATGAGATGATTTGTCACATTAGTTAAACAGGCTTTCACAAAGACTTATAATTAGCTTAGTCCAGTTCAGTCTTCCTTTTTCTTTTACATTCAGTGCTCCCTCTATTGCCATGGTGTATTCAACCCCTTGTAAGCAACAGTGTATTTTCAGATATATGATACCTCACAATGGCTTGCATTAGCTTGATTTAGGCCCTTTTTCGATTAAGCTTTTAATGTATAAAGCATGTAGACAAAGATGGTACTGGAGTAATTGTGGCAGGTCATTTTTTTTTTGTTGTTTGTGTGTATGTGTGCATGCGCTTTAATGAGAAAGAGTCTTTCTTAGGCTGCTCACCTGCTGTCTGTAATGAACCCTAAGGGACTCAGTACAGTGCACACCACAGAGGAAACACACACGCGCGCACACTGATAAAATCACCTGCACCCAGCACCTGCAGGAGTTATTTATTCTCTGCCAGTTTTGTGACATATTGCGTTGTCACGCATACCTGACATCAGTTTCATGCCTTTTAATGTGAATCCGTGGACTGTGAAATGGATGAAATCTCATGTGTTCTTTTTCTGTTCCTCACCGTTCCGGGCCTCGTTCATGTGACATGATAACCCTGCTTGTGAACTCGGACATGCTCCGAGGCTAACCCGCATCACTCCAGATGGAAATAAACCAGCCGTGTTAGAATCTGTTTCTCTGCTGCTTGGGTTATCACTGGTGCCAGGGATGAAGATATGATATTAAAGGGAGTCTGCGTAGCGTGTAGTGGGCAGCAGCTGCTTATACGCACTGTTTTTTTTTTTTTTGTTTGTTTTTTTTTTTTTGTGTTCTGGCTACCCTAATGATTCATTTTTCTGACATTGTGCATGAATAAACAAAAGCAGCATGATGCTCTCCACCTGGAGTCTCTCCAAACTTGCCAGCACACACTCGTATACACACAAACGCACACTCTCGCATACGGCAGCCCCCTCGCTGCATATGCGCAGTGACAATGGATTCAGGCAAACAGTGTAGGGCAAGAGAGAGGGGAAATACTGTCTGTAATTCGGACTCTTTTGTGTCCGATGCGGATGAAAGAAGGAAAAAGAAGAGGGGAGTGGTGATGTCGTTATTCTGCCTCATGTCAGGTGCTACACAAACACACATACGCTCTGTTTGTTTTGTGCATTGAAAGAGATGCTTCGAAGTTCTCTTTGTGCGTAAGGTTGGGTGGACACCACACACACACACACACACACACACACACACACACACACACATACAGGGTTAGGTCCAGGGAGGGATGCTGTTCGTCCCCCAAAGAGCCCTTACCACGCGGGCCGCTACCTGAGGGAGCAGGGCCGGCACGCGCACAACACAAAGCCTGCAGCTGCTAATGAGCTACTGTTGTACACTTTGATGAAATATAATTGCATTACGGTGGGTAAATAAAGGCGGCGCATGTTGTCACAGCATATGCTACCCAGTGTCACAACAGGAACAACAAGCTGGAGGTGAAAATCCCCAGAGAGCAGAAGGTCCTGCTCTGCGCCACAGGAGACCCAACTACGCTCCTCTGTTCTCTTCTATCTCTCTCACTGTCACTTTTCCTGTCATCTGTTTAGTGTTTTCATTTTCTACAGTTCTGCTTTCTGACTTAACTTGCCACTTTCAAGCTGAATATATCGCACACGATCCAGCTGAAGCATGTGCTGTAAATAACCATGTTTAAATTGTACTGTATTTAATACAGCAGACTCACCTCTGAAAGTGTGTTTTATATTACTTTTATCAGTTATGTTGCAGCAATATTTGAATATACAGTAACCGAGAGTTGCTGTCTTCTCCAGGCCATCCGTCTTTCACTGGAACAGACCTTACCGCCAGAACCCAAGGAGGAAGCAGGAGAACCAATCAGTAAACTGCGTATCCGGACGCCCAGCGGAGAGTTCCTGGAGAGGCGTTTCCTGGGCAGTTGCAAGCTCCAGGTCCTTTTCGACTTTGTGGCCTCCAAAGGCTATCCATCAGATGAGTTCAAACTGCTCACCACTTTCCCCCGTAGAAACGTGAGTCCACACACACACACACCACCGCTCTCTAACCATAAGTCCTCCTTAACCCTTAACATACTTAATATCCTCAATGGTGATATTATAAGGTCTATTTTTTAATGCTAAATCACATTTAATTCTTGTCCACCTGTGGGGCAGTAATTAAAGTACAGACACTAAATGTGTGTGTGGGTCATTGTGTGTGAGTGTTTCAGCTCAGCAGGAAAAATAGAGTGTATAATTGGCTAGTTAATTCCACCATGTGGCTAGAGTTTGTTGCTCGACTTTAATCCCTCAGTGTTTGTGCGCGCGCTCGGGCATGTGTGTCGCTACTATAGGACTCTACAAATGCTCACACACCTGCATGTTAATTAAAACCTGTGCGTCACTAATTAGTATTTTTCATGTTTTTTTTTAAACATCTATCCACAAGTGCATGCATAATTTTCAGAATATTAATTAGGGTCTTTGATGCAGGAAAGCACACTGGCTACTTAGTATACAGTCAGCACATTTCTCCTGTGTGAGTGGGTTTTTCTACCGCACGATCATTAGAGAGCTGGGTGTGCTTTCTCTGCGGCAGGTAGATAACAAGCACTGCCCTTAACGACCTGACTAATTAACAGCATGGAAACAGAAATGGGCTTTCCATTAATCAGGAGAAGTGTGCAGGCCTGCCCAGACAGCATGCCATTCGAGCCCATGGGGACCTGGAGGACGGTCCCTGCAAAAAAAAAAACCACACGCATACAAGGAAAGAAAAGGAAAAAAAAAAAAGCATGAAAGTAAACACTCTCCTTAAGCACATGCGTAACCTCATAGCAAAATATTAACAAAAATGTACATAAATATACATATACCATGAGCATATATGTATATCACAAAGCTAAACCATCACTTCATGCATCACATGAGCTTTTTGTTTAGGAACCAGAGGAGAGCTGTGTGTGGTGAAAAGTGTATCCAGCGTTGGAGCGAGTTTACAGAGTTGAGCGCGGAAAAACTGGCAGTGTTTCTCGCTGTGAACACAGTGCCCAAGTTTAATCCTCCTCCTCTCTCTCCCTGTCTCTAGTTCTCCTTGCTGTAATTAAAATCATCTCTTCCACAGACTCCCCATACTTCCCTCAGGATTAGAGCTTGCAGCACTATTGCATTTGTAATTCAGCACAAATGTTTAAACTTCATCTCGCCCTCTTTCTCTTTCTCGGCTCCACACCCAAAAACCAAGCTAATTGCCAGCAATAAGTGAGTGAACAAACAGAGATGGGGTCTGCGAGTTGGGGGAGGTATCCAGTAGCCGAACGCTGTTGTTTCTCTATCCGTCCTTGCTGCATTGGAGATCGTCCTTTGTCAGGTCCTGTTTGTTCTTTCCTTCTCTTTGAGCACCTGCCTTCGTTGGGAGAGATTGCTAGAGGAGGGATTAGCACTAGCTTCTGCATTCTCCATCTATTCATATGCTCTTTAATGCAATGCCAGATTTCCATAGGCCGTCACACCCTATTCATAGTGTCCTCAATACCATGGCACAGCAATCTAGGCTGATGTTGGGAATCAGTACAAGTTCTCAGTTTTGACGTCCATGATAACTTCTGTAATGGCTTTTTAGAAGGTTCTCCTCAGACCCTTTTTGTCTTGAGCAGCTATGGGCTCTGCCTGAGCGTGAAGCCACCCCAGCACGATTCGATGTGTGTTTTAAGTTTGGCGTCTCTGATGTTGGCGTGCGTTTCTGTTTGTGTGTTTAGATTGGCCCTTCGCCTGTGATGTGTAGAGCCTCTCTCGCAGCCGTGCTAAAGGCTAGCCAGGAGGCAGGGCTGTGCACTCTGCCAGGGAACAAGTTCTCTTGCCTGTGACCCCCGTGCACCAACTTCAGCTAACGCTAACACCCTTGCTGCCCTCCTGCAGCCTGATAATGATCCCCTACTGCTTTCCTAATTGGCCAAATAAACACTTCACAACACAGTGCTAAGTCAGACCTGGCTATTGGATTTTAATTAATGGTGAAGGGCCCTAAATGACTTCATTACAAACACGTTGTTTCAGCTGCATGTTTTGCCCTGTTTCGAAGCCAGTTTATTGCCCATGCGCTGTTTATTTTCCCCCCGACTCCTTGCAGTGTATGGGCCAATTCTTTTGATTCAGACTAATGAACTGCAATATTTATCTGACTGCCTTTTGAAGTGGTGCTGCCGAGCTAAACAAAGCCAGAATTACATCACTGAGAGCTCAGCTGCTGAGTTCATTGTTAATTTAGTTTAAATGTTTTGTGCACTTCGACTGTGCCTTTCTAATTTAGTTTGTTTTTTGCTCAGTCTGCCTTGTGTAGGTTTGCTCTGTAGACTCGTCTTCATAACATCCACCTGCTTTATTGTGAAAGAGCCGTATTGTGATTTTAATTAGTTTGTTCCATGGTAATCCTTAAACATTCTTTTACTGAAATTAATTTTGCCACTTTGGCAGCTGCAGATGATGGTAGTAAATCCTGTCTCTGCCGCACGGACGCTACGTCACTGCCGGAAAATAAACGTGTATTGTTTGACTTTCTCCACAGAACAAACATTCACACTCATTTATTCTTTGATGTTTTTTTTTAACACCGGTATTTAAATTCTAGATACAGCCTTCATGGAACCTCTTTTTCACAGCCTACACAGTGAAATTAGCAGGACTGAATTAGCTCCAGCAGGGCTGAACCTAATTAAACTCCGTCGACGTAAAGTGAACTCTGTAGGAGTTGTATATGTACGTCTTAGACCGCTGACATACCTGGCATAGGTCAAATTCTCTTAAGTCCGCCTTTTTTCATTTCTCTCTTTAGTTCTGCATTGCTGTTTCTCTCAGCCTCTTGGGTCACCAGGGTGGCTGTCTGTCTTGTTTTTGTTGGCCTGTGTGGGGCCGTTCAGGATGAGTTTGTTAAAGGTTTAGCCGGATTACCTGCCATCAACATCATCAGAGCCTAAAGAAAACAGCCAGCAGCCATGCAAGACTCTCCTCACTCACACAGCCACTTCTTTCCTTTTAATAAACCTTCACAGGATTACAGAGAGATGAATCGGCCCATCCTGAAATGAGCTCAAGTCATATGTTTGTTTTGTTTTGTGTGTGTGTGTGTGTGTGTGTGTGTGTGTGTGTGTGTGTGTGTGTGTGTGTGTTACCCTGCTATGACCATTGTTACCTAGAATAGTTTAATATAATTGGTGAAGGGCAAGCAGAAGGTTCTGGAGAGGAAAGAGGGAGAAGAAGAGAGCGAGACACGTACAGGGGAGGAAAGCAACAGCTTTGTTTGTTGACAGATGCTTCTGCTCTTATGGTCTGTTAATTGGATACCAATGTAAACAATCACCCATGGCATCTGTCTCCTGCCATAGAGTGACACCTTGTTTCTCTCTTTCCCCCCGCATTTCTTAAAGAGAACAGTCATGAAAACACACAGCCACACCTGTGCCACCCTGTACCCTCATTTGCTTCTACCTGATGCTGGGGTGTTATAGCAGCATTTCAGGTTAATTTACATAGGCAGTATTTGTGAAGCGGTACGCAGGAGGAGGGAGAGAAAGTGTGGAGCGGTGTTTTTCGCAGTGCCATCTTGCCCGTCTATCTCTCCTCTCTCTCGTATATCCTTCTCCCACTCCCCCTCTGCCAGCTTGTGCTGGTGTTGTCTCACCCTTCTCCTGCTGTCGAGTGCCACCTCCTCCCTGTGTCGCACTGCGCCCTCAGGTCATGCTCAGGAACAAAGGGCAGCTATCACACACTCAGATGACTTTTGGGGGCAACAAAGCAAATGTGCTGTTATTGGTGTACCTTCACTTACGTCCCCTCAGAGACACAAGCTGCTGGAGAGCCTCTCTGATCTTCCCGACATGCATCAGGCGTGTGCAGATCAGCAGCTCTGTCAGAGGGCTTGCAAACCCTGTCCTAATGAGACACCTTTATATGAACATGAATGACTCTTTCTATCGCTGGTCAGAAAACAATCAGAGGGCTAACGAGTGTGTTTGTGTGCGGAGTTAATTATAATGGACAAAAATGTTGATGTATCTCTCTGTACTGAGAATGGGGCAGTCTGGAAACTTTCATGTAAAGTTCATATTTTTGTAGAATGCGTTCATGTGGGACTGTGTAAGAGTGTACACTCTGACAGACAAGAGGTGATGCATTTATCTTTCTCTGTTGGGGAATTTCTATAGAACCGCCACACAAGGTTTCCTCCTCACCAAATGCTCCAAATAATTTTTTTAAGCATGAAGCAAAACTACTTTTTTATTATTTTGCTTCAGTGATGAAGAGTTGGATGAAAATAAATCTGTTCTCACCGGGCACTGTTTTTCAGAACAAGAACAGCCTCAGTTCTTTATGGCTTGCATTGGAAAAAATGTACTCATATAATTGCTACAGATTTGTCAGCTGCACATTTATCAGCCCTTCTACCACATTTCAAAGCTCTATTAAATTCAGATCTGGTGACTGGGATGGCAACATTGAAGTAAACTGAACTCCTTGTCATGCTCATGAAACCAATTTGAAGTGCTTTTTTGACACGATGCATTATTATTCTGGATGCAGCCGCTCTAAGATGGGTAAATTATAGCCGTGAAAGGATGCGCAACAATATTCTCATAGGCAGTAGCATTCAAACAATGTTTGATCGGTCTTAAACAGCTCAAAGTATATTGTGAAAACGTTCTTCACATCATTACACCGCCACCACCATGGATCCATGCTTTTCTTCCGTGCTCAACTTCCGACCCTACCATCTGCATGTCACAGCTCAAATCGAGATTCATCAGACCAGGCGACTCTTTCCGGTCTTCAGCTTCCAGTTTTGGAGAGTCTGTGCTAACTGAAGCCTCAGATTCCTGTTCTTGGCTGACGGGAGCAGAACACAATGTTGTAGCCCATTCGCTTTTCTTCTCACCCTGGTTGTAAAGAGTGGTTATTTGAGTTACCATAGCCTTCTTGTTCAAATCTCGAATCATTCTGGCTGTTCTCTTTTGATCTCTCTCATTAACAAGGCTTTTCTTGAAGCTCATTGGATTTTTTTTTATTTTTTATTTTAAACATTTATTGAAGGAGTTCGGCAACTGCACATAGACTTCCATTGTAACCCTTTGTTCACACATGCAATGATCTGACACAATGCCCAGAATTCATCCATTTTTAACAAAAACTGGCGAATTGGGTGGGATGAGCTATGCGAACATGTTGAGCAGCATTTAATTTTAGGCAAATAAGAAGTGTAGCTACATTGTGACTGTGTGAGAGTGAGGGAATACCTGTATGCTGCTTTTTATCCTCCCACCTGGTTGGGTTTTTTTTTCCAATTATGTTCCTAGTTGCAGCTCCCAAACCAACCAGTGATATTTGCTGTGCTGCAACGGGCATAAAGTGACTGATGAACCATATCATGTTAAATTAAACAAGACTGAAATATTCCTGAATTGTCTGGTTACATTCAGCATAAAAATCTGTGGTGTGACATTGCTTTATATTAGTAATATAGTAAACTCGAGGTCAGGTAAACAAAGTGTTTCACATGCTTCAGGGTTTCCGTGATGGTTTTGCTGTGATGCTTTATGAGACTGAACTGTAATACTGAAAGTACAGTTGAGTTGTGTGCTCGCTGCACCTTCTTGCCACTTTGAGACTGCTGTGTTAATTACTAGTGGGGGGTAAGTCTAGGAGGTCTGGTGAGCTTGGAATACAGGTCTTAATCAGGCTGCCGTTAATGCCCTGTGATGAGCTCTCAGTGACCGCACAGTTTGGGACACACAGGTGTGAACACAGGCCCTATGTAACAGGAGAAGCTCCCGCTATTAGCTCACTTCAATCTACTCATGACTCTCTCTCTCGCGCTCTCTCTCGCTCTCTCTCTCACTCTTTTCAGACTCTTTGTTTTATGATCATGGCACCCCACCATAGTGTTGCTGTCATGTAGGTTAGCATGGATCGAACCGTTATATGTCCACCACATGGTCCCCCCCAATCTGGCCTTGTGTTTGTTTTGGATTGGTGCATGTGTAATAACAAACACGGTCCATCTCAGAGGGAAACGGGACACTCAGTGCTCATGGTGATGTGATCAGATTACTGCATCTCTGGTTCATGGTTTCAGAGTCACAGACCCCACACAGCGCACACCATAGCCCACACACAGCAGGCAATCACCTACACGTACATTTAAGAGGGAAGTAGTCCCTTCTAAAACCACAGAACGATTAATGGATATTCGCTTTATTTGTGCATACTTAACATTTAACAATTCTGTTAAAAGACTGTCTTTACTGTTTTTTTTTAATTGCGGTAGTTCATATGTTTTCTCTCTTTCTCACCAGATTACTCAGTTAGACCCGGCATGGACGTTGTTGGAAGCCAAACTCTTCCCTCAAGAGACCCTCTTTCTGGAGGCCAAAGAGTAGGACTGACCACACTTGGACAAATCACACAAACAACGAAGAACTTTAGCATGGTGTCCACCGAGAACAGCCACACGCAAACGCACTCACAGTACGTTGTACATGAATAATGAGTGGTTATGATTCACACTGAAGCTTTCACAAGCACAGAGATACTGATACTCACTCACACGCAGAACTGTCATGTTTTTCTCCACCCACTGAAAAGGTAACAAAAAAAAAAAAGAGAGAAAAATAATATTTCCAGTCGTGGAGATTCAGAACGGCATCACAGGTGAGGACGATCCACCATGGCTGCTTTTTAGTCCTGATTTGTGCAAGCAAACAAATACGTAAATAAATAAATACCCAAACATGGTGATATGTGACAAGCAAAGAGATATTTCATGAAGAACTCTGGATTCCCCCGACCCCCCCCCCCCCCCTCCATTGGTTCCTTTGCTCTTTAGCCAAGCTCTATGGAGTGCCAGCTCTCTGCATCTCCTCTTTACTGTTGATCAGAAATGGCTTTGTTCTCAACTCGTTAAAAAACATCAACAAAAAAAAAACAACCATATCCTTCATGACCAGTTTTCTCCCTCCTCTTTTTAGGTTTGATGCTGTATTAGTTTTAGTTGGATACATTATAAAATGTATATATGAACATGTGTGAATTTCATGGTGCTTATTTTTTTAATGGCACTGTGGGATTTGGTAACAATAAAAGAGTCTAGAGATCGCTATTCATTTGGATTTCAGACATGCAGGAAAAAAAGGTTGTTTCCTTAAAATCAAATTAACAAGGTATGCACTGAGGGGCCATCTGTGGCTGAACTTGTGCAAGGAATTAGGGACGTTTATTGTGCCTTAGCTTCTAGTCATTTGTGTAACTTGATTCCAATCATAAGTTACGCAGTGACCTTTGGATCTTCTAGTGTCACATGGGGAATGAGCAAAGTGAAATCAATTGTTGTATTTGAACAGGCTTGATTTGCTAGCAGGAAATAATACATTTCTGTTTGCAGGGAATCTTCCCAGGTGCAAGTTTTCTGGTTCATCATGTCTAGGCACCAATATTTTTCTTTGGAAAAATAAGTGTTTTTAAAGCTGGTGAAAAACGATATTAGGTTCTCGTATAATGCAGAACCTGGAATGGAGGCTTTGTTTTATTTATGACCAGTAATTGCAGTGACTGCACTGATCTGATCTGTTATTGGGAATAACTAAAATGAGTTCTGCTTATATCTATATTTTTTGCAATAATTCCGGAGGGTTTAGACAGATATGCCCATATGAAAGTCAAACAAATGGTTGGATAAAATTGATTCATTGTCTTGTTTTTCAGCTGTGTTTTTCCAGACTTCTGTCTATTATCTGCCACAAAGGCTAATTTTCCCTGTTCAGCTCTGAGATTAAAAGCTTACTGCACCATCTGCAGCGCCGTTCATCGCACAACCAAATAGAAGAAGTTTGAGTGAGAGAAATGAAGTGCGAGTCCTCAGCCAGTCTCAACGACCTTGTGTGGAGCTTAGAGAGGTTGGGGAAACATGTTTGGGCATTCTGCACATTAGCTTGTGTGTGGTGATGCTTCTGTTTAGCATGCAGCACACGTTTCAGTAAATGTTCTAAAGTGTAATGTATCCTGCGTGCTCCTTCGTACACAGTGGAGCTGTTTTGCAAGAGATGTTCCATACAGTGAGGGCCGTAATTATTGACACTCTTGATAAAGATGAACAAAAATGGTGTGTAAGAATAAGCTACACTTCACAATATGAAGAAAACAAGTATATTGTGATGTATTTATTGTAAATTGAGTGTTTTGTGTACCATTGTGATTTTTTTTTTTTTAATGGAGTTCAGTTTTAATGTTATTTTACAACCTTTCAGCCCGAGTCCCAGTGGCATTTAGGCAATCAAGGTACTTTAGTTTATTTGTAACTGTCAATAAAGGCTTTCTGCAGGCAACTAATCGTCTGTTGAAGTGGATGTGGCAGCCCTGTTGAAACTTACAAACACCAATGTTTGACCAGATATACATTTTCTAGCTCTTGCCTGTGGTTTTTTAAATCAGATCCGTCATCAGGTAAGGCAACATGCTCCTGGGCTCTTGGTCGGTAATTTAACCAGCAATTCAACAGTCTTTCCGCGGTGGTGATGGATGAAGAATATTAGGGATCAAACACATTTTTAGACCACAGTGAAACCTGAACTGCCTCAATACATACATTTGATTTTTATTCCAAATTTCATTGCAAATCTGAATTCTTGTTTTTGGGAAGAGCATATTTTTTTTTCAGTGAAGACCGAGTTTATCATCAGTGCACTTTAGTTTATATATCTTATTTGTTCATCTTCATCAAGGGTGCCAGTACTTTTGCATGATTTATGAGAATGTTTTCAAAGAGGAAAATACACAAAATGTAACTAATACTAGTGTGTAGCAGAATGCTTTATTGACTAGTGTAGAGCATCTGTGACAAATAATTGGGCCTTAACCTAAACACTGTTCTATTTATTCATTTTTCTTTTGATCAGTTGTTTCCCAATGGCCATTTTGCAGTATCTTCATTTAGAAGAGATTTCTTAAACCTTTCTTCCTGATGTCGTTCTCATTCCAGATCTGCCTCCACAACACTTAGTTCTCATTCAAAAGAATTTCAACACTTGCTCACTGCATCAGGCTCCGACCTTACCGTATACCTTACTAGCCTCACGTCTCAATCCATCCTACATTCCTTCAATCACTCACGTGACTCAAAACCAGTTTTACATTTCTCAATATGTAATTTAACAGGCAAGCAGGACGAACTCAAAAATCATTTTGTGTTTGAGATTATAAATGGCCTGTGAGTGTATTAGACTGTGTATTCTCTCAGTATTTGAGCCCAAAGCCAGGGGCTGAAACGAGACCCTGATACTAGATTCTTCTGATGCTCTTAAGGATAAAAACCCTGAGGACCAATAAGCATTTCTCTTTACTGAACAACGGTTATTCAGTTTTTCAGCATGCAGTGTGAATTCTACTTGCTCAAATATGCTGAAAATAACAGAAGCTAAGCTTTATCTCATGTGCCCTGCTTTTGCATGGTTAGCCCTGTGTGCTGGTTCACATGGAGTTCGAGTCTGCATCCGTGTAGCATGTCTGCGTGCAGAGTGAAAGGCGTTGGCATGTAAGCCACACAGCTTGTCATGATGAAGTTCACTGATGCTTACTGGTGCAGAAATGACAGGTAACTCCTTGAACCTGAGGCAGTAATGCTGATTGTGCAGCTCCTGTGATGTGTGATATTACTGTTTCAATCACTGAGTGTTTCACTAATGTGCGCAGACGTGGGCTTTGTACAGACACAACTAGCCTTAATGGGTTGGTCGGAAGTACCGATAATGGGATAGACTGATGATGTTACTTTCAACTTGATCCAACTTGTCTTTTTATTCACAGTGGGAAGGAGGGAAGGAGGGTGTGTTTTGAACAAAATGAAACGAGACCAGAGATTTCCACACCTCTAATAATAAGCTTGGTGTTTAAAAGTCACAATCTACTTTTTAATGATGTGTTAAAAACCATTAAAGCAGAATTAAACATAAAATTGTTCAAATACTTTAATGATGTTAAATCCCATATCACAGACCCAAACCTTCCACTCAGTGCATATCACCATCACAACTGATTAAAACAGTATGCGGACATTTTCAATATGGTTTCAGCAAAAAAGGTTTCACTGATTGCCTTGACCTTATTAGTAGCGAGGAATTTATCACAATTTAGGTTTTAAAAATTTTGAATTGCAGTTGTATAAAAACATTCATTTAAACCAGTTTTTAGAAAGCCAAACAACTGTGAGACACTTTGCTAATAAAACTGCTGCAAATACATCTTGCGGCTCATTCATTTATCACTCTGAGCTAAGACAGGGCTATCGGCCAACTAACCCAAAAAGATGAACAACCTGCTCTAGTTTCACATTTTGGCATATAATATCAAATAAATCTGATTTACACTATTTAACCATAATGGCAGAACAAGAAGCCCCCTCAAGCTATTGAGACGCAGTCTTTGAACTCGGGTGACCTTTAATCTTCTCTTCCATTTTATAAGTGATCAGCAGTCACACCCTTCGACATCTCAATCAGCGCCAAAGAACAGGCGTCTGTCAATCATATGTTGGCCCCGCCCACTACCTGGACCATGCGGCTCTGTTCCACAGTACGGCTTCCTGCAGCACGGGCTGAGCGCTGCTTAACTCTCGGGTGGCGGCGCGATGCTCCGACGACAAAGGGGAAGCGTTCAATAATGTTTAACCAGTCTTTAAGGGTCAAGAATGCTGGCCCTCGGTGGGAGAACACAATTCCTAAGGCAGGCGCTCTCCCCCCTTTGAAGCGGCTTCCTGATCCCACAGCATCGCGCCTTTCACATCCACGCAAGCCGCCTTGCTAAAATCCCAGACTAAACTAACCTGGCGGGTCACTCAAAGTTTACTTTCTCAGACGTGCTGGATCTCAAAGACCCTCAAAGAAACTGAATCTATGCGGCTTAAACAGCCGAGCACAAAGCAGTTCATTTCTCTGTGACTTTCTCTGTCTCCTTGTGCCATTAAAAACATCTTTATTTTTTAGACATGGAGGGAGACAAGATGAGTAACTAACAAACGGAGTAATTTTTAAGTTTTACATTTGTTTTATACAAATGAACTCAATCTCAATATGAATCCTATCCTATACGTCCTTCTTTCTTCTGATCTTTTTAAGGCATCAGGCCTATTTGTTTGTTTATTTGTTTGTTTGTTTGTTTTGCTTTACCCTATACGATTTTTGCCGCCTCAGAGCAACGCTATGAAAGTATGAAAAACACAACTTTTAATATTATGTTGTAAATGAATACACCAAAAAGCTTTATTTAATAATAATAATAAAAAAAACAATACATAGAAAGACAGTGATGTGTGACAGATGATTCAGCTCCTTAAAATACAAAGTAGAAATATGCAGAGAAAGGATGATATTTAAGGAAATCCAAATGCAAACTGATTCACAAACTAACAACACAGTAATAGTAGTTTCTTCCGTCCCGTAGTGTTCATGTTCTGTGGGTATTGATTGATTTTGTAAAAATTAATCCTATGAGCATCACTGCAGTCATTACATCTGACA
>JAQQZR010000039.1:10182954-10194037 GCA_030068235.1 Notoglanidium macrostoma | reverse complement strand
TCTTTAAATATAAACATTTAATTTTTAAAACAATAGATTACGAAAAACATGTAAAATATATTTAGACGCATTTCCTGCAGTAAACATTTTCTTCATTATTATTTTAATTTAGATGCTGAAAATACTAATAATTAATTTACCCATGCTGCACATGCAGCTCTACACTTCTCCACCTGAAAAATCCCTCCCCCAAATTACACATCCTTACACACTTAACCTTAGTGAATATATCTTTAATATGTGGTCGTCCAAACTATTTTTAAAAATAGCCCCCCCCCCCCCCCCCCCCCAAAAAATCTAAAACATAATGTGCTGCCTCAGGGAAACGGTGAATAGCCTATACTACACATAACCCTGTCCTGCATACTAAGTTTCACATTATCTGGTATACGGTATTAACTCCCAAATATTTAGGCTTACATTGGAAAAATGCACATCATTCCACGTTTATTAAACCTTTTCATAATACTTTATGTCCATGTAGCAATCTGTAGCTACTTCAGAAACCTTGTATTCAAGCCAATGTCAATAACGTATATGAATAAGTGCAATATTTTTCTATACAAAAAATGCAAAATGCAATTATTAGCTTATAGTTTTGAGTTAAAACGGACGTACACATTATTGCATTTTATTTAAAAATGTTTACACCTAACAGGTATGGAAGTAATGATTATTTTTAAAGTACCTATAGATATTTGACACTTGTCCATTTGCCAACATAAATTCTTAAAGTATTTTCTTCTTGTGTATTATTCTATAAAACATAATTTTACTATAAATATTTACTACATTGACGCCTAATTTTGCACACCTGAGTCAGTCAATTAGCCATCCAAACCGTTATCTCTTGAAATAAATATTTTATAAAAACTTTGTTTTTATGAGCATTAATTAATTAAGAAGTATTTATTCAATACTGGAGATTTTCCTGTGTTAACATTTTCTCAGATATTCCTTTAAAAAGGAGTACAAAATAACTGTATAAATCTATAACCTGATACAAGCACGTAATCTAAACAGTGCTGAAATCAAAGAAAGACAAATTTCCGAGTGTAAACCTAATATGCTGTGACGTCAAGCGGGTTTGTTATTATTAAAGGTTTTATTCCTTTGGATAATTTCACTGGCAGTTTGTGTTTTTACCTTGTGATGACGTTTGTCTTTATGTAAGCTGCTAAACATCTGAGGGGAAATAATAGCTGTTGAAACTTTAGTTCTTGCAGTTTCTTGCAGCTCCATTTCCCAATCTCAGTTCAGGAGAAAATTCTGCGAAAGGAAAGGGGGAAAAAAATCAAGCTGTGGTATTCGGATTATGGCGGCGTGGATAAAGCATTAAATGGGGCTAAAGAGGTTTGAATGGACGCAGTGGCGTGCGAACTGAAGCAGAGTAATTATTGCTTCATAATTGTGTTCTTTTCCTTTTTTGAGCGAATCGCGCAGCGGAGCCCCACTCGGAGCGGTTGTGACATTTAGGAGGCCAGTCTTTGTGCTGAACACTTCAAGTTTAAAAAACAAGGGCAATTGAGTCGGCAGAGCTCAAAGCCGCGGCCATTGTGCAGGAACACATTGAGTTTGGATTTGAGGACAATGGTGTTTCTCAAATTTCTAGCAAAAACCTATACTCCATCTGTGATCTCAATGAGCGTTCTTTCACCGGGCTCCTTCTTTTCTGTTCGGTTCGCTTTGTAAAGGGAGGCAGATGTGGAGGACTGGACCGTTTTAATTGGCTGGTACCTGAAACGCGCGCACGCGGGCGCGCAGCTTTCTTGCTGCTAATTTAGTAAGCTTTCGAAATCACCGCACTTAATACTAGTTCAGACAGCAAGCCATCGTACTATAACTCAAGAGGCCGTACAGGCGACTGAAATATTTATACTCAAACGGGATATTGCGTTTAAGCTGGTCCGTAGGTGTTTAAAGTAAAGCTTTTATCCCATGCTGTTGACATCACACAGACCCGATTATTATAATGTAAAAAAAATAAATACATAAATAAATAAAAACATTCCGAGTCAATTTTAAGCTTTGAAGAAACTCAGGGAAAAGAGAACTTGCACACACTTTAACTTCTTAGCCATTGTAAAGGCTTATTTTGCGCATGCAGTTTTAATGGCTGGGCTGTGCCTCGAGGGGGATGCCTGAGCTCGGGTGAGAGGCCTGCGCGGAGCGGCGGCTTTTTTCTTGTGAACAAGAGGTTAACAACCTAATGAGGACTTGGTGATGAGATGAAGCGTGTAAATGCGCACCGGTTTTTCGTGTACCCCCTGGATCTGCTACTCTAACCTCTGCTGCGCTTCGCACACTCTCACCGTTTCAGCAGGAGTTCCCGGGAGGCAATGCAGCTCCAGGCGCGCTCGGGCCGGCCAGCGGCGGTGAGAAAGGTCGTCACAAAAGCTCGCCGGGGTACTAGAGGAACAGAGACATGCTGTTACATATGTTGGGTCAAGCATCCCTTTTGTGCCGCTTTCAAAAAGGTGTAAAACTCAGTCATCTGTGGAGTTTCTAAAGGGGATGAAAGGCCTGTATGGGTTTTTGATGCACAGGTCTGATGAACTGTTTGAAAGAATGTTGAATTTCTTAAGTGCTCACAGTCACTTTTAATTGCCCCAGGGGCATTTAATTGGAATTCAAAGATACCCATTCATTTAGGAGTTTTGAAGTAGTCCGTGTAAGTTGGGCTCTTATGTACACATACACACACCCTCCAAGAAAATGTAGAACTCTTAAGGGTTCTTTGGTTTCTCTGGGGCAGGTTCTGTGTAGAACCACACAACAGGGTTTCTTTGTCTGAACTTTGTTGGAATCTATAAACCCTTAATTATCTAAATAATACCCTCTTTCCACGCTCATATTTGCAGGTTTTGATTCAATGAAGGTTGTTAAAAATGATATGTTTATATGATATTTACATTTAGACTAAAATGGCAAAAATAATTCACCGTACATTTTCTCTTTTTATTCGGTACAACACAGATACAGTCTGGAAGGGAACTGCAGTGGTGTTATAAATACATACTAACTGCAATTAAAAAATATAAAATGTGAAAATGTTGTATAACTACATAAATAAATAAAAAGAAAAATGTAGCCTAAATTTTATATGGTTATGTTAACCTCTGTTCTTTGAGAATTGTTCCTTTTCCTAACCTATAGAAAGACAATTAAAATATATAAATAAATAAATAAATAAGTGAATGGATAAATAAATAAATAAATACTCTTGTTGTTTGAGTGTTTGTAAACATATCTGCCCTCAGTTTGCCAGTGAGGCATTCTCAATTTAACAGTCAGCACCTACGTGTGCTTTTTGTAATGAGCGCAGAATTGCTTCTTCGGATGGCTATTTTCAGCCTTGCGAGAGAGCTGCCGAGATAATTACTTTGAATGTCAAAAAGATTTAGTTTAATATCGTCTCTATTAGTGGTGCTGGTTCAGTAATTAAAGGTGTGGATGAGAGTGGCGGTGGGACAGATGGCATTTGCTTACTGTGATTCCGTATGTAAACACAGAGAAGCGAGTGGAGGCGCAGGGGAGCGCAGAAACTGAGGAGCACTGTGCAGAATATAGCTCAGGCTTTAAAAACATACACAAGTGGACTCAGAAACGATGATAATAAACGAAGACCACAACAATTCCTTATATTTTTCTGCATACAAAAATTTAAAGGCGTTATCGCCATGCAAAAGAAAAAAATTAAGGGGGAAATTCTTTGAAGAAATTTCTGAAATTGAGCATAACTAGCATCCGTTTTCCTTTCTGCATCATCAGTTGTTAAATGGAAAGGTTCTGTATATCACGCGTTTTAAGAAATCAAAAGCACACATTATGTTCGGCTTATATGACTAAAGTTAAAATGTCTAGCGTCCGTGTGCTAGATATCAGCCAAAAATATATATATATAATATATATATATATAAAATAAAAATATAATATATATATATAGTATATAGTAATATGACTTTTTAAAAATAATGCTTGTGTAATTTATTGTAATGTAATTTAATTATATCAGTCATAAAGTTTGCCTCCTACTTAGTACCCAAAGAAAGTTGTTTATTTTCCAGTTTTTGCGCAATCGATATAGTCAGTAAATATCCCGAAATCTGTTAGGCGGTAAAGTTTAAGTAGGCTATGTGTATATTTATTTTAATTTTCCTATCCTTATTGTTTATTATTCTGGGGAATTTCCACTTGACGAAAATGGTATCACAGTATAGTTATTTTATGATTTATGTTACTCGTAGGTGATTATTTATCCTGATCTTTAATTACACGGCATAAAAAAGCCTGACAGTGACAAGTAAATTCTGTTAATTCACTTTTGTAATTTATAAATGAATCTACAGTATTTTATCACATTATAACTTTTGTTGTATTATATTTTGTTGAATTTATGATATTTATTGTAACAGGGAATTTATGCAGTAACAACAACAACAATAATAATAATAATAATAATAATAATAATAATAATAATAATAATAATAATAATAATAATAATAATTGGTGAAGCCGTTGATCGATGTGCAAAGTCAGCTGTGCCTGCGGCTTTATGGTTGGCATGACAGTTAACACGAATAATTGTCATAATAAACCACAAATTACCCGTATATCGTATATCACTGTCATGTCAGTATTTGCACAACATAAAAATAACTGAATAACCAGAGATAAAAGCCGCACCCACAGTTAGGCTATTTAAATGAAATAGTGATTAATGGTAAACGGCTACTGAATAAAAAAGGTCTGTCTATATAATATTTTACGTAAATATGTATATAAATTTGCTCTGTATTTGAAAACACTTCAGTGAAATATTAAAATATAATCGAAATTGTAAACGCAATTTCATATGGTTTAGGCAAATTTTAATATGATAATGGTAAATACTATTATTGGCATATCGTACCAAGCAAAATATACTTAATTAAACAGAATAAGAGATAGCAAATTCAAACTTAAAAAAAAAAATGAATGAGAACTTACCTTATTCTCTGACGCTGACGTCATTAGCTGTCGGGTCTTCGAGTAATTCTTTTTTAAATCGTCTTTGTTTAGTGGAAATAAAAAAAAAATCGCTCGTGGTTTCTGGCCGAAAGCCTTAAAACGAAGAGTTATGATTAGGCTTGGTTTCTATTAAAAACGGTAGAGGACAAAAAAAAGTTATAAATTGTGATATTTTTTGATGTATACATGCGGCTGAATAAAATTTCTGACTGGCTTTTCTGTCCTGTTTATTGGTATTGGCATTTCTGTGATAAAAGTTTTATATCTTTGCTCTGCGTGATGCTTGTTATTTGAGAAAAGGACGCAGGTGGACACAGTTGAAAAACAGACAAGCCAATCAGATTGCTCCATCCTCCTTTAGCCAATGACAGGCGCCACATTGTTGTCAAATTTGTCTAATGAAAACGTAGGAGAGCAACAATAGAGAGAGAGGGGGATCTGTATCCACTGGCGATCTCTCGAGGAAGTTAGTGTCTCATGCTGGAGCAGCGAGAACAAGCTCAGCTCACATTTATTAAACTTTCTCGGCTCGTTAATGATCGATCTTTTGCTATTTCTTTAGCTGGAAACTTTTGTCTGTGAAACTCGTTTTTAATAACTCTGGACAATTCTTTACGCGCTAGAACGCAAACAAAGCAACCTATTAACTTCTAACTAATGGACTGATTGCTACAAAAAAAAAAAAGAACGTGTTATAAAAATCCTGATCACGTTTTATAAAACTGATTTTTAAACCACCGTTAATTTCGCAATTTTGTCGGATGCTTGTGCAGTTTATTTCTTTTGCGTGCGACTTTATCGAATTTAAGAAATCGGTTGCTGCTGTTTAACCTCGACGATCAATCTCTAGTCTATTGGGGACAGATCATGGATCTTCGTCCGGAGCTTCCTGGCGCTCAGGCGGGCACACAGGTTCACCCCGGAGCCGCTGCAGCCGCCTCCATCCCCGTGTCCATGGCCAGCAGTCTGCTGAGAGGCCCGCCGCTGCTGCTGCGCCCTGCAGAGAAATATCCTCGCACGCCAAAGTGCGCCCGCTGCCGTAATCACGGCGTTGTGTCGGCGCTTAAAGGACACAAGCGCTACTGCCGCTGGAAGGACTGCATGTGCGCAAAGTGCACCCTCATAGCCGAGAGGCAGCGAGTGATGGCCGCGCAAGTGGCGCTCCGCAGACAGCAGGCGCAGGAAGAGAACGAAGCGCGAGAGCTGCAGCTCCTCTACGGCACGGCAGAGGGGCTCGCGCTGGCCGCAGCCAACGGCATCATCCCGCCCCGGCAGAATTACGAAGTCTTTGGCCAAGTTAGCAACGACAACTCTGGTGAGTAAAACTGCATCTTATCTTAATCATCGTGGTTATCTTCATATCACAGCATTATCTTTAACTTTTATCATGAAGGAAGTTTTATAGTTGATCAATATATATATTTTTTTTTAAGTTAAATTTTTTTAGTCTTAATCTAATCAGTGTTTTGTTTTTTTTGCCCTTTTTCTTACTCTTTCAGAATCCAATATGCAGAAGTTTGAATTATTCCCCAAGACTCCACTGTCAGGATCCGTGACCCCACAGCCTACAGCTGGAAAGTCTGTATCTGCCGAGACTGAGTCAGTACCTGGGATCTCCTCCCCAGACATACACCATGGCTCTGGATCCGAAAACGGCGATGGAGAGTCATACATCAGCTCTCCAGCTCCCAAACCCATGAAAGACGGCGAGGATACACCACCATCGATAAGTCCACTTGGCTCAGACTCAGACACAGACAAAGATGAACAAGAGCCATCGCCCTCCTCTACTTCGTCTCGCCACATGAATGCTATTGACATCCTCACCAGGGTGTTCCCCACACACAAACGAAGTGTCCTGGAGCTCGTCCTCCAGGGATGTGGGAAAGATGTTGTCCAGGCCATCGAACAGATCCTCAACAACAGTGGACAAGCCAAACCTCCAGAGGAAACCTGGTCAGCAGAGAGGCTGCTCCAGAGCACTCAGCAGCCCTTGTCCTCTGCTCCTAGGCCTGTGTTACCTGGAACCATGACGCTCAGCAACCGGTCAGCCTTCTCTCCCCTGCAGCCCAACGGTCCACACTTCGGCGCTGACCCCAGCGCATACCCACTTGGCACGCCTCTGGGCCTGAACCCACTTCGCCTGGCCTACTCGGCACATGGCCGGGGTCTCACCTTCATGACCCCTTACTCCACAACAGGCCTGATGCCCACTCTGGGATTTAGGCCACCAATGGACTATGCTTTCAGTGACCTGATCAGAGACAGGACTCTCCTACATAAGGACCAGAGCTACACAAATGGACTTTATGGTCCTCTGGTTAACAACACTCCAGAAAAACAGTGAGCGGCTGTTTCACTAAAATCAGGACTGAAAAAGGTGAAAAGACTAATGTAGCCCATTCTCAAGAGAAGTGTTCTGTGTCAAAAAAAAAGACTTAAACCCCTTATATACTTATCCTAGTGACATTCTCTGTACATAAAGATTTCTGATTTACTCACCTGACAGAATTATTCAACTGGCATAAAGTGACACGTTGGGGGTTTTGTTGACGTTTGTGCTGATAATGGTTACCCACAAGCTCTAATTTAAACAGATCTCGCTTGCGGGTTCTGGCTCAGACTAATCACATGGAGTTCTGACTAAAGAGTAACCAGTATTTTCATGTAAATTGCGTATTTTGAATTCTTTACATATCTGTTGCAATTCTATTAGATTATTTACTGAACGGATCAAGTCTCAGTGCGATAATGGTGCAATTAAAAGAATAATTTTCTCCGTCATTTAAAAAGAGAGACTATACTAATATTATTATACACTCTTCAAACGTCATTATTTTAGCTGACACTCTGTAAAATTGTGCCATGTTAAATTACCAAGACATGAACAGTTCTGTTAAGATTATTGTTAAAGATCTTGACTAAAGTAGATTCTCTGACATGTTTGTGCTATGTTGATATGTTGTGCTCCCACAAGAAATATGTTACATTCCGAAACAATATCATATCAACTTCAACGTCATTTGCGCAGAAAACCGTAAAAAAAACATGTTCGTGGTGAATGAAATCTTGCTTCGTTGTTACTGCTGTACATTTATCTATGTGAATTTTGATAGAAATAAATGTTATTTTATACTTAGATTCTGAACTTGCCTTTTTATTTATATATCCAACCACTACAGCCTTCACAACAACAATAATGCTGAAAATTATTATTATTATTATTATTATTATTATTATTATTATTATTATTATTATTAGCCTATAGTCTATTAGCGTAAATCCAAGCACATTAAAGCAAGAAAATACATTTTTTTCAAGAATAACCTATTCGTCAAATTAGTTTGTAATTTCATAAGATACAAGGATATTTTTAGTAATTCATTTTTTGCACATTTTGTAATTTGTATTGTACTTGTATAAAATTTTATTTTTATTTTAAGTGACCAGTGTTGATTATATAGTGGTCATACTGAAGGTGGATATCACTGAACATTATGGAAACGGAATCCCGTCAGTCTTCACATTCCCCAGCTGAATACTGCAAAACTGATACTTAAACTTCTACCATGCACATGAAAGCTCTTGTAATACACACTCGATTAAGTGCTATTGAAATAGTTAACAAGTAGGCCTGTTGTTTTCGTTTTACATTAGCCACATTTGATTCTTTCCACAACCATTTTTGGCACGATATGTTTAACAATAGAAGGTTACAAACGAAAAAAAAAAAAAGTCTGACATAAACAGTACGTGATTATGCAGCCTAGAACCTCATCCAGTATTTTTTTAGGATTCTGAAAGTGAAGTTAATTCAATATTTTTGTAAATGTGAAAATTTGAAATTGTAAAATGTTATTCATTTATGGTCAATTAGACCCATTGAGCCTAAATTCAGCACGGACCTAAAATATGCCAGGAATAAATATCAAACTGTTTTCTAATTAATCGTCTGAATGTCGTGCAAAACAGCTTCAGAAATGAACACGACTAAATCTTGCTGTATGATATTAATCCTTTAATGTAGATTAATGTACATTGGGTGCGTTGGGTAACCAATACAAGTGCAAATTGAACATGTATACAGTCCTATTTTAATTAGAAGTTAATCTCAGGATAGAATTTAGTGTTTAAATTCAATTTATTACCACAATTAAAATATAATAAAATAAACAAATTTAAAGGTTGGCCATGAACTCCTTTAAAGAATAGATAAAATACCGACATCACTCTTTATCAATATAAGCACTGATAATTATGCATAGGAAAGTTGGTTAATTTTGTAGTAATTTTTCTCATACATAATGAGTATATTATAATCCACTACCTGTTTATTTGGACATGGCTTGAAGCAGTATCCATAATATATATAAACTAAGCACTACACCACTCACATATTCTACAGATATTGTATAGATAATCTATACAACTGAACAATGTCACAAAAGGCTTTTCCTATATGGAGGGAAAAAACAGTGGCTCCCCAAGGTAAATCACAACACTATTTTAATAAACTCATTTGATTTCCCTTTTCCTCTACAATGGTAATGATTAAATTAGATAAACCCTGATCTAATGAAACCCTGATAATTATATTGCACAATACTTCCACTACCCAATAGACCCACCTGAATATTCAGGTCAGACATGAGCTGAGTATGGCTGCGTAACTTGTGCTAGTCCTGTACTGTTTCTTTGACAGTGCTGCCACCTTGTGGTAAAAGATAGCTATTATACATACAACTAAATTATCATGTATTTGCTGATCATATGACGTAAGCACAGGAAGTATGTGACTGATATTTTCCCAAAGGACGCGGCAACAATTCATTTTGGACATGTAAACAAACAAACAAACAAACAAAAAGTCCCAGAAGATCATGCAGAGAACCGCTGCCATCTCCAGTCGCAGTTAAGGTCAGCGTTCATGACTCCATAATCCATCCCTTGATTTGCCATTGTTGAACCATCTGCTCTTTACCAGAAAATATTGGTCGGAATCTGCCTTAGGTAATCACTGTTCCTGCAAAGCAAAAGTAAACCATCGCCAGTGAACAACGAGTATGCAATGAAAAGGAGGTTAAGTACATTTTACAAATCTGTTCATGGAGGTTGTTTTACTTAGGACTAATAAACTGCTGGTTCAGACTACTTAAAAGCACAACCGTAGACTTTTTTTGCGTTTAGCTCTCACCAGGTGATTGTTTGAGGTGTTGTTTTATCTATTCCTTTCTTTTCTCCAACTCCAACTTTTTTTAATGAGTGACAGTCGAATGAAACCATATATATTATTTTGCATTGCAAATAGGTGTCACAAGTGTATAATTTTCCAAAATAATCTCCATTTTGTTCAATGCAAGTGTTCCAGCTCTACACAAGTGTCCGGATTACTCTGAAACTCCTCTAATAATTATGTTGCATTGGGTTTTCATTTGACTCATCTTAAAAAACGTGAAAAGAAATGACTGAGTTTCATTCCGTGGTGTATGTGTTGTCACTTTCCTCTGTCCTTATACAGTGCTAGATTTTGCTTCTTTTCCAGCAGTGATTTTTTTCAGCTTTTATTTTGACTACTGTTCATTTTCTCATCCGGACAAAACAACAGAACTGTAGCTTTCTAGCTAGAATTAATCAGAATCAGAATCAGAATCAGCTTTATTGGCCAAGTATATGTACACATACAAGGAATTGGACTCTGTGTGCTTAAAAAGGTTATATTACAAAGAAACATGTGCATGTACAAGAAAGAAATATCTATCTGTATATACATATCTACATGTACACTACCAGTCAAAAGTTTGGACACACCTTCTCTTTCATAGTGTTTTCTTTTGTTTGTTTTCTACATTGTAAAACAATACTGAATACCTCAAACTATGAAGCAACACATTTACTGAATTATGTAGTAAACAAACAAAAAAAAACAAACAAAATATGTTTCATATTTTATTCTATTCAAAGTCGCCACCATTTAGCTTGATATTGTGGGCATTATGTTACCCAGCTGCATGAAGTCGTCACCTGGAATGCTTTTCAGTGAACAGGTGCGCCTCGTTAAAAGCTTATTAGTGGC
>JAQQZR010000039.1:10155086-10175896 GCA_030068235.1 Notoglanidium macrostoma | reverse complement strand
TAAAGAGAAACAACAGTCCATCATTACTTTAAGACATGAAGTGTCTTTTAAGTAATAAAAATAAAGAAAAAACATTGTATTAGAAGGTGTGTCCAAACTTTTGACTGGTAGTGTATGTAGGAAATGTGCAAAAAGACCACAGTGCAATTATGCAGAGTGCAAGATGCTGGAATAAATACAGATTATAGGATATTGTATAAATATGGGATGGGTAACCAGTTACTTTATATACACAAAGGGCCCAGTTAGGTACAGAGGATGATTGTTGTTGACTGGTTTATTGCACAAGTATACTGACTGATGCTGTAAGATTGATTGAAGTTGCGGAATTAATGCAGAGTAATAATGTTAGCTATGGTCTAAAGCATGGTACAGTTGTGGTCAGACGTTTACTTACTGTCTAATATTATATTTTGTCTAAAATTTGAAATGAGTTGCTCTGACAAATATGTAATCATGGATAAAATCAGGCACAGTTTCTCTTCCTGACCTTGACACAAAATTAAAACAATGCAAAATATTAGCAATGTGTATTACTAATATGATATAAGAGAGTACAATGACCAAAATATGTTAATGGGACTGAAATACAACAATCATTTTGATCAGTTTATAGCAATAGATTCTCATTTGAAAAGAAATTCTTTCAAAATAAGCTGGTTGTGAGTAGCAGCGCCACCTGCTGGACTACCTGTATACTTAACAAAACTAAGCTGCAAAAGAAAAATCTGTACTGCTTAAAAATCTTTAAATTCATTTAGTTTTAACTTCTTAGTAATGTGTGTGTTTGATTATACAGTTCATGAATCATGAAAATATTTTGTTTATATCAACCTCTGGCCCTCTTTTGCTTGACAGAATTGCATCTCCTTGATAGACTATCACAAAGCCTTGTTGATACACTGAGCATTCCAGCCCTATTTAAATGTATATGATTTCATGAATAAACTAAATGTCACTATGTTAAAATAATTACTGGTTATTTAGAGGAGAGAACCAAAGGAAAAACCCAAAGCTACAAGCTGTACATTGTATCTGAAGTGCATCACCTATTGATTATATGAAAACACTGATGAATGTGTGGTGTCAGATTGCCCGTGTCTTTCAGTAATGATTGCTTCCCAACTCTTGTGAATTTTGTAATTCAATATGGACCAGTGCCATTTTTTAAACCAGTGAATCTTTACACCACTGAACAGTGATACATTTTTCATAATTTTGCATCTGTACACCACCACAATGGATTTAAACTTAAGCAATCAAATTTACACTTGGAATCAACTCCAGACCTTTTATCTCCTTAATTTGTCATGAAATAACATGGAAACAAGCCATAACTGACCATGAATCTGCTTATCAGTCAATTGTCCAATTACTTTTGAGTCTGGGACGATGGAGGGCCTTGTAAAAATTACTGTAATTCTTAAACAGTTAAAGCAAAAAAAACCCCCAACATTTTAAACCCTTTGAATTAAGCTGAAATTCTGCCCTTCAATCACACATTGATTGCTCAATTTCAAATCCATAGTCGTGCTGAATTGTATATACAATCAATAAATTAGGACTGTATCAATAAATTAGGAGCTGACTGCTTTTAGCTGATGAAAAACAGACAGATTTTGACTCAAAACAAAGCCCTACAGCCCATGATCACATTTTCATATTCATTTTGTGCCTATATAACATCTTAATTTGATGACTGAAAAAAAAATTATGGGACCTAATGGGCAATTTAGAGTTGCCTAGTGGACCTAATCTAAATGTCTTTGGGCTGTGGAAGGAAACCAGAGCACCTGGAGGAACCTGCTTGCTGTGAGGTAACAGTGTTTACCACTGCACAATCGTGCTTTCCAATAATAATAATAATAATAATAATTATAATAATAATAATAATAATAATAATAATAATAATAATAACAATAATAATAATAATAAAAACCCAGTTCTACTTACCTACTTTTGATCTTGCTGTACTTTGGTCAAATGTTTACAAAATGTCTGCTTACAACTTTGTTAATTATCTATTCTCAAAAAGGTAACACAGACTGTATTTACTGTATTAATAACCAATAAATATAACTGCTAGATCTACACTTTTAAAACTATAATATAACCCTGCTATAATCTTATAACATGATTAGAATAATAAAGATCTGAAGTCTAGAAAAGGAGAAAAAGTGCTATTTGATTTGTCCCTCTAAGGAAAACCATAAAGGTGTTATGTAGAATCTTAAAACTCAGTGTCTCCTTATGACAAATGGGTTCAAGTAGAACCCATATAGGAAGATGAGCACTCTTAACCATTCAAATAACGCGTGAGGAATCCTTTTTTCAATGCGTGTACATAATGTATGCTGATGGTTCTATAGAGCACTAGGGATGATCTTAAATATTAACTACATTCACATAATTTGTCTCTACATTCACATAACTATGTCTCAAGAATAAAGGAGAAGTAGGGTGTACATGACAAGAAACTTTTCCCCTTTGTTAATAGATCATGATTGACTACAGCTGGTAGCTTCTCTGTGTGCAACATAAAAAGGGTTTGTTTTAGGATGTTAAAGGTATAGCAACTTTGCCAAGGTCTGGAAGAAGACCCAAACGGTCACCCTCAGCTGAGAGGAAATTGGTTCAGATGTTCAGGAACAACCCAGGAACCATCAAGGCACAAACCTGCCATGAACTGGAAGCTGCTGGAACACTGTCTACAGTCAGGTCAGTTTTTCAACCTCTTGAAAGGTTAATTTTATTTTGTGTAAGTTGGTTGGCTAGAAATAGTCTATACTGTCAGTCAATTAACCATGCAGTTAGCCAGCTAGTTTGCTAGTCAAATAATGTCACATTTTTGGTGCATCAGTTTACTAACAAACTTAAAGCTATGAAAATATCAGCACTGAGTATTTCATACTGTATGTTTAGGTCATACATCTCTTCTTGACTTGATTTTGAAAGTTTAACAATTTTGGGTCAATTACAGATGAACACATGAATGCATGAAACATCAATTAACAAAATATTAACATCAATATGTTAATGATGGAAAACAAAGACTCTACTCTGAAATTAAGAGAATTTCAATAAACCAATATTATCTCAAAGGTTAAGGTCACATGATATTGGAAAGAAGTTAGCCTACTTTTGTTTTGTTGCCCATTGCATGTATATTTCATATATAGCCAAAAGCATGTGGACACCTGACCATCATACCCATTTGGGTCTGCTGTTGCCAAACTGTTGTGACAAAATTAGAGGAACACAACTGTCTAGAATACAGGAAGCCATCGTTGTATGACCTCGTAAGTGTAAACAGTAATGGGTTACAAAGGTTCTCAAGAACCAAGACCGGTGGCTTGGCTAGCTAAGCCTCACATTAAGTAAACCTCAACCTCAGATTTAAAATCATGTCATTGTCATGCTGGAAAATGTTTGGACTAAGTGCCTTAGCTACAGTGAAGGGAAATTGTAATGCTGCAGCATCCAAATACACTATAGACAATTGTGCACTTCCAATTTTGTGGTAATGGATTGGGGAAGATCCACATATGGGTGGGATAGGCATGTGTCCACATACTTTTGACCATATAGTGTTTTATGCAATGGGCAACAAAACAGAAGTAAGCTGAATATAACTTCTTTGCAATAATGTTATCACAAACTAAATAAATTTTAACCTATATAATGTTAGTTAATTTGCTCAATTAATCTACTTGATCTCAGGGTGAACTCTGCACTGCTTTCACCTACGATTGGAGCTTGGAGATTATAGCAATCAAAATATAAAAAGCGACACAGTATACCAGGGCACTAGCTTGTTATGCTGGATATAACTGTTTTTGTTCTGAATATGAAACATAAGAAAAATAAAATGAATAAAGAGCATTTTAGCATTCTATTAGTTGTTAAAAATGGCTTGTTGACACACCTTTGTCCCCCATCTTACATTCACAAACAGAACATGTGTGTTTCAGTTCCTCTCACTGCCTCATTATTAAATTATGAATGAGAAAAAGAGTATGTTGTTAATTTCCTGTCAAATCCTATATGTGATTGTAGGAATGAGGTTGTAATTTCCCATTTTACATGATGATCACAGTTCATCTTCTGAACATCCAAGAAAGCTATTATATAGAAAGTTATTATGTAGTTCCTGTATTACATCTTGAACGTTATTTCTAACTTTGGTCACAAGACTGTCACAAAGTTGAAAAAATCTCTCACACAGTATGATGTAGGACCACCCTTCTGGAGCTACGACCAAAGATATCACAACGTTTCTTACATATTGGTCATCTTTAGTCTGGGACAGCCCAAAATTGTATAGCATATGCCCACCATAAAGCAAGACAAGGCAAGGCAAGACAGACTTTCTCTGTAAGGCAGGGAGGAAGGGCAAGATCCTCAATTTGGTCTTTGTGTCCCCTCCCCTGATCATCTTTCAGGGACAGCATTGTAATGTAATGTAATCATTATTGTGATTGCTGGTCAGTATTTCTGCTGCTGCTTGAAGAAAAGGACCTGTTCTGAATTCCTACCTTAGGATCCCAAATTCTGCTGCATCCATACTAGCATTCTGTCATAAATCCAGGGAGACAGATGCAAGTGCAGAGTGTCTTTAATGGTTTAACAGATAATAATCAAACAAAGACAGGAAAAGAATAAAAAAAAAACTAGAACAAAAACCAGGCAAGCCAAGGCAAACTCAACAGGAACACAAATGTGACTCATGATGCAAACACAACAACATAGCAGCTACAATGATGGGCAACTAAGGAGGGGAAAATACAGAACTAATTAGGGGAATGCAAAACAGGTGTGCGCAAACACAGGAAGTGAGGCAGGCAACAAAGGAATACATTCAAAAATTAAGAATGAGGGTGCTCTCTGATGGAAATTGTTCATGGTGAACATGACAATAGAATTCAGGGGTTAAATTAATTTCTGAATAGGGTTCTATACAGATACACTGAGTTACAAACACTGACAGAGTCCTGGTGTCCTAGTGCTATGTGATGGATGTAGCTATTGGTAATTGAAATAGTTGTGACAGTTCTTGGTCTCCTCCTCCAAGCCCAGTAAGGTGCTTGACAGTTCTGTCTGCCTACTCCAGAAATGTGGAGGCAGACTTCATACGCTTATACAACGAGGCTGTCATTCTCAGATCAGCACTGCTGTTACTTTATGTAGTAGTGTACAGATCAGCGACACTTCTCTGCATCTAAAATGTGAGCGTAAGATAGGAAATGAATAATTAATTGAATAAAAACATTGCTTTTTCTCCTTGATGTAAAACAAATGCATGGCCTTAAAGGTACAATTTTACAGAACTACTCAGGTTGTATGTGTTATGTGATTTGGGACACTGTATAATCAACCTCTGGGAGCCAGCATGGGTTTGGTGCACATTTTGTGCACCATTTGTGTACAGACTCTCAATATAAAGCTGACATTTTGCACATTAACTTCATAGTTATTGTTTCATTTCGAATACAATGTTCTGGAGTATAAAGTACAACAAAAATTGCGTTGCTGTGCAATTACTGCCTGCACTATATACCATCAGAAGCAAGTGTCTAGGCCTTGTGGCTTTCCTAAATTAAACTGTAATCCAAGTGTACACTATTGAGTTCTGTGCACAGAGAGCTGTAGTGCCTTCCTAATGAAATTGAGAGTTGCTGTGCAGGATTGCAATGAATACAGTAATGAATAAATAACAGTGTTGGCCTCACTGACTGCAATTGGGTAGGCCAGCTGTAAGCTAGAAGAAAAAAATAAAGCATAAGTATCAGCTAGTGTATGAATGGGCAATATGAGGCTTGCTTAAAGTTATAAAATATAGTTTACAATACAGTCTGCCATGACACAGGCATTGGCTATGCCTGCAACATTGTCCTGATGTAGTGATTTAACCTTATACCCAGTTAATGTAGCATGTAACATTCTGTATTCATTTTTATTTCAAAGGATGCATTTTGCTCATAGAATAAATTACACTAGGGCTTCAAGGCAGGTCATGTTGAATAGAATCAAGCATTTATGTTATTCCTCCTGCCTTTCTGTTCAGATATCTCTGAATTCAGATAAATCTAAAGAGTTCTCTGAATACAAGAGTTCAATTTGCTGTTGCTATTGCTTAATCCTGGAACAGGGTATGTAGCTTATGTGTAAACAATCTGTTAAATATCATTCTCTGCACTAGAAGGTACAGGATGTAAAATTTTTGAATGTTTTAGAAAAGTTTTAGAATGCCATCTCTGGTAGAAAAATACTATTATGTACCGGGCATCAAATGTAAAAATGTAAAACTTTCTTCTGTCTGATGTTTTTTGTATGCCATTCTGTTACTTTTGGAAGTGATTCATATACAATACAGTTTTAAGTTTCAGCACAAATTTTAAAATATATATGTAAATCTAAACATTAAATGTAAGTGTTTTAATGTAAATGTTATATATGCTATTTATACAACTGTTAGTTTTGGTTCACTGATGTGTTAGGACAAGAGGTATTCCCAGAATGTTTATATTTACTATAACAGCACTGGATGTTTCACTGTATCAAACTACAGTAGAGTTAGCAACATCATCAGCAGACATGGCAAACAGTTCCTTTTTCATGAATATAACTTCAGGCTTAAAATATGAGATCTTATCAAATGAAGATAACAAGGGATACCAATTTCACTAGATGCACCTTTAACAGGAATGTACAAATCATTGTGAGCTAGCTAGCCAATTAGCCAATGGGCGATCAGTGAATGTGGCTTCTTCAAGCTCTATTTCTGTTTCCAGAGCAAAAATAACAAATTATTTGGCCATATTGTGTCCGTTCACTATCAGTTATTCAGTATGAGTTATTTGACATTATTATTTATCAATCCGTTGCATCAACGCAATATCGCATCTCACAGTTGAGCTCATATTTCATTCTTGCTCATGTTATATTGCTTGAAAGGCCAAAGTGTTTGCGGACACCTGACCATAATACTCATAAGTGGTTTTTGAACATCCCATTCCAGTTTTAGTTCCCCTTTGCTGTTCTAGTAAGCGCCAATCTTCTGAGGAGGCTTTCCACTACATTTTGGAGCGTGGCTGTAGGGATTTGTGCTCATTCAGCCATGAGAACATTACTACGGTCAGTTACTGATGTCAGTTGAGGAGGCCTGGGCCATGTTTGAGATAGAATTCATTTCAAAGGTGTTAAGTGAGGTTGAGGTCAGGGCTCTGTGCAGGCTACTTGAGTTTTTCCATTTCAACCTTATCAAATAATGTCTTCATAGGCCTTGCTTTGTGCACAGTGGCATTGTTATACTGGAACACATTTGGGCTCCCTAGTTCCATCACAGGGAAACTGTAATGCTACAACATACAAAGACATTCTGTATGACCGTGTGCTTCCAACTACATGACAGCAGTTTAGGGAAGCCCACATGTGGGTATGGAGGTTAGATGTCTACAGACATTTGGCCATATAATGTATATATGTAAATACTAAATATAAATGTAACTTATATATGTATGTTAAATGTAGAAGATAAGTGTCATTCATATGCTAATTTCCCCTTCCTCACAGAGTTTTGTGTCATTGGGAAGACAGTGCACACAATGTTGCCAGCAATTTGCATTTATATTTAATGTTTACTGTACATTGATATTTAACATTAACCCTTACTATTTACATTTAACATGTAGATGTCTATTTATAATTTGCACCGAAACATACATTATTTTTTATTAATCTCTATCCAAATGTATTCATTATTTAATGGCCTCAAAAGTAAGAAAAAAAGTAAAAAGTAAGAAATATTTTCTGGTTGGTGCCCCATAGTTGTAATCTACTTAAAAAGAACATTTTGTAATATGGATTTGCTGCATTCTTCTCTACAATGTAGAGACATTTACTGAGAATACAAGGTGCCCCAAATCACTTTCTGTGTATTATCTAAATAAAAGGTGTCTGAAAAGTCTTCATATATTGGGGAAATTGACACTTTTTATTAAAATGTCTTCCAAAATCTTTCACACTTTAGTTTATATTTTATGTTTTTTCAGATAGCCTTTAAGAATGCATTTGACAAAAGAAGACCGTATTGAATCATTCTCATGGCCAGAGCATAACGATCATTTAACAGAACACATTCAAAGTGCAATTAGATGCATAACAGCAGCAGTTCTTCGCGCATGTTTGCAAAGATATGGCAATCATATAGAGGATGTTTAGAAATAAAGTTACATTTTGATAAATAATTTATAAGAAGTCATCATGGATGTCAAGGCAGTATTGGACTTTCAATGATTTCTTTGAATTGTTCTTTTTCTGATGAAGAAGGACTGTGCAACATACATGTTTAATAGAAAAACAAGAATTTGTTGCACAATTTAATTTATTTTGGGGTTTCTGAAATCAACACAGGGTCAAAATTATACATACAGGGTCAAGAATATACATACTCCCACATAGATTATTTTTCAGTGGTGCTGAAAGCTCCAAAATGCCTTTTAACTTGCCATGGACTTTTAACTTCCTGTTGGTGATCATGATTGACTACAGCTGGTAGCTTCTCTGTGCATAACATTAAAAGGCATTATTTAACAAGTACAAGTTCAAGGGAGGTATAGTAACTTTGCCAAGGTCTGGAAGAAGACGCAAACTGTTAAGATGGTCAGGAACAACTCAGGAACCATCAAGGCATAGGCCTGCCATGAACTGGAATGCTGGAACACTCAAATCAAATGAGATATACATCGCTATGGACTGAGAGACTGCCATCCAAGAAAGAAGCCCTTTCTTCAAAATTGTCACCTTCAAACTTGACTAAAGTTTGCACCTGACCAGATGGACTAAGAAAAAGCCTTCTGGAGAAAAACTTTATGGTCAGATGAGACAAAGATTGAGTTGTTTGGCCACAATGACCCCAGAGAAACAGAGGAATGCTGTACCACCAACGTTGTACACCATGGTGGTGGTAGCATCATGCTGTGGGGCTGATTTGCTGCCAGTGGAACTGGTGCATTGCACAAAGTGGATGGAATAAAGAAGATCCTCAGAATTCTTCAGCATAACTTCAAACCATCAGCTAGATGGTTGAATCTTGCACACAGTTGGGTATTCCAACAGGACAATGACCCCAAACACACATCAAAGCTGGTTGTGAAATGGATAAAGTAAAGAAAATATGTAGACCGTGCTTCAAATTTTGGTCTGTGCCAGGAAACACGAACATTTAATTGAATTTCCTTTTTCAACTGAATCAATTCTTCCAAGAAGAGCAGTGAAAAATCCAACCAGAATTCTGAAAGAAGCTTGTTGATGGCTACCAAAAGTGTTTGGTCAAGATGAAACTTGCTAAGGGACATTTGATCAAATATGAGGTGCGCTGTATGTATATTTTTGACCCTGTGTTGAGTTTTAAAAATAAATAAAGTAATTAATTAACTTGTGCACCAAATTCTTGTTTTATTTTTCTGTTAAAGATGTACGTTGTATAATCATTCTTCTCCAGAAAAAAAAACCAGTTCAAAGAAATCATTAAAATTCCAAGATTGCTATGACCTTCATGTCCATGATGACTGTATGTAAACCTCTGACCTCAACTGTAATTTCTATGTATGATGACTTTTTTGGACACTCTTATTATAGACAAGGGCATTGACATATGGCTTAGTCTGGTCGTGGTCTCCCAAGTATTACAGATCTAATGAAAATAAAAATCTTATACATTTCTATGTGAATGTCAGAAAAGCTGATTACCATGTGAAAGACAACACCTGTCTCATGCAGGACTTGTTGTGGTGTTCAGGCTGGTTAAATCTTTGCACAATAAAATCCTCAGTGTTGAATTAGTGCTGAAAGACTGGGAATTTTATTGTGTATAAGACATTTGGCTCAAAGATTTAAGAGAAAAGGCTTCTTTTTTTTATAGTTTTATGCCATATGAGACATTTGGAGGCTGGTCCTTGGTTGTACTTCTGTCAGGAGCTTTAATGTAACATTTAAAAATTTACTGCCAATTTGAACCTGACAGCTTTGATTGAATAACTGTGAGTTACTGTTATAGGATTGTCAGGGAGACTCACTGCAGCTCAATCATATACACTGGATCTTTTTTAAAAAAAAAGAAGAGAACACCGAGTTACCCTGAACTCCACTATTACCCACAACAAATATTTGTTCATTTCTCAGTAGAGGGAATTGTGTTGAAACGATTATCTGTGGGAATTCACCATATGTTACAATATTCCTTAACCTTTTGAGAACATTGTCTTCACAAATGGCTTTTACTGATTTGAAGCAGGAAGAATAATATATTATCAAATGCACTTCTATTATCAGTTTTGAATGAGTAATTCAAAAATATTGATCACATTTAATGTGTGTTGATGCAACTGAGTGAAACTGTTAAAAAAAAAAAAAAAAAGTGCATCGATTAGAAAAAGAACTGCCATACTGGCTGTGGTTGCAGGTCAGTCGTTAAACACTGGATGGCAGTCTTGCTACATTAGAGCAGTCTGTAGACTCGGCGTCCACTACAGAGCTGCACTCATGCTGGTTAAGAAGCTTTGAGACAAGGTCAAACCCGACCTTGTGTTCAGCTAACATTCCTGCGGTTCACTACTTCAAGGACTTTGATCAAGCACTCCGACTGTCAGAAGCTTCTCCTTGTCATTGATTTCAGTCATATACTCAGTTTGTTTAGACTTTCTTTAAAATGTTACATAATTCAGCTTAGTACTTAAGGACACCATCATTCACTTTAAGTTTGATAGGCTGAAACTAGTGTAGGCGCCA
Source organism: Notoglanidium macrostoma (assembly GCA_030068235.1). Classification (NCBI taxonomy): domain Eukaryota; kingdom Metazoa; phylum Chordata; class Actinopteri; order Siluriformes; family Auchenoglanididae; genus Notoglanidium; species Notoglanidium macrostoma. Next base: position 10,165,108 of record JAQQZR010000039.1, on the reverse strand, counting down.
GTATTGTCACAGACAGAGCATTCATTGATTTTTCTTTTTTCTTTATTTATTTTTAAAAAGATCTTTTGCAATTTAACGTCTATGTCAGTAAATGTTTATGATCTGGTATGTTCTCTAAATACAGTTTATTAAACTGCAAATTTACCGTGCATGTATATTTTGACATAAATTACAAATTATAGGGCACATCTCTATAAAGTAGACTTATTACTCCCTGTAGAGCTATGAAAGAGTCTCAGACCTTAATATCTATTTGTCACCCTGACAACACTGCAGCGCTGAGCTGATAGGTGCATATCTGGTACAGCAGGACTTGTGTGTGTTTTGGGGAAAGGTTAGACTAGGGTCAGAGGACATGACCAGACAAAAGTGTCAGAGCAGTGATACTCTGGCCCATGAGGTGAAGGTTCATCATAATGTTGAAGTAAGTCAACACAATGAAAGCAGAACAGCAGCCCCACCTTCTGGCTGGAGATTGATAGCACACTGTCAATGTCTTCAGGCTACACTGTAGGCTGATGCTAGAACACAGTTAAACAAATCATCGCTTTGCTTGATGGCAATTAGCATGTGCGCATTTCACATTAAGCCTACTGGTAACGATCACAAAAAGCACTGTCTCTCCCCCTATGCATCTGTGTGATAAATGCAAATCAGTTTCTCTCAGCATAGAGAAAAGAAGTTAGAGTTATCAACTGTGGGCGTTCCTCGAGAAAGCTCTTCTGGAACGAAAGGCGCTGAAGTGCGCGAATCTTTTTAAGAGGCGAAAGCAGAAAGTAATTTTTGCAAGCTGTTCGTGCCGTTATCTGGCTGTGGGTTTTTGCCTGTTTTCCTCCGGCAGAGCTGTAATGAATAATTAGTGTAGGGGGGAGATAAATAGCCACAGGCCTTGCTGGTGCTGAGGAAATCCATTTAGGTTATTACTCCTTACATAAAACCCATTTTCACTCTAAGAGCTGCCTTTACTGTCCACACTGAATAACAAACAGATAACACACAAACAAACAAAAAGAATACAATTACTTTTCACCCTCCTTGATGGAGAATAGAGGAAAAGTGGTCCGTGTCCCCGGGGACAGGGTGTGCAGGCCTGAGGCTTTGCAGTTCCCACTGGGAGCAGGGCTTTATGTCTCAGCTGAGTTTTCTCAACGTCTAGTACCATAGTTTCTGTTAGGTGTTGAGAAAAGCTGCAGAGAGAGGATGTGTGAATGGCCTTGGTGAAAGGAGATCAGAGAGTTGGAGTGAACAGAGGTCAGCACCCTGAGTCTTTTTATAGGAACACCTTGACAAATATTGATCGAAGAGTGTAATTTGATAGATTGGTTTTGATAGATCCAGTGCACCCCCTGGGAAAGTGTTTGTTGGATCTCTCTCTTGTTTGCTTTCAGACTGTTTTTGGCTATACAGTGTATCATTTCTGACCACTGCTCACAGTTATTTCTCCTGTAGGTCCAGTGGGGTCGGCATAGCATCAGTGCATCTGCTGTCTGCATGCGTGATTGCCTTGGGCTGTTGATTTCACCCACATATGGTCTGCTTAATAGAAGCCTGCTGCAAAGCTACAACACAATTCTCAATTTCTGGTTGGTCTTTTAGCTGATAAACATAAACATTTCCTAATGCATGGTGCAATTCAACTTGTGTGTCACTGCACTTCATTCATATAAACCTGGCTGAAATGCTATACTCAAGGAATCATTGATGTCTGGTTGGCAAATTGAATGAGAAGGCTAAAACTAATTTTATTACCCATCAGTAACTTGCAGGTGCTATTATGAAACCTTGAGTTGAACCTTATAGCACAGAGTGTCGTCTTATAGAGTGTGCAAGCACAGTAAACAGAAAAGCTATGCTTGCCATTAGTCAGCTCCTTTATTGAAACTAAGCAATATAAAACTTACTGTTCTTTCATTTAGCCCTTTGTGTAATTTGTAGTTTAATTGGACAGCATGTGCTTAGTATATTTACTTCTGATCTCTCCTCTAGAAGCATTATGGGGAAAAAAATCGAGAAATTAATCCACATTGTTCGTGTTTACTGTAGCCATTGCTGTATTTCACATGTACCTTCTCAATTATAATAAGTTATGGATGCGACCTTGATGTGGGATAAAATACATTAGCCCCAAAGGATGCTCTATCTGCACACAAGAATAGGATCTGCTGCCTGAGCTAGAAAGAAATCAGGCCCATGCATGTCTTTTTCTCACTAAATAAGCCAACTAACTGTTGGCTGTGTTGTGTGTGTGGTTCCAACAAATGAAAATATATCAACAACAAGCCATTTGTTTACAGTAAATAAGATTAAATGAATGAAATAAATGTAACTTATGCAAATGTAATGTATTTTTTTTTAATGAAAGAGAGGGTGAGCCTTAGCCCCTTTAGCCCATTTAGTCCAGCCAGTCCCGCAATGCAGTGACAAATTTACAAACAACTTTCTGATAAAAATCAATAAAAGTACATGGGTTAGAATATTAAACTGGACTGCATTGCTATTTGTTCAAAATAAAAATAGGTTTTAGTCTTGTCCTCGGAGAACCTGTGAAGGAATTTTAATTCTTTGGTCTTGTAGACTGTCAGAAGTAGGAGGGCAGAGATCCATCTTTTTCGTCTCCCACTCAGTCTTACATGAATGAATCACGGTCTCATAGTCAGAGTCTTTCTGTCTGCTTCTTTCCCTGTCACTTCCCAGCATGGGGGCTTTTGGAGCTGCTTACATTGTCACTGCGTTTTTGCATAAACATAAACACAGTACAGATAAGAATGCCAAAATAACCAGACAATTAATAGAAATCAGGGTGATTCACAGTGAAACATACCAACATTTTTTTTTTCCATGTGAGTGTTGGCTGGAACCAGATTCAGTCACATGCAAGAGTAGTTTTATACATTAGCACCTAAGGCACTGTGCAAAATGTGAAACTACTTCATTGCTATGTTTCATCATATTTTTTGCAGGATTTATATGCCTACTTTACTGAAGTAGTTTTTTTTAAGCCTTGTGAATCCAGACCCCATCTAAATGTCATAAAATCAGCATTGGGTTGGATAAGGAGGGCTGTAGGCATGAGCAACGAGGCTGCTTGGAGTTTTGGGATTAAATGGACGGCATGCTGTGACTCTGCTGCATGAGGTTATTAATTCACTCCAAGAGTGAGACCACTGTCAACTGTGTGGGTGCCGATAAGGAGGTGTGTGTGTGTGTGTGTGTGTGTGTGTGTGTGTGAATGCTTGCTCAAAGGAATGAAGGTCCTACCAGTGAGATACACCAGAATGTAGTGTGTCCTTACATCTCTTCCTGACATCCTCACTCATATGTGCTCTTTTTCTATCACACTGTACACAGCACTACATCCTCCCAGTTTACAGAGGGAGGTAGGGAATAACTGAACACAAACCTTCAGCCCGCCTTCTCCTAAAAGAAGAGAGCGGCATTCTCCCAAAGCATTGCAGCAGAAAAAGATCACACTTGAATGGTAGAGTGAGCATCACATTGAACATTCTCTCTCTTAGTTAAGATCTTAAATTGTCCAAGTTCAAAGTTTATTTTATTACCACATGGCTAGGCTGGTGGTATTTATCTCAGTACAGATGGAATAGCTGTAACAATACACCACATACAATACCAGTGCAGACATAAGGATACCAGTGCATAACACAAGGACATGAGTGCAAAAAAACAAACAAAAACACCCATTCAGTCCACATATCATACAATTAGGCCAACTTTTTGTGTATTAATCAACTGTGTGGTACTGGTTAAGGAGTTCTGTCCTGCCTTCTAGTGACCTGTACCTTTTGCCAGAGGGGAAATACTAAAGTTGGTGAGCTGGGTGGAGAGGGTCATCCATGATCTTGATTGCTTGTGAGGTGGTGCATTGTGAGTCTCCAGCCTATAATAAAGTTTCCAGCCTATAATCTTTGATGTTCTGGTGATAATTCTGATGGTATTTCTGGTGATAATTTGCTATGTTTTTGGAAAACTCAGGCGAGAGTGGTAGGAGTCCGCAATGACTGCTGTAGGTTGTTTTTTGAGGCTGAGATGCCATCCCTCTCTCACATATACATAAGAACAGTGCCCTACATCCATCTCCATACTAGAGATGTAACGCAATGCCACTATCTGGATCTGTATGTATTTAGTGCTCCAAATAGCCATGTCTTTATTTGAATTCATATTCAAATTTAAACCAGAAGTGAGCACAAACTAAACAAGAATAAAAAAAAAATTATTATTTTTTTTTAATTCATAATTTTTTTCTCCATGTTTATATTATACTTTTTGTATTATGTATGTATTATAATTTGTTTCTGCAATTCTGTCTGCATGGACTGTTTTCAGGCTCTGACAGAACTAAAGCTGTACATGGGGCTGTTCTGTTTAATCCCACTCGAGCATGTTATTATTTTTGTTTGTACCTGCTAGTGATATTTTCTATGAAATTTATTTTATTTCCCAAAATGTGAACAACCTTGTTGCCTGACCAGGCAGTTACTAAGGATGAATTAAGGAAGAGTGTGACTGCATTGTGCAGTGCCACACATTCATGAGGTCTTTGTTTGTCCCACAAGCTTCATATCCGACTGGTCTCTTGTGCCCAAATGAAAGCAAAAACTCAAAAATGTTTTTGCTGTGGTATCCCAGTCCCAGTGCATACCTAGTCATAACCAGATTCTCTGTGAACCTTTCTGGCAGCTTTCTGAAAATAGTGCACCTTCTATTTGTGTCTGTGTGAATATCTGTCTAGAAATCATTTGTTCATTCTGAATAATGTATTCATATTTGGTTATATCCCTCCGCCATACAATAAGGCTACATCTACAATACATTTTAGATTTAAAACTCATCACTTTTGGTACATTTATGCCTGGCTTCCATACTACTCCGGAGTTTTGACTACTTGACTACTTTTAGTGTTACTATTACTATACTCTATATAATATTCTGCATTTTATAATGCTACATCTTCCTACATGTACAGGAGGCAATATATTATTCGAATGATGCAACTAAGCAGACAAACTGCAGAGTAGACAATCTACTTCTTGTTTATACTGGAACATGCATACCCAGCATACGTGAATGTCCATGTGATATGCATCTTCTGGCGTGTTATGGATGCCGATTATTTCTGATAAGGAGCTAAAACACTCCTCTGGACGGAGATTATTTTCGTTTCAAAAATGCCGTTTTAAAACTAAAGCGTATTAGAGTAGACATAGCCTAAGTGGTTTGAACAATTTCATACCTCTTTCAGAATTAACCTTTCCTTTCCACACTGAGACTGAGAAACAGGAGTGGCATGACTGACAGAAGTAGGTCTGTCTGAAACACTGCATTTTCCCTGCCTATAGCCCTCACTCTGTCTTTCTCTCACTCTTTTTCACACATACACACAAACACACTACCCCTTACTCTGCACCCCTCACCCTCCAAAAATCCCACACACTCCACACCAACTGCTCTCTTGTGTTAAATTATAGCATGGCTTGTGAATGTGAGTGAAAGTCATCAAATGAAGATTAAAGACAGCCCTGTTTCACTGACAGCTTCGTCTCCAGGCTTGTCCCTGTGCCTCTGGGGAACAGAGACAATTACATTTAGAATGGGATTCGTTCAAAGCGTTCAACAACTCATTAATTGCATATTGCAAACAGTACATTTCAGCAGAACGCACTGATGAGTAACAGCAAGAAGCTCTGAAAAAAGAAAAAAAAGGAAAAAAAGACACGCCTGCCATTTTGTTACATGCATGAATTCATAATTTAAATATAAAGCTGATGATTGAAAGTGGAACTTTACTCGACTAGGCCTTTTTTATTGCACCTGCTCTGTGAGGGGATTAAATTATGATCAATATCAATAGTTCTGTCAATAAGTGAGCCAATAAACAGTAAATTAACAGGAATTTATAGAGTAGTCAAAAATGAAAAATGTTTGCGTTGAAATGGGGAAAAAATATTTGGGTTTTGAGTATTTTTTTTAACCTTGTAATGATGGCAAATAAAATAGAAATGTTTGGATCTTCTCTCTGTGATATCCTTTCAGCCTAAAAGTCTACAAAGCTGTATATGGGACTTGCTACATAGCATACTTAGTGCACTGACATGGCATATGTTACCTTGCTGTGTTTTTAGCAGCCAGTTCTGGGTCTGCTATGACTCACTGGGCTCCCAAGCTGTGCACAGAACAAGCGAGAGACAGCGAGGAAGAGAGTGGGAGAGTTGGAAAGAAAGAAAAAAGAGCTAAAAAGCGGGTGGGAGTTGGATGGCGGTGGCTTTTGGAGTGGGTGCTTTTCCAAAGTTGTTAAGGGCATTAATATTTCAAGAGCCCTTTGTTTTCCTTGGGGGGCCTCTTTTAGTAGCAGCCAATTAGCTGTGAAGGAATTGTGAAGGCCAGGGCTTCTCTTACTCATTGGTGATAAATTAGCGGCTGTGTAGCTTGGAAGCTGTGCATGTGTGGACACTTCGTGAGATGTCCATGGTTGTATGGCCAGAGCCAACAGGGAATATATAAATTTATGCTACATTATATTAAAAGTAGAAAACCGAGCTGTTGAAAAAGAAGGCATTTGAATGTTGGACACTCCATTCTCTATTTTCTGGCCAGCTGTAGCCTTTGTAGATGAGATAACACATCCCATATTGGTACTTGTATGGCCGTGTGTTTGCATGGGCAACAGCAGTAAGAAAGCACAGTGCTGGGATGCTGTTTTCTCCAAGTAAATTAATTAACAGCACATCAGTCTGCTGAAGCACTGGTTGTGGTTGAATGCTTCACTTCCTCAGGAAAGAACACACTGATTTTGTTTCCCCTGGTGGCACAGCGGAGAAAAAATGGCTCTCTGAGGAAACCATTCTGAAGTCCCACCAGCAGACCATTCAACACAGGCTTAAAGCCAGAACCTCACAGTTTTGTTTGTTGCAATATGGAAATATTTATATTGGAACAAATCTAGTTACAAACTAGGCATATTATCAAATCATATCACAGTGCAGTCGAACAATTGAATTCTCAAATCTGATTGGTGTGCATTGTGTTTGTATAATCGCTCTGCTCAGACAGTAGTTACAGCTGTAATATGAACAATAATGTTAATATTAATGTGCTCGTTTAATATGTTATTGTTACTATACAGTAGTAACAACCCATACACCCTAAGTCTAGATTACAAAAAAAAAACCTCTTGTTTACCAAAGAAAAAACATAATCATTGATGTGATTATTTGTGAAGTTATTTGTTAGGAGACATTTATTTAATATTTATGGAAGGAGTCTTGAATGTCGGTGCTTTGTGACAGTCACTGTGCTATATAAAGTTTCCCAGCTTTGGAAAATCTTCAGTGCAGAGGAATTTACGCTTTACAATTTCTCTGTAGGATGACAAGCTGCATTTGTTAGGAAAGAGGGTGAAAAGTGGATGTGGGTTAGGGAACTCTTTATTGTTGTGGTAATGTAATTCATAACAGGACCTAACTGCTTCTACAGACATTCCACAACATTAAATCTAACTATATCACATATCACATATAACATATAACATAACGTTTTGGTCGTATTTATTTAATGCAAATTATATCATATTCATGTTCCTAGGGAAATGACACTTGCCCGAAACAGGCACTGTCCAGTTTTCTGGAGAGCCAGAGTAAAAAATGGCATTGAATACATGAAGTGTGTCGGAGACAAAGAAATAAAGATAGAAAGATGGAGAGATAAAAAGAGAGGAGATTAGAGGAGCATTGGCCCATGTTGACCTTAATGGCCTCCCCCGTATCTGACTAGCAATTACAGCCCTCCAAATTATGATCCATCCAGACAGAGAGGAGCACACTGGCCAATGGAGATGGATGGACTGAGAACAGAGGAGCCCACTGCAGATTGATTATTGATTTGCTGGACAATGATGAATCGGGATTTAGAGTGGAGTATGGGGGCAGAGAGTGAGAGAGAGAGAGTAGGTGGGAGATGGAGTTGGGCTTAAAGGAATGTGTTAAGGCTGGGGTAAGGTGATAGATGGGGGTTTGAGGGCTTTCTTTAGAGCAAAGTGCACATAGAATAGTTTGGTTTTAGATTGTTGTTGAAATCAAAGATGGCATGGTCAGATGCTGAGAGATGATGGGTACACATCTAATCGTGTGGATGGATTTGTAAGATTCTTAAGAAAACTTTACTAAAAGTAAACACTTTGAAAAATATTTGAGCTAGAAGGTAAAGTGTCTTCTGGGGTTAGTGTTAAAAAAAACCCTAAATTTTACAGTATGATTAGCCGCTATCCCATGATTAATGCAAATGACAGCCAATGACAGATAGTAATGTACAGACCAAGTAATGTTGGTTTTTCTAGCAGTTCTTCATGCCAAATTGACAAGATATGTAAAGCTGAGTCTGTAAATTTTAAGGATTGTCTTCATTATACTATGTGGCATTAATTACCAAGTTAGAAAGTTGGCTAGCTTTCTAAATGATTCATATAGGTTTTTCTTCTACAAGCATATTTTGTCACTGAGTAAGCTCAATCATTTCCTTGTAAAACTCATTTCATGACAATTGAGAAAACCCTCATTTATCAAGTGAGGAATAAAACAAGAAGAATGTAGGAAAATAGGAAAATTATCCAAATCTGAGTTATGTGATACAGGCTTTATGCTGCATAGACCACAACAACATGTTAACAATTACAGTTTTATTTTTATAAAAAATTAACAGGTTAGTCCCTGCTATCATATGAGTCATATTAGCTTTAAACACGCAATACCACACTAACATTCACCTCGCTATTTTTACCCTGTTCTGGAACAGCATTATATTTGACTCTTACAAAGCACTGACCCTGGAGTCTCCTTCCAATGTTAAATGTTTAAATAAACATTCTCTTTACAGAAAGTTTCACTGTATGAACTTGCAAAGTTTGAAACTTTTACTTTGTTAATAAATAACTTTCTTTCTTGCAGTTAGCACTACTTATCAGAGCTGCTATACTTTAAGTGATAACTTATTTCATGGCTTTTAAGCAACAATACAGCTAACTCTAAATGGATAAAAAGTACAATGTGCTGTAAGTATCATAGAAGGGAGGCAAAGTTGGATGCAAATGCAGGTAGAAATTTTTAATATGATATTGGCAAACAGATGCAAAAAACAAGTAAAAGGTCCGGTGATTAGCAAACATCAATACCAGGGCAAAAAAAAAAAATCACAAAACAAGAAGCAGAGCAAAGTCATAAACCAGAATAGCAATACATAGCTATCAAGGCTTGGCAAGTTTAGGTAAAGATACACTGAGCACTACATCACAAAGTGGTGTGTTCTGGGAAATGGAGTTTCTTGCTCATTCTGGTGTTGACCTGACAGTAAGAGAAATAAGACACTTTGAAATGTGCTATTATTGAGAAAAAACCTTCAGGGAGATGACAGCTCTCAACTTAGTGTCACATTTTTCAGTGATCATTTTTTATAACAGCACACCTATGTGTGTTTCATTGCTTACACAAACTGGAAATCAAAAATCAAATGACTGTAGAATTAATTTGTCCTGTTGTTGTGGATGGTCTTACATGGACATCCTAAAGACTGGAACTTTCCAAAATCTGTTTGCACCTCATAACTTTTATTTTAGTAATAAAGACTCCTGATGAGATCCCAATGAGAACAAAAAGACAATAAGAACAATGATAATTCACAGTAAACATCACACACTTTTCAACACATAAAGTACTGTTTGCCTTTTCTCTTTACTGCTGTTCCAGATGTTCTGAGATGCTTACGCTCTGCAGCAAGAACAACATGCTGTTCAACATGCAACATGTTTGTATGCATGTGATCACATATCCTTCATAATGTCCATGTAATATTGACATTTTTGTAAACCACTAAAGAATAAATAGCATTCTTGAAGCGTTATTCAAGTTTTTTTTTTTATCTCTATAGAAAAGGAGTTGCTGGGAAAAGACTTCCCTTCAGCAGCTCTCAGGCCTGCACAGGCCAGTGTGTGTATATGTATGTGTATGTATGTGTGT
>JAQQZR010000039.1:10126179-10142985 GCA_030068235.1 Notoglanidium macrostoma | reverse complement strand
ACCCTGGGTGAGCCGGGGATCGAACCCAGGACCTTCTTGCTGTGAGGCGACAGTGCTAACCACCACACCACCGTGCCGTCGGACTGTAATATATTAATATAGATTGAATTTGCGTGTGGCTGAGGAATAAGGAATCATTAAATCCAGTTGTTTGGATTTGTCATTTTACCACATTATACTACACTGCATAGAATTGAGAAAATTTCAATTCAAATATCACTTGTCACTTGCAGCTGAAATCCATGTTGCACCCATACATAAACAGTTGCATTTCTCTTTGTTGCTTGCTAGGCTACTAGAGAGGGTTGAGTAGGGCTGACAAACTGTTCATAGCAACAGATGGGCATAGTTGTTTATCTACAAAGTGCACCTGTACTCCATTCATGATGAAAAGAGTTTTCATAACAATAAAAAGTACACAGACTTTTAATGTAAAAAAACACTTGTACTTCAATGTTTTTTTTTTCTGTTACAAATAAATTTATTTATACACATTATATTTTGGTCATTTATCTGTTACTTTCATATCCGTACCATCTGGCTAGACTGTGTTGTTGAACTCATGTTATATAGTGAAATTGACAGAAATATTCCAGAAATATTGTCTCTGTTTACTAATTGTTCCACATGGTGAGATGCTGAGCTGAATATATTGTAAAATAACTTAAATAGGGTTATTGAAACATAACTAATTATAAATATTAAACTATCAAAATAATTATAAATTTCCAGTATCTGAATTAACACATTAATGTGAGGACATGAAGCTTGCATGAATCCTTTCACTCCTTCACAGCACAAGCTTGAGAGATTTCTCCAAGCATTTGAACGACAGACTTTTTTTGTGGCTTTAACAGGAACTTAGGCACTGGAGAACTCATCACATTAGAAATCTCAGTGTAATTTTTTGGCATGACCCCAGAGGAAATGAGCGTGACAGGAGCATAAACATGTTCTGATGACTTTTAATCCATTTGGGTCAATAGAGATGTTGCAACATTCTGCCGGAAATTTTTTAATAGGATTTTTGTATTCATCTGTATGTGGAGGAAAAAAAAGGAGGGAAGGCGCTAAGTTTTAGCACACAAGGATGGAGGCTGTTGTGGTCTGATAGGATAGATGCCAGCTTTAGAAAATTTCAGTCTTTCTCCACACACACACACACACACACACACACACACACCTAGTTGCCAAGGCAGCAGAGAAAAGAGAAGTTAGTGACAGGAGGCGGGTGTCAGCTGGTTGTGTATGTTCAGAGTTTCCCTGAAAAGGAAGGAGCAATTCCTTCAACAAAACTCTAATACCCTGAGCACACATCTTCCACATAAACCCAGGGAAAGACGCTGCTGATACCCTTCAAATCAGAGCTGACGCAATTTAAGCTTCTTTCATTACCGAGAGGCGTACCTATCCCTCATTAGCCAGTTAGAGTTGGAAAAAGAGACGGCATTTCAGCAGATGGAAAACGAATCCTCTACTGTTGCACTGTACTGGAGTTATTTGAAGTATTAGTTGTCTGGCTCTGTGGTTTAATCTTGACTGGAGAGTGCTGGTATGGATGATGGAAGGCAGTGTGGGACCGAGTTGGGGATCTGCAAGGGAGCAGGGGCAGCAGTGTTGGATTAGATACTGCAAATCAACAGCTCTCATATCTTCCCCAAAATACAACACTGCTGCAGGGAAAGCCGCAGGTCCCTCTCTCTCTCTCTCTCTCTCTCTCACTCTCTCTCTCACTCTCTCTCTCTCTGTCTGTCTGATTCTGTTTCTCTCTCTCCTTCTGTTTCTCCCTCTGTCTCTCTCTCGCTCTCTCACTCTCACACACATTCTATTTCTCTCTAGTAGATTTGCAGTAAGTCTTTGGGCTTTGTGTGCTAGTCTCCCATATGCTGGGTTCTGGGCAGGCATCTAAGACGGAGAGAAGCTGTTTTGTCTCTCAGATGGCAGCTGCGGAGTTGTCAGGGATAGGGGGTCCTGTCCTTGTCTGTCTCCGAGAAGTTTAGCGCAAGCGTATGAATGTCACTGCATGCCAAGAAAGCAGGGCAGTGTCAGCCCTGTAGCAAGCAAAGATCTCCTTTAACTCTGTACAAATTCTCACAGAGCATTGGAAGTGTTCTGCCGAAGGAGACCAATTCAAGCAGAGAGCTACACAGCTACAGCATTTTAGCATACAGAAAATCCCCTCACTGCAGAGTGCCCTAGCTGTATTAGGGACTCAAGTGGAACTCCTCTCTGATACTGATGCATTAAACACTTGGCACATCTTAAAGTTCATATCAAGTGGACGGTGTAACAGCAACATCTGAAGTATCTCTCGAAGACTAAGGCCTCTTGAAACCATTCGAAGGCATCACAATTTTACTGATTGCTTCAGAGTCTATTAGCGATATCATCCAAGCATATAGGAGGCAAAAAGTGGTGCTCCAAAAAGTTCCGAGTGTAGTAAATCCAAAGATTTAACCAGTGCTCTCTGGATTTTAAAAAGCCTAATACCTTGATCGGGTTCCTTCACCTTGTCGTGTGGTGATTGAGTGAAGCTGTGCTCAGCTGTGATAATGGACGTTTCTTATTGAGGACATGGTGGCAGGAGCTGGGCCTCTGAAATCTATAAGACAGATAACCTTCAGGTATCAACCATCCATCCTCTGAAGCACAACCATGATGAATGGGTTTGAATAAAAGGAAAAGTAATAGATATCAAAGTTTAGCACGCACACATGACCCCATTAAGTCCTTTCCTGTTGCCTTTATGGCAGCCTTAATCCTTTTGAATATGGCAGAAAATCAATGCTCTCATATTGCTTGCCCAGTTTTTGAAAATACTCAATCAAATCCACTGAGGATTTGTCAATAGACCTTGAGCGAGTCAGTGAAGTTTGTTTATGCCATGGACCACAGACAGAAAGATAGATGAACATAGCACTGCTGAAGGGCTATAGACAAAGCATTTTGATAGAAAGTAATCATTCAGTTATGTCACATGTTATTTGTTTTTTTTTATACCTATAGACCACGTTTTTTTGTGTAGATGGCATTGTTTGGAGGTTGAAATTTTATTTTTGTTTTCTGTTTCCTACCTAGCCTACAACTTTGAGGAAGTAGGACAATATTCACAACTCTGCTCTGCTTCCTCCTACTGAGCGTCTATAAAATTTACAGAGGAATGTGTATTACAATTTGCAATCTGTTAGTCTGGAAGGATCTCATCTCATGCTGATAATATGGGAGAGGGTGAGAATTTCCTCCAATGCTGAGAGAGTAAAGAAAATGGCTACTCTTTTTTTTTTTTTTTTTTTTTTTTTTTTTTCTCCAGTTTTTTTTCTTTTGCTCTCAGTTTGTCTCTTACTTTCTCAACCTCCTTTTATGCATTCTCTCTCTCTCTCTCTCTCCATTGTTTCTTTCCTTCTAAAATCCACAAAGAGACACTGATTATCTATATGCAGGAGAATAAAAAAAGTTACTGCAGTGCTAAGAGAGCTAATTTTACAGAACAAGCCAGACCATAAAAATATTTATGTAATCATCTGCAGGATTTAACTGTGCACTGAAAATACCTGGAATAAAGTGGGTTTAGACCTGCTGCCTCCCTGCGCAATGGCAAGATTATTATTGTGGCCAGGAGTGCAGCTGACAGATAAATTGTGCATTAAGATGTTTCAATGCATTGAAATGTGTCATTTTTATTCCACACACTGAGGGAATGCCATTAAAATGGTAAGCCACTTATTTGTCTCGACATTTTTTCTGCCACATTGAAATAAAAAGCTGTATCGCATTAAGCATTTTTTACCCTGCAAGGCCATTTTCTTCTTGAGCTCCCAGGAAAGGGAAGTGCCTGATTAGGCAGAGAGAGAATGTTATTTGCTTATGCAGTGAGGCCGAAAGTACGACTGCTGTAGCATTTAAGACTGTTCACTCTCATGCCTTCATTTCCTTGAGTAATTACCTCCATCATGGCTGCCATCATGCACACTTCCAACCTCCCCCATCTGATGCTGAGGGTTCTAGCAGCAGGTTGTCATGAGTGCATGTGTTGTCACAAGTGGTCATTAAGTCCAGGACAGACTGAGCATGAGATCAACTCACTGGCCTATCTATCACCTAATTTTTTTTACCTAAAACACTGTTAGCCACAGTATGACAAATAAATTTAATCTCAGGAAGGAACAGTATGAACTGGAGTATTTCACTCAATATCAACCAACATTAGCTACTGATTTTATGGCACTAGCCTTATTCAGCTTACTGGCTCTTAGCTAGTATTTAATGAAACCCAATTTTTCAACATGTTCCCCTTCAACCTTGTTTCATAATCCAGTTGTTTTCTGACAAGCAGACACTAAAAGTTACTATTGCAACACTGAGAGTTTATTTACAACTTCCATGGCCTCTTACTAAGCTTTTTTTAATTAGTATGAGACAAACAGCTATTGTGAAAGTTGTCTAAATTGGATCAGCAATGTCCTTTTAATTATTATCTAGAATAGAAAAATGTAAAAGCATTTATTAACATAATAGACTTTCATTCAATATGCAGCAAAATGTTCCTCTAAGTTTAGTCTCTTGTAAAAGAAAAGTGTATTTAAGTGTATTTTTAAAAAGTAATTAGAGTAATTAATATGAAAAGTACATATATTTAGTGTTAATACTTAATACATAGATTAATCCATACTTAATGTTTTATTTTGAAACAACTTAGGACAACTTAAATGTATGTAAATTATAATTAAGCCATGTTTAAATATATGTGAAATGCCTTTAGTTGTACTTTTCTGTGCTTTCTTGAACAACAACACTAACGTCGTTTTAAGAATATAGTTTGTAGATACAATTCTTTATACACTTGAAGTACATTATAGATATAGTACTGGGGGTACTGATACACATATACACATATAATACTTATACTTCAACTAAAATATACTTAGGGGGAGTCACCGATTCTGGAAAAAGGTTTTTTAATAAACCTATAATTAAATAACTTAAATATATTTGAAATATTTCAATATGAGAAAATTCTGTAAACCTGAATACAGTCAAGTTTCAAACATTTTGAAAAATGCATTTAAGTGTACTTATACAAAATACATAAAGTATACTTACAGTAATTATTTGAAGTAATTAAATAGAAATGACCAGAAAGGGTCAAACACCACTTAAATGTACTGCCATAATTAGTTTAGATTAGATTAGATTTGACGAATATTCTCTTCAAAACTAATTTTGCAGTTAAGTTAACTTTCTGCATTGCTAGGACACTAATTTGAAATGATATATTTTAAATATACTCTTGGACTTATTGATGCACATATGATAGACTAAACTGCTAGAAGTTTTCTTAAATGAATTCACTCAATCCGAAGTTACAAAGTAATGATACTTGTGTCGAGTTTAAAGCATGAATTAGCAATATTGACTTAAAAGAAACACCATTAGGTAGTATAATAATCTTAATATGACAATCATGGAAATTTATATTTACATATTTTATGAGTAACTTCACTGAAATATATCTCTCAAATTTATACAAAAGAATTCATACAATACTTAAAAATATATTCTACAGTTTTACCTGCATTAGTTATTTTCAGAATCATCCAGCAAAATCATGGACAGTGACCAATATTATTGTTTAATAACTTTTCCTATTTTCCTTTTCATTTTCACTCTTGTTTATTTTATAAATGAAATGGTTAGGACTTGGATAAGGGAAGTTTTATGGTCAGGATCAAAGGGAAACCTGTATGGGTATCACTTAGTTATGTTAAAGGCATCAGCACATGACTCCATTTGAGTGTAATGTGCATGCTTTAAATCATACAGTAAGCTCCATTCCTGCTCCTGCACTGCTCTCATCTCTCCTTGCCTCGACTTTATGCTAATGGAATCATGGAAGAAAACCAATTGTCCTTAAGGAATGGTTGAATGAAATGCACTGTAAATGCCAGTGGATGACAGATCGAAGAGATTGTAGGAAGAAAAGAGAGACAGTGGGAGGGAGAGGGTGAGGGAAGAAGGCTGCTGGAGCTACTCCTTTTTTTTAATTTTTTTATCCTTCACTGTGCTGAATGTTCCCATTTTCTGACTAGATATAAGCTCCAGCTTTACAGCATAATAGTGGCCAAAATATAAAAACGTCTATCGATGTAAGCTGGTGAAGGATGTCTGCAGTGGGTTACATTTTCTTTAATTAAAAATAAGATCTAGAGACAGAAGTGACTGAGAAAACCTCAGGACATTCTCCCACCATTTATAGCCACCCACATAGTATTTTATCCCAAAGCAATGACATGTTCCAATGCGTTTACTGCACAGCAATAAAGAAAGGCTCCTAGAAGAGGTTACTAAGGCCAGGATTTTTACTAGCTAATGAATTATTACAGCTCAAGAGCGTGAGATCATGGTGTGGTGTAAGTGTCCCTGCAGTGAATTCAACAGTTATGTACTACAGCAATACAATTTTATTCCTATGACTAATTTTAATGCTGTATGGCAGAGCAGGAGTAAATCAAGGCTGAAACAGAATCCAATAAAGCTTACAAAAAGTAATGTATCTTCTGGGTTGTAGTCATAATTAGCATGTTTTTATAACTACAGATAAATTGTATGTATGTTGATTGGTATGCTAATCACTCTATTTATGGGGAAAAACAAACTGTAGCTCTGCCATGAAGCGGTTGCAAATGGGGTCCATTCCATGCACAAATAATGCTAAATTTCAACTCCGTCTGACCCAACAAGAGCAAAAATAACACCACGAATGTGAACCTCTGCTGTGAGCACCACCATATTAAATCATAAGCAGTCCAAAAATAAATGTGTTTGTAAAACATGTTGACTGAACACTGCATGTTTATCCAGTCTGTACAGCTATGTCTCTCCCATATGTTCTTGAGTTCTTGTATTATTTTAGTTTTTTAAAAACCAAAATATGAAACCCCTAACAGATGTTGAACGAGTGTGTAATGCATGATCAGCCTAATTAGCTCATTATTCATGCAGTAGTTTTGGAACTAGAGCTGATGCATAGTGATGAGGCCTCTTGATTGTTGTTTTCAGTGTACTGTAACTGAATGTCACTCTCATCAGCATGTAGTCACACAACAGGATAAAGAAATGTAGAGAGTTTTCTTCATATAAAATGTATTGTCCTGCTGTAACTCCTGGATGGGTTTGTAAGAATGTCACATATGGTTTTGCTTTCATAAATCACAAACTGATCAGTTTTGGGGCATTGTTGGTAAGTGAGCAAAACTGTTGCTCTGTGATGTTAAACCATGCAGTAGTAATGACTTTTCCTTCCAGAGAGAGTTATTAATAAAACAGGTGATGCTTTTCTATACCTGAGCATGCATTTAAGCATGCATAATCATAATTTGTTAAGCCTAAATGCACTTGTGTGTACAAAACACTATAGGAAACCATTTATTAATTGTTTATCATTACGATTACGTTAATTAAAATGGCACAGTACTTAATATACTGTGTGTGTGTGTGTATACACACTACACTAGATATATATATATCTTACTCATATCTACACCATTAATGTCACCAAAAACACTGTTTTCATGGACAGGTTAACATTGTTTATAGGTGCCACTTGGTGCAGTAGGTATCACTGTTACCTCACAGCTATAGGGTCCGAGGCCCATTCCTTTGCACCAGTAACTGTCTGTATGGAGCTGCATGTTTACATGGGCTTTCTTCAAGCGCTGCGGTATCCTCTCACCTCCCAAAACATACCAGTGATTCTAAATTGCCCTTAAGTGTGTATGAGCAAATAAACATATGTTCATGCATGTTTGGACTAGTGACTCTTCCAATGTATTTTCCTGACTTGTACCCAGTGTTCCTGGAACTGGCTCCAGCTATACCCCTGACAAGGACACGATTGTGTTTGATACTTAATTACAGCTTTTTCATATAATTATATTTTCTGAAGTGCACAAATTGCATCCTGAAGTACACAACAAGTAAAATCCAATTAATAACAATGCTGCCTTGTTGTAGCCATCTTTAGTTGTTGCTTATTTAAAAATTTCTTGTTCATATTGACCACATTATATACTATTGATTAAGACCAGATTATTTACATTACTGATATGATATGTCTTTTATGGGAACTTTGCCAGAAAGAAGAGTTTGAGTAAACCATCATTCTATATTCTTTAAAAAAATCTGAACATTCATACTTCCATTTTTGTGCCTTATGACTTAGACATTTGTTCATGTAAACCATTCTTGTAAACTGTTGCCAACCCACCAGGTTTGACCCTGTTAGAATAACCCTCAGTGAAGGACAAATTGAAGCTGAAACATCAAGAGTGAGCAGTAAAATTAAGGAGCTCTCCATATGGCAGGCCAGCCAGATGTGTTCCTTTCCACTCCTTAGTGCAGAACGCAGCGCCTGACTCCAGCATGGTCCATTTGGCACTGCAATCCATCCATAACTCATATGAGGACAACTACAAGAACAAGGGCATCTAGGGGATTTAGTTTTTACAATGCTACCCAGGCTGAAATGCATAATGCATAATGCATGCTATTGTAGGTAAATGCGAGATGAACCACACCTGGTTTGGGAAGAAATTAGAGATGGATTCAAGGATTTTTGCTGTTGGGCTTTCTTTAGTAGTTAGAGCTAGTGTCAATCCATTAATGCTACAAAGTAGATGTCAACTCTCAAGGATGCCGTGGAACTATAAATGTATCTTGGAGTAAAATAAGAAGACAGCAAATGAGCAGTAACCCAAGTAATTCAGGTCTGGCTGCCAGAATCTCAACCCTGATGAGACAATAATATTAGCATAACATATACCAGTAATTACAGAGTCACTTTAGGCCCAAAAGCTGAATGCCACACATACATTAAATTCATATTAGTAATATTGCTCATCTTAATTTACTGGACACAAAAGATGTCCAGCTAATTATTACTGGTTTTGTTATTATTATTGAAATATTGGTACAAGTTTTTATAATGTGTCTTGATTAGTAGACCTCCCTTTTCATTGCCATTCTGAGTCAAATCATACAACAGAAGACAAAAGTCACCTCACACATAATAAAAGATTTTATTATGCCTAGATTACTCTTTATTAGCTGCACTGATATCAGCCCACACCAATACATACTCCTACTCATG
Source organism: Notoglanidium macrostoma (assembly GCA_030068235.1). NCBI lineage: Eukaryota > Metazoa > Chordata > Actinopteri > Siluriformes > Auchenoglanididae > Notoglanidium > Notoglanidium macrostoma. Next base: position 10,133,840 of record JAQQZR010000039.1, on the reverse strand, counting down.
ACTCCCCTGCCTCACCACCCCCATTTTCTCTCCAATTTATTCTTGCAAATTCCTACCCACTAGCTAACTCTCCCCTATGACATGGCAACCATCAACTAGTTATGGTAGAACAATCACCCACTCACCCACACACACACACACACACACACACACACACTGTTCAGCCATAACATTAAAACCTCTGAGAGGTGAAATGAATAACATTGATTGTCTCATTACATTGGCACCTGTCAAGGGGTGGGATATACTGGGCAGCAAGTGAATAGTCAGTTCTCGAAGTTGGTGTGTTTTGGAAGCAGGAAAAATGGGCAAGTGTAAGTAGGGTGTATCGTATATAGTTTTTGGGTTGTATCGATTCCCCATTTCGATTCCAAAAAAGTTAAATGTTTAGATCAAGTTCAGAGCAAAAATATCTTTATTCTTTCAGGCATTAATTGAGCATTCACACTGTTGTAACATTAGCCATTCATGCTTGTATCTAAACAAATATGTGAATATGTGATGTGTCATGTCATGTGGACAGGTCCTGGCTGATAGCTACATACATCCTTGCCGAGATGTAGCCTTTGTTTGCAATAAGGGTTATTGAGTTTAATTTCAGTTCCCAGCCATAAGCATAAAGATTTTAATGAATTTGATAAAGGCCAAATTGTGATGCGGTTCAAGAAGGACAACCAGTGAACCAGTGCCAGGCTCATTGTTGCATGTGAGGACCAAAGACTAGCCCCTCTGGTCCAATCTCACAGAACAGCTACTGCACCACAAATTGCTGAAAAAGTTCATTTTGGCTATAATGGAAAGGTGTCAGTACATACAGTGCATTGCAGTTTGCTGTCTATGGGGCCATGTGGCTGCAGACCGTTCAGTGTGCCCATGATGACCTCTGTGCACTACCAAAAGTGCCTATGGGCACATGAGTTTCTTTTACATCATGTGGACGGCCACGTGCAGTATGGGAAGAAGGCAAGCCAGCAGAGGCATTGTGATGCTCTGAGCGATGTTCCACTGGGAAACTTTAAGCCCTGGCATTCATGTAGATGTAACTTTGACATGTAAAACCTACCTAAACATTCTTGCAGACCAAGTACACCTCTTTATGGCAATGGTATTCCCTAATCGGGGGCAGTGGTAGCTCAGTGGTTAAGACATTGGGCTACTGATTGGAAGATTGTAAGTTCAAATCCCAGCACTGCCAAGCTATCACTGCTGGGCCCTTGAGCAAGGCCCTTAACCCTCAACTGCTCGCTTGTATAATTGAGACATATGTAAGTCGCTCTGGATAAGGGCGTCTGCCAAATGACATAAATGTAAATGTAAATGTAATCGCAGTGGCTGATTTTAGCAGGATAATGTGCCCTGCCACTCTTTTGTTCATGAATAGTTTCAAGAACATGACAAGTTCAAGGTGTTGACTTGGCCTCCAAATTCCCCAGATCTCAATCTGATCAAATATCTGTGGGATGTTATGGACAAACAAGTCTGATCCATGGAGGCCCCACTTTCAATTTACAGGACTTAGAGGATGTGATTCTGTGATGTCTTGTTGCCAGATAACACAGCACACCTTAAGAGGTCTTTTGGAGTCCATTCCTTGACAGTGCAGAGTGGTTTTTGTGGCACAAAGGTGACCTCCACAATACTAGGCAGGTTAAATATATATATTAAAAATAGGTATTTATATCTATCATTAGATGCATATGAGACACAGGTCCATTGTTAAAAAAAAATCCTGTTAAAATGGTCAAAAGACAGGCAGCAGGAGTGCCAGTAGAAAAACATTAAATTACAGTACTTTACAGTGTGAAAAAAACAACATAGATTAACTGTAAAACATTATGGTAATTAACCTTCATTGAATACAAACAATTGCTATTATTTTACAGTAATTTTCCAGGCAGCAAAATAATCATAGATAACACAGATCATAGCTTTCTAAAAATATTATGGTAATTAATCTTACAGGAGAACAGAAAAATATTATTTTATAGTAATTTACCTTTTTAATAGAGTTATTTGTCATTTTGTGAATTATTTTAAAACAGCTAAATGCTCTGTTTCAGTAATTAAACTTTCAATTACTGTTATTTTGCAGAACTTATTATCTGTAAAATTGATAAAAAACAATCATTTTATCAATTATTATTTTATTATTTCACATATTTGTTTCCCAAAAAGAACAATAAAAAGTGAAGACAGCAGATTTGAAAAGAACAAATGTTTAATTTAGCTTGACTGTGTAATCAGATGGGATACCCATTAGTAGACGATATTCCATTTGGGTACTGGCACTAGGCACATGACCCCCTAAAAGATAGTAACAAAAATAAGCTGAACTAATGCTGCTTTAGGTTGACTATTAACTGTACCTGAGTCTTCTGATTGAGCTGTTTCTGATTCATGTGTCACTACTGAAAGTTATTTTTTTCTGAAGCTGAATATAAAGCTAGGTGCTGAGAAGTGTGAAAATCTATGAAATAAGTCTCTTGAAACAAATTTGTTCAGTAAGGCAGAGGATAAAAAGTTTCACCTGGCCTCCTTGTATGTTTCTTCATAAGGTGAGATGAGAGTAGTCTCCCCTTTTAGAGCCAATGGCTCCTCCATATTTCCTTACAAAGCATTTTCATCCTCTGATTAATAGACCAGAGAGGAAAAAATCAGTTTTAATTAGAGGAGAAAATCTATTATCAGCTCTTCAGGATAATTTGCTCCAACTGTGAAAGCTATTATGAGTAACAGGGGTGTGAGGGTGCAACTGTGGTTACCTATGATGCAAGGCTGTATTTTAATTAGTTGTTGTTTTACCATTTGCAAAGAGGGACCTGTCTTTTTTTCACAGTCAGTAATTGCAAATGCTTTATGAGGAAGACTATCCTCTGAAATAACCATGCAAATCAAAATATAAAGATGTTAAAGATGTAGTGTAGTTACACAGTGCTGTTAGGACAGAGCAAGATTGTAATTAAAGTGGGTATACGCAATATATGCATGTATTCCAGATAATAAATTAGTAATGACCCAGTGTCTGTCCACATTTACTACTTTCCCTTGGTCCTTATACCCCTATGGAAAGATGGCAATAAACTGATCCAGAAGTGGCTAGCAACAACTCTGTCTGGATGAGGTTATATCCCCTGTGTGATGCATGAACAAGGACTCACAGTTTGGCCACTCTCAGCCCCAAACTAAGCATTATACACTATATATATTCTTTTCCAGAATGTAACTGTTTACATTTGGCTCACTTCTGGCCCACACTACACTTGTCATTGCCATAACTGGCCCTTATGAGCCTGAACTCAGCCATATTTGGCCTGGAATCATCTGCTATCTGGGATGTCTGTGCATGTGTGAACTGCATTCTGGAGTTTGTGTGTAATGAAGACGATTTTCCCAGGAACAGATGGCGGCTGTTGATGCTCTTGTTGACAGGTAGCATGTTGTCAGCACTTGGTGCTGTTATCATACAGAGAACAGCAGCTTTGAGTCTTAATTGGGACCCAGAAGGATTTTGCCTCAAAGCCGAGAGTTGGGAAAGAAGGGGAGAGAGAGAGAGAGAGAGAGAGAGAGAGAGAGAGAGAGAGAGAGACGGGATGAGGAGGTAAAAAAGAGATAAAGAGAGACAAGCAAAGAAAGGGAAAGAGTGAGTAAGATGGTGGAGAGAGAGAGGGAAGTAAAGTAAAAGAACACTCAAACAGGAGATAAACTAGATGATTTATTAAATCAAAATTCATAAAATAAAACCCTCACCAGTTTGCCCAATACATTCCTGAAAAGAAGAGAGGACAGAAATTAAGGGAGTTTCTCCCCCTCTTCCTCTCGAGTGGTGCATGGAGACATGAGGATCCAGCAATGTGCTGATAAAAATAGATGGCATTTTGTTATTTCTATATTTATTTACTTTGCAGTAGCTCTGCATGACTAATGCCACATCAAAGTTCTCCTTAACTAAAACCCCAAACCTCTCAATTTGTGTGTGAATATTGAGAACCCTTCTTAGCTGTTACCCTTCTTTCGCCTGGGGATACCTCAGGAAATAGAGGCTGTAAAGGAGATGGAGAGACGAGGTGGTAACACTTCCGCAAAGCTTTTGGAGAGCACTCCAATGTCTCTCCATTATAAAGAGCTTCATAGAGCATTCCTCCTGCTTATTAAACTGACCAGGACGATGAGAGGGATTTTTGATCAAAGTTACAAGTGTCAAATATAGATCATATAAAATGAATAAAACCTCTGGCAGAGTTTTGAATTTATGTTTATATTTCGACTATAGCCTGCAAGTCATTATTAGGGTTGGATATCATTTGAAATTTTCAATACTCATACCAATCTGATACCTTGGATTATATATCTAATAATTGCTAGTTTAGGTACTAGCTTCTGAAACTAAACGTGTTCACACACAGGCAAACTTAATTGTAGCTAACATACTCTTAGAAAAGTGAGAAAGCTAATTGTAAACTGTTCATTTAAACTGCTGATATGTCTTCACTGAGAAGATTTATTTCTGTGTTTGGTTGTGGTATGTTTTGCTAATTTGCTAATCTCCAGCACCAAGCATCGCTACTCTTAATGAAGTTGAAAATGCTGCAATTTTCTTGATGGAGATTTCTCCAATGTTTACAAAAAGGCTCTACAGGTTTTACATCAAGTTTGGCCTGACGTTGCAACTACTAGGTTAATGTATTTACTGAGCCAAGAACTTTTCTCATCTAATTACTGTCGATCTCTATCTTCTGTAATCGATTAATGTGCTCTCTTCTTGCTCTCTGTTCACAAAGGAACTAGTCAATCGAAAATAGACAAACAAGAAATCATTTACCTAATTTCTCTTCTTTTTCTTTTTTAAAAATTTGTTTTAATAACTTTTATGATGTCATTAAGTATCCTTTGGAGACCTGTCTATGTAATAGTGGTATGTCCATATGTGATAGTGTTATGTTTTCATGGGTGTACACATTTCTCCTCTACAGCTCTAGTATAGCTCTAGTCATGATTAACTTTTGCGGCTCATAAAAGGTTACATACTGCTGACTGCACTCCTCATACACACACCTGATTTTCTCCCTAATTTACTTTTGGCCACTTCCCACCCACCAGTTAGGGCTCCACCATCATATGACAGCTGCCAACCAGGGAGGGTAAAGACTGTCACATGCTTTCAAAATATGAAGCCGGCCAAATTCATCTTTTCAAACTGTTGCCAATGATGATTCACATGGTGGTATTACACACTCCGAGGAAAGCCCTATCCACCCTGTTCTACAGGCATGAGCTCAGAGACACCCATGACTGGCTAGTGTCAGAGCATGGCCAATTTTGTTTTCTTGAACTCCTGGCCATGGATAGCCACACACATTTTCTAACAAACTGATTTCAGAAATGACCACATTCACTCTGTACAATATTTAGTTCCAGAACATGATTCCAGGTCTAATCATCCACATTCAAATCAGTCATTCTTCAAACCTCTCTGAGTGAAGAGTGGTCCCTTCTGAAGAGGAATTAAAAATCATGTTAAGAGGTTATCACAATTCACAGTGGAACAAATAGTTGGACAATACTAAGAGCTTACATCCAGCTAGAGCAAGAAGGAAATTTAAAAAGAGATCACACAGTTCTCTAGAGTGAGAAACAGAAAGTTATTGACTGCAGCAAAGCGTTTAAAAGAGAGCATATCCTTTCATTTGAAATTCAGCTGTCCAAGCTAGAGGAGTCAGCCAAGTAGCAATAATAGTGTTATCAATAAAACTGGAGGAGATTGGGGCTGCTAATAATGGTTAGAAACAGCCGACTAGGATCAAAAGCCTTATAGTCCAGAGAGAAATATACTCTTAGGACGAGGTCACAGTCATCAGGCATTGTGTAAGGCACTGGGCACACTGCATTTGCTTTGTCCAATTTAAAGGCAGCAATGCTTTTATGTTACAGTTTATGTAGACTAAGGGTCTGAATGTCCGCATTGTGGGCAAGTATTGCTGTCCATTTATAGTGTCTAGCGTTCTGTGAGTACTTTGCCAGACAGAGAGTCTCCTGATGTTCTTATTGATTTTCTTTTATAAAATTGCGACATAAATCAGCCAAACCTCAGTGCTGACCAAAAAAGTTGGGAGGACAATGAATTTGCGTGGTTGTTTGGAGTATGATTTGAAATGGGACTGGTGTGCACATTAAATGGCATCTGATTCTGCTTAAGGTCAGTGCATGATAACAACACATTCCTGCTCAAGTCACAGTGCTACAGACTTTCTGACAGAGAACACCAGGGAGCATTTTGAAAAATTTTATAAATTGGGACACATTTAGGAACCTAAATAAAGAAGAAAAACACACGTCTCAATTATTTAAAGTTTTTATGGGAGGGAGCGCTGGAATAGAAAACGGCCTTCCCCAAATTGTGTCCACAAAGTTGGAAGCATAGCGCTGTCCAAAATGGCTTGGTATGCTGAAGCATTAAGACTGCCCTTCACTGAAAGTAAGCAGCCTAGCCCAAACCCTGAAAAACAGCCCCACACCCCATGCAATATATGGAATGAAACATGAATTTATGGAATGAAACCTGACTATATGGAATGAAACTTGACGTTATCAAGGCACTAGCGCCATGTGGTGTTTTCGATGTTTAGGCTAATATTATTCCAAACTGATGCAAGAGCATGTCTATGAGTGAACCACCATGAAATCTAGTAGTAGCAATATTAAGCAACGGTGACATAATTAACACTCTGGCAAATGCATGCGGTAGAAAAATTACAAGTAAAAAAAATAGTACTGCTAACCGTATACACTACGGAGCTGCTCAGGAGAAGAAAAAAAAATATTGCGACCACGTTTTATTAATTGGTGCTCACTATATACACATTCCCTCATTTAACTTTAATAGTGGCCACATTTTAATAAATTGTTCCCTTGTTTAAGTTCCATCGTGGCCACGTTTTAATATTTCCCTTCCCATGTCCTGAGCAGAGTTCTGTACAATCCCACTCCTCAGATCCTGCTATTCACTGTTTCACCGCAGAAGGCCGGATGCAGTAAACGCTGCTTTCGCGTCTTTTCCACTTTCGGCGAATAACAGGCATGCAGTCACTTATGAACATTTTCATAAAACATGTTGGTTAATTAGAGATCAGTCTCAAGTCTTGGGGAAGTCTAGCGTTGACATAAGAAAAAATGTAAGAAAATAAAGGAATGAATGTAGGCTATTACCAGAGGTTTTGGGGTAATTTCCTCCCATTTTTCCTCCCAAAGTTTTTAGAACGCCACGTTCTTGCATCAGTTCGGAATGAAATTGGCCTGAAACAACATGGCGCTGCAACAGGAAGGGCGCTAGAGCCTCGATGACGTCAGGGTTCATTCTATATATTCATGTTTCATTCCATATATTCAGACTTTCATTCCATATATTCAAGTATATATATATATATATATATATATATATATATATATATATATATATATAGTCTAAATATATGAAATGAAACCTGAATATATGGAATGAAATCTGAAGTCATCAAGGCACTAGCGCCATGTTGTTGCAGGCCAATATTGTACTGATGCAAGACTGTGTCGCTATAAAAACTTTATAAATGACTGGTTCCTCCATCTCTCAAGATGCAAGGAAGACATGCATCTAAACTCTTCTCTGTTTTGGCACCTAGGTGGTG
>JAQQZR010000039.1:10095269-10121466 GCA_030068235.1 Notoglanidium macrostoma | reverse complement strand
TGTGTGTGTGTGTGTGTGTGTGTGTGTGTGTGTGTGTGTGTGTGTGTGTGTGTGTGTGTGTGTGTGTGTGTAAAACAGGGCATGCTGTGCTTGTGTGAACTGCCTCCAAATGATCCAAATGCCTGCCTTCTACAGGAATACCAAAGTAGCCTGTTCCCTACTTTCCTTCTTTAAAAAAAAAGTATAGAGAGATAAAGAAGAAAAAGAAGTCACCCTCCTCTACTCCTTTGGATAGCACTCTCTCTATCTCTGAGTGTCTTATGAAGTGGCCCGCTGTATATGTTAGAGGTTGAGGTGCTACATCCTCGCTGGATGCATGTATGAGCCTCTTGCCTCTGTGCTCTGCTGCCAGTGTGAAGAAGGGTTAGAAAGGAGAGCCACTTGATTACATTTGCAAGGCATGAGCAGAAGTGAAGGTCAGTGAATTTGATAGCAGCACGATACGGAACTCTTTCAGCCAACCTGGCTGCTGTGTTGTTGAATGCAAAGGACACATTTCTTTTGGTGGCTTTGCTGCGAAATATCAGCATGTTGATGCAGGCTTAGCAACTTACTCACACTGGCTGCAATTAACAGTGATTCAGAAGCAGAGTTACTTTGTTGCTAAGCAAATCATGGCAACCCGGAGTGCAAAAGACCTGTGGAATGATGGTGAAAGTAAATATTAGAAATTTGAGAGAATGGCTTTGTCTCTAGGCTGAATATGTGCAGTGGTAGTAAAAAATGTAAATTCAGGTACATAATATAACACCATGATTGCATAAAAACTACAATACTTACCAGAATGACTGTTGTAAAGTAAGGGTATTTTGTGCAGCGTGATCAGAAGGGTCAAGATCTGAGCGCTCTCTTAAGCTGCTCATTCAATTTGATTATAATTGACCTACACTGCAAGACTGTGAAGGGCTGCTCTTCTGCAATGGTAACAATGCCTGATTGTAAATACTACAGTAGTAGAGCAGTTCACATCCCTGGCCCTCTTCACCCAGCCTTTGCCAGAAGTGCTTTAAAAGCACTGGAACCTGATGCAATGGCCCATGGAGCGGTACCAGAGAGCTGTTGATGGGCCTGACCATTGCCTTGTGCCACTACTAGCTCTCTAGCTTTATCAGCATGAGTGGCTCATTCACACCACACCTCTGGTCCGATCACTTAAAATGGCCTCCACTTTAAATACTACCCACAGCTGCAATTACATCCAGAGAGAGAACACACTATATCACCTGTGTAGTGAAATTAGCTCAAGCATTAGCTACTACATCTGATGTGAATTCTGTAGTGATGTTATATATACTGAAACAGTTTGTGTACATCTACTTTTGAGTTTTCAGGTTGCTGGATGTCCATGTTACATGTATAAAGAGAACCACAGCACACCAGAGTTAATGAACATTATAAGTTTGTGTCAGATGCATGAAAATTTATATAGCTCTCTTTGTTGATGGGATTTGTTGATATTAACAAGTATCAGATATAGGTATTAATTGTGCTACATTTCCTCTATTTACTTTAGTGTAGTTTTAATGAGGCTTTTTATTCTTGCTTTAGTAAATAATATAAAGAGAAAAAAGAAACATTCTTCCTGTTACATTTTTTGTGGCTAAATCCTAAATGCTGTTTTATTGGCAACCTTTTTACAAATGCAAACCCATATGAAAAAGCGATATATTTCAAAATATATTTTAGAATATATGCAAATATATTCTATATATAGAAAGCCAGTTTATAGATGCATTTTGAACCACTGTTCCAAATTCATTGAATAATATTCATGTCCAATTACTATATTCACAATATTATCCAAAGAATTCATTGCATTCATTGGGTAATATTGTGAATATACTACCATCATAGTAAAATTTATGTCAGTATAAGTGAAATACACCACATCCAAGTACATTTAATATTGTAATATACTCTTGAATATTGGTTAAATTGTATGCTTCCTAAAATGCTAATATTTGAATAGGCTATATTCTGATAATTTTCCCCAGACACTCATTGTAAAATATTCTACACTATTCTTTTGCCACAACAGCCTCACAAACAAAAAACATTATTTATCAGACATCCAATGACCAAACCAGAGATCCTCAGAAATCCTCAACCAGCCAACTCAAACAGCTGACATAAAGAAGAATTTAAAGAGCTGACTCCTTTATGAACGACACATAAGTTAATGTTATTACTGTTATTTATATAGTCTGTTAGTTTTGGTCTGGTGTTATTTATCTCTGTTAATTTTTGAGCTGTTTTTGTTTTAATTAGCCTGTAGCTAGTTTCTTAATGACATTGCTATCCAGTTAAGTTAGCTTGTGTCAGCTAACTTAGCTGTGTGCCTTAACTAATACAGAAAATGACAGTGCTAAGACAATAGACTGTACTGAGACAGTATAACAGTTGAATTTAAGTCTGTTAGGTAGGATTAAGTCATGCAAACACACACATTGCTTCACTCAGCATGTGTTTAATAATCTAGCTGCTAGCTGAAGTGTGTGTTGGGGTCCATGTCATTTCCGCCCTTTATATCTGTTACAGCTGGAGTTATATAGTCTAGTCTGTGCCTAAGTTATTCTAGAGTGAAACACAATATTGAGTGGTGAATCTTCAAAATGGCTCTGACATATCTCTTATAAACTTATTTTAATACTTCAATTCAATTCACCTCAGTTTTTTTTTTGTATAGGGCTTTTAATAATGGACATTGACACAAAGCAGCTTTACAAAAATATATAAATTCCAAATATAAATTTTAAATTTATTCCTAAGGTGCAAGCCAGAGGCGACGGACAATCAGACAAGGAAAAACTCCCTGAGAGGTCATAAGGAAGAAACCTTGAGAGGAACCAGACTCAAAAGGGAACCCATCCTCATCTGGGTGACCCTGGATAGTGTGATTATAAATAATTTCACTCTATAACTAAAAACTATATAGTAAAAAAAGTGCAAGTGCAACTGAATGAACAATGTGAACAGTGAACAATGAATATGAGCATCAGCGTTATTTCTGAATTCATTATCTTTTAACCTGAAGTCTATTTTGTTGAAGTTATCAGCCGTTCAATAATGGAGAGTGCAAAACTGTTCATAGCAATTGCAGTGCTAAGCCATTTTTATGGTTTCTAAGTGGTACCATCCACAATTATCTCATTGATTGTTAGGCTGTTCGTATGGGGCCATCCTCAGCAGCAGTGAGTGATTTTCAGGTGATGAGAACTCCAAACAGAAGTAGGGCATCAGGATGGATCAGGCAGGTCTGGAAAGCAGAAGGGGCCAGGAGCACTGATATCTCAGAAGTAGCATGTGTAGTACGAGTGAGAGAGAGAGAGAGCGAGAGAGAGAGAGAGAGAGAGAGAGAGAGAGAGAGAGAGAGAGAGAGATTAGGAAGTATGCTCATTGTCATGTGATGGCTACAGAAATTGTACATTGTGTGCAGAGTGCAAGCAGGGATTCAGGCAAGACTAGCTAGGTCAGAAGTTGTTGAGAAACCACAACTATGACAATAGTGCAGCAGTGGTAAATCACATTATTATATTTAATGCACCCATTGTACTATATTATTGATTCTATAGTAACATCTCATACACAAAGCTCTGTATACTGTTCACTTTACATACCTAAAGCCTGATAATAAATGTGCCATTATTTAACAAGGATTTTGGAAATGGTTAAGCTTTTTATTTAATATTTATGGAAGGAGTCTTGAACATCAGTGCTTTGTAACAGTCAGAAAGTCTTCAAGAAAACGGTCATTTTGTGGTTTCTCAATAACATGACACGCTGCAGGTTTTTTTTTTTGTCTCATTAACATCAAGAGAGAGAAAAAAAAGACAGGCTGGTAAGGAAACAAAGGTTACCTTTTTAATGATAGCAAATTGTTGTGGTGTAAGAAGAATACAACACAAGATATGCTGTTATTATTGCCCTATAAAGGCACACTTTCCAATAACATCAGAACTTGTGGTGAAATTATCTTTAAAAGCAATTATTAAGATGAATGCTTAAATTTGAGGTGAACTTTTTGGCTATTTTGTGCATGACATTCTGTTGTATGCATTAGCTAGTCAAAGTGCTGAGACACTAAAAAGATCTTTGTGAAAGAAGGAGGCTAGGTGAGAAGTGTGCCTTTGCATTCAGTAGGGGTCCATGTGTGTGTCTTTGATAAGAGGTGAAAGTGAGGTGAGCTGGTATTGACCCAGAAAGCAAGTTACGTATACAGGACAGCCAGTCATGACAGCAGAGAAAACAGTTCTCGCTAGGCATCAGCTGAGGCAGAATATGCCGTGTGTGTGTGTGTGTGTGTGATTCTGATGGATACATTTGTAATGTGCTACACTGGATGTACTGTATGTGTATACAGTATGTAATAATATTTGTGAAAGTGTGAAGTCTATTGGTGATGTATGTGATATACAGATAAGTGAGAAATTAAAGGAGAAACAAAACACCACAAACCACCAGAACAGCTTTAATGCTCCTTGCCACAGAAGTGTTTCTTTGTATATGTATTCCTGTCCAGTAGTTCTAAACCAAAAAAATAAGCATCTTTCCCTACTCTCCTCCATTCCACGGATCTATGATGCTTGGATAAATTGTGCTTTTGATTGCAACTGCAGTGTGCTTAATGGCTTTTTGTTGTTTCTTTCTAGACTTACCAGATTTGGGTAAACATGGGCTGTAATTTGAGAACCATTATCTGAATTAGATGATGATGCATCATTAGTGATAGGGAACGGAGAGAAGCGAGGAACTAGAGTAAGAACCACTTCCTCTTCTTCCCAGTGGTATCATGGCCACCGGTTTTAGACTGCTTGTGGCACAGCTCCGATTCAAGGTTAATGCTTTACTTAATCGCCACCCCTGGGTTGCACTAGGATGTTTTTTGTCTGCAGACAAATTGCTGATGCCATATTGGATTTTCAGCAACAGGCTGCCCATTTATAGTGCAAGAATCTGAACTGGTCTTACAATTTTGACAAGTGTGAAAATCCATGAGAGCATAGAACATAAAATTGTGTGTGTTTGTGTGTGAGTGGGTGGACTCCTAAACAACATTTATATAAAAAAAAAACAACATTTGTAATCTATGTGTTTTGACATCAGAAAGTATCTTTTCAGGTGAAATTGACTGTGCGACTATGTCTTTTTATTTTCCTGAATCCCAAGGCTTCCAGATAAATTGTATATTTGGTACATAGTAATAGCTTAGATGTTGCATTATCTTTCGATGAGAAGATGACATTTTGAGGCACAGATTTGATAAAACCATGTTGTATTTTATACCTCAAATGATTTAATGCGTACTTGGACAAGTTCCACATCAGCCAAACAGGCTCTAAATGTACCGATCTATCGCAACCTTTTCTCTAAAGATAAGGATGGGTTAACATAGGGGTGTAACACAATGCTGCTATTTGTATCTGTGCAGTATTCCAAATATTCCTTATATGTATCTGTATTTATCTGTACCTGGACCTGAAGTGGGTATGTTCTAAACAGGAACACTGGACTGATAAACAGAACTCTGGATATAATTTTTACCACACTTTGTGCTTTTTTATCTTTCTTTTACCTGCAAATGCTTTTTTGTGTTCACATTGTTTACTTATCTTACACCAATAATATCAAAATCAAAAGCTCTAAGCTGCTTACAGCCTGCTAGGCTTAAGTTCAAGGTTGAAACAAGCATGTCATGTTTGTGTTGAATCTGTCAGTTCCATCTTTCTGTGACTCTGAAAGGACAAACAAAGCAAAGATCCTGTTTGGATCTATAGTTAAACACAATTGGCAGGCCCAGTGTATGATAGCTAAATGTAGCATTGAACTCAGTAGTCCTACAGAACTTTAAACATGTCAATTTATTAATCACAGGAAGTTCACTAGGAATACTCTTCCAGTTTACATGTAATGTCACCACTTGTATTTCAACTATCAATCGCACAAGTCATTACTTTGGTGAATACTGTGGAGAACTAAGCAATTAACCCTGTCATGTGTGTGTTAATGGTTTATATATTGTTTAGTGATTTATCTTTGCTTGAAAGGAGCCAGATGTGTTCTCAGACACATATAGTCCGTACATCCCATGAATACAGTTCAAAGCTGAACCGCTGCAGCAGAGTACAACTCTGCATTGCTAAGAAGCAATATTGCCAGGAGCCACTTTGGCATCCAGGTTTCTTGAGCTGATGAACTATTTGTCTAATGGGTGCCTCAGACCACGGCTGTAAAAAAACAGGTCTATTGCTGATTGTGCCAATGGGCTCACAAACTGTAGTGGATGGCTTTTGTGTGGCAGATGACTGAAGACCTGGCTCTTGGTCCTGCCTCAGTGTGTGTTTGGAATGCAGAACGAGGATTCAGGGGCCTTTGAATTGAGGTTTGGCCCAGAGACTTCACTGTCATCTGTGACAGATGGTGGAAAACAGCGAGTGCTGAGGAGAGATATTCAAATCTGATCTTGGAGAACATGAAAAAGATTCCTGGCATGCCCAAGAGAGATAGAGAGTTTGTAAAATCCTTATTTTGATGGGCACAACTAAAAATGAGTGTGAGATTCTGCAGCCATAATGAAATATAGTGCAATCATAATTTAAATATAATGTTTAAACCGCACTATAGTTAATTTAATGGTTTAGCGGAAAATGAATAACTGGTATAGATATATTGATATTTAGTTTACACGGAGTCTTTAATTGCCCCTTGAACAACTATTTATTTAAATCAAAATACAAACTGGAAAGTGAATTGCATTTCCTAAACTAAATAGAAAAGTTCCATTTGATATGCATTAATAATGTCAAAATGATGATTGAAAAATCATTCACCTTCTATTCATTTTCTAACTGAAGTTTCATTATTAAAGACACCATACTAGAGAAGTGGCAAAATTCAAATGTGAAGAGAGAAGCAATGTGTTCACTGTTTGCCATTTACATCTATATTCTGTGCAGCTTCTCTGAATTTGAAAGTGATTTATGTGTCAATTACATTTTTAATTTTCACCTTCCACCTGACTTTCAGCTCATCAGGGTGGATCTAATCACAGACTGTCCAATTAACCGATACTTTACCAAATTCTTATACTGATACTACACCAAACATACAAATGTGCATATCAATACTGAATCAAATATAGAATATATTTGTATATATTTGCCTACCTTGGTTAACGTATTGTAGGACACAACATTGTCAGTGTAAAGTTCCAGGATGACAACTATAGGATGAATAGGGTCACTTTCTCAGTGAACATGATGGAACACTGAGACACATCAACTGACTGGCAAAATCACCAAACCTCAATCTTATAGAGAACTTGTGGGATTATTTGCAAGAGCAGGTTCAGGACACTGGTGGCATACTGACAGGGTTGACAAGGTGTAACCAAGTATTAGGAAAGAAATGACACAAGGCCCATTTTGGTTCGGGGAACTGACTCTTCCATGAATTGAGCTAGAAATTCAGAGGTCTGTTGATTTTACAGTCTGTTCCAAGTGTCCCAGGATTTCATCATGCTCAGTATGAGCGTACTGGGTTCTCCTTGGACATGAAGCACAAAAGGTGATCTCTGATTCTGGCCAACAACTGACCATCCAGTTTATGCTAAGTTACATTGAAATTTCTTGTCTTCTTAATGCGTTTGAGACCATCAGTTGTGTTGTGTTGCAGTAGCATTGGTATACACTACGTAACCGTAATCAACAACTGTAATAATCCATATTATTTCAAAAACAGCTCAACTAAATAAAGAGAAATGACAGTCCATCATTACTCTAAGATATGAACTGTGTTTTAAGTAATACAAATAAAGAAAAAGCCATTGAATTAGAATGTGTGTTCAAACATTTGTCTGGTACTATATTATATTCCTATAATAACTATGAAAAGACTATTTATCTTATATTTTTGCTACAACAATTGCTTTGTTGTCTTTACGATTTGCATACAAAAGACAGAATGAAAAATAGTGACAGAGAGAAACAGTGGATGTGTATAGTACCTTTGGAGGTGTAGCTTTCACTTTATCTGTGTACACACACTCTGGTTGACCTGACCGGCCCTTTAGAGAGTCCATCTTCAACAGCTCCCAGCATGGTTTGAAACAAAGCTGCTCCTCGTTAAATGTGAAAATAAAATGAAATAAAATAAAGCCCAGTTCATTTCTGTAACCTTTTATAGAGTGTGTATTATATGTTTTGACTAGACTGTGACTAATAAGGCCAGAAAACATTGGGAACACACAGTACTATAGGTGACTGAACAAAGGATATTGATAGAAGTTATTGACATTTTCCAACTCTCACGCAATCAATAGAGTAACAGTGTCACCTGTTCAACTAATTATTGATCAGATATTTCAAAGGAGGTAAAGCATCTCTGTAGGACTATCTCATAATGACTGACAATAATCATGGTGTGATATGAAGAACACCCCTATTGCAGAACTGGCACCACTTTTTCAGTATGTCAGTAATGCTAATAAGTCTATTATCTGTATTTTAGTTACATTGCTGGGATTTTTTATTGAGTTCCCAGATGATTGGGTACTGCTTAATTGTTGTTAATTGACTAGCATTTTACTGTACATAATGAGTAACACTGGATGCATCATGCAACATGTTACAATCAGGGGAAAGCACAGAAGCACATATTGAGGAGCTGGTTATGTAGAAATGAAGACTTTTTGCTTGTTTTCAGAGGTTTGTTTTCAACGTGAACACTGCAAGATCATCTGTGGACAATAAAACAATAAAACATATGACATCCAGCATTAATCACTCCTCTGTACACTCCTGCTGCCTGATGTGATGCTGGTGCCAGATCCTGTCGTTTCTCTTGTCCCCCAGATCTGCCTGATTCATCCTGATGCTCTATTTCTGTTTGAAGCTTTTTGCACTTATGACTCACCTTCTGCTGCTGTGGATGGTATCCAACACTAAAGATTTGCACTTCCCAAAAACAATTTTATTCCCAAGACCCACCCTTGTGGATAGTCTCACCTGCATACTGTAGATCTTGTAATAACTGCTGCTGTCATTATACTGTCCTCTGCTCATCCTATGACTCCTATTCATAGTCTGCTCATACTGAATATTCTTTTAACACACTGGATACACTTTTCCTTGACTGTAATGATTTATAATCTCACTATTGAGTGTCACTCAGAAGAGTATCGCTTCCCTTTTGAGACTGGTTCTTCTAAAGGTTGCATCCTTATGTTTTCTCAGGGGGTTTTTCCTTGCCATTGTCACCACTGGCTTATTCATTAGGGAGCTACATTTAGATGCAGATTTCCGTAAAGCTGCTTTGTGACTAAGTCTACTGTTAAAAGAGCTCTACAATACCATTCAGTTTAATTACTCACTGAAATATGTCCAGGGTAATTGAAATGGTGATTTCATATTGCTACGTAGCCTGAACAGGTAGGTAACCAACTTTTTCCTCGTGTAGCTAGATTTTTGCTAGATTTTCATGGTAAGACTGGTTGGTTGCTTTTTCGATCCACCATCTCAAATGTTTTTCGATCCACCATTGCACCTAAAGTTATTTTTTCTACACCTGGACATAACAAAATATCATTCTTTACTACGTTAGCTTGTTGATTTTAAATGAAGTGCATTAGCTAGCTGCATTAGTTACCTTGGATCAAGTATGGTTGCAGTATATTAGAGCAGGTTTATGTTTGGTGCATCTGTACAAGTGTATGTACACTTTATTGTTTCATTGCATTCAGCATTAAAAACAATTTCAAGAGCAATATACAGCATAACAGCTGGTATTTTCACTAGCATTCTGTGTAGGCATTTCTTCTTGACTAGCCAGTGCTTGCTACAGCTTTGGTTGCTGCCAAGTGCTACTCCTCGTGCTGAGTTTTATGTTTAAGACATTGTGGCATTGGTGTGAATTGTAGCTCAACTCATGAGCAATGTGTATACCCCAGCAAGCATGTCTCAGTGCTCACACAACTGAAGTGCATTCATAAGTGACCGTTTTTCTGCATTCTCACTTCAAGCTCTGTATTAGATATACTGTTTAAATGCTTTAATGCTTTTATTTTAACTGTTTATAAGCATGTCAGTGTACAATATACTTATGTCACATAGTATTCTGATGTATTAGATGTTGTCGTCTGAACATTTTTTTGACTAAGCGCAGTATTGGACCAGTACCTTATAGTAATATTTGTTATTGATGCATCCTTACTACATGGTTTAAGGTACATATATATAACCATAAATCTCAGCTTCAAAGAGCCGTACTGTCTCTCAGCTTGTACATGTTTTTATCTGTAGTAGAAGAGAGAGACTTTTTTGGGTGAAATTAAGAAGTCTGATTGGGAAGAAATTTATGAGCAGTCAAAGCATTGCAGAATGGAATCCTGCTTTATCATTATTGCATATGTGCACCGCCTTAAGACGTCTGTCAAGCTGCAAATGTGGCGAATATTTTGCCATGTGCTTGGTTGTTGGATTAACACTCTAACATCTGTGCTACAAAAAGGGAGGGAGTGCCAAATGACTCATATTGTCACATCTCTCTGTTCATGAGACTTTCACCTCATTAAGTCTCTAACAGTGTGGAGAGGCTTGGACAGGCTGAAGGACTTTATCAGACCACTTATCTCCCTCATTGTCCGCTCCTTCATTCCCTCCTCACCTGCTGCAAAGATCACACACTGAGCAAACAACTTCAGCCAGCACAAGTATCATTTAGTTTCTCATAACTGCTTAATATAGCCTATCAGTGTTAATTAGTATCTTGGTGTTATTAATTAGCTGACTGTTTTATAATATGTTGATACTGCACTAAGCTGAAATGGCTAGCAGGTTTAGAAGGTTGTATATATTTAGTAAAAAGGCTTTGGCTTTTGAAGTATGTGTTTTTAATAATTCTCTAGAAGATACGCAGGGGGCACTATGCTCTCACACTTCTCTCAAATACTCAAACTGACTTTGATGTATTATTGACTAAGGAAAGTGTATTAATGTAATAATGCACTAGATATTTCCTTAACTTTGCTTTTGACCTTGGCAACCATGGCATTTATACTCATTTTGATAAATCATCAAATTCATATCTAAAGCAATGGCTCAAGTGACATTTAGTTCTGCCGGGGTTGCAGGTAGAGCAGATCTTCTATGAATCCCTAAAAGGTCTGGGTCTCTGAGTCTGTCTGTGAAATTTAAGGCAAATGTAATAGTCACTCAAGTAATGTTCAAAGGCAAAGGTGAATAAAAGATTTTAAATAATGTGCTCTAAACACCAGATAAGACCACACAACTTTCAACACCTCATTTTATTGTCCCAACATTCAAAAGTACAAATAATTCAAACACAACAGTTTATGAAAAAGAAAAAAACATTTACAGCAAGATTTTTTTTTCCATATTTTGTTTTCCAGTTTCAGAAATGACCTAAACTAGCAAGGATAACATGAAGTCATTCATCGCAGTAATTTGATTAATAATAAGAATAATAAGAATAATAGTAATCATAATAACAATAATCAATAATTGATAGTTAAGTAATAACATAAATAGGAGAGACCAGCTTGGTCCAGTGAACATTTTTTTTAATCTTTTTTTGTCTTTAAAGATTTATAGATTCTCAGATAGTAAACAAACACATCTTCAGGAGAAAATGAAAAATGACAAGAGCCTTGTTCCTCACTTGGCCTTCCCTCCTACACTACTGGCTGTTGGTTTCCTATTGGCAGGCTGCCACTATAAGGCGCTACGGGGGGAGAAAGTGAGCCACAGCGATTTGGGCACGTACCACAGAGGCATGGCCCCATGTTCCAAACATCCTCACCCCCCCCACCCCACATACATGCGTGCACACACACACACACACGCACGCACACACATTCACCACATGCACACAAGCACACACACTCGATCCCACGTATACACGGACTAATGGAGGGTGATGCCATGAGCGAAGAGGAGGAAGTGACGTAGGAAATTAGTTCATACATCAGAACAACATTCTACCGGGGTCGTTGCATAATTTAACCTCCCACCTGCGGTGGGGTCTGAGGAGGTCTGTGCTACCGCTCAGCACATGGAGCAGAGGATGGATTGAGTTCTGAACAAATGGATGAATGATAAATTGTGTATGAATGCTTCTAAATAGCTAAAGTTCTCTAACATTCACAGAAGTTCTATCTCAACATGAGCTGATGCCGTACTCTCAAAGAGCCATTCACTAAATTTACCTCTCAAAATAGACTATATCTTAGAAAATATATAATGGGTGTCATCTATCAAATATCATCTTCTTATAGCTATTTCACTTCAACCAGTACAATCAGCGTCAATGTTTTTTTTTTTTTTCTTTTTTGGAGTTGTGATGTCATATGCAAATGGTGGAATTGGTTTAAATCAAGGTTAAATTACATTAATCTCCACTGATTGGTCCAATGCAATGAATAATACTCAAACAATTGACATACCATATAATTAATCAAATCAAGGCAGCTGAGCCTAAAACATTGGATGCCATACAAATCCATGAGAAACTATGTTTAAGACCCACATTTTTGCATAAAGTTGGATCACAAAGCAACGGTAGTGTGTGGAGGGAGGGCGGGAAGCGGCTTTTAAAACTACACAAACTTATCACAGGTTATATTGAACCAGAACAACTGTTATAACATTCTATTAAGACTAAACTTTATTGAAAAAGAGATTTAAAGATTTATGTTTAACAAGACAAGAAAAAAGCAATAGCAAATTTAACTATTGACTAGGTTATGCATAGCGAGTAACTGTTTCTAGTAATAAGGGAAGAGCCTCACCCTCTTGACATTTTTTTAGTTTTTGACTTTTAAACTTTTTTATATTGTAATTTTGATATATTGGTACAAAGCACAAACGTACTAAAATTTCTCAGTGCACAGGACTAATGGAAGATCATCTCCCCTAGTCGTTTGTTCCCTTTAGCTCAGAAACACCCCCTCCCTGTACCAGAATCACACAAAAACACAGACAACATAACAACAAATAAATAAATAAATAATCAAGATAAATAAATAATGTAATCAATAAAACAATCAATCGATCAATAAATAAATACATATTTCCAAGAAGCTATTTTTTTAGGTTTCTTTTGCCGCGGCGGTAAACAAAAAAAAATGAGTCCAATTTTTCTTTTTTTTTCCACAAGCGACATGACAACATATTAAACAGGATTCCTCACGAGTTTTCTAAGTAACTGAACCATCACTTCATAAAGATTTCATATGAAAAAAGACAAGCTCGAACAAAAAACAGTGACAACTCAGATAGATATAGATATTGTAAAACAAATGTAGACTATATATCATCTATTTGTACACAACAAAGAAAGACACATTTGTAATAGATCCTTTGAGGAAACAAATACTAGACTAACAAAACTAGCTAATTATCATTTAATTTTGACAAACGCTGTACACTCAGCAAGTAAACTATATGTCAGCAAGCCAAAGAAAACTTGTTAAGTGATTCTTACAAGGCCCAGATTTGCTCATCTGGCATCAATGTTGTGAACCAGATGGGGGCCAGCAATTGAAGTAAACAAACCGAAAACAGCAGCTCAATTTAATGCCAACATTGAAGTTTCTTTTTTGTTCTCTAAATAGCACACAGAACAACAAACTTGGATATTTAAGATATGTGACCCATGTAATATAGCACCTACAGTTGATCGCTAAAGGAATTACATCTCAAATGCAAAAATCACAAACTCAGTGCGAAAGGAACCATAAGAATGTATGTTTTCTAAATGGAGAAGTGTGTGCATGTATTACTGATATCCCAAAGACGGATGATGGAAAGAAAATGAGTGGACAATGTGTGGCCTTACTTTGGGCTCTTGACTGTGAGGATGCCTCAGGCCTGGGAAGACCCCATCCCTCGCCTACAGGGGATCGCTGTTGAACAATTACGTGCTATGAAAAATTACCTGCCTGAATTTGCAATCCTTGATAAAACCATCCGTCTACAAAACCATTGCCAATCTGGTTCTCCCCGAAAAACAAACAACCATTGATCCTAAAAAGTACCACGGCAGAACGAACAAGACAAGGTGGCACCTGACCCCTCCCCCAACCCCTAATTAGCCAGTCAAAATATTTTTCTCTTTTTTTCAAATCCAGATTCTTGTAAAAATTCTTCAATAATTATTATTTTAATCATTATTTATAAAAATAGATCTTCTTTCTCTTTATTTTTAAATTTTTTTTTCTAAACACATTTTCAAGCAAAGAGATCTTCTCTTTGGCAACAGTGTGTGTGTGTGTGTTGTTTTGTCAACAGGAGTGCAAACCCATCCCTTCCCTCTCCCTATCTCCCGGTCCCTCGTGAGGAAAGACGTGTTCTGTTTGCAGTACAAAACAAAACAATGTTAGAAATTTCTTTTCCGTTAGAGAAAAGGGATGGTGTCATCCCTGTTAATTTACTTGGGGGATTTAATAATATACACCAAAACAAATGAATGAATGATCACCGATTTGTTAAAAAGAGCCCCCTCCCGTTTTCTTCCCAGGGAGGTGTTATACTAACGACAGTGGATCCGGATTTAAAAGAGAACAAAAGGAAAACCTGAATCAAGAGAGTACAATCTGAAGAAAGGCATTCTCTTCTTTGAAATAAGGGCGGTCTGGTTTTGCTACTGTTTACAGAGAGGAGAAATCAAAGGAACAACCACTAGAACCGAAAGGATATACAACAGAATGCCTGTACCATTTACAGGTCTTCCAAATCATTAATATTTTCCATTTTCAATTTCGTAATACTTAGGCAACATTGGCTTATAGGTCCAAAGTTATATTATAAGCCATATCCAGTCCTGTTTAGTTGGTGGATTGGTTGTGTTCCTGTCTGTTGTAGACTAGCTGTGTGGGCTGAGGTGGGTGTTAGTAGTGGTGTGTTTGACGGGGCTACACGACAGTGGGGAGGGAGTTCAGGATTTGTGGGTCTTGTTGGTCTTGAAGGAGACCTGCAGCACGCGGTCGCCCAGCCGGTACCCGTTCAGACTTGCGATAGCCATAGCCGCCTCGTCGTAGTTCGTCATGGTGACGAAGCCGAACCCTTTGCACTTGTTGGTGTTGAAGTCTCGGATCACCTTGACATTGTTGACGGCGCCGAATGGCCCAAACAGCTGCCACAGCACACTTTCGTCCGAGTCTGGAGACAGGTTATAGACGAAGATGCACCAGCCAGTGCCGGTGTGCCCGGGAATGTTCATCCCTACTAGACTGGTCATGCTATCTATGGTGATGGGAGAGAACCTGAAAATGACAAAGAAGAGAGGCAGACAGAGAGAGAGAGAGAGAGAGAGAAACAGAATAGGAGTGAGAGCTCTGTTTTAGAAAAAAAACTGTTTTTGCACTGTGGAAGCAAGCATGATTGCAAAGAGCAGGCTGAGTGACCTTAGCTTTTTGTAACAGGTTTAACACACAAGGCTGCGCATCACTGCCACATTAGAACACCGCATTAACTCTACACGCTGCCCCTCTGTTATGTTAGCATCTTTGAATCTATTGCTCCTGATTTAAGACGATTTAGAGATTCAATATCTGTTTCGTACTGAAAGGAAGGCGCTTTTGTATGTAGTCTGAAAAGACTGTACTCTAGACTGTGGGAGGGCCGTATAAAAAATACCATTCACACAGATACAAGCTCCTTTCTTTCACTGCCTTCCTGAGTGGCTCTATTGGAGAGCCCAAATTGCAGGAACTCATCACATTAATACCTCCCAAATTCATTGGAGATTTGGAATGCAACTGAGTAAATCTGTTCTCATTCCTCTTGTAATCTTTCCTTTTCTGCCCTTTTCCTTTCTCTTGATACAGAGATTTGAATGCTCAGTTGACTTCACTTAATTGCCTTTCCGCTTAAAAGAAATTTCCACTTTAAATAAAAGGTAAATTGGATAAAAGGTTCATTTCGTATGCCACCTCTCCAGGAATGACTATAGGCATTATTGGGGGTGCTTTAATTGAGATTTCCGCTTTGCTGCAGATCAGATGGCTCTGCCGAAACCTTTGTAGGTAGTGAGTAGAAGGTCACGTGTGTGTGCGTGCGTGCGCATGTCGCCAGTGGGAGATCGAAAGCAGCAGTCAGCGGGTGGAAAATGCAAGCAATGCTTTCTAGGTGCCTGGCGTTGGGAACAGAGTGTATTCCACCCACACCCCCGGCAGCTCCGCAATGTATGACTGTGATCGATAACGTTGTGCAGACTGCAGGGCCAGCCAATTCCCTGCTTCTTGTTTTGCCAAGAATTACTCAGATATTTCATCTGTGCTTTAGCTGCCGTGCCCCAGCAAAGTCGATACGCCTGCTTCTTCTCCCTTTTGTGTCGCGCCGGCCATGTCTCATTATGCAAACAAGGCGTATAATAGCGCATCAGCTTACTTAAGTTCCCTGACAAGCAACCATCTCATAACTTCAATTACGGAGTGTTTCTATGTAAATAATGAATCCAGTGCCATTACTCATCTCAGAGAAGAAAAGGTGGGGAGGACAAAAAACAGGCTGCATGGTAATTTGGATGCCAGTCATCTTCAGAACAAGCGTGTGAGGGCCAGCCCAGCTTAACAAGAATGTGGAGGAGGCTCCTGTCTGCTCCAGCAGGGCCAAGCACGCTCTGTTCTATCTACCACATCGAAATGTTGGACAAGGAGTTGCATAGCAACGAGCGACTGACCCTTCTACACTGTCCACCTTCACCTGCTGCTGCTCACTTCCACAAGCTTGGATTCCTTTGTTAAGTACCTCCCGCCATGTGCTCCATGAAAAGCAAAGCATCTCCTTCAGCCCTGCGCTCCCTCGAGAATCAAACAGGGTTGTTTGATTTCTGCACTGCTGTCTCTGCCACTTTGACAGCTAATCACATTCGGAGTAAATAATCTGCATGCTTTATCTCTCTGTTTTGAAAGACGGGCTGTCGCTTCAAATACTCTCTGCCTTGTTTGCATATATTGTTTTATTGTATGGGTTTGTTTGATTCACCTTGTGGCTTTTGTAATTATTGCATTTTTCCCTCCCCCCTACAAGTGTCTGAATATGCTGAACAAATTAGCTACAAAGACATTAAGGCTAGAAACAAGCGAAGCTCTCACTGCTATAATTTGTGTTCTGTATTTTCAAGAGGCAGCCATTGTTGGTTTTATAAAGTAAGTGAGAGTAAGTGAGCAAATCTTGGTCTTTTATCAGTGAAAGGTAACAAACATATATGCTACTGACACAAAAAAGAGAATTTTACATTGCCATCACTTTAAAGACAACATCTTCCATCACAACACATTCATTTTGTTGAGGAAATGCTGAAATATTTAATAAATCATAAGCACAAAAGGAGCAAAACTGTACATGAGCAAAACCCAGGTGATCAGAGGTTGTGCTATCTGCAGTGAAACACTTGTTTCCTGCAGGGATCCAGGAGAACTCTCACCCCCCCTCCGCCTCACTCTCACCCTCTCCATCCAAAAATAGGACAGAACGTTAAAGGTGCCGGGGTAAGCATTTATATCGAAATGGCAGGAAATATTTAATGAGACTCACTGACCAACACTGCTCCTTTTAACACTTTTGTCTTTTCATTTACTTCCAAAGCAGCTTTAGAGCTTGCACAAAACTTTACAGATGTAAACCTGATCTATACAACTGCTAAAATAATAAGAACAAGCAAACAGATTTAGTAACACCTATAAGCCATCAGAAGGATTTAGAGCTGTCTATATTACTGCAACAGGGCTTACAGGAGTTTGGAATAGTGGTAAATTGCATTGCTGGAACTATAAAGATATTAAGCTCGGCGGAGTTTGGGCTCGAGACCCTGAATCCTGTGGCACCCACAGCTCAATACAAGTTACACATAGTAAAACACAGAAAATACCAGAAACTCAAAATTCTGCAGTCATCAGAATCAAACAATGCATACGCTTCACTGAAATTATGAAAGGTAATTTGGATATTTGTAAAGACTAGAGTGGTTGGTGGTTTGAAATCAAGCAGAATCAAGTTAAAATCAAACATAAGAGACAGGGAAAAACCTTGAACTGAATCAGATGCAAGTGACTTCAGAAAATGAAGAATCAAATGAAAAAGAAATCATTTTTTCAACATGGACATCTGGCATTCGGTGAAGTTTAATTACCTCTTAACGCCATAGGCCATATTAAGCAAATTGTCCAGCCTGTGAAGAGAAGGAGGGTTCTGATGTTAATGCAAGGCAGATGGTCTACTCACCCAGTGGAACTAATGCTAAAGCACTGACTCGCTGAAGAAGATGCCCATCCAGCAATGGCCCATTACACTGTTCAGCCCCATCAGGCATGTTGCAGAGTCAACCACTATGCTAGCCAAGAATCAGGCACTAACTCTAAGTTGGACAGCCCACCTGATGCCTGACAGACTCAGAGACACAGCTAATACAGCCCAAGGCTAAGAGTCTAGTGTTGTTATGACCTGAGCATTAATAGCTGTCTTAAATGTTTTGCTGTAACATATAATTGCTTGGTATAATAGAATTTTTGTTTATCTATATGAGATTCTGCTAATTAAAAAAACAATAAACACTATTCATATCTGGCTGTTGTCAATCTGAGACAAGGTGACCTCTAAAGTTAATATTTGAAATTTAGTGTATGCTGAGGTCTGTCAATGTAATGGTTTCTTATTTGTGACAGATGACTGAAAACGGATTTGAATCACTATGACACAAAGGAAATTTATTAACATCAAATTAACTATCAAAGAATAAATTCATGACATGTTCAGGCTCATGTAGAGATGATATGCTGGCGGTATGAATGACATTGTCTCTAGAGGTGTGTACCTTTTAGCACAAGGGGAAAGTTCAGTAATTTAATATGACATTTGAATGAAGTTTGAGGCTGGACATAATAGGATATTAAATCAAGGTGGCTCTCTCTCTCTCTCTCTCTGTCTCTCTCTCTCTCTCTGTCTCTCTCTCTCACTTTAGTACTCTCTCTCTCACTAGTCTGTTCATTAGCCCTGGTGACCTGCTGGGCTGATGCATTAGACTCTCATCCCCATCAGTCACTCTCATTTTGGGTTCCCGTCTGTTTGGTTACTTCTCGACCTCCATCCCTCATGAGGCCTGCCCTTGTCTTATGTCCCTAATAAGCCTCTTCAAGATGGCCGACAGGGCTAATTAACACTTTCCCACAATTCAAACTTTTCCTCACATATACAGTCTCACACACTATGTAGCCATATAGATAAAGTTCACATTAAAATCTGTATTTGTAAGTGTCATCAGTGTAAACATGCCTCTGTTCTCAAATGACCCCCATGCACACCATTTCAAAATCAGCAACTTATAATTGTGCCACTATCAATGAAAATCTGTTATATTTGTAACAGCGTCAAATTTTGTCACTTTTGCCTAGATTGACAGGTTTTCCCATATTTCAAATAATTAATCTACTTTATTGTGTCTTCGCTGATTATTTTAACTTTTTCTTCCCCCCTATTTTTCATGCTTGCTGCTGTTAACATGGATCTGACGTCTGGATAATGACAATAATGATATCTATGTGCGGCCAAGTGGTGCGTTCAAATAACACTTAATGCCATTCTGATTACACTCAGATAACCACCTATCAGCAATATATCGTATCTAGGTCTACCTATGAAAGTAGCTCAAGTCTGATTTGAAAAAGATCAGAGTTTTGTGTTGACACTGGAAAAAACAATTGCCAAATGCCACCTCAGCTATGTGAATGTAGCCACATCGATGTTCCTACTGTCATAAATTCACAAAAACAGTTCAATGATGATACTAAATGCAAGTCTTCAGTGTGGTCTATCAGTAAGAGACCAGCTAATCAATTACAAACCTCAAGCTGGCTTGAAAAAGTCAAGGTTATGGATAGATGTTTTACAATTTTACGTCTCTGTAACTAGCCATAGAGGGAGCATGAGGAGTGAACCTCGCATAGGTGGAATGATAAAAAAGCAATGCATGGTCATTTGGGACAATGAAAGGAACTCACTGAGGAGAAACGGTTAACTAAAATGGCAAAAAAAGTCATTTTAGAGTGTAGCTCAAATGTCATATTAATGTATGTTAGATTACATAACAAACATGATGGCATTTAGTTGAAATGGAAAAGAGTGGGAGGAAGAGGGGATGACAGAATGACAAAAAGAGGAGGGAGGATTGGTCTATATGGGCAGTTGGGTGGCAGTATCTTGAAAGTAGGAGTGACATCTGTTGTACATCAGAAGTTACATAAAGTTGCGTTTTATGTTGGAGGACATCGGAAGAGCAGGACACACACACAGAAAGAGAGAGAGAGAGCGAGAGAGAGAGAGAGAGAGAAGGAGAGAGAGAGAGAGAGAGTATAAGATGTATGTATTTAATAAGCACTGGCTGACATGCCATAAAGCATATGAAAGTATAGCGGCAAAAAGTGAAATTATTGCAGGAGTTTGGAAAATATACAGAAGTCAACAGGAGGAAAGAGGTATAAAACATGCAGTGTTATCATGGTAATGCCAGATGAATATAAGATCAGAAAAGCAGTGAAAATTGAAGGGTACGGGCACTGGTAGAGAGGCACAGAATGATGGATAGTAATGTGTGGAGGCCATTATACTGTTGGAGATTTGGGTAAATATGGGAGATATGTTTGAAAGCTAAGGGGATTAATCTAGAAATTTATATTTAACAAAAATATTACTACTACTACTAATAATAATAATAATATGTTGAAGAACAAGAAATTGCCTCTATCAATTCAACATAGAACTGTATTTCATTTTCAATTTTAAAAAAGCATAATAAGAAGTTGGCTTTTTCAAGCCAGCATAATTAGCTAGGCAGGTTGCACTATGGGTAAATTAGTTAATTGGAGGTGCAAGAGCAGGCTTCTGTGTGTGAGACATTTGCAAGCCTATCTGAGCTTAGTTTCACAGTGTGTCTCCAAACAAAGACAACACAAAGGCACCTTTGTGTGGCTATGTAATTAATGCAAATGTAAGACAACATTTTCATATCTACTTAGTTCTAATTGTTTGTGATGTAAGAGGGATTAATTACTGATTACTGTCACTGGCATTACTGTACAGTGGTAATTGGCAAGCATGCCACGTTTGCATTAACATGTGATCCTGAGTCCTTAAATGACAAACCCACAGGTGAGTGTAGTACAAATAAATAAATGCTATTTCATTAAATGAGTGAGGTTTTTGTGAGTGAGATGTTAACACTGCACCACTAATTCCATAAACTTGGTTTATAACCTTGATACTAAGTGAAAGTGCATAATTTAGCCAGCTGTGTACAGCTGCTAATGGGGACTGGTGGAATGGTGGAGAGAGAGCATGGTGTGAGTCACACAGAATCTTCATGGAGACATTATGAAGGACCACTGTATTTTGTTACAAGCTCTTTACTACTTTTTCATGTTTAATCTTTATCTCTTTTTCAAACTGAAAGAGTCTTGATCACCTAGTGTCAAGCTTGAAATAAAATCTGTGGCCATAATGTACAGATGAACAAGCATCATCTTCTAGAATGAGAAAATTACATTTATTAATTTCTGTATTTTCTTTATGGAAGATTCTGTTCTTTAGGACAAAAATAAAAGCATAAAGTTAGCATTAGGGTTAACCTAATCTATTACTGTTTTTTATTTATGCAATTAAGATTGGAAAATGTGTAAATTTTTTTCCCATCACTATAGTTAAGCAGCAGTGTAACTGATTTCCAATCTCATTTTGTCTTAATAAAAACAGAGCAACCACCAATTTAGCGATATTGTATATTACTCACTGGCTTAATAAGACTCTAAAGAGAGCATGCAGTAGAATTATAGCAGATTGATAGCTTTAGTAAAGAAGTTGCTGGTCTGCAGCCTGGCTGGCTGGCTTTACCTGAACCTCTGGGCTTGGTGGTGCAGGGGCCCAGGATAGCGGCGGTTGGGGGACTGGTAGAGCTGCGAGAGCAGGGCCTGGCTTGTCTTTTGGCTCGGGTTGTTGGCAAATTTCACCGTGATCGGCTCAGCTGCTCCGGAGGGCTTCTGTCCATTCAGGCCCTTGATGGCCTCCTCAGCCTCTATTCTCTTATCAAAGCGAATGAAGCCTACGCCACGCGAACCACCTGAGGGGCCAAAATAGCACAAACAAGACACAGACTATGTTTATCTCCAATGTCTTTCTCTTGAAGCAGGACATTGGTACACATACAGTTCTGAACACCTTTTGAGGCTCTCACATGGACTTCCTCACACAGGCAATACCTTTTCTTGCTTAGGCACACAAATATCAGATGCATGGGTAGTGAGATAGAGAAACCGGTCCCCATGACTTTGTCGGAAATGTCGCATGACAGTGATATGCATTCCATGTGTGACAGCTGCTATTGCTGGCATCGCCTAATGCAAGCAGGTCGTGAGGGAACAGCTAGATTTCATTGGCCTCCCTGCGTTCTGCCGCTGTCAGGCAGAAGTGTAATTTGTTTTCTTTTTTTCATGAGAGAATGAAGATATTGTATTGGTGCGCTCTTGCCTGCTGATGTGGAAATGGGGCTTGTGGAAATGGTGAGTGTATGTGTGTGTATAGGGGTGGGGGAAGGTGATTGTTCCCTGTACTATGTGAGAGTATCGTGTCCCAGTCTGTCTCAAGCTGCGAGGCTTGCACAAGCTGACGGCCACACGCTACCGCATGGCATGCTGCGTGCGCTGACATTTCTGTGGTTTCCTAGGCAATGTTTTTTGACCGCCACCTGAAAGTAACATTTAAAAGAGTCTGGCTGGGAGGCCTTTTGTTGGGCTGCTTTTTAATGAGACACTTCCTACTGCTTCAGGGTGGTGAGCATGGAGACGACTTGTCTACACGACCATTTGCATAATGCATGGGTGTGCTTGAATATGTGTGTATGTGTTCATGATCTGGCATGTCTACACACAAACATAGCCACATGTTTTGGATTGTCACTTCACACTACATTCTTACTTCTTGTATTGACGGTTTCTGTTTGGGGTTTTCTTGCTGAAGCATACTGTTAGTGCTGTCTTATTGTTCTCCATCTTAGTATTCAAATCAGACACGTTTGATATATGCAGCTCTGGAAGCAAACATTTGTACGCAGTCTCTTCAATGCAACAAGCCTTTCATTCAGCCTGCCTCTGCATTACACACACGCATTTGCTCTCTCTCTCTCTCTCTCTCTATCTCTCTCTCTCTCTCTACAGCACTGTTTCTCTCTTTGCCAGAATCATCCCTGACAGCTTTTCCTTTCTGTCTCCCAGCCTTCCCACAACCTGTTCTGTTTAATTAGCCTGACAGAAGGAAAGACAGAAATAAAGCAAGCACATACATTATTCTGCAGCATTTTGGATGCATTGCTAGACTCCCTGCTTTCTGCTATTTGAAACTGAGGTCAATCCAGATTTCTTAGATAGTCGCATGAGATGACATCTCTTTCAGAAATGTCTGACAAGCTACAGATTCAGAAACAAAACAAAACAAAACAAAAAAGACAGGTAGAACCGTACCTTAGATTAGAAGATTAGAAACGACCACGCTCTGAGTGAATTCTTTTCACTCTTTCATTTGAACTGAAAATTACTTCAATAATGTGTTATGTGTTGATGTGTTTTGTCATATTTGCATTTTTGTGGACATGAGTATCTGTCAATGAGAGAATGAAAGAAGATTGTATGCAACTGAAGCTGTTATTCACACAACTTCTTCCTCAGTCTCTAAATTATTTTTATTTATCCAGAATTTTGGAGGGTGGGTCATGAAAACTAACTGTAACAAAATCATGGTGCCCAATTCTTTTATTCTAAGACACTGACCAGCATGACTGCAAAAAATATAGCTGTCCTTCATAAAAGCTAAAATTAAAAGCTGAAATAAAAGGCTGTGACTGAATAATAAAGCAACACTGAGGTGCTCATTAGGCAAAAATGCAAATTGAGCACCTTTATGTTCACTGAGCTTTACTTTTCTGGAACTCTTTATGTTTCTCAATTTCATAATAAGCTCACTAAAGCATAGCTATTATAAAAAGTCTAACTAAACAAAGGCAGCGGCTGGCCTTAAACAGGAGATGTGGGTACTTTCAGCTTCTTTTAGCACTTATCATCAACCGAACAGAGTAACAGCTGCAATCTGTCATTTAACTGCACTATTCTCTTGGTATTCAGCCAGTGTGTTACATAACTTTTTACCTGTACTTATCTCGGC
This sequence comes from Notoglanidium macrostoma, assembly GCA_030068235.1. Taxonomy (NCBI): domain Eukaryota; kingdom Metazoa; phylum Chordata; class Actinopteri; order Siluriformes; family Auchenoglanididae; genus Notoglanidium; species Notoglanidium macrostoma. Next base: position 10,097,251 of record JAQQZR010000039.1, on the reverse strand, counting down.
ACAGCACATGCATTGCAAGAGAATGGCTGGTTTAATAATAACCCAGACACACACATGCACACACACACAGGGCTGCGGCCTGACAAAGCACTTTCCACTGCACGCCCACTGTTCACACAGAGCGAGAAAGGAGGAAAGAGATAGCAAAAGGGAAAGTATGTTCCTCTGGGAACAGAGAGAAGATCTGAAGGCTTGGTTGCTAATGAAAGCTTTCGCTCTTCTTTCTGAACTTAAGCACGTTGCCATCTTCTCTCATTCGCTCACTTTTAAGTGGCTGTGCCAACAGTATGGAGCGTTTATTACGGTAGTGTGTTAAATAGTGTGAGGGTGAGAAGCATGCTGTGGCATGAGCCTAATCAGGATGAAGAGCACAAAACTGACTCATTTTAGAGAACTTTAGCTACTGCTGCTAAAGATGGCACTTGAAAGTGAGTAAGGAAAAAAATCTGACGCAAAGAGCTACACTTGGTCTGTTGCCCTTGTGTGCGTGATATATTTCTGTGAGCTTTCCCAGTATATTGACTTTTTTGTTGTGGTTCTCATTTTTAATTTAATATGATTTGCTCATCATATACACATTCAAGCTGTGTTTTTTCCTTGGTTGTTAATGTCTTTCTGATTATTTGTATCTAAACGTCCCAGTTGGAAGTCTCGTTTGCGCTGCAGTACTACAGTAGATTAATGATTCTTTCTTTTACAGAGACAATAAAGGATGATGAAGAGGGAAAAGGATAGACAGTTTTTAACAGAGCGTTTCCTATAGGTATCCTGTAGGAGGAATGTCATGGAGAATGATTCTGTCTCCAGAACTGCAGCTTGTAGAGGCAGCACTCTGAATCAATAAGATTGGAACTCATTGATGAAAGACTCGTATTGACTGCTCTGCGTAAAGAGCTGCTCTGAATATTTAACCATTGATCAAAGGCATGCAGGCATCACCCTCCACATGTTATTTAAAGTGGCTCCAGAGTGGCCTGTTTCAATGCTGCTTCCTCAAGATTAAACCAATGAAACAGTATGCCAATATAGGATCCCCCACACAGGTTTTGACAACATGATTAGACAACGCAATTGTTGCCAACCCATCCTGCCAACCTTGACCCAAGCACTTCTTAACCCATCATCAAACTCGGAACTCATGCAGCTTAGGCAGACTTGATTGTCAGTGGAAGTGAAACAAAATCTGAGAGGGTTGCCTACATGTACTCTGGCAAATTCTGTCATAAGCAAGCCTTCTTTTCCGTGTGCTATATTTGAAAAATGCTCCCTTATTGTCTCTGTTCTGCTTTATTGACTGATATTTAATCTTTCGTTTCTGCCTTGACTGACTCGGGAAACGTCATCACTCAAAAAACTTGCCGGAATGCACATCCCCATGGTACAATGTACCCTCCATGCACTCAAAATTCAACCTACTGGACACAAGGCCCATTCTGGCAAATGACCATTCCCCTTGTCCTGACTCTTGGGCTAATGCAAGAAAAAAACTCAACAAATGAAAATTATCTTAGTGAGGCCTTACTGGTTATTAACACAGGACCCTGCTATATGGTCTTATCTAGTCTTCTTGGCAGGTCTAATTTTATGTCAGCGATTTAATCGAATCGCATACCTATTCACCTTTACATAAAGAACAGTCAAGAACTCCAGTTACCTTCTACCTGCTGTGCTTATACCACAACACTGCATCTAGTGGAATCACTACTGGAACCAACTGGAATCACTACTTATCCTGAGACAGGTATACACAAAACTCCTACACTTATGTCACTTTCAGTATTCTAGTATATTCCTATTCATCTCGTGGTTAGGTGTACCTTTACATGTCCCAGTTGTAAATGACTGGAAAAGGAGGAATGGGCAGACATGGATCACAGCTCACATTTGCATTTGAAAGCAAAGCATCATCCATCCATCCATTATCTATAGCGCTTTATCCATCTGGGTCGTGGGGAAGCTGGAGCCAATCCCAGCATCTTCGG
>JAQQZR010000039.1:10061917-10095169 GCA_030068235.1 Notoglanidium macrostoma | reverse complement strand
GAAAGGCACCCTGGGTGACCCGGGGATCGAACCCAGGACCTTCTTGCTGTGAGGTGACAGTGCTAACCACTGCACCATCGCACTGCACCATCGCGCCGCCCCCGCAAAGCATCATCAGAACATTTATGTTGAGTGCTGTTAATGTCCTGGCCCCCCTGCTGCTGCTGCTGCTGGAACTCCAGTATCTTACTGTCTACAACTGCTATATGGTCTTATCTGGTCTTCTTGGCAGGTCTCTTGAGTTAATAACATACCTTCTCACAACTGGACAGCACTCCTACATCGGCATCGTCTAAGCCCTTTTATTATGTCACATGCTGGGCTAGGTGGTTATTTTACATGTGGAATGGGAGGGTGATGGCCCTGTGATGTACTATTAGGATGTTATGTTCCATCTTAAACATCGGTTTCAATTTTAGGAGCCAAAGGGTTTCTAGTACAAATACAATCAAATGCTGCATCACCTTAATTGTTTGCTGTGCTTACTAGGATATTTCCTATGGTTGCAAATATTTCTTTTCCATCTGTCTTTAATTAGTGCTTGTTAGTAGTCTGCATATATACTCTTCTTCAAACCCATACTTGAGGCAAAGTCTTAGAAATTCTCTAAGATGGTTTGTCTCTTTCTGTTGATTTTCTTGACATTATTATTAAACAAATGCATCTAAGCCTCTATTGCGCACTAATATGCAAATCAGCTCATTACATTTGAACACCAATGATATCACCTCCCCTGAAGCACAGGCAATTCAGCACCAAGGACAGCACCTGTAGCCAAAACAAAATGATGTCCATGTGTGCCCGAAGCTGAACCAGTCTGAATTGATAGTGCTTCAGATCTTGTTGAGATTCGTGATCCATGCAAGTTGTGGTCTTACCATCCAACCACTAGTTCTCTACTAAAAAGTGGAGTCCACAAAGACAAAAAGGGCTAGAATTACCAAAAGCCAACTCTTTGGTGTTGTTTCCCTGCTACACTGTTGCCAGCTATGCAAGATCAGTGTAAACAGTGGACTCCAGTCAAACCTAGTGGTCTTCTGCATGATACTGAATCACCACCTCTCACAAGAACCCACACCAAAACTCTCAGAAGACCACTGTACTCAGGATGCCTAAACATTTCTTTCACTCCACCACCCCTTTTTGAGTCTCACTAAAATATCCTTCTGGGGATTAAACTACAAATAACTTTTGCGTGTTGTGTTTAAAATCTATTTCATTACCGCATCACACATTGAAATCCATTGCAACATGCTGTCAAGGGTTTGAACTGTCTGTCTTTATGGTAAACATACTGCTAGGGTAATTGCACTGAGAGTTGTGTTCTAGGAACTGTATTCAATTTAATTCCATGAAAAAAATCTGAATACAAAAGTAATAGTGCATTACATAAATTTGCTGCACTGAAACGAAACTGATCTCGACCCTGGTATGGATTGATAATTAATTATAGCATTATATAAATGGTATTATGTGGGTGGAGTGTTGCTGAAGCCTTGCTGAGGCTTCTAGCAATTTAAACTAAGCTGGAAGAATGTCTACTCTATGAAATGACATGAATTTCTCTGCTATTGTGTTAACTTGGCCATTAGTTTCCGGATTCCCCCCACCCCCGACACACACACCATGGGATGATGTTTAAAGCTTGGTGGTAGAGCAGTAAACCATGCTCCATTTGTTTTTATTCAGTGAGGGCAGGGGCGACATGGTGGCTCTCAGCTCTGCAGCTAGAGGAAAAAAAACTTCCTAGTTTCATAATCACTGGCAACTCAGATTTAATTAGTCATTAGGATTCATCCTACGGCCCCGTCGCCCTGGAGGAGCCTTCTCATGGCCCTGCAGGGGTGGAGTGTGTCAGAAGGGTGTCTATGTGTGGGGAAGATGTATGAAAATGAGGTTTAGGAGAGTGTGGAACAGCATTTAATGTGTGTGTAGTGTGCATATGTAGACTTAAAATGAATATCTGAGGATTTGAGTGCTGTATGTTTGTGCATCTTGTTGAATATCAGCACACACTGTTCCTTAGCAGAGAAAATGGAATCAGATCATGTGATATTCTGTGGCTTATGGGATTGCACTGCAAGTAATGATATAAAAAATATGAAGGCATATGAAAAGTATTGTTCCACAGCATGCATAAAAAACTCCATGAGAATATATATATATATATATATATAATATATATTGTGTGAGTGTGTGTGATTATGTATACTGGCTGTTTTATTGATGATGCCAGAAAGAAATAAGGCTGTTTAAAAGTCACGACCTGGATTTACATGTGTTATTTACCAATTCCTATGGTCATGGGACATGTTTTGTGCTCAAATACGCAAACACATAGTGGCTTATTTGTTGGGTCTTGGCAGCAGCATGTGTGTTTAAATGGGCTTTCTGCTCCATCAGTGCACATTAGGCAGACTAGTGGTACTTGCTGCAGGGGAGGAGATCCTATGAAACAGAGCTAACAATTATGCAATGCATGTTGTGCCAAAGGATTCCTCTTTACACAGCAAACTTTTGTTCACATGTACAATTGTGTGCATGGTTAACCACAAGTCACGCCCCGTCATGTAGAGAAATAAGTATGCATACTTTATAATATATGAAAGTTCATGAAAGGCTATAAATCTGTATGGCGAAATGTGTTTGAATGAGTGTTTGAGGGCTGCTTGTGATTATCAGTGTGTGTGGTCACTGAGAAGTTGCCCCATGGATACCTGTGACCTGGTCGACGAGGATACGGGAGGTGATAATTCGTCCATACTGGGAGAAAAGCTGCTCCAGCTCTTTCTGGGTCATGGTCTTAGGCAACCCACTCACGTACAGGTTAGCATCACGGATAGAGGCTGAGCTGGGCCGTGCATATGACACCTGAGAGAACACACACACACACACACACACACACACACACACACGTACACATGATCAGGTAGGCGGGTCAAAAGATGGTAGAGAATTTCTTGAAAACATTTTGTCTATGCTCTGGGGTTCCCCCATATCACAGTGCGGTGTGCAAGCTATTTGTAGGTTTTCATATTTGCAGTTCTCCATAGTGAACTGATCCTTCTGTCTCTGCCAAGCCATTGCACTGTCTCACCACACACACACACACACACACACTCCCACTCTTTCACACATACCCTCGCACAATATGCTCTCACCCTTCTCAACTTGTCAAACTCAGTAGCACCTTGGACAGCTCCTCTCACACTAATACACACTGCTTCTCTCCATGTCACTCTGACAAACTTTCTCTTCAAGTTACTGAATATCACTCATACAATATTCACACATTGAGGTAAATCTCACACACACACACACACACACACACACACACACACACACACACACACACACACACACACACACACATTGAGGTAAATCCATATGATGTAATGGCTTGCTCTTTCTCAGAGTGTCTCATTAGAGAAGATCAGTGATGGTTATATCGCTCCTTTTGTGCCTTTCCCCTGCCATTAGCAGCAGGAACAGGCACTGCCTTCCATGTTTCCATCACTGCTGACATTTGGGTTCCAGAGCCATCAAATGCTGTTACAGTCATACAAATAGCAAGCTGAAGACATGATCCATTCAGGAGTAATCTCCTGAAATCCATTTAAAGTGCGAAGGCAAAAGGCACAGAGCCCTGGCAGCGTCCTTACCCTGCCTTCTGCTCTTTTTTTCTCGTTCATTTGATTTTTTTTTACACTTCCTTTTTTCACCCTCTCTTCTTTTCTTTCCATGTCAAGCAGCTCCAGATGCCGGATCTATCAACACCCTGTCTGCCTGTGAAGAGTGTGTGTGTGTGAGTGCTACTTAGAAAGAAGTGTGTGTTTGTGTGTCTGAATGATATGTGCGAGAGTGATGAGTGTGTGTGTGTGTGTGTCTGTGTCTGTTTCTCTGCATGGAGCTCTGCTCTTTGCACCCTTCGTAGGATTTTTCCTCTCACACCTCAACAGGAAGGCAGAGTTGGAGTTTAGCTGTGAAACAGGAAAGCGCCATGAAGGCAGGAGGGTGTCTGTGCGTTTGCATTTATGTGTACTACCTCGGAGTGTGAAAGGGGAGATCAGGGGTGAGACTCGCACTGTCTCCTTCACTCTCTCTTTTCCTCCATTTCTCTCTTGCACATTTCTATTTCTGTCCCTGTTAGACATCACTGTGCTCTGATTATTGTCCTTCCCATCAATTTGCATTAGTTTAGAGTCTCTCAGCCTGATTTATGTGTGACTTATAAAACTTACAGAGAAATTCTATTGGAGAGAGTCTGGGTTAAGGTCATGACTGAATTTTATATTAACTGCAATCATTTTCCTTCTCTAAATCTAACCTCTCACTTTCTTTCTGTAAGCATGCAAAAAATTTTGTACATATGTATCTATAATATATACATTTCTTTTTCTCTTTTTCACTCATCCCCGGTCTTTCTTAGATAACCTCAGAGAGACCTATGGCTCACAGCGTGTGTTTCAAGAGGATGATGACCTTCAAATACTCTTATTTGCTAGGTTGCAAAAGAGGATTTCATTCTCCTCATGCCCTCTCGCTGCATTAGTGGAAGAAAAAGCCCCTATTGAGTTGTCTGGCGTTAGTCTAAAAGAAAGGTTTCACACAGCGAAAGAGAAGAGAGTGAAACTAAGGCCTGATCAAAGAGAGGAGATGGAATCACCACCACCACCACTGCCTCATGCTGTGATGGATGGATAGAGAAAGGCTAAGGAAAAGAGAGGTAGAAAGATGAATGTATTAGAGTACTCTTACGATGGCTGGATTAGACGGTGTCCCACTGGGAGAATCACAGTATGGACTGTCTTGGATTGTTTGTGTTGTCTTTAGTGCACGTGAGCGAGAAAGAATGGGAAGAAGAGATAGAGAAAATTCATGGTGGGTGCATGTGAGAAGTGTTTGTGTGAAAATGCATCATAGAAAGAGTAAGAAACTCAGATCACTATGGGTCATTAGAGCACCTCGCATGAAAGGCTATAATAAACCACCTCTGGGCTCAAAAGCTTCACCCTCACATCAGTTTTGTATCCACAGGACTGGTCTGTGGCATGGAGCACAGACCCACTGACATATGTTAAAGTGTTGGTACTGTGCTGCTGGGAATCTGTGTGTGTGTGTGTGGTGTGTGCACTCCTGCCGCCCAAACAGTGAGAGATGAGCATGTGTGCAGTGAGAAGCTGTGACGATGAGCAAACACACACACGCAGTGACTCATTTCATCTCTGACGGGTTCCAAACTGAGGCTGAAACCAGCACTACAGTCGAGTCACCACAAACCCACACACACACACACACACACACACACACACACACACACACAAAGCCACCTGCTACTGGCCCTCTGGAAACCGCCCATGTTTGTGTTTATCCCAGTTTCAACAACAGTTTTTTTTCCTCAATCTCCATTCCTCCTTCTCTGTCTGCCTGTTTTTTCCTCCCAGGCAGCACCGCCTGTGGGAATGGATTCTATGTTTTCATGTCGGCCTAAGCACAGGAAATCCAATCTGATTAGATTAGTAAGGATGTAACTGAGAGGCCGGGGATTATATGCCAGATGATCGCACAAACAACCCGATTACACCGTGACTCAGACTAAAAAGGAGCAGTGGCGAATATTTACAGTCGAAAATCATTTGCTATTTGTAAAAAAAAATGCACAGAATTACATTTTTCAGCTGCATAAATATGGAGTACCACTGACATTTTGCTGCCAGACAGCATATTCTCAGTCTACTTCACCTCTCTAACTGGGTTTACAGTATAACAAAAACAGATTGGGGTGACTACTTAGCATTTTAGCATCTTTTTTATTATACATTCTATTTTTCCTTATTCGTGTGACTCCATGATTTGACATTTGGGGATGAATTTGCATATCAATTACACTATTTTCCTTTTTCTCCCTGCAGTCGCTCTCCTATTTCCTTCTGCATCTTAATGAGGCGGATTTCCCCTCCTCTCGCTTTTGTGTCGCAGCACCGCAGCCCAGCACGAGTCAATACACACCACATGTGCTAATCAATGCAGCTCCACTGGCAGAAATGGTGACAGGAAACATTCAGTGAATTGACTCGTGCAGTTGGGAGAAATGGCTGATGACTAATTGGGGAGGAAAGCAGGAGCGTACACTGACATCCAAATGAGATATTGTTCCATTACAGTCACACGGCCTCATAACAAAATCAGCAACGTGTTCACATATACCCCTTACTATACACATAGTAACACACACACACACACACACACACACACACACACACACACACACACACACACACACATGGTATTCAACAGTACCTTGATAGTTTTGGTTTGAAGTCTGAGTCCATTTAATGTGTTGATGGCTTTCTCTGCATCCTTTGGGTCAATGTAGTTGACAAAACCATATCCAAGACTCTGTCCTGTGTATGTGAAAGAGAGACAGAGAAAGAGAGAGAAAGAGAATGTTAGCAATCTTCAGCATTAGCATGTACAACGCCCACAACTGTGTGTGGGCGTTAAGAAGAACTTTTCCACTGGAAACCTCTGACAGTGTCTCAACTTGAATGATTTTGATTGAACATTCTCTCCCCACCGTCTGCTGCTCGGAAGGCTAAGCAGCCACCAGCACAGCGGATTCCCTGCAGAACCAGCAGCTGCATTGCTAGCAGCGTTTCTCATCCTCCTCTGGCTTTCTTTAAACATCTTGCCACACTAGTGCAGGAGAGCTCTGATGGGGAGTGCAATGCTCATCCGCATTTATTGAAACAGACATGCCCAAGTCCACAGCGCATACACAAAGTGAATTGTAAATGCCAAACATCTATACTGCCCCAAATGCTGGAAAAACGGCAAGGGAAATCGGAGCCAAATGCTCGGGTTTTGTTTTGAGGACATCTCACCCTTTTTTTAAAAGCTCAAGACCTTCATTTAGTACAAGTGCACAGACAAAAAATGTTTAGATACCGCATGTTCTTAAGCATTACATTTGTACAATAAAATTAGCATTCATCAAATGTGAGCAGGTAGTTCATACAAATATTCACTCATTCACTTTAGTATTCACTCATTTTGCAAAGCTCACAGGTGTGTGCGTGCAATTGCCAGGCATGTGTATATAGCTGATCATTTACTTGCACACATTACCACAAATAACCATATATGACCAAATCTCTCGATGAAATTATGAGTTCTGTTCTTTAATCAATCTGTCCCTCTCACCCAAATACAATTACTTTTTTTTTTGCAATAAAAAGATGAAATTTATTATTATTATTATTATTATTATTATTATTATTATTATTATTATCATGATTAGTAGTGGTAGTAATAATAGTAGTAGAAATAAAATTTATATTAGTAATAGAAATTCTAAAAGGAAGTAACACAAATATTTAGTAGTAGAATTACTAAGGAGTAGCAGTTGTAGTAATAGTAGAAATATTAAAAGAAGTAGTAGCAGTAGTAGTATTAATAGTAGTAGTAGTAGTATTATGGTGGAAGTGTGGTAAATGTATGGTATCTTTTAATCTACATCTTACATAGGTAGTTTGCTCAATGTGGGTGGGTTTGGGGTTGTGTGTGTGCGTGGGTGGATAGGTGTGTGGTTGTTGGTGTAGCAACCTGGAAGTGTGGGAAGTAGAAAAGGTCTACTGTAAATGAAGCATACTTCTAAAACTAGGAAGCGCTCTTGTGCAAAGCTTGATAAATTAAACCGATAGATAAATTAAGTAGTGTACATAACCCTGCCTGGTGCCAGTCCCACATCTGCACAGTGACACAGGACTTAGCTGTTAGCCAAGCAGCTCTGTCACCATTTATTTCAGCTCTTGCTTAGGGGTGCAGGCAAGCAGGAACTGCAGGAATTACACCCACCAGTATAAAACACACACACACACACACACACACACACACACACACACACACACACACACACACACACACACACACATGCGCGATTTATAAGAGCTCAGCAGGAATCCAGAGCCAAGCCTACCAGTTTATCAGTGAGGCATACTCACACACGCACACACGTGCACACACACACGGTCACATGTGTTACAGTCTAACCCATACCATTTACAAAGTGAAAAAACATATGAAATACCCTTGTGTTTGGAAGATGGGAAGGGATCATAGGAATGTTTCAGGGTTTTTTATATTGAAGTAATTGTTTAATTAATAACTGGAATAAATTCCAATCTAAGCACAGAGAACAGCCCCCTCAATAAAATGTTGCACTGATTCTCACAGTAAATCTGTCTCTGTGCTCTGCAGCAAAATGCCGAGTCAAAACTTCAAAGAAACGATAGAAATGTCATCTCTTCTTCCTCTGGCTGAAATGATTCTGCCTCTTGAGTGCGCACTCAAACACATACACACATGCACACATACACACATATGCACACTCTGTCGGCCAACTCATGCATGATTGGGTTTGACAAACCCTCTCAGCATGCTTATTCTCATTCTCTCTCTTACCCTCATACACACACACACACACACACACACGCAAACATTACAAAAGGATGCAAAGTTGTACTGTACACTGATTATTCACTGTAGTAGAAGTGTATTGGTTCTAGTGGGTCCCAAAAAAGTTGTGTGGGCGGTCAGATGTGAAGCTCAAGAGACAAAGAATTCATTAACATGGCAGTGTACTGGATGTTGTGGGTTGCTCGTGTTGAGTTGCACAATGTATTTACTGCTTCATTCATTCTTTCATCTGCTTTATCCTGGTAAGTGTCATTGTGGTTTAAATGACTAATCTGTTTATATTTTGGGAAATAGAACCAGCTTAGTTCATTAGGAAATACTGCTGGCAGGTACAAACAAAATGAATAAATGCAGGAGTAGGCAGGATTGGTCAGAGTTGCTCGGGGAGTGAGCGGGAGTAGGTTAAAAAAAAATAAAACCCAGCTTCACACACGCACACACCACTAGACTGTAATGTTAATCTATTATTAAAAACTGAGAGAATAAGAGAGAATGTTTCCTTACTACATGAGCACTCAGGCACACACAGGCCTACCTACTCATTCAATCTTTCATCAGCTGTGTAGGACAAACACACATGATTTATAGCACAGTCTATATAATAGAAATAGGAAATAGGACTTTAGGCGTATGTAAGATTACATCTAAGAGTGTAGGCTATTAAGAACAAGAACTGAGCCAAAGCAAGAGAAATGTCGAGAGAAATGATGCTGAAAAACTCCACTGGGACAGCAAGGCAGTAAACACTTGGTGGCAAAGTGGAATATTAACCCAATTAAATTCAATTAGATTAATGGATACATTAACTTATATATCGTAATTGTCAATTAAAATGGAAAAAAAAAAACCATGAAATGATACATTGCACTGTTAATGAGCTTTTAATGAGCAGGCATCTCTCCATTTTCTGACTTTCAATTCCCCCCAAGCGAGCTTGCCACCTACACAAACCGGAAAACGTTTGAAAAGAATTTGCACAGACAACGGCACACAGCCTAATGCCAAATAAGTGTTAAAAATAGTTAACAATGTTTTGTTAACTGTTTAACATTCATATTATGGAAGCTCATGACTATATTTTCAATACTGAATCGGATCTCTGAACAGGGTGCCTGATGTGTTTGCTGCAGATCCTAATAAAGGTGCAATGCGGCATTGACATGTAAATACGTAATACATAACATGACATCATTGAGCCGATGTTGTGCTTTTTAGAACAGCTGTCCTCTTGTCACTCATGACCACTAATGATTATGAGTATGAAAGGGAAGAGAAAACAGCAGCAGCTCCCTGTGTCTCCTTTTTGCTTTGTGTCCTGTTAGGAAATGATTTAGAGAGAAAGAGTGATGCTTCAGGAGGACAATAAGGATATGCGACTAAACATTCATACCATAAACCCCCAACCCAGAATCTGCATTATGTAAAATGATGGTAGGTGTCCTGCATTCTTTATACACACAAACACACAACTGTCACACCTTTGTCTTCTCCTGAGTGTTATTTGCCGTATCTTTACACACACTATCCCACTTTCTATTGTGATGTAATCTTCTAATCTTCATGCCAGACTGGAAAAGGGAATATTTCAAACTCGGTCTGAATGATTTAAATGGCTGAAACATCATTTAAAGGTCCAGTGCTTTCATTGATTGAGAATGAGATAAAAAATTGAGTTAAACACTACACTGCCTGCAGCAATCTCCTCGTTCTCAACCTCAGTGGCAGCCATGTTATGTATTTTCACTTGAGTCAGGTGGCGGTGCAGAATCTGGTATCTGTGCAGGAGAAAGAACGAGAAGAACGGCTCTGCGAAAAGAAATGTGACAGCTCTGTGAGCATCTGATGCTAACCCACCTTGATGGTATGAAGCTTCCTGGCTACACAACAATGAAATGTGTTTGGTCAGTCTAAAAATTTGTCAGATTTAGGATGTGGAAGGCAAAAGGAGGAAAGGAGAAAAAGCCTCTTCGATTTGTCAAGACAAATGTATCACTGGCATTCCCTGCCTGACATCTTGCCCTTGCAAACGCATCTAGGGACAGTGCTGCTCTGTGCCGAGGAGAAGTTTCACCATTTCCTAGCTGTTCTGTTCTATTAGCAACAGGAGAGAAGACACAAAAAAACAAATTAGTTTATGCCTAATCAGAACTCATTCTTCAATTTGATGGTTAAGTATGAATTTATGACTTTTGTAATTTGCTCAGTAATCTTCTATCAAAGGAGACAAAGGCTTGAGTGGAGTATAATTAGATAATGCAGTGTGTTATGATATAAGTTTGCATTATAAATGTTGTTTATCATCAGCTCTAATGGCTTTAATTCAGCCCATTCATGCTACATAAGCTACATAATTCACTCAAGGCTGGCTAAGTGCTTTCTCAGACAAAAGCTAAAAGCAGCTTTGTATCTTCTGATTGAATTTTCATTAAAGGCTAATATTTCTTTGCTTGCATCTCTTAAGCCCACTGGTTACATGGGTGGTAACTCATAGGCGCCAACTTAAAAAAACTTAAAAAAATAAAATAAAATACATGAACACAATTCAACAGAAAAAAAACTTTCACTATTTGACATGTTTGTGCATCATTTCATATACGGCAACGTAATGGGTGGGTACTATATGTTGATCACTAAATACTATTTACATAAAAAATAAAAGTGCACATTTATTACTGAGTGATGGATTTGCTTGCAACAATCTGAAATATAGTGCTAGTCTATCTGTTGTTGAAATGCACTTCCAAAGTACACGTTACAATGACTGGAAATGTGTGGGAGTAAATAAAAGTATAAATGAAACAGTTGCACGTTGGTGGATTAGACATGTTTGCTAAGCGTTATTGATTACAGGTTTTAAAAAACTTGCTGCTAATTTGTTGAATTCAAGTTATTTTTTCTACCAAACCTAGTAGATTTGCATGATCTAGTGCAAACACAGACAGAGCCGTTGTGTTTGACAGTGTGTTTTGCTCTTCTACAACATGGGCTTAAATTTATATTCCTAATAGTTTTGCAAAAATAATTAGACCTCCACCCTGTTGTATTATATTATATTACACTGTGGTGCATAAACCTTATTTGATAGATAGATAGATAGATAGATAGATAGATAGATAGATAGATAGATGGATGGATGGATGCACCTTAAGGCTAGCGCTTATATAACCAAATACCAAAAAACCTTTGCATACTGATATTTAATGATATGTGTCTACAGGACATTCTTTTGTTCAAATTCAATTTTATTAGCCAGTTATTTGCCAAATATTGCATACATTTCTCTCTCCTTCTCCTCTTCCAGTAAACAGCACAGGGTAAACTGATGGGATTCTGTCAGCACTTTTCTCTGCCAGGCTAGAGGAACAGCTGGGAGATAGAGGAGCCTCCCGCCTGCGGGTTCTCCCTCTCCCCACTGAGCTGGAGCCTACGGCGACTTGGTGCACAGCCCAAAGTGTGTGGGCTGTCTGCAATGGATGAGTGTATGGGGAGAATGCTGAGCGCAGTGAATATGGGACACCCCAACAAAGCAATGTTAGACCTTCGCACATGACGGAGCTGGCAGCTTCTCCAAAGGCTCCCCAGAAGCCCACGTGATTCTGTGATGTGGAAAATGAGCTGTAGAATAATCCAAGGGCTGGTGCTCATTTTTGGTGTGGATATGGCGTATGCTTAGAGCATATAGTGTTAGATAAGAGATGCATGATTCATAACTCCAGTTGGATGCACATATTTACCACAAGTCTGGTAGCAGATGAACAAAATATATAAAATTATATGAACAGAAATGAGAACATAACGAAAAGAAATCGTGCCTGTGAGATATTAACCTTATATAATGTTTAAGAAAAAAAAAAAACGCTGTCCAAAAAGCAAAACAAGCTAATATTTCTTGGGCGGAGGAGTATGTTGGGTTAAAAGGATCCTAAATACTGTATGTGTTTAAATTACACTGTGGGAAAGTTACTTGTTATTCCCCCAACCAAATGTCAGGTATACAACGTTGATTTCTTCTCCTTGTGGAGGAAATGAGACGGTGAAGAAAAGTTCATTGTCAGACAATGAAAATTGGCTTCGGATGCTTTTAGCTTGAATAACAATTACACATTCCCCCATGCTCTCACTACGCTAAAATTGGAATTCATCAATGCATCACGTTAATTGTCTCTCCAGCATAAATTCGAATATTCATGATCTCCAATTTAGGGAGCGTCACCTCACATTGCCTTTTGTCACACCTGTCTCATGAAACATCTATCCTTCGTAGCTCTCTGTATAGTTACTTTGCCTTTATTTTAGTCTCATGCTGATTAAAGCACTTATGACAGAGTATAATTATGCAACATGGAGGAATTTTTTTTGCTTCTCCAGCAAGTATTCTCAGGTATTCTTCAGGAGAATACCTAAGAATACCTTCTGGAGAAGCAAAAATTTCCCCCTTGTGTAACTGCAAGAGTTCTGACTCTTGGAGTATACTGGGATTGATACTCTGTACTGTTCCAAGATCAGCCTGAGGTCGAGGTGGCTCTTAGAATTTGCTTGGACTCGCTGCACTCAGGTCAGTAGTACGACAGATGGCACTGGTGTTCGGTGTGTGAGTGGGATATGTAACTGAACAAGCAGATGTACAATGTAGGAGGCTGTTTGATGTCAGCTACATAAGTGTTAAACACAGACTGAACTGATGGGAGCATCACTTTGTGTGCCAAGCCATTAAACACCAGCCAATGGTGCCTGTGGATTGAGAGAGAATGGGAAAACAATGAAGGGAAATGGCAGACATCAAAGGGGATGCGGGTGTGTGTGCTATTCAATTTTCCCTTTCAGGGGACATGATAGAACATTGGCCTGAGTGCGAGACAAAGAAATGGGAGCAGTTTTTCATTTTTAATTGCACAGTAATTGTTTGCCACTCACAGAACTCGAACTGAGAGGACTTTCATTTTAACCCTCTTTCTGAGATGGAAAATCACAGATGCAGTCAATTGGTTGCCTTACGTGACTGTTTCCTTCTTCTGATTTCTCATTATGCATACAAGCACATTCACATTTATGGACGGAATGCACGTAAGCAAATAAACGCAGATCCGTGTCAGTACTCCAAACCCATAGATCAGTCTCTGTCGTGTCCTCTCCACCGACCAGCTCAAGCACTGCCTTCCTACAACACATTTACATATTCCATTAAGGGTTTTCATTGAAGATTCAGTATAAGCTATAAGAAACCTCTTCACATAGTATATGCGTTTAGCTCTTTTATTAGTAGTCAGCGGAGAGGAGCTGAGACAGCAGCACTGGAGGAAGATGCATGCTCGATTCAGGCTTTTAAAAACAAAGACTTTGCACTATGTTAGCAGCATAGCCATCTGTTTTATTCATGGCCTTAAACAAATCCTCATTGTAATGACTTTTTTTCTACCTTTAATGCTGGGCTAAAATAGTTTCTGCTGACAAAATACACAAATAAGAATAAATATTGCCCCCAACAACTAACCGATGCAGCTTTCGAAACGTTTCTTTTACTATATGGTTAAGCTGATAGACTAAAAAGATGAAGGAGTTGATGGAGCATGTGTACACATTTCCATACAGTTTTCTGTACCTATATATTGACACTTGATAAAGGAATAGGCCTGGAGACTCTGGTTTATTGCATGCACAGCCAGCTGGTTAGAGGAGAACTGTGTGCGTAAGAGTGTGTGCCAGAGAAGACGGGTAAACAATTTTCCTTGGCACTTCAGTGGGCAGCATTTGGCCAGGCTGTTAGGGAGCAAGAGAGGTAGCTGTAGCTAGAGTTAACTCATCTGCCTGGTGTCTCATCAAAGCTGACAGGAACGAGGGAAAAGAAAAGAAAGTGGAAGAAGAGACCTGCCTGTTGTCACCTTGTCGAAGGAGCCATCGCAGCTGCTTTTGAACTGCCTGTAAAAGGATTCTCGTGTACGTCAAAGCGCTTTGAAAAACGGAGAAGAATGTCTTCTTGCTTACATTCGGTAGGCATGCAGATGAAAGTCAAGCACGCTGCACAGGAAGACTGATCTGGTCAAATATTTTGACATTGAGGCACAGAGGTCATCCATTCACAAATTCCCACGCTCACCTTCCTCGCTTTATCTCTCTCCCTCTCTTTCTCTCCCCCTCATAACCCTGAGAGTATAGTTAATGATGGCAGCAGCCTGAGCATACAGTCATATTTCTCAAAGAACAGGGGGTGCTTAGTTAGTCTGAAATTCTCAGCTAGGAAAATTGAACCCATGAGACTGGCGCCACAGATATCTAACAGTAGAATGTGGCAGTAAGGCAGCAATGAGAGTATTTATAATGCATTGTGCTCTCCTGAGCTATTTCAGAGACCTATTGGAAATGTACAGTACGCACGTTCTCGAGTGCTTCCTCGTTTAAAAAAAAAAAACTGTATAGAGGCTTCCTAACAATTCACTGACGCTTCTTTACTTCAATCCTATGGCTACGTTCCCACTGCAAGCCTCTTTGCTCAATTCCAATTTTTTGCTCAGATCGGATTTCCCTATTGTGACGGTTCACATTCATAATTACAAGTTACAACAGCACGCATGCGTGATATGATTTGGCACGAGTCATCTGCATCACCAACAACAAAAATATAAATGTGGGACAACTCATGGTATTAAAATCGCATAGAATAGATGGGCTAGTTGGTAATGTATGCATCGCATTTTGCTCTGGAGGACAGTAAATCAGCTGTAGCTCTCCTCCAGTATTATTTTGCTGTGCTGCCAGTGTTTTGATGATTTGTGCTAGCTTGGCAAAAATGCTTCCATAAATGTTGCCGATAGCGGAGAATAAACTCAGTTTTAGGCGCAGCCCTTAACCAAACCCTAACCTTAACCCTAACACTAAAGTTAACACTAAAACTTTAATTTTAAACCTGACATGCAAGTAGCATGTCTCGATAGGGAGCAAAAATCTCCAGAACACCATGCTGGCTGATTACACGCTTAGCACATGCGTATAGGAAAAAAAACACATGATTTCCAAATTGGGCGTTCTCATTCAGGTCGCATAGCCGCAAAATGGATATCGGATTTAAGACCACATATGAAAGTGGCCGTGTCCACGCAGCCCTGAAAAGATTCTGTGACACATTAAGGCAAAAAATCAGATTTGAGTCACTTCAGCATGGCAGTGTGAACGTAGCCTATTACTAGGTGGTATTTATAGAACAGTCATGTTCCTTTTCTGAACACAGATCGCCACCATTACATAAGAGCAGGTGACTGAAATGAGAGGAGGTGTAGAAATAATTAAGTGGTATTTGAGAAACTGTGTTATTGGCGTAAGTGCTAGTGATGTGCTAGTGCTGTTTCCTTGATTCATGGATCACAGGTTTGAAACATAAAAACAGATATTTAAAGAATGGACATGAATGTTGGAGAAGATTATACAATTTTTTGAACATATAACACATTTTGAGCCTTTTGTCCTATCAGATATATTGTACGTTGTCCTTTTAACAAACACATCAAAGCAAAAATGCCTTTCACGTTACACTATCCAAGTTAAACTGGAACAGTAGAACAAATAAAATTCATTATGATATAATCTTTTTAAACTTTGTGCTTTATTCTAAAAAAAAAAAAAATTCTGCATATTTTGCAATTTTTTTTTATGTTACAGAGGATAAATAGGTAAAAATCCAAACATCTTAATATAAACCAGCATGAAAAAGCACAAAATGTACCATTAACATAGAGTTCTTGAAAAAAAATGGATTTCGTGCAGCCTGGGGCCACAGCAAGGCAAAGTGTAGTGCTACAGTCCTAATGAAGGAGTTGGAAATTGTTTTTTTAAGTTTAAATTAGGTGTTATAGTTCATGTAAATGCTAAATGGTACAATAGTGTGAACTGAAAAAAGTAATAATGTGATTAAAAATTAATCCTTAAACCATATGGAGACAGAAAGTGGTGCCATCTCAGGACTGAAGCTCTGCCGTCTGCCTGCTTGCCAATGACACCAATGACCCACAATGCTGGTCTGCTTTCGACTCGGACTGTTTGTTGCTGGGATTTGTGACCAGTTCTCTCCCCACCTCCCTCTTTCAAGCCCATCTCCTTCTTTTTGTTTAAAAAAACAAAACAAACAATGGCTTTAGGCCCAGCCCTGGTCTAATGAGATTATCGGGACCAAAGTGTCACTAAGTAGGATATAAAATGGAAGCCATTATCTGGCATTATCTGTTCACAGCCTCTACATCCATCTGTGTGCCACCCACATGGCCACTAGTGTGGGATTAGCAGGGGAGTGCAGCTTACATACCCCAGTGTGTCCTCTCTCTCTCTCTCGCTCACTCTCTCTGAGGGCTTAAACGTGTGGCCCCTACAGCGTAATGAGCAGCAGGAAGCCTAGAGATCATGGACCCATGCTCTGTGCCACATGAAACACATCTGACTATAGCACCATCACCTGTGTTCAGCACTTATTTGATCTGCTGTTCGGGGAAGCATCAGAAGGTCGTCCTCCATTTCACACCTACGTGGACACTTTGAGGGGGATTTGACTGCTTTTATTTCAATAGGGCTGACTGGCACTTGTGTTTCCCTTATTTTTGGTAATCACACCCACTTCCCACCCTCTGTCACTTCCTTGCATCGCTGTCTCCCACATGCCTTCATCTTTGCTTCCTGCAGTACCTGTGATTTTGTCGCGGACCAGCTTGCAGGACTCGATTTCGCCAATGCTGCCGAAAAGGCTGCGGAACTCCTCCTGGGTCATGTTCTGGGGCAGGTAGTTGACGATGAGGTTGGTCTTGCTGTCGTCGTTGGAGCTGCTGGTCTGCATGGGCGACGGGCAACTGCGGTTGTTGCTCGATGGCCCATTGGCTGTGGCCGGGTTCGGCCCATTCGTCACCTGAGGCTCCATGTTACTGATTATCTGCGGAGAGGGAATACGGGTAAGACGAGGGGAACAAGATGGCGTCTCTCTTATTACAGGGCACATGCTTAAACAAAAACATCATTTTGTTTAACAGATACAGAATACGCCACATCTTGAAATCTTGTATAAACAGTACATAATTACTAGCTTAGTTTAATTTTTTTGTCAAAAAACATCAACCAACTGCTTAACCAAACGAAAGGCATTTATATTTATCTCATACGGTTTATCACCACTATTACCATTAATACACTAATTTTTCTTATCAAATGTAAGTAAATTCTTCCGCACACAAATAGTATAACTTTCCTCAGTAGAGTTTTTAATGTACACACGGTCCATTCCTGAAGCACTAGGTGGTGTTTCTTTGCCTCGCTTTATCTATCAGTGATTGTTTTTGAGTTTGGCTGTGTTTTGTAACTTGGCAGTGTGACAGCAAGAGTGACATGTTTGCTGGTTGTTCAGTTGTGCATTTAAGAACAAGTGCATCATGTCGGCCCTGAGGGAGACAGAGCTTTAGAAGCACCTTGTGCCTTCGATTGTATTTTTATCTTTCAGGATTCTGAGTGCATGTGTGTTTAATTTCATCAGTCATCTTTTTATGTGACGTTGGGTGGTTACAGCAGTGTCAGTTCCTTGTGGGCTGATGCATGTAACTGTCCTCTCCTGTCAGAATTACTTAGAAACAACCAATTACGTAGTGTTGAAAAACTTGGAAGGGTTCAGTTTAGCTTTCGCACCTTTCCATACTAAAGATCCTGACCCCAGGAGAAAGCATTGCACACTGTATGAACACAGAGCCGTGATGACTTTCTCATTGCACGCTGGGTGTTTTAAAGTGACAGGTTTTTTTTAGAAACCGGCCACAGGGTCTCACAGGGGCAGCCGTCACTGTCAAAACATTTCATTTGTCACTAAAATGCAGTTTAAAAAAAAAATCCCCTCAAAAGAAACAAACATTGATCGCACCGGGGTGAACTCAACCCGTTTGTCACTAGAGGGATGTTACCCAACCATGTTTAATATTCAGTTCTGCTTTTCAGACGTGGTGTGGAATTCAGACTGAAATCTAAAGCGTAGAGATAGAGAGGGGGAAAAAATCAAATGCTTTGTGCTGATAGATTCAAAAGTGGCAAATAATAGAGCAGGGAGGGGAAAACTGAGATCTAAGCTAAAATACAGCCGCTGATATTTTTAGCTGTACAAGCTAGATTTTGTGTTTGCACTCAGAGACTTTGTCCTCTCTTATCAAAAGCAGTCAGAAAATTGTTGTCCTCTCAGTCTAAAGCTAGGCCATTATTCACATTTTGTATATTATTTCTGACTACAGAACAAAGAGAAAAGCAACGCTTCAATTTTACACTCAAAGACATTACAAATGTAAAGTGACATTAATTAAATTTCCACTACTGTAAATTCTTTAAAGATCCTTGGTTATAATTTTGATATTACACTAGAAAAAAAGAGGTTATACAGACTTGATGGTCTCTCCTTAGAGACTTGGATTTGCAGTTATATTTTTGCCTTTATTTTTTGTCTTGGCACACACATCCTCTCAATTTCCAACAGGACAAAATGATGCTTGTAACCTGAAGGATGCAACGCACTGAGGATGCAAATATTAATTACTCCCTTGACAGTATGCATAAAATAGTGAGACAGAGACACACACAGTGGTAAAACAGTCACCACTGTAGCAGCACAAGACTGGTGTGTGTGTGTGTGTGCGTGTGTGCGTGTACGTGTGCGTGTGTGTGTGTGTGTGGGGGGGTGTTTACAATTAAAACCACTTTAATTCTAAATGAAAGAAAAAGAGTTTTGAATTAAATCAAGTTTAAGCCTTCCACTTGCTCTCCCTCACTATAGTGCACTACAATTGTTCTCCCATGTGTTAACTCTTCTTTTCTAAAAGCTGTTGCATGAGGGAGGCACTTGTGGTGTTTCTGACCAAAGCTGAAGCATCGGCACATGTTTTGGAGTAAATTATATAAGGTACTGTACAGAATAAGTCTTCCCCAACAGCGGAAGCTTCCTTACTAATGGCGTCTGCATGGAGGTCAGGATGTAGTGTTTTCTGAGGCAGACTCAGGAGAAGGCAGCCAGTGATAAAGGATGGTTGCACCATCACAAAAAGCCCGGTGTCAGCCTGAGGACAGACATCAGCTTGCTTCTTATTCAGCTGAACACCAGCCCCAGATTACACTCCTTTATTTCTGCAAATGCAATGGCAGATCTGCCGACTGTTCCTGAATGCTGTGGCATTTCGCTCAGGCTGTGTGTGTGTGTGTGTGTGTGTGTGTGTGTGTGTGTGTGTGTGTGTGTGTGTGTGTATGTGCATGTTAGTTTGCAAATGTGTGCGAGTGGGAAGAAAAGTAGCTCTGCCACTCTGCCTTACATAAGAATGTCAGGATGGGGATAAAAATACAGGTTCAAGCAGCCTAATGTCCCCGAGCCAAGGAGATCCAGAGGTGTGTTGGATTGTGTGTGCGCGTGTGTGTGTGTGTGTGTCATGGAAGCACCATGAACGGATGCGATTCAGCGTGCCTGTGCTACCTGCCATTTAACCAGTGCACTATAATGGCCTTATTAGTGGGGATGTTGAAATGTCAGGCTCTATTCTAATACATGTTTTCCCTGGTAATGCTCTCTAGTCATTAGAGTGGCCCGGGGGCGGTGCCTAGCTCTGTGCCTAGCTCTGTGCCTAGTTTCATGCCTTTCGTCAACAAAATCTAGGAAGAAAAGAACATGAATCTCGAAAAGCAGACACAGACAGAATTAAAGCAGAACCGTGGCAAATACAGCTATGGTGTTAAATGTGCTTCTGTGTGTTAGATGTCTAAATGTGAGCAGTAAGACTTCACACTTAACAAGCTCTGCAATCACATACAAACACATACAGTGAAGCGAAACTTTACACAAAAAGCTAACCACTGTCTACTAGATGTGCACTATATTACCGTAAACACAAAGCACCCTTGACACTACTATCCCTGGTGCGCAGTGTGTGAGGCCTTGGCTTTGTCGCCATGAGGGCAGCAGCAGGAATGATGGTAAAAATGGCAGTAAGTGGGTGGCAGTCTCCTTACCATCTTTGGCTGTGTCAGCAGTCCCTTGTCAGCCCAGCCCTGGAGCTGCGGCAAGTCTGCCTGACGCCACTGAGTCTCTGTCGATCCCTACGGGAGGGGGGGCAGGGTCAATATTCAGACAGGCCTCGTTTTTTTAGTAGCAAACCACTGTGTATCACAGCCAGCCCTGACGGTCTCCAGGCACACTAAAACCCACAGGCGGCTTTTTTTTCGTTTGCACCTTGAAGAAATTTAGCCGGCGCCATCTCTGTAATGGAGTATATGTGGAGATTATTTGATTCAATGCAAGCTGAGATTTGGCTTGATTCAATTCAATTCAATCAATATAAGGGCCTCTTAAAGTGGCTGCAGTCAGAAAGTAGATTTAGGAAATGCTAGGTATTCAACTATTAAACCAAACAAATTCCATACTGTATTCTGCAGATTAAAAAATGGTAGATCTTTTTTTAATCAATGAAATTTGAGGCATTGCAAGCCTCTCTGGAAAAGAAAAACACCCAGAATTCTGTGCAGCCCCCAAGGTTCACAAAGCTGACCTTCTGAGGAAGATCATGCCTGAGACGAACCGAAGCAGGGCTGCCGCAATCACAGCCGGAGCCGGAAATCGGGCAGCGAAAAACAGCCAATTTAGAAGGAGAGAAGGACTCTGAACCTGACCTTTCCCTCGGATGGAGGGGATGGTGGAGGAGTGTAATGGGAGTCATCCAGCGTTCGATGATGGAGGACACACTTCAGGATTAGACAGAGAGGGGGAGGAGGAGTGGGCGCCATCTCATCTTTTAAGCCTTAGCATGGATGCTTGGGCTTTTTAGGTACGGCAGAAAAATGGAGTGTCAGCTAAAGTGGGAAATAGGAGAGGATAGCAGAGAGGATGGGGGTGGGGTGGGGGGGAATAAAAGGTTCTAGGAGCTGAGGTCAGTAATTTGAAATGGAGTCCAGCTCGAAGGGTGTTTGTTTAGTTTATTTGTGTGTTTTTTATTTACATGCCACCTTGGTTTTAGTTTTAGTGAGGACCGCAGGGTATGACATCACATTCTTATTGCTATGGTAATGAAACATAGTGCACATTCAATGGAATTTAAAGAGAACTGATATTACTCTCAGGTCAGGACTCTACCACACATTATCTTCATTAAACCAATTAATAACTACAAATAAGACATGCAGAATTCTTCAAGGTGAGATCAGGGATGACACTGCCAAGTGATGCACCAGCTCTGCATTGTGCATCATTCATCATTCAGTGTAAGGTTCCAAAAAGAACTTGGTTATTGCGCAGGACAGATGAATGTCCTTAGATAACAGGAGGGAGAGGACAGACTATAAATGAATTCACTCTCTATTTTCATTGACCTTTTCTCGAAGCTTATATGACTCAAACTGTCAAACATGAGACAATGGTGCAATACTTTTTGTTCTTGCCGTCTGTCTGTCTGTCTTTCTTTCTCACACACACACACACACACCCACACACACACTTTCTGCCTGGGAGAGAGACGGTGAAACATGTCAGCTAATCTGCTATTGTCCTTGATAATTATGGCCTGGAAACAAGCATGCATGAATATGAGAGCATAGGTGTTTAACATAATTGCTTATTGAGATTGTTTTCAGTTATCTCCTTTTTAGGGCTGTAAACTGTATTTTAGAAAACCTCATCACTTCCCCACATTGTGATTTACAGTCACACTGACATTATTCTACACACATTTTTATTTCACTTGGCCAGGCTTAACTATTTATTAAGAAAAGCACGTAAGTGGAAAAACGTGTAGGCTGATATTGTTTAACAGCTGGAAGTAGCGAATTACGGGGAAGTGACAAGCCGACAGGCTTCTCGCAGTTCTGCTCAAGACTTATAAATCAAAATATCATTTTGGGGGAAAAAAGAACTCAGTAAGCAATAATTACACCACTTTAAAGCATGCATTGCTAAAATGGAAGCTTGCAAGTTTGAAATGAAACCAACTTGCATGGTAGGTCTAGGAAAAGATTCACAATACAAGGCAGTAATCTGTAAAGCAATTTGCTTCAACAATACTGAATTCCTCCTTTAAATGCATCTTCCTGGGAGGCATAATGTTTAAATGGGCAAATCAGAATATGAGAAATCACAGTTAGCAGAAAATATTACTTACAATTTCAGGGCAATAAAGCAGCTCTTTTTTTTTTAAACACACTCCCTATGATCTTTATCTCTCACTCTTTCTCTCTCTCACGCACACACACTCAAACATACATGTGCCCGCACAAAGCCAGTGAAACATATTATCGATAGAAAACCATGTAATTACAAATGGCTGTAACAGCATTTTGTTTCAGTGGAATGTCAGGTTTTTTGTAGCCACCTCGTATCAAGCCCTAAAGCAGTGAGGAGCCACTTTTGCTCTGCGTATCCTCGTTCTTTACTCCACCTGCTGGTGCACTCTGTAACAAACTGAACACCACCATCACCAACATAACTAACCCAGCCTAGTCTTATCTCACACAGCTCACTCTGATCTAACCCAACTTACCAAGAGGAAACATCACTGAAGTACCTTGCTGTATGTGTGCATGTGATGTGCACTTTGCACAAAATGGAGGCCAACTTGAAGCATCTTTTAGTGATTGGAGCATATTTGAATGATTGGAGCATCCTGCAGTCTTATAGCTCGCTGAAAAACTACTCCACTGAAGAGACACACAAGGAGAATGTTAGAAAAGAATATTCACATCAGTCTGTGAACTGGCTTTTTTTGCAAGCCCTCCAATTTATTTGTGGTGGCTGACGTGCAGTGAGGCGTGATTTCAACTCACATTTTCTTTTCCATTCTTTGACAGGAGGTAGTGCATGAGGAGAATATTAGCCCAAGTAATTTACCAGTACAAGGCAGATTACATATCTTCCATAGATAACCATCTGTACTGATATTCAGCTATAAGCTGTTGAAATGCCGGCGCTTAAAATCACATTTCACGGCAGCTATAAATAATAAGGAGACGCAACCTACCAGCTGAGAGCTCGGTTCTTCAGTGTGATATCAGAGGTTGGAAGTTGAGCTTGTGTATGTGTGCTGAAATGCCAGAGGGAACTGAAGCTGTCCAAACCGATTCAGGTCTGAGGCATTATACATTTCTTGTATCCTAAGAACAGGTCAGATAAGTTCTGTGAACGTATTGATTTTTAATTTTTAATGGCTGCGTTTTGGCTCTCTGGGACGCCTCTTCCTGGCTGCAGTGGAGCTCCGGGTTAAACAGATGCTCTGGCTAATCAATCCCAGCACTAATGCGAGACGGCGAGCATTGAGTCTGCTCTGCTCGATCAGCACCTACTTTAGCAAACGGGGGGTCTTTTTCTATATCCTCTCTTGTTTCTTTCCTTATCTAGTCAAATGGTTCAGCATGTAAGTATCTCTTCACAGGCCTGCCAACCACGCAGATTGCGTAGGAGCTCTACATTTTAACACTGCAGTATGTTAGTACGAGCTGTCGCTCAAACGTACGTCAGAATAGGCGTCTTCTTAATTCCCCCTAATAAAAACGTCAAATGAGCCAAAGAACATCTGAATCTGTGTACGTTTTTTGAACTCTCAGACCCCATGGAAACCCTTCCCTTCACACCATCTTATACTGGTAATCATTTTCCCTCAATTTTCCCACTTGAAAGATGTGCTGATGCGGCACCTTTGCTCTCTGTCAAGGTAAATGGAGAATATTCTGAGCTCAGCAACGTGAAATGAAATCTATCAATGTACGTGCGATGTAGCTGACATTAGGAACATAGGAAGTCGCTGAAATTTCAGACGCCAAACATTTTTGGCCAAAAATGGTCAAAGGAAGAGAACGGATGGAGAAAATAGGGCCAGAATTTTAATATGCCTAGAGTGACGTGCCAAATCTAGCACTTATTAATCATTTTAATGGTACTGATGATTAGAAAGTGATTATAAAGCTGGTCACCACATGCGAATTTAAACAGCTTGAGTAGCTGCTTGTGTGGGACCAGTTCATGGTTTCTCCGAGAGATATTAGACAAGCAATTTGTATAAAAAACTTTATGTTTTTACTGTTTACTGTATTTTTTACTGCAGCTTCACTCTTTAGCAGGACTACCCATGATTCCTCTCCCAGGGCTGGCAGGTCTGTCTTCATTTACCTTCTATTAAATGCTTTTCTTTTTATATGAAGTACAGAGTTATTTAAGATCAACATCCATCTTCAATATTCATCTTTCTCTCCCTGCGTGAATCTCTGCGTCTCTCTGGCTGCATGGCGAAGGCCGGGAGAGTGTCACAGCCTGATTGCATTATCTCTTACATTACTGCAGGTCTCATTAAGCTGGAGCAGGCTGGAGCAGCTGTGCATCTGGCCTCGCACTGATTCGTTTTCTCTGCCTTTGTGTCTCTTCTGTTCCTTTGATGCTCCGGTTGTGCAATCAAATTATTTTCGGTGGAATCTCTCTGACCTTTCTTTCTCCCGATGCAGGAACTTTACTCCCATATGGTTTCAGGTGCCTGAATTATGGACGAGCCTCGAATATGTAGAAGAATTTACAAAAGAGAAAATGGGCCAGGCCAACTTTCCTGATGCTGTTCTTCTTTCTAAATGGCGAGCGACAATTCCTATTCTCGTTTTATTACGACTCACGATTGTAATGATTTTAGTTCAAAATTGTTTTAAGGAAATATACTCAACACATCTTTTCACAGTTTTTTTTTTCTACAGTCAAGTCATGTGCTGAAGGCTGAATTAATCTTCATTACATGAATTCAAAACTTAAATAAAGCACATTTTCTTGCCACCAGAAGAATTTGGCAAGGAAGCAATAATTGATTGTTCAAGTGTTTAATTGTGGATCAAACGGATCATCAGGCACTTAAATCCCATTCATTTGGTTGCCATTTTTTAAAATGGAGAAAACAAATTCATGTACAAACCCAAAATCTAGATAATAAGGACACTTTGAGACCATTCTGTGTTATTAAAATAAGCTAATTATAGACTCATACAGACTGTTTTACATTATTTCATCTTGGCAAGTTAAAAACCGTTTGATCCATTTGTAAGGGGGAGACAGTGGGAGAGGGAAAGAGAAGGAGCAGAAGAGAGGAATGGTGAGGTGGTGGGAATGAAGCACGTGTGAGGATGAGAGTGGAGAAGAGGTTACGATGCTAGAGGGAAAAAGGAGAGCAGAGATGATAGGATACTGGTAGAATCAGTGGCACTGGCTGAGTTTTTCCTTTGGGCTACAGCTTTAGAGAGACACCTGCGTCTTTCTCCTGCCCACATTCATACCCTAAACCCAGCCAGCTGCCCCCTTTCTCATTCTCTGCCTTTCCCTGGCTGTACTCGATAACTGCATGGATTCATGTTGGCCTTAAATTAACCTTTCCTGCACCTCATCAAAAGAGGTGAATGAGCAAAACATGGCTAATGTGGTAACAAGGATGTTCAAATAATGACATGAGGCTACTACATTTCTGTCCAATTATACATACACTCACTGTCCACTTTAATAGGAACACCTGTACACCCAATCATTTATGCAGTTATCCAATCAGCCAATCATGACACTACAGCCCAGTGCTTAAAATCATGCAGATACAGATAAATTAACAGGAGCTTCAGTTAATGTTCACATCAAGCATCAGATTGGGGAAGAAGTGTGATCTCTGTGACTTTAACTGTGGCATGGTGGTTGGTGCCAGATGGGTTGGTTTGAGTATTTCTGGAACTGCCGATCTCCTGGGATTTTCACACACGACAATCTCTAGAGTTTACACAGATTTGTGCAAAAACAAAAAAACATCCGGTGAGCAGAGGATTTGCAGGCTGAAACACCTTGTTGATGAGAGAGATCAGAGGAGAATGACCAGACTGGTTTGAGCTGACAGGAAGGATAGAGTAGCTTAAATAAACGCTCTTTAAAACCATGGTGAATGGAAAAGCATCTCAGAATGCACAACACATCAACCCTTAAGGTGGAAGAGCTACAACAGCAGGAGACCAGATCAAATTCCACTCCTGTCAGCCAAGAACAAGAAGCAGAGGCTATCATGGGCACAGGCTTTCCAAAACTGCAGACTGAAGACTCGAAAAGGCCAGGTAATATTTCCCCCCCTAATCTTCAACTGTCCAGTTTCTGTGAGTTTGTGCCTATGATAGCCTCAGATTCCTGTTCTTGGCTGACAGGCGTAGAACCTAGTGTGGTCGTCTGATGTTCATCTCATCCAACTCACGGTTTGATGTTTTGTGCATGCTGAGATGCTTTTTTGCTCACCACGGTTGTAAAGAGTGATTATATGAGTTACTATACCCTTCATATCAGCTCTGGCCACTTTCCTCTGACCTATCAGTAAGGCATTTCCACACACACAACTGTTGCTCAACCAATGTTGTTTTTTTTTTTGGTGTACAAACTCTAGAGACTGTTGTGTGTGAAATTTCCAGAAGATCAGCAGTTTCTGAAATACTCAAACGAGCCCACCTGGCACCAACATCCATGCTACGGTTAATGTCACAGAGATCACACTTTTTCCCCATTCTGATGTGTGCTGTGAACATTAACTGAAGCTCTTGATCTGTATCTGCATGATTTTATGCATTGAGCTGCTGCCACATAATTGGCAGATTGGATAATTGCATAAATCATCAGGTGTACAGGTGTACCTATTAAAAGTGTAGTTTAAATGAAGTTACATCCAAATCTCAGTAAGGATTGAATTTATACATATCCTTAAGCTGTAGAGCATTTATTTTACAAATCTACTATTTAATTGTTTCCTGGTCCATGCACCCTTTCATTGTGCTCACTTTTGGTCCAATAAAGCCTTTCATTCTCTGCTTTTGACGGCTTCCCAAAGGAAGGAAAAAACCCTCCAGTCCAGTCCAGTCCGGTCCAGTCCAATATGGGACGGCTGGCTTCATTTGAAAACTGGCTGCTTCCCAGCTCTGCACTAAGGCAAGCAGAAAATTGGTGGGCATCTTGATGCGACACTTGAGTTTGTGTGGCTCCAGTGGCTCGCTGCTCTGGCTTCCAGCTTAAATGTGAGAGATTTTGGCCTTCTGCCTAGACAGCCAGCACCTTATGCTGCGCTAACACCGGCTGCAATTTTTCGCCTCATGTCGCTCAAATCTCTCTACACTGGTAGCTTGTGGATGTTCCTATATGTAGTTTACTACTGGTTACCATGGTTTCACAAGCAGCATCAGAGGAGTACGACATCCACGCACAAGAACGCTACAGAATGTACATAAAACCACCCATTTGATCAGATGACTTCCACTAAAAAATAAAATTCTGGAGGGCAATACCTGTGCAATAAATGCATGTAGTGCATCACTGTCTACTAGTCACAATGACACATTTTTGGGATTTATTTTTTCATGATTTCGGCTTCCTTTGCTACACGCTTAAAGAAATTAATGTATCAAAATTGAATGGCAAAAAACCCTGCTGTGATTATAAATGAATACATAGAACCAAAAAAAAAAAAATGGTTGCTTTCCATACTCTCGCCGGAAATTGCCTGCTTTCATTGAAAATGAATAACTTCTGACTGCTTTGCCATGGTGTGTTGCTCCTGGTGTAGGGCTGGGTTATGCTCATTTCCTTCAGTGTGTGTGTAGGAACTCCATAAGCCTTAACACTAGCTGCCCATACCTCCATTAATGCTGCATGAATTTTTTATGCTACTGAGAAAGCCTCATTAGATGGCATGGTAGTCTCACATAATAGTTGAAAATTCAGAGGATCTGAAGCTATTTCTGTCAATGGCCTAGTGTTATGAGGAAATACGGCTCATGTGCAAGGCTCATGATCAAAAGGAAGAGCGTACGGCCTTGCCTTTATCTGTCAATCATGGCCGCACTGTTCATTCCACCTCACATTCCCTTCATTTTTATATATGATTCCTCCTTTTTCTTAGTACACACACAGTGCTGCATCTGCCACACTAGCAGTGAGGGACCTCTCTCTGTTAAAGTAAAGGTGACCTTGCTAGAGGTGCATTGGGGAATCTTTGCTTTACACAGCACTGCTCGCAGCACAAGATTATCTGCGTGCTGTGTTTTAGTTTCTCTCCGTGCATTCAGACCGCTGGGCTGTAGCTACAGCATCTGCATGTACACGTGTTTGTGTGTGTGTGTGTGTGTGTGAATATTAAATTTTGTCTGTGCGTGCACTTGGCTTAAGCTGTGTCAGCTCCAGGTGCTCTGTTGACATGGCTGCAGGTAGTTGGCAGGTAGCAGAACGCTGGTGCACCTGTGCAGCTTCTCTCTGCCATGTTCCACTAACTCACGCTTCTCACACAGCCACACACAAACACACACACACACACACAGTAGCTAGCTTTATTTCACCCACTTGACAAGAACATATGCACTGCTATTTCAGAAGTTTGTATTTAAAGGTACAGTTTGCAATTTTTAATATTGCTTCTAAACCTTTCATAATAAGGTATCTAATAATAATTTCAGTTCAAATATCCCAAAGAAAAAATTGAGGCGTTCAATATTGGGACTAAACTCCGCCCACCCGGCTCTGGAACAGAGCTGTTCGGTTCATTCCTTAACAGGAATATATGAGGCATATATGTGTTGCATTCCAATTAATTTGGAAGTCTTAAGAGCTTGAAATTATGTAATTTTCAACTTCCATGAGTTGAAACTGCAGACTGGGGAAAGAACCGTGACATCTTTTGTTAGCTACAATGTATGCAGCTAACAATAGTGATGAGCGAAATACAATATATACCTCCTCAAAACAGAGAACTGTATAGTTAGTGTTATAGATTTAACAAACAAATATGTCTTTATATTGATTAATCTAAAGCAGATAATGGTATATGCAGCACGACTCATTGAAAAGTTAAGAAGTGATACCTTGGTTACTGTTCCTGTGAGCAGCCATGTTGATTTGAGATCATGTACAGTTGAGCAGAACTAATTATTCTGAGTTGGAGCCTTGTTACTATTCGCCTGAACCCTTGTTGGACATAGCAAGGAGCTAGAATGAATGTTGTACTGTATAGCAAAACATTTGCATTTATAGTTCCCTCTTTTTAAGCCATTAGGGTAATATTTGTTCATTGTAGCAAGGTATTAAAAGCTGTGCAAAGAGCCTGCGAGGAAGGGGTGGGAGTCAGTAGAAGGGAAAAAGTGCTGACTGCAGCTCCGTGTTCCTGAGAGGATGAGACGTGCTCCTGAACACACACACACACACACACACACACACACACACACACACACACACACACACACAGACACACACAGACACACACACACAGGCCCTGAAGTGAGGCTGAAGTTGTGCTAATCTAATCTCAGTGTCCTCATGTTCCTGCAGCTGCTCCTCTCTTTCCTACTACTGAGAGACTTTTTCCCTTCATTAACACTCCTTTCTCTAACAGCTCCCTCTTCTGCTCGCTCTTCTACCCACACACTCCTCTTTTTCTTTACTAGTCTCCTCTTTG
Organism: Notoglanidium macrostoma; assembly: GCA_030068235.1. Classification (NCBI taxonomy): domain Eukaryota; kingdom Metazoa; phylum Chordata; class Actinopteri; order Siluriformes; family Auchenoglanididae; genus Notoglanidium; species Notoglanidium macrostoma. Next base: position 10,065,242 of record JAQQZR010000039.1, on the reverse strand, counting down.
ACTCTCTTCCATTGATTTGTAATGCTCTATTGATTTTCCAATTCCTCTGAATATAACAAAAAAGGTGTTATTTTTGCTTTTAATTTCTGCCTCTCTCATGTTTTACCATATCTGTTAATAGCAATGTAAAATCCAGGTTCATTGGGTTGGCCACTTTCCCTTCCTGTATATCAAAATCATTACAAGCAATAGTACATCTCATCACAGGAAAACAATTTCATTATTGATTAAAATCTGCACTGCTGTGTCTGTTTTCATAAGACAGCACACACATCACTGATATGCGACTTGACTGAATAATTAGCTGGAGCAGCCATTTAATGCATGCTATCAATTTTAATGCTAAAGTGACAGACAAGTATTAGAAGATACTTAATCTGCTAGCGGTGTTTTACAAGTCTTATGGTTTATGCTGTTGTGAGCAACACCTTACAAATACCTGTGCAAATGCACCTTGTACATGTGAGCTCCAGATTATTTATTATATTCTGACATGTCATTACATTAAAACAAAGCAGTGGCAAAATTAAGGTATGACTAACTGCATGGCCGGTTTCTTTTGTCTACATGAGAAAATCCTGCTGTTGTATCAGCAACTCCTACACTAAATAAATAGTTAATCTACCACAATGTTTCCTGTAGCACTGTGCTCTCCGTACTGTTTAGGAGTTGTCCATGTACTGTACTGTTATAATAGTTAAAAAGGAGAAAATTACCACAATGTTTATATGTCAACTATCTATCTATCTATCTATATACACTCAGTGGCCACTTTAATAGGACCATTTGTACACCTGCTTGTTCATGCAATTATGCAATCAGCCAGTCAAGTGGCAGCAGCGTAATGCATAACATTTTGTAACTACATATCAAATGCATCACAGGCTGCTTTGAATATATCAGAAACTGCTGATCTCCTGGGATGTTCACATACAACAGCCTCCAAGATTACCCAGAATGGTGTGAGAAAAAAACCCAAAACATCCAGTGAGTGGTAGTTCTGCAGGTGGAAACACTTTGTTGATGAGAAACGTCTAGACTGGTTTGAACTCACAGGAAGGCTATGGTAACTCAAATAACCACTCTTTACAACCTTGGTGACCACTCTTTACAATCTGAGGCTATAGTGGGCACAGGCTCAGCGAAACTGGGCGGCTGAAGATTTGAAAAAGACCTGGTGATGTTCGACTGTTCAGTTTCTGTCATCCTGGGACCACTGTAGCCCCCATTTCCTGTTCTTGGCTGACAGGAACAAAACCCAAGTTGGTATTCTGCTGTTGTAGCCCATACACCTTAAGTTCTTTTGTGCTTTGAGATGCTTTTCTGCTCACCATGGTTTTAAAGAGTGGTTATTTACAGGCAGGTGTTCCTATTAAAGTGGCCAGTGAGTGTATAATCCCTTAATAAAATGCATTTTGAGATGGTAAAGGTCTTAATTACCCAAAGCTCCTCCTGTATTCCAGTCATAATCTTTTCCTGTGCGATCTTTTCTTTTTTTCTTTGGATAAAAACAACACTGAAAGATGTCTTTGTTTCTGAATTATGGGTCAGAATATACAGGAGGGTATTGAGGCAAAGCGTCTATGGTAGCAGGAAAACAAAGAGCTAATGGAGTCTCATGGCTGAGGATATAACTCCCCTGCAGAATCGCCACAAAAGCACAAAATGTGGCATGAATTCAAAACAGAAAATTAATCTTCTACTTGTGGGCTACAGTTTAATTGAAAATGTCCATAGACGGCAATCGATGCTTATACAGAATGTTCCAGAAATTTATATATAGCGTTGTCCATGCAGTGCTCTGCAGCTCACTGGTGTTGCCACGCTGGGTGTGTAAGGACGCAAAGCCGTTTTTTAACTCTCCACTAAACTCTCCACTCTTTTTTAAACTCTCCAGTGTAAATAATTCACTAAAGTTTGGAAGTGCTTGTTGGTGTTGTGCATTTCACTTATTACTTAAACTCAGATAGTTAAGACAATAAATCTGCTGCACAAAAATGAAAGCAGACGAAATGGGGGGAGCACAGCGGGAAAACATTTCACTGACATTGTCTTGACATTGTGTATGTGACGTAGAACACTTAAAAAAAGAAAGCGAAGGAAATTACAAAAACACATTTGCTCCGAGGTAAGAAAACAACATGCACTGGGTCTGTTCCTAACACTGATCACGCTAACTCTGGCTGACAGCGGGATATCTACAGCCACAGAGAGATCTCTAAGGGCAAGACTTCACACAATACCATACCTTTCTGAAATGCCAGCAATATTGTATCTATGGTTACTGTTTTGATCAAGATGATTTTTTGTGTCGTACCGTTTGCCCTTTCTCTGTCAGGCTGCATTGTGGGAATATCCATGCGGTACAGAGCAGAAAGCCTCAACTTCCCTGAACTTTGGCCCTGTGCCGCCAGCGTTCAGAGGCTAGAACTGTCTTTGACATTTATACTAACTGTCACTTTCTTTTCTTATATTTCTGGTTTTTGCTCTTTTTTTAAATTCCCTCTGTTCCCAGAGCAACTGAGAACATTTCACTTTTCAAACTGTTCAAATTGAGATTAGCACGCCGCTGTAATGACTGAGCAAACCGGGTGCTAATTCTTTCATCCCCGCGTACCAGAGATAGACATTTTGTCACTTAAATTCATACTCACAGACATTCAATACATGCTGCTGTCATACGAATAAATGACCTTGAGATGTCCTTTCTTGCCCTGCGGCAGGTGAGCTTACGAGCAGCTAGCGCTGATAGCTTGCGGTAAGAGCTCGTCTGCTGCTGCCTATGCCACCTTTGCTGTCTTTTCCTGGGGTGCAAAATGTAGATCAGAGAAAATGTGCAGTTTGTGCACAGTCTCAGGAGAGGCTGCCACTCAAATCTAAACGTCTGTATGAATACCAAAACGCATGGGGGAGGGATGAAGGGAGTGGGACGGAGAGAAACAGAGAGGACTGCGAGGAGGTGAACGAGTCAAAGAAAGCCAGAGAAAGAGAGGAAGAGAGATGGACAGGGGCTGGGGAAGAAGGGAAGAGATGGACCGAGATAGTGCAGAGGAAAAAGGAGAGCAGCAGGCAGAAATAAAAGGAAATCTTCCTTCCACATGTGACGATGAGTGCTGAATGATAATCAGCCTTAGGGACGGTGTTGTGTGGAATACGGATTTAGTGAGGCAGCAGTAGGTGAAACCATCCAAGAACCATGGCTTTGCATGTCAACTGTGTATATTCTGTGTGTGTGTGTGTTTGTGTAAGAGATGGAGAGAGAGAGAGAGAGAGAGAGAGAGAGAGAGAGAGAGAGAGAGAGAGAGAGAGAGAGAGAGAGAGAGAG
>JAQQZR010000039.1:10021493-10048659 GCA_030068235.1 Notoglanidium macrostoma | reverse complement strand
CCTATGCACGGTCACAATGAATAGCAGAGTGGCAAGTGATGCTCTTGATGTTCGATTTAAAAACAGCTAACCTACAGTTGCTAATCAGTGGCCAAGCCAGTTAGCCACCTGCCGTTAATTTTCTGTTGCTATTTAGTAAACACGGACCCTGTGTCAGCTCAGCCCACTGCAGCTGCTGATGTCTCTGATGATGATGAGCCTTAAATGTATTGAATGTGTCATATCCCACCTGCTGGCCCCATTCACACACATTACATCTAAAGAGTTTGCCTTAACAATCTGCCCACTCCCTTTTGGACCAATGACTATCACTATCCACTGACAGTATTTCCATTTCACATGTGCATAAAGTGATTTAGTAAGCATTTAGGAAAAGAAAGAAGAAAAAAAAAACACAGTACACATATCACTTTTACAAAAACAATTCAAATTTCATCCCGAGTCTTCAAAGTCTACAGTACCACTTCCATTTCCAGCCTTTCTGTCTGAAAGTGACAGTGGCTTCAGTTCTTGTTTCATTGCCCAACATAGTAGTAAACTTTTTCTGCCAGCTCAACCAGCATAACTGTCACCTCCTCGCCAAGGCCCCACAACCCCTTATCAATTTATCATGACAGCTTTAGTACACAACTGCCATGCTTACGTCTCTGGTGTGTATCACGCCGCTGAACCTGGCCTTGGTTCACCTAAACCAATCACACGCTCCTCAGATGTGCGGAGTAAAGCAGAGCGAGATGTTGAAAGCATACGGGGAAAATTCCTGTGCCTCCAAAAGAACATTCATTTGTCATCATTTGTTCAGAGCTGCGGTGTTATAACTACACATTTATAATCCTTAACGGATGGGCTTTCTATTGAAACCCAAGATTTATCGAATAATCATTTGAAAGATAGCAGGTTATTTTAGTCTGTTAAAGAGGTCTGTTCTGAGGATTGTCTTGCCTGAATGAATGTCATAGTGATAAATCTGTGAGCAGAGGGCATCTTCTTTCAGTCGCTTTCTGTGAGAGGTGATAGCGAGTGAAATTCGCCTTCTCTGTTCATTATCGCGGTGTGTGGTGTGCGAGGCTGGTGGCTGAGAGTTGGGACGCTTGGCTGTTGGATGGCCTTTGCTATGTTTGATCCTGGTCGGTGGCTCTACAGTGTGACGAGGAGGACCGCTGTGGTCCATCTGGCCAAGGTTTTAATCAGTGCTTCCCTTCAGAGGAGGGAGCTCACACTAACTGCATTTATACTGCACCAATCTTTTGCAAACTATCATTTAGCACACGCACGCCTATAATAACGGTCTCAGCCGTGAGACAATTAATAAAGAGCTGCGCTTTATTTTTCTTACTTTGCATGCGATATCAGTACTGAGAGAATGGGAATTAATTGTTTGTGTTTGGTACATAGTAATAGTGCACTCGACTGTTTTGCTATGACCTTCTGATCTCCGGAGTGAAATTAAATGGAAATTCAAGCTGTATCCGACCGTGTCTCCGCTCTCCTGCCTCCTGCCCATCTCTGCTTGTTTGTACATCCTCTATCACCTTGTCATGTCAAGCTCTGGAAAAAGCAGCATTAGTAATTCTCCACCTCCACCTCCCCTCTCCCTCCATACCCACCCCCATCACTGCTGCTAGCCTCCAAAAAAAAAAGTCTACGCTCATAGAGAGAGAGACAGAAAGTCACTGTAGCTCTAGAAAGAATGCCTTAAGGATTAATTATCATTTGTAACTTTTCTCTTTGCCCCGGCATCAAATGGGGTTATTTCGCAGAGCAGCTATTGATGTTTTGGACAGCCTGTACTGTGGAGCATTTAGAGCTGAATGCTGCTGTTAGAGAGACTGCATTATTAATGTGAAGAGAGTGCTAGCAGGGACTAACGGCTCCTCGGGGCTGCGAAGAGGACGATTAAGGGAAGCAACACCACGCCTCTGAGGCCTTCCGCAGCAGCCGATGCATGCCACAGACATCCATCATTTATTCACGACGGCAACCGCTTCCAACGCCCACTCCCCCACCCACCCAAACAATTAGCAGATCGATAAAAAGTATGGACTAAGAATCTATCAATTTAGTGGAAGCAGCGTCGTTTGTCAGCGTGTCAGCTCTCGTGAGCAGCCTATCATTCAGGCTCTGGCCACATTTATCACTTTATCATCAACCTATGAGTCATAGCAGCTTCACTCATCCAGCTCTGAGATGGCTGTCTGATTATAAAAGGTGATTAGTCTACAAAAGCAGCTGTATCGATCAGTTCAGATTTTGTGGCTTTCAGTCAGAAACAGAGTATTTTAGTTTTCTTGTTATCCTGCATTTTGAGTCATGCCCAAATCCAAAGCAGTGGTCTGAACTGCAAAAGTCAGATAATACAGCCTTTGTTTCAGTCTAGGCTGAGAGAGAGCGTGAGAGAGAGATTGATTAATGAGAGGCTGATTTTCTATACAGTGCAGCCCTTTTGCCTAGCTTGTCTTCAATTAGCAAAAAAATGTTAATTACAGTACTCAGGGTAAAAATGGCTAGTAGGCATTCACACACACACACGTCCTGTTTCACTTTTCATTATTTCTCATTATGATCCACTCTTTTAGCTGAGCGAAAATGATTGTAAAATAGGTAGAAGACAATAAATAATCACAAATAATCAATTTCATTAGGTGTACATTCTCAGGGAACAATGTCACACCGGGGTTGCTGGATTAACTAAGAACAGTAATTACGTATGAACAAAAACAAGAGCGAGAAAAAAACCTACACAAACAAACAAACAAAAAAACCACCTGAATTTTAAATAGCAATTTACAATTTGCACACTGGAGTATTGGTGCTACAAAAGCAATTCCTTTTTTTGTACATTTTCTCATTGTGTACTGTATGTTTGGACGACGGTGTTATATCACGGAGCTTCACTCATCACTGATTTTACCTTTATTATCTTCATTTTCATCATAGTAGTCACAGCTGAAAATACTACATGGTGTGTGCGTCTGTTGAGAGCCACGAGGAGTAGCTTCTGCCCACCCACTGCCCTCCTGTTGCTGCTGAAATCACAGGCTTTTTTCTTCCAGGTCAAGGTACCTGCATACACCACGCTGACCCCTCTCTCAGTCACTGCTCCCTTTGTTTTCTTTTCAAAGAGTGAAGGGGGGGCTGTCTAATTCAAAGCTTTTTTCTGAAATCCAGACATCTCCCTTTCGTCCTCATTGACAGCACCCGGATAGCGCTATGGCGAGGCAAAGAGTGGGAAAATGATAGCGAGTCAGTGTTTTGAGCAATAATCTGCTGCTCTGCGATTCATCATTGGATAATTTCAGGTTCTTTCTCCAATTAATGCTCCACAGAGGGCCGTAGCTCCAGTACATGCCACCTGTCTTCCCCAGGAAATAGGAGCCGAGGCTGAACCGGAGTGGGCTGCTCTGATTCTCACACCGCCTGACTGGACACATGCTCCCCACCTCTCACTAACCTCTTCAAGCTCAGCATGTCTCTTCGTCTAACAGAACTGGCACTCTCATTTTATCCCACCCCTTTTTTTAAAGATGCTTTGTAATTTAGAATAGCAACCTCTTAACTATTTTACCATCACTAGCTAAGTGTATCTTCTGAATTATAGAAGCTCCTGTGTACTTTTGCGTCTCTGTTCCAGCACTAGTCCAAACCCTGTCTGTGTGCTGTCCAACAGACCTTCACCAGCTCTGAAGGCAACTTCCTGTCTTTCAGCGTAATTGGAAGAAGAGAGGATAAATCGTTTATGGAGGAGACTGAGCGGTCAGCTGATGTCACTGATACTGTCTTGAGAAGAACGGAAGGAATCATTACTTTGTAGTTTGATTTTAGGGATTAGGTTCTCTATTTTTTCTTAGTTATTTCACAACACGATCCATTCACTCCATATTTGATGTCTTAATATAGAACACTAAATCCTTAAGTAATGCTTAAACTGTATTGGAATGCAGGTCTATGTGATGCGAATAATAGGGACTACTTTAATGCCGTTTCACGGCTCTGGAGTTGCTGTTCACCTGCCTGTGAATTTCACACTTGTGTGTGTGTGTGTGTGTGTGTGTGTGTGTGTGTGTGTGTGTGTGTGTGTAGTGACCTGAGGTTGACCTACAGCTTTAATAGTTGCTTCTCGAGCCTGTCATTGAAAATCAAGGTGAGCTTTGTCAGTGTTTTAGCCCTAACTAGATGTCACATGTTGCAGTATTTTTAATAAAAAAAAGCAAAATCAAGTATAATAAAGATCGTTCAGCTTTTCAGAAATTAATGAATTAAATAAAGGATAATGGCATAATGCTGACGGGAACGAGGGAGATTAAACTGCAATGAAATGGCTTCTAAAATCTGAAAAATAAAAACTGTATTTTGATGCAGGAATGTGATCGAGCGCAATCTACCGCTATTGTGCTGGAACGCTGGCGTAGTTGATGAGTCTGCTTGCCTGGATGCTTTGCCTCTATGGCACATAGAAATGCATACACATACACACACGTGCGCACACACACTCATTGCGGCTTTGTGCCCAACAGAATGCCGCACCTGGTCGTGGATCAGTGGGCCTGGGGTTGAGCAGCACAAATGAACTAATTTCCTGGGCTACATTAAGCAGAGAAACAGTGCAATCACAGCAGGAGGAGCCGCTCGGCCCGGCAGATGGGCCGAGCTAATCACTGTTGTGAAATAGAGCTGACCCTGCCTGTCTCGAACACTGCCAACAGACATTTGCCAATCGCTCCACAATTCCCCCACCTCACCGCTTGCCTCTCTGCTCCTTCAAATGAGTTTAGGGGAAATCATAACCTCCTCAAAATGGTTGAAAATGAAGTTAGAAAAAAACACCCGCTGAGATGGAACAGCTATTAAAGAGCACCGTGTGTGCGTGAATGAATTTCCTCATCAGAATCGCATGCTTCTTCGAAACACACATGCAGTTTGTTTTCTATCTGTAGCGTTGTCTGGCCTCTCGCTCAGCCGCTCGCCTTTGGCACCGTGTTTGCATCATGACACATTTCCCATTACTGGCTCTTTCCGCTCTTTCGGAAACATTTGCCTTTCCATGTAGAATATCTACCAGTGCTGGGAATCAAACTATGCTCAATGTAGCACAGCATGCCGAGCACCGGTCATGTGTCACCAGCTCACCATCCAAAAAAACTCAGTATTTGTTCCTCCTGATCGAATGCCATTTCAGTTTTTCGCCAGCTTTCAGAGAAATGGTGAGCTGGGATGGCACAGTGTTCTAATGCGGCAGCCATTAGCTGCTGCGCTAATGAACTGCTTTTTGCTCAAACACTGTATATTAATGGCAGCTTCATTATCATGATGCACTTGTGATTTATTGATTCTTTCAATGCTCCATTCATTTTAATAATTACACGCTCTCTGGTTTACCCTGGTTGATGGAGGTAAAAAAATTGTACGAAAATTCTGGCTTTATATATCATTGATATTAAAATTTAACAATGTTATACAATATAATTATGTACACGGTGGAAGTGTGTATATAAAATATTTCATTTCATCCTTTTTTCACATGCTCTCTGAACACACTCTAATGCATATAAAAAGCCTGTGCATTAATTTGCTGAAAATATGTGTCTGCTCCATGAAGCGCGCTTGCAGATAGCCTCTTACCTCCTGCCTCACACTGTTCTAATGTATGCAAATGATCTGGCTTCACTTAATGAAGGTACCATTAATCACAGTAACGATGGTCTGTTTTAACCCGCTTAATTATCTGAACCGTGTTTAAATATAAGAATCGTGGCTTGTGTATGATTTTTTTTCTCGCCGAGCTGATGCTCAGCTTAGCATGTCTGACTGCATGGTCACGTTCTTAGCACCTAAACAATAAATCACACCTGCGGTTTAAAACAGACTCATTTCATACATTATGAATGTTCTGGATATTCTGGAGTTCTCAGTGCTTTGTGTGCACCGGTGTTCAACAACGAATGAATGAACAGGAAGCAAATGCGTTCTAATCATTTTATTGGATTTCGGTATGCTCCATCTGCGTACTAATTTCAGATAATAGAAAGTATTTTTTTCTTTCTGCCCATTCCCCAAGTGAAGACATAAATCAAGCCAAGCATTCTCTTACTTTTACTAATTTATGATGTAGTGATTGAGCTGGAAATGCTTGGCTTGCTTTCCTCAGCAAAATGAGAATTCATAAACCCATGGAAAGAAACATTAGAGGATGATTTTTATTGAAACTGTGTCTTTTTTTTTGGTTGGTTGATTTTATTTCAGTTTAATTGACTTATTTCTTCAAACTAAAGGGAGAAAAAAACCATTAAAAACAATAATAACTGAATCATTCTGCTGTGTTCATGAAACACAACACTGCTCACATGCACACAAGGGTTTTCTAGTAAGGATCTCAGTATCTGCTGTCTCTGGTAAAGACAGCTTAGCTGTTTCTTTAGCCAAAGACATGTCAGGCCATCGCAGTGCGTGTGTGCGTGTGTGTGTGTGTTGGCTGAGGAGCTCCAGCACAGTCACTAGTGCGGTGTTTTGTGTGAGAAAGTGCTGCGGCTTCAGGCAGGCTGATCCTGTTTTGTGGGGGAAAACGGAACGAGAGCCCATCACAGATTAGACACCCACAGCTTCATGTCGATTTAATGCACCGAGTCAGGGATTTACTTTTAATCGACCGTCGCATACCGTACCAGTCTGTCATGGCTTTCCTGCACTGCACGGAATTTCTTTTACCTCAATCAGATCTGCTCTCATACCAGGAACACTACATCAGTGCACTGCCATATTACTCGACTAACAGAAAATACGAGGCTATTTTATCACACATTGTAGTGTTTATTTGGTGCAAATGAAAATCTGATGAAAATAGCAAGTGACCTGTTGTAGTGTTGTGAATTCTTTTACAATTCTGTATCGGATTATTATATGCGTCAGAATGCCATGACCATTTGCTGGTTTGAAGGAAAATTGAATAACTGACCTTTTTTCATTCGATTTTTTTCAAGCCAAACTTGTCATACAGCGAAATAGTCAGCTATTATATATCTGCTCGTGTACCTTTCAAAAAGAAAAAAAAGAAACAGAGCCTAATGTACTTCCGTAATGAACATATGAACGTCTGTGCATTATGAAATGCCATCCCACAATGCAGCATGCTGAAACACTTTCACATCAACAAACTGCCTGACTCTAAAAGGGTTTAGTGCACAAAGATGGCTCACTGGAAAAAAAAAAAAAAAAAGTTTAGAAATTCAAGGACATGTCTTACGCAATCCACTTACGCTTCACCTACAAGCAACCTTTCATATCCCAATACAACTAGTTGCATGCATACATAAACACACCCACGCAAACATGCTTTCAATTTCACACAGAAAGTATAAACACACACCGCATGCACAAAGTAGTCAGTAGTTGTTCCCTCTGTTTCTGTCACTGCTGTTAATGTTAGTGATATAAATAGGCATTGCACAAGAAAGCATGAAAACAGTTGCTAATAAAGCCTCAGGGCTGCACTCATTTGCCTAAATTGAGTAACTATTATAATACTTCCTTTTTTTTTGGTTGTTGTTTTTGTTTTCTTTCATTCTCTGACACACACTCATCTGTCTATCCTCTTACCCCCAGTGACCTGGCCCCCGGCTGGCTGGATGGATCGTGGGGTAAAAGCAGGGAGCCCATGCCTGGGACGGAGCCTTCAGCCTGGGCTAGTGCCGAGTACTGGGAGTACCTTACCATCATCTTCAGATACTGCTTGCAAGGTGCACGATCACACACAGGACGAGACAAAGAAACAAAAGAGGGGAAAGGGAAAGAGGAAAAAAATAGAATGGTAAAAAGAGAGGGAGCAAAAAGAAAGAAGGATATAGATGAGAGGACAGAGTGAGAAGGGTGGACAGCTACAGCGATAGGCAGCCGTGTGCTCGCGTTCACGCTCGTGCTAGCACGTTCGTACACACACGCGCACACAGATACACACAAACACACACCCACACACGCGCAAACACATGCACACACAGTGTGAGCCCCAGATGGGCGAATCATCAAGCAAGCTCAGCAGTTAGAACCATCTTGCTTTGAGTAAATGAGAAAATGGAATGATTGTGTGCGTGCATGTGTGTGTGTGTGTGTGTGTGTGTGAGTGGTGGGGGAGAGACAGCGAGTCTAGGTTCTCATCCATTACGGAGAGCGGTGCGGCTCTCTCCATCCTCAAACAGCCCTGGATCTAAACCTACTACACACTCACTCGGTCCCTGGACATGAAGCTAACCCCTTTGCAGCTGCCACGTTCTATAAGCATGGGTACGTTAATACAACACAGACAAACAGAACGGCACACCCGAGGGGATGGTTGGCGACATACACACTCACACACTGAGAGAAGCGAGGTGAAGGAAGAAGCAAATCGCATGGCTTTACCTCATTGCTCAACAAGGCGGCGTTCAGGGTTCGGCTGATTTCGAACATCTTGGTTATCAGCGACTGTTTCTTTTTTGTCCTCTGTGTACTTGCTCTAGTGGCTGTCCGTCAGTGGAAGTCTCCCTTCCTTTTTCACTGTGTCTACCGGAAACGGGGAACGGTCCCAGCGAAAGAAAAAGGAAACGAATTTAAAAAAAAAAAGGAGAAAGGGAGGGAAAAAAAATCCTCTAAGTGGACTGTTTTGCTTGGATGTGTTTTGTCCGCTTTCACGCCCTGTTTTTGGTGCACCTCGGTTAAATGTGCAGCTCGTGCCCTGGCTCACGGCACACAACTGAAGAGTCAATATATATATTTTTTTATCTCCCCAGAGTCAGCACATTAAAACAAGCAGCCGGTCTGGCGGGCTTCTTTCCTTATCTGTCCCCCGCACACTCACTCGCACAATGCGCTCCGATCCACACACTGCTCTCTAGCAGATTACTCCGTCCCAAAACATAGCTCTTAGTTTAAACTCCTCTCTCTCTCTAGCTCCCCCTCGACCCTATCCCTCTCTTTCTCTCTCCTTCTTCTCCCTCCCTTCCCGTCTCTCAATTTCTCTCTCGGTCTCTCTCTGCCTTTCTCTCTCTCCTCCCCCCTCCTCCCTCACCCACTCTCTCTCTCTCCATCTCTCTTTGGCGATCACGCTCTCCTGCAGCTACAGTTCGCAGTGTTACCACAAGGTGAGAAGACTGTTCTAACAAATGTAACATGGGCACATCTGCTTTCCTGCCGGTGCCTTGCTCCCGAGCGTCGGGCTCGGCTCAGTGCTCCTGCTGCTCTGAGGGTGCGCAAGATGCTTGGCCCACTCTCGACTCCATTTTCATCTATCCGCCTCGCTTCGACTACATTTGATCTGCGCAGAATTGGCACTCTGCGTTAATGCAGCAAGAACATTAACAACACTCTGACCGCCAGAACCATGCCTCAGAGGTCCTTAGGCATCAATCGAAAAAAGAAATATTCCTGCAAAAATGTAGACGTGTATGAAGTGGTGTGAAGTGCAAGTTTATATTCACTTCTGATTCAGGGTGTATTAACACAAGGCTGAAATCACATAATGCAGCTCTACTGATGCTGGAATGACTTCAGCGAAATTTTGTGGGCATTTGGTTTATATGTTGGAAGTGAGAATTTAAAGACAACGGCTTGAAAACAACAAATCCTAAAAGAATAGCCCCAAATCGAAATAAAATAATGACCTTCTGCATTAGTATTCAGCATTATTTGTCGACTGACCATGCTTTTTATACTAGCTTTAATTCAGACATATTAACCAATAAAATATTAATACTAACGTTACCTCATGCAAAAAGAATGCATACAATGGAAATATCTCACATTTTGCAAGTGGTAGATTAAACTAAACTGAATCTGAAAAGCAGTGTGTTGCAGTAAAGCTTACTAGTAGCTCAATGTGAATAACATGTTTTTCTCGATCGTGAACTTTAATAAAATAAAATAATAAAATTTTAAACTCTAATTTTATTAGTGGCAAAATGACAAACAATATACATTAAAATCAAAAGTACAATTAGAATCTAAAATGGATATACTACGAGTGACCTATTTGTGAATAAACATGTCTCTACTCTTTATCTATTAGTAAGTGCATTGCGTTCATGTATACTATATGGAAATATTCCTTTTGAGCTTTGTTTCACTGCCTTTATTAGCTGTTTTTTATGAGGCTGATGCATGCTCTTACACTGTGAGTATAAAGAAATGACCTCATGTTAATGTGATTTGGTCATTATCCCAAAATATCGATGACGATGATGATGAGGTCAGACTTTATTTACAGATGCAGCATGATGATCTAATACTGAGCAGTTACTAAGAGATTGCATGACCCATAAAAAAAATCTGTAAAAATGGAAACAGTTTTAGTATCTACATAGAATGGTCTGATTTTTTTATTTTATTTAAACAAGAAGCCTAGATTTGTAAGGTGGCCTAAAATTGATAGTGGGTGTGAGTGCACCCGGCTTGGTGAGTTTCTTGCTGCGTATAGTGCAGCATGCTTTGGTCTCCATGCCACAGGAGAGGCAAGTGTCCAGTTAATAGCAGCCTAGTGACACCAGCCCATCTGTTAGGGTGGACTGCAGCCAATGGGAAGACAGGGAAAGCGAGGGGGGCACAGTGCCATGTTCTTCTAATGGAGCTGTTTTTTTGTTGTTGTTATTTCTGTCTGTTTCAGTATGCGTGCATGAAAGTGTATGGATGTGTATATGTGCACATGTGTACCAGAATTGGTTGCCACATGAATCGTGGAGTCTGCTGCTTGATTTCAATGTCAGCTGTCTCTCATCCCCGCTCTTCTGTCCGCTCCGGTCCCTGGAGGCATCTGATTGCTGTCGCCATAGTGACTCTATGTGTCTTCCTGAAGCCTGCTCGAAGCCTGGTGTCCCCTGCGGACGGCGTTCTCCATGCATGACCTGCTGTTTGCACAGTGGCTACATGCACGCTGTCCCAAAATGGTCCCGTTAAAAAGGGTTTCCCTGTACACTACCAAAAACATGGAGTTCCCAGAGGAAACACACGCACACTCACACACAGACATACACACATACACAGATGATAATATTAACGTGATTCTTTTCTTGTGTGTCTTCCAATATATGTTGGACTTCACATGAAAAACTCTGTTAAACATTCAGTAAGCTTTTGTCTCAATATAATGAGATATTGGTGAGTTGAGTGAAATATGAAATAGCTTTACAGCTGATTTTGATGTGAAAAGATATCGCCTCTCAGGAGAACCAATTAAAAAAATGTGAGGCTCAAGAAGTGGACCGTACTTTTCTTGTGCATAGTTTGAACTTTGCTCATGAATTGCGTGATTGATGTGTTGATTAAATTATCTGTTCAGTGATGACAGGAACGGCGCAGTGGTGAGAGATGAGGAAGAAAAGGCAGATTCTGCTCCTGCAGGCACATCATAATTGTCAAAAGAATACCCGCAGAGATTCAGCATGCTCTGAAACACTCTTCTGTGCTTGAGTAGGCTGGCAACTTATAGTACTTGAACGTTCACTGGGGACACAAGAACAAAAAGAATTCGAATTTGCACATATTTCAATCACTTGACATTCCTTATACAAATCAACCACCTTATCAAATGCATACATATTTATGGGACCATCGGACTGATGGCAGGAAATGACAACACGTGACGAACAGCTATTCCATTTTCAGTTCTAGCAAGATATCGTCCGACTATCCGGTTAGAAAACATTTGGTCCACGCTCGCTGCTTTGTTCCAATAGTCTGCTATACAATATAATCAAGGCTAAAAAATGTTTTGTTTGAGTAGCTTGTCTCCTTGTCTACTTCTAGCAGGCAGCTAGCCATCATGGGATTTAGCAGCAGAGCAAGTTTGAGGTTGTGCCTTCCTGAGATGCAGTTTTACAGGCAATCATTTAAAGACTAAATTAAAATTAAGGAAAAAAAAGCAGGCACATTAATAGAACATGAATAGGGTCTGGCTTGATTGTGCTTGATGGCACACAGTCTCTAGACTATGCTTCAATTGTCCAGGAATTCATATAAGAGACAGACAGTAGCCTATCGGTCATGAGGGACATGGCAATTTTGAAAGGAACAGCTGATGATGGCAATTTCAGTAGCCTTTTTCCCCCCGTCACAGTATGTCAGGAAAGAAATATTAAGTGGAAAGTATTTAAACTTGACAGTGACTTCTTTTCTTGTGGGAAGTTTGGTGTTTTCTACGATATATCTTATTTACAAATGGAAAAGATTTAGGCTACATCCCTAAGTGCATATTACAGAACCACCAGAATAGCAGTGGCATAATTTTATAGTACAGTGGTATGCGTTAAAGGAAGTAGCATGCATTAATAAGGTGATAAATGAAGATGATTTCTGCTTGGCATGCTTTGCATATTACTTTTACTAAAGCCCATCCAAAATTATGTAGTTTTCAGTGTACAACTGATATGAAAAATTAACAGTACACAAATTAAAAATTGAGTCCAGTTCCAAAGTACGTAGCCAGAGCTATGTTTAGGACATATTTTTTGTACATCCTACACAACATGGTCACTTCTTTTCTTTCCTTTCTTGCAAGTGATGTGCATATGTTAGATCAATGATATCTAAAATATTGATATATTCAAATACATTATTATAAATACATGCATTCACATTCAAATGAAATTATGTATTCATACTCAACTCCTACACCTAGTTGACCCCAATTCAGTCAGTCTACTCGTTTTCATAGCAGCATTTCATTTATGATAATATGTGTAGTAATTTAAGACCAGTTTAGGACCTTATTGAAAGGATAATTTGGACAAACTGTGGTTTTAACATTACGTCAAATAAAAAATAAAAAAAATCTTTTATTGCATTACTTTTAAATATTACAGTGCATTTTTGGGATTAATAAGCATCATGCTGGACTTTAAAAGTAGTGTATAAGTTTAGAAGGGGAAGATTTTGAGCTAAGGTAAAGTTAAGGCTATACAGACTTGTAAACTGCATTTGTATTTGTGAAGTCCATAATTTTTAACTCTGTTGCAGGTAACCGAATAATATACCATAGATCATTTTTACTAGTTTATGTCAATAAGCTGTTTGTAACTGATAACTATTATCAGCAGCAAGCTTAATGTGCTTTTATTGGTTAAAGATATTTAATTATTACTGTTTTTCTCAGAAATTAATTTTGACAATAATAGAAACTAAGAACTTTCTCTCAAATATGCTACATTATAGTTTTTACTGGCTGAGATGGCTTTTTAACACATGAATTTTTAAAACAATATATATATCATAATACATTTTTGCCAGTCTGCCAAACACAAATGAAGCTTCGTCCAATTAAATGTGTACACTTTTGCATACTTAACAAAAACTCAAAATCTAGTCTTTTCATGTTGCTAGAATGAGAATATTTACTTCACTGTAAAGATGCTCTCAAAAGAAATATCTTAACAAAAAGGTTTTTGGAATATTAGTTCTTTAGTGTTTAATGCACTGTTACAAATGACATAGGAAATACGCATAGGAAATATTTCAGTATATATACATACATATACACACATACACACACATACTGAAATATAATATAATACAATATAAGAAAGAAATATATATATATATATATATATATATATACAAGCACATACATTATATATATATTTTATTTATTTATTTATTTATTTTTTTGAGGCATGGACTCCACAAGACCTCTGAAGGTGTGTTGTTGTACATGTAAGCAGCAGATCCCCTAAGTCCTGTAAGCTGCGAGGTGGGGCCTCCATGGATCGGACTTGTTTGTCCAGAACATCCCACAGATTGAGATCTAGGAAATTTGTGCGCCAAGTCAACACCTTGAACTCTTTATTATGTTCCTCATCCGTTCCTGAACGATTTTTGCAGTGTGGCAGGGCACATTATCCTGCTGAAATGCTACTGCCATTATGGAATACCCTTGCCATGGAGTGTACTTGGTCTGAAACAATGTTTAGGTAGGTGGTATGTGTAAAAATAACATACACATGAATGCCAGGACCTGAAGTTTCCCAGCAGAGCATTACTCAGAGCATCACACTGCCTCCACTGGCTTGCCATCTTCCCATAGTGCATCCAGGTGACATGTCTTCCCCAGGTAAGCAACACACATACACTTGACCGTCCACATAATGTAAAAGAAAACCTGATTCATCAGACTAGGCCACCATCATCCATGGCTCCATGGTAAAGATCTGATGCTCCTGTGCTCATTGTAGATGCTTTCTTCAGCGGACAGGAGTCAGCATGGGCACTCTGACTGCTCTACAGCTACACAGACCCTACACGCAACAAGCTGTGCTGTGCAGCCCCTACACCTACCCTACACCTTTCTATCATAACCAGCATGACTTTTTTTTTTTTTTTAGCAATTTGTGCTACAGTAGTTCTTCTGTGGGATTGGACCAGACCGGCTAGCCTTCACTCTCCACGTGCATCAGTGAGTCTTGGGCGCCCATGATCCTGTATACGCAGCCCGGTAGCTCAGCACATTTCCCCTGTTAATCCTGTAGGAAGCTGTATCGAATATTGTGGATAAAAACGCGGCGCGTGCTGAGAGACATCCGCGGAGCTGGGGGAGCTAACGCGCTAATCCACACGCTTTGAACTGCGGATGACGTCAACGCCTCGCGCGCACGCTCTCCCATTCGCGGGTCGCTCAGTGTGTTGTCCTGGCAACGCGCGTGCGGCGTCGGCGTACCTGCCAGCTGCTGGCGAAGCGGAAAGGAAGATGGAGGAGAACGTTAGAGACCCCGATACTGGTGTGTAAACACAAAGCAGCGTCTGCGTTATAGCCTACCTTTTACAAGAACACACACATACCGAATGGCGTTAGAGCGCATGTGCGAGGTGCTGCTGGTTTTGTCGGTCGGTGCATGGTGTAATGATAGTAGTATAGTGTAATGATAATCCCACCATCTGTAAACACTGGCGTGTTTTGCTAACCTTAGCCACAGTCGCTAACGCTGACACATGAACATGAGTTAGGCTACTAGAGTCTGCCGTCTCTGTGTATGTGAAACTGTAATTACTGTATTTATGAGGCTGGTATTTTGTGTCTGTTCATATTGTGCGCTCTGTATTTAACCGTGTCTGTTGTGGTTGTCCCTAAATTCCCCCTAATTAATAAATAAAGCGAGTTACATCTCATAGTCATGTGTTTAGAGTGAGTATTGTAATTAAATCACAGGACGCTTGTGGTTTCAGACATCCCGCGCGCTATTTATAAACCGATTTATTCATATTTTGGACAAATTACAAGAACTACATTTTAAGTGGCAGCGTTTTTAATCATTTCGGACATAACAAGCAGTTTATGGCAGTGTGTCTGTGTGGTAAAAGATCTGTACTAACTGTATGAAAGTAAGAAGGTGTTGTGTGTGAGCTCATGAGCAGCTGCCGGAGGATGAACAGATTCCTGTGGACCTGCAGATTAACGTTACAGTGGATACGCAGGATACTGTTTAAGCCTGAATTCAGCATGATTGATGCAAGAGGCAAGAAAATACACAACAATTATAATATGATGTGATCTGCTTTGAGTCAGCTAACTGTGAGTCAGTGCTGTGTCAGAGGAGTCACTGGGGAATCGCAGAGGTTAGCACTGTCTCCTCATAGCAAGAAGGCTCTGGGTTCGAACCTGCTGGCCAACTGAAGCCTTTCTGTGTGGAGTTGAATGTTCTCCCTGTGCCTGCGCGGGTTTCCTCTGGGTGCTCCAGTTTCCTCCAACAGTCCAAAGACACACAGATTATGTCAACTAACACCTACAACTTGCCCACAGGTGTGAACGTGAGTGTGAATGGTTGTCTGTCTCTGTGTTAGCCCTGTAATAGATTGGTGTCCTGCACAGGGTTTATCCCAACTCATGCCTAAAGTCAGCTGGGATTGGCTCCAGCTTTCCTGCAACCTTTAATGGATAAGCGGTATAGATGATGGATGGATGTCATACACCAGCTCGGGTACATCAGACCTCATCACGTCTCCGCTTTAGCACAAAAGAAATCTGACTACATCATGAGAGACAGAGAGACAGGTTTGAGAATCTGATATTATACTTTAAGGAGAAAGTAGATTAAAGCATAGTGCAGTTTTTGATTTTTTCTTTGATGAACATTTAAAGCATTTATTAGTTTGATAGAAGACTAGTGAATGATATGATTATTCCATGTAGAATTTGGATCTGTACCCAGTAGAAAAGTCTAGCTAGAGAAGTCATGATAGCTGATTAGGGTCTAATTGGAAGTGTATGTGTGTTTCTCTTTATTGTTGCATTTCAAACTTGGTTATATCAGGCAAAGGAGTGTTCTCTGGGGCGTCTGGTGACCCTTGGTGTTTATTTATCGATCTGTTTTTGATTACTGTGCTAACACTGGCTCGTGCCTGAAGAACAAAATAAACAGATTAGATGCACACAACAGAATGTGGTAGTTTTGTTCTCTACATTGTGCTTTAGCTACCTTAGGCTTTCTGTTACTGGGCTGTTTCGTGTCTTTTTATGTCAGGTGTGTGTGGAGTGATTTCCATGCAAATACATACTCAAACACAGCAGTGTGCTGTGAGATTACAACTCTTTCACAAAATTTTGCCACTGTCCAAATATCATTTCACATCGTTTTACCTGCTTCAATTAGTGAATGGATGGTGTTTTGAAAAATTGTCTTACTAATTAGGATATCTTAAAAAGGCATCCTGTGTGTGTGCACTTCATGTTTTGGGAAGTTATATTGGATTTATATATTGGTTATATTTGTAATAGTTTGAACTCCATGAAAACTTCGAAAATCCCAGGCTTACACACTCCTATATTAATAATTCTAAAATCTAGGGATGCACAGATCCCCTTTTAAAATGTTCAATACAGTATTACTATCAGAGCTTTGGGTATAATCTGACACCTGATATTAACTGACTACCTTATACTAAAAAACGTTGAACTACCTTTTAGAACATTTGTGTCCTCTGGTCATATGTATAATCTGTATTGGATTACTTACTGTAAATCTGTTGTAAAGCTTCCTCTTTGCATGCGCTCTTTGGCTGAGTCAAATGCAGAGCCTTTGCTGTGTGTTTTATAGGCAGTGAGACAGGAGGAGATGATGCTTTGCTGGGGAATGTAAGCAAACTGACTGTCGCTCCTCCAGGACACACAGGAACAGCCAGAAAAGGACACCTTGTCTTTGATGCCTGCTTTGAGAGTGGTGAGTAGGCTGATTATATAGAGCTCACTGTCCCAGGGTTCAGTTTCTTTTCTTCTCTGCACTGTCTCGTTTAACACCACACAGCACTAATGCTAAACTGAGATTGTTTTACTGCAGTCTAGCACTAACAAACTGCTCTATCGGGAATAAAGGGATAATTTTTTTGTTTGAATGATATATACATGGGATTGCTGGGCTGGCATTTCAGAAAAGCGAATTAGATATGAGACCATAAACATATGTATTGTACACTATGTTTAAAGGTCCATTATGAAGGATTCACTTGATTGTAATCAAATGAATGCCCCACCCTTACCCCTCCCTTTCCAAGTATTAGAACGTACAGTGGCTGTCAGGTGCCTGTAGCGTACTTCCAAGTACTTACATTCATGCTCCTTTGCTTTTTCCATGCTAAATAATAAGTACGATCCTCCGTTTGATCCTCCATTCAAAATTTGGGTTCTTAAACTTGTTAGCCAGCACCAGCAAACACCGATTCCTCTCATTTCTTCTTCCTTGTCTTCCTTTCTTCTTCTTTATCGTCCTTCTGGTGCTTCCTTCTGGATTCCCGCTGTTACATGTAAAAGCACGAAATGCTGAGGGTGCTCTATATGGTTTGTCCATTCTGGAAAACTGTAGTGGCGCAACACGATCGCTCCATGGAAGAGGATCCTCTCCCTATGTAGATATAAAGGGCTCAATGTAAGCTTACAAAAACACAGCGATTCATAGTTACAGGTTATTATACACTAATGAAAACATACTTATGAAAATTACATTCCATTTCTGCTAATAGGTCCCCCTAAATCCTACACAGTGGATCTTTTAGGTAGATAGTTTAAGCCTTACTTCTTGATGATTTTAGTAGAACCCAAAATCTAAATAATTCTTGTCACCATTGATTTAGAAATACACTATGGCCAGTGAAGTATGTTGACTATTTTGATTAAACTTGTGAGTGATTGTGTGTTAATGAAGGTTTGAAATTCTCAGAAACGATGACTGGATTCCATGGTCCTTACATTACTTAAAGCTGTCTCATTGTCAAGATGCTTCAAATGTGGCCATGAAGTGCATGAAGATGTGGGAATGAACATGCAACTGTTGTATAAGCCGCAGTCTTTCGTGAATACCTTAAAGTTTTGAAAAACCTCAGAATAACACTGTGAAATGATCAGTGTACATATAAGTCAGCATGTCCTCCATTGAAGATAGTAGCTAATGACTTTCTGGGTGATTTCAGTACGTCACATGTGTTTCACTTCCTATATCAGTAAATAACAAAATATTGGTGAAGCTTACTTAAGCAGTCTTGTGTGCTACTAAGCACTAAGGAGCCTTTACATGCCAGTTCTAACACCGATTCTCTTACTCCGGCTGCCTCCTTGACATCGAGATCTGCCTTATATACGATATATCAGTGTTCGCAGTAGCTGTAACCTTTTTGTAATATGCAGATTTTCTATCATCTTCAGTGTGGGAACAGCTTCATTGTGCCTTGGCCCAGATTCTATAAAACCTGCCTGGGAATGTACTGGAAGGATGAACACTGTTCCCCCAAAATGTATTTTGTCAGTAAGTGTTTTGGTGATGGTGTTGGAAAGTGGTGTCTAAACTGTTGGTCCAAAATCTCCCATACGTGTTCAACTGGGTTGAGATTTGCTGACTGTGAAGCCCAGAGCATATGATTTTTATCATTGTCATACACATTAAATCTTTCAGTGACCCTCGTTCCCTCTGGCTGTGGCGTTGTCATTCTAGAAGAGAGCACCTCCAGCAGGATAGAAATGTTTTATTGTAGGACTCGGCGTCCTACTGAATAATGACTCAGTAATGAGTCAGAATAACTTTGGATTGATGTGCACAGACCCTTCCCGCTAAGACGACAAGTGGATCCAAACCATTCCGGAAAAATTTCCTGCACAACACAGCAGAGTCATCATCGGATTTCCTCATCGTAGTGGTTAAGCATTCAAGCCTATACCATTCTTTTGTCTTGTGTCACACATTAGTGCTGTGTGCAGGACTGCAGGACTTTTCCACAATCACATGCTTCTAATGGGCTTTTCACCAATCTAACCCACTCCTGCGTATGAGATTTTCTAATTACCTTATAAAAATGAATATAAAAAGAAATATAAAGGAAAAGTAATTCAAACTCTGACCAGGATAAATCAGATACTGAAAATAAAGGAATGACGGAACGAATGAGTCAAACCTACTTTACCCGGATATGCTCCAGTATGCCACTATAATCATAGCATTTCTAAGTGAGCCTCATAGCTAACTACCCGTTCCTCCTCACATGAGAGTGCAGGTCTTGTAATGTTTTTTAGTTGGTGTTAGGGCCAGTATCTGTATTTTACAGCTCTAAACTCTCAAATGTTCATCTTGTTTTGTAACTATTTTGTAACTGTTTTGTAACTTTTGTATTTATACACTGTAACACTACTATTGTCCCTTCCGTGCAGTTGTGGCTGGAATGTTCTTGCTGACAGTTTGCTCTTCCATTCTCAGTCATCTGTACAACAGTTTTTTCCCCTTAGCTCCAATCTGCCCTGGTCTGGGAAAACCTAGCATGCCACATTGTGGTCGAAATTGAGTTAGACTCATTATGGGACTTACTAAGATTTGCTCTAAAATGTGCCTTACATTGCAAAAATTCCTACAACATTGCAAGATATTGATCTGGAAGTATCTAGTTACTCAGTTAGATGCTTCTGGTCATGATAAACCTGGATCAAAGAAGAAATTCTGGCTTGACTTAGTCATCAATGATGGTAGCAATGACCTACTTCAGAACTTCCAGTAAAGCACCTTGAGTAATTTGTGACTTAATATAGCCTAGAAGGGATGTATTTTCAGCAATTGAAGATTAGTTGGTTGGTATATCAGTCGGGTATTTTAGGAACTGAAGTGGTATACAGTTGTGCTTGAAAGTTTGTGAACCCTTTAGAATTTTCTATATTTCTGCATAAATATGACCTGAAACATCATCAGATTTTCACACAAGTCCTAAAAGTAGATAAAGAGAACCCAGTCAAACAAATGAGACGAAAATATTGTACTTGGTCATTTATTTATTAAGGAAAATCATCGAATATTACGTATTTGTGAGTGGCAAAAGTATGTGAACCTCTAGGATTAGCAGTTAGTTTGAAGGTGAAATTTTAGGACTTGTGTGAAAATCTGATGATGTTTTAGGTCATATTTACGCAGAAATATAGAAAATTCTAAAGGGTTCGCAAACTTTCAAGCACAACTGTAGCTGTGAAGAGTTTTACACAGACAGTCAACAACATGTACAAACCAGTGATATGTTGACTGTTCAATATGTTAACGCATTCTTTGTCCTCCAGAACTGAGCACATTTCTCCGTGTTGCTCAACTAATGATCAGGTTATTTGTCATTCTAATGATTTGCTGCATTATAGCAAGCACATTTATTTCACAATTACTGTATATAGGTGTTTTTGAAGTTAGTAGAGAATCATCTCCAGAGGTAGGCTTATCCATCGCTATCATTCTACAGCCATAAGTTTACATCTGAAATGTATGAGGTTCTTTTGCAGTAATGTACAAGAATTCTTTGCGTGCTTTCATACACAATTTCAAACCCTGTGTACTGAAATCTTGCATATAGATGTTAATACAGATCTTGCGTTAGTCACTGTTCTGTTTGAAACGCTCATTTAGCAGTCTTTATGACTGAAGCTTCTGCCATCTGTGCCCCACAAATGAACCCTCTTTCACTTAGATCTTTTCCTCTTGCCATCTTGATCCAAAACTGATATCAAACTGGCCTGCTCAGCATTTTTTACATGTCACAGAAAATGCATGTTTCTCCACTCATTTATTTAGTTTTTTGTTTTCCTAGCAGTTATTCATACCATATACTGTAAAACATTTTGATTGAAAAGGTAAAGTTTTCAAACAAAAGACAAGGTAAAGAGTCAAATGTTTCTTTTTGCTATCTAGTTGCATTTTACTCAGCAGTTGTGTTTCCATTTTTGTCTTCCTACTGGAAAATACAGCAAGGTTCAGAATATCTGGAAATGTTATATGACCTTAATGACTCATTTAAGATTCACGGAGCAAATCACCTCTAGCTTGTTAAAGACCATGGCAATATATTTTCTCCTTTTTCATCTGTTCTTTTTCTGTCAAATGCCAAAGCTCTCTATTATACAATGGTTTCCATGATACCGTCAGTCTTTAGCAAAGGAAATGCCACATGCTCAGACTACTATACACTGATCTTTCTTTAGGCTTAAGGGTTTTGCAGGCTGGTAATTTCTACAACATGCCAAAATCGGGTTTGAGTAAGACCTGGAGAACATGTAGCCGTGAATGAACGAGGCGTCCTGTGAAAATATGATGGCCTTAGAAGGTAATATTAGGTCTACATCCTGTCAAATCTGTATGATTCCAAATATTAGCCCTTCTCTTGTGTACAATTGAATTGCTATGTGGTTCGAGAGATTTCTCAGCGTGAGCTATGCTTTTACAGTCTAATTATCTCCTTTCATAAAGAAGGGGGTAAAAAAAATGTAAAGCCTGTTGCAAAAGTGCCTGCTCTTTTACCTTGTCTGTCCACATGTTGAAAGCTGTAATTAAACAGTGCTGTAATATTTTGAAGAATGCTTTGAGTAAATGGCCTTTGTTTGGCTCTTTTTGTAAGGGCAGAATGAATGGCGGCATAATGAAAATAAAGTGCTTTTTCTGTGACAAGGTCAAGTGGGCAGCTGAGAGCGGCTCCAGGCTGGATTGACAGTGAATCAGTAGGGCTCTGGAACAGACACAATATCATTCTCTGCTGGGAGATTAGGTTCAGGGACTCCAGCAGATGAGACTCAGCTTTCATATTCTTGACAGGCAACCAATTCACTCCACCACCGGGCTGAGGCTCACCACTGCCCCTAGCCTCCCTGTGGGAGAGCTTTTTAAAGGATTTCTGTGCTTTTGGAAATGTTCTATATCAATGCAATTTCAGCATAAGCTAGCCTTTTTGGTCTTATCAGCTTGTAACTTTTCTTTCCTGAGAAAAGTTGATAGTATACAATTTCAGGGCTCATGATTGAAAAATTTCAATCGGACGAAAGACAAAAGCAATGCATGACGATATTATACGATGCTATAGTTATCCTTTGTAACAGAAATGTGAATATTTGCTGTCACGCTTTACTGTCTTGATGCATGACTGTTGAACAATGTTCCTGAGAGAGACACAGTGGTATTGTAAACTGTGCAGTGTGGCTTAGGTGCTGCTGGATTCTAGAGGTCAGCATTGCTGTACAACACCACCGTGCCATGCTCTGTGTCATAATTTTTATTTGTGGGCAGTGAAGGGCATCGGCAAAAGAACAAGGAATATGATCAACATAAATTTACAGAGCCCGAGTCAATATAAATAAATAATCAGGGGAATTTATATGTTTCTCTGTTTTCCCTGAGGAATGGCTCTGAGGACCAGCGACATTGATTAATGAGCATCGAGCAGCCAGGCAGAGATCAGCTAACATATATGATATTACCCACACTTCTCTGGCTAGGGAAATTCTCCTGA
This sequence comes from Notoglanidium macrostoma, assembly GCA_030068235.1. NCBI lineage: Eukaryota > Metazoa > Chordata > Actinopteri > Siluriformes > Auchenoglanididae > Notoglanidium > Notoglanidium macrostoma. The sequence goes on along the minus strand of JAQQZR010000039.1, from coordinate 10,025,931 downwards.
ATGATTTATGGAATTGATATTAATCTTTTTCCAGTAAATGCATTATCCAAGTTGGAAAAGAGAGAGGAATTGATATTACTGTGCTAATGTCAAATTAATGTCCTGTTGCTGTTTCAGCAAAGCAACAGCTAAACAATGTTAACTGCTTACACAGTGACAAAGGAGAAGTGACGTTTCTGTAGTACAGAATGATGCTGTCGGTGTTAAACGTTATTGAGTTCTGAGCTCCAATGTCACCGAAAGGACATAACACAGAGGAACGTTATGGAAATATGAAAGCCCTAGATATGACAGTTAATTACTCATCTTTTACACAGAGAAAGCTAGGAGGCAAAACGTTTGTAACTAACTTTCCATCGTTGGCCGAATTTAACTTTTTATTGGCGTGATTGGTTTTCTTTCTTTTTTTTAAATTACAATAAGACTTTTAGAAGAAAAAACTTTAAGTAAAATTAAAATCCACTTCAAGGCATGTAATGTTGTTTTCAGATTATTGAATAGGGCAAAGAAAAGACATTAGATGAATTGAGATGCATCCAGAAAATATAAAGCCAAAACACTTTTTGGCAATAGTTGTAAGTGTAATAGTCAAGCCAGTTTCTGACATGGCGTTGCAAACTCAGTCTCAATTCCATAATTACACCGATCAGTCGTAACATTAAAAGCACTAACAGGTGACGTGAATAGCATTCACTTCAGCAGGAACAGAGGGCAAGCGTAAGGATCTGAGCGACATTGGCAAGGCTCTGCTGACTCCTGTCCACTATCAAAAGCACCTACAACAGGCACGTGAGGATCAGAACTGGACCATGGAGCAATGGATGAAGGTGGCCTGGTCTGATGAATCAAGATTTTTTTTTTTTTTTTTTTTTTTTACATCGTGTGGACTGTCGGGTGTGTGTGTGTCTGTGTGTGTGTGTGTGTGTGTGTGTGTGTGTGTGTGTGTGTGTGTGTTGCTTACCTGGGGAAGACATGGCACCAGGATGCACTATGAGAAGAAGGCAAGCCAGCGGAGGCAGTGTGATGCTCTGAGCACTGTTCTTTTGGCAATCTCTGGGTCCTGGCATTCATGTGGATACTACTTTGACGCATAACACGTACCTAAACATTGTTGCAAACCAAGTACAACCCTTCATGGCAATGGTATCCCCTAATGGCAGCCTCCTTCAGCAGGATAATGCGCCCTGCCACACTGCATATTGTTCAGGAATGGTTTGAGGAACATGACAAAGAGTTCAAGGTGTCGCCTTGGCCTCCAAATTCCCCAGATCTCAATCCAGTCAAGTATCTACGGACGTGCTGGACAAACAGGTCAGATTGATTGAGGCCTCACCTCCACTTTACAGGATTTAAAGGATCAGCTTCTATCTTGGATAGGCTAATGGGTGTGTATAGCTGCAATATGGAAAATTAAAATATCTTATATATTAAAGATCATTTCTTGTGTTTTATTTTAAAGGTGCAACATGAGTTACACACACTTTCTCACTTCAAGCTTAATTTATTGCTGAGTGAGGCACAGGAATTTAAGCAGATGTATTTATTTGACTTGAAGCTATCATTCATCTTGCATCCTGCTGCCAGTACAGCTGTTTTTACTTTTTCCCCTGCTTTTCTTTCTAGGATAATGCTCAAGGTTTTGTATTAAAAAATGTGAATTCAGAGAAATATCTCATATCTTCAGTATCCAGGTAATAAATTCTAATTGGTTTATTAAAACAGTGCATGGTAATATAAAGTGTTTACTGAAGGTGTAAAACACCTAATTTACATTTAGATGAGATATAACTCACATTCTCGTCAGCTGGATGCAGATTAGGGCAGTAGTATATCTTTTCGGAGACAGTTGAGCCTCCAGGTTTTTGTGTCACTTGAAGAAAAGAAGTCTTTCACTCTCGTTCTCTTTCTCTCTTGCTCTGTTTTGATGGGACTTAAGAAAATGACCCCCATTATGCACAGGTTGATGGTAGAAAAACATAATGAATATTTCCTCAAGGCATCATTAAAGTGCTTTTGATGGCTCTTGGTGTATATGGTGGAATTAGAAACATTGTGGGAATTTCTACAGGGCCTTGAATGCAAATGAGCTTTAGGGGCTCTAATTAGTGTTTTCATAGTGAAATGTAATTTTTTGATTATTTATATTGTATTATTTGTAGTGTTTTTTGTATAGGCCTGTGCGTGCAAGTGCATGTTTGTTTAGGTTTTGTTATTATAACTTAGCCACTGTACTTAATTGCAGGGCTGCAACAATAATCTATTGGCTTTTTTTCTAATAATTAGGAAATAATCTAAGGATTACTTCCTGTTCCAGTGACAATAACTAATTGTTTATCTTTGAGATAATTGGACCGACAGAGATAATTGGACCGACTGAGATAATTGGACAGACACGTAGCGCTATATGGTTCAAAGAAACAACAGAAGCAGCGCTGATGCAGTCGACTTCAGTCGTCTATTGTATTCTACCCCAAAAATAGAAGCATATACATATACAGCATTACATTATAACCCGCTTAATTGTACAACTGTAATATTTCTTGAGCGTTCCATGCATTCTTAGTTGATTATAGATATTAGAATAATGAAATTAGTATCTCAGTGACAGTAGAGAACACATTAGAGTACACTACACTAATAATGTGACCTGATATAAGAAATCATCATATCCTTTTCATGTCGACATACTGTATATGCTGCAAATAGTGAACATTTTTATAAGTGGACTGTTTGTTTTGTTTCTACAGTAGCGTCCAAGCCTTTATTACGTTAGTGTAGGTGTTGCTCACAAGAGTAAACACTGAAAACTGCTCCACACATTTGTGTTTCATACGTGGGTCAACATGTAAATGTCCGTTTGCATGTGTGTGTGTGTGTGTGTGTGTGTGTGTTGTAGAATTGAAATAATTCATCAATCTTTACTTGTAGAAAAAACATCCACACATTTTAAAACAAAGTGCAAAATGCAACTGTAGTACTATATTTGCATTTTTTTCATTGTGAAGGTGTTAAGTTCTGTAACAATGTTGATAGGTTTGATGAATGTAAGATTTATGGAGTCAGAGCTGGACAGTAAGCTTTCTCTGAGAAGTTGATAATAAGCATGAATACATGCTGCTGATGCAACTTTATTTTTATTTTTCTAACCAGCGGTTATTTTTGTGTCTTTCTCTGGCCCTTATCTTTTCTCAAAGCTTAGTAGCAGTTCCCAGTAGTATCAGAGAGAGAGAGAGCGAGAGCGAGAGAGCGAGAGAGAGAGAGAGAGAGAGAGAGAGAGAGAGAGAGAGATTCAGAAGGGAATGGAACAGCCATGCTCTCAGAGGCAGTTTTACACTTTAGAGCTCCCCAGAATCAAGTCAGTCGGCTCCCCATTGATTAAAGAAGTGTGGAACATTCTAACAATCAAGCTCCCTGCTTAGCACAAGTGGCAGCAGGCATCATTTGGGCTCAGAAGAGATGAAGTGCCACTATAAATGTTTTCATCTTCAACTAAAACATATGATAAAGACATGGCCAGTGCTGTGTGGAGAAAGAGAACGAGAGAGAAAAAAGATACTTTAGATGTTTGTGAGGGGGGAAACAGGGTTTAAATAAACACAAGATTTATTTTTATTTACTACTTTGCATGTATTGCAAGCACAACTGTTAAGGAGCACCCTGGCGCTTCTTCTGCCTGAATATCGGTGTGGCCAACCCGAATATTTCTAGACGGAATCCTCGAAGCCTTGTTCATGTGTTCAAAATATTAATGAAAATGGAGCAGCTGAAATAAAGAGAAACTTTTATCTACAGGAAAACTTGTAAACAGGGTTTACAAGTTCCCTACAGGTATGTACAGGGTTCCTGAGTTGTCCCTCCGGAGAAAGTCTTAAAGGTAGAGTGTAGAACCGAGCACCATTGTTTCCCTTTGAGAAAGAGTTTCATGTAGAACTTTTTGAAAGCTAAGCATTGTCAGACGAAGAAGTTTGCCAAATGAAGATGAAAAGGAAGAAGGGACATCATTGTCACTGTACAAATGTACAAAAGTACAAGGGGTCCTCGGGTTACAGACAGTTCCGTTCCTACGACAGTGATGTAACCCGAATTTTGGTGTAAGTCAAAACACACCCTGGCCTAAGTCACTTACATATCCTTAGACAGTTGTAAAATCATGATCTAGAACATAAAAACACAACTCAGCCACAGAAAAAGGAAAAGGACATAAAAGTTTGGACACATCTTCTCTTTCATAGATTTTTCTTTTTTTTTTTGTTTTCTACATTGTAAAACAATACTGAATACCTCAAACTATGAAGCTACACATATACTGAATTATGTAGTAAACAAAAAAGTGTAAAAAAACAAAGATTCTTTAAGATTCGTCAAAGTCGCCACCATTTAGCTTGATGATATTGTGGGCATTATCTTACCCAGCTGCATGAAGTCGTCACCTGGAATG
>JAQQZR010000039.1:9971813-10014861 GCA_030068235.1 Notoglanidium macrostoma | reverse complement strand
CCATCATTACTTTAAGACATGAAGTGTCTTTTATGTAATAAAAATAAAGAAAAAAACATTGAATTAGAAGGTGTGTCCAAACTTTTGACTGGTAGTGTAGGTTTGCCTTTATAGTATATAAGCATTTGTTGCTGTAAGGAATCATGAATCCAACCCACCGCATTATTGGATTGCTAGAAATGTGAATGATGCATCGAGTCCATCCAACCAACATTTCCACAGCCTGTCTCTATGTCCCACCTGTACCACTGTTGGATTGATAGAAATGTGGTACAGGGTTGAGTAAATCCAATCAAACCTTCTTTTCGGGTTTTGTAAGAAATGTGGGAATGAAGCAGCATCTTCATATGATTCCACAGCGAGAGGAAAGGTAAGAACAGATCGAAGTTGAACAAAGCAGCTGGCAAAAAGCCCAATGCAATCGGTTATATCATGTTACTCACACACTCACTCTCGCATACACACTTTGAATTGATGACTGTCATCAGTATACTTTTGCACAGTTTAACAGTACTAAAGTACCTTTTTTTATTATGTTCTAATGTTAAACATTGTTCATTTAATGTAAGTTGTTAGTAATAATTCTCATAAATTTACAAACTACAAACATCACATTTACGGTCAATGAATATCAGCTCCAAATATTGGTTATCAGTGTCCTTGATTACAAATAATCAATATCGGTATTGGCCCAGAAGAGAACATATTGTTCAACCTGTAATTCGTGTTGTGAATGTGCAAGAGCAAACTGCTAATACAGCACAGTTTATCGGACTCATTGGAAGTTACAATCTAGCACTTAAACTCATTGAGCCATTGATGTCCAGCCATTAACAGAGAACCAAATGAACGGAGAACCAGTTGAACATTGGTTTTTTTTTTTTAAAGAATGGCTAAAAAATAAGTATTTTATAAGTATCAATAAATATTTTTAAAATAGTACAAAATATACTTGGACAGGTGTCCATATTCTTGGGTGCCCCATTCATATATCACCTATGTGTGGGAAATACTGGCAGCTGTTGACACACTTCGAGCGGCTTTTCCAGCCTGCCCACGGTCTTGTGGGACTCCAGAACAGAGAGTGTGTTTCATGGCTTAGATCAATAATACAATTTAGTAAATTTCACAGTGAATGACTCCCTGTGACCTACCAACTGTTATGAAATGAACATACTTGCTTTGGGCATTTCTTCTCTGAAAGAAAAAAAAAAAGTGGTGTGAGAGCAGAGGAAACATTTGAACCCTTTCAAATTCATTGGCCTCTTTATCATTGGTGCCAAGTGTGTAGGCTGCTGAGCATTCTGGGGTCTTCAGGCATCATGTTGTTCTGTTTTGCCTGATAGTTTCTGTTGGCAAGAACTGAATAGCAAGACCCCCAAGAACATCGACTCCAAACACTTAGTTCTCTTTCATTTACTTTCCCATTTCATTTTTGATAAAAATGCTAATGTGCATGATTATTTCACTATTTAGTGCCATTTTAATGACAGCCTAGTGATTTGGTGACATTCTGTAATTGATGTCATTAATTAGCAGCCGTTGCCCTCTGAGCTCAGAGCTGGCATTTGTGCACAGTGCAGCCTATCTAATCCCACGCTACAGTGAAGTATTATTTTAATGCTTAATTTATGCTTGTCTCGAGGCACTCTCAGTCCTGACACCTGTTACTGAGTTCCGCAAAGTTAGAGGTCATGGCTGTAATCTCATCTAGATTTAACGATAAAGATATGGCTTGGTCAGTGGGGAGGGAGAGATTGATTTTGTCATGGTGACTCTTTACCTTTAGACTTTCCGTACGAGAGGAAAAAACTGCAAGGGCAGAGTTTGATATGAGGTTCCGAGGCAGACAGTGTTTTCCTGGGGTTTGAATCAATTCCAGCTTTATCAGTCGTCTGTGTCCAGGAATTCTCACCCTTGGGAGCAGCTGATGTGTTTTCCAATAATGAAAGCGAGCACATTGCAAAAGTACATTTAGGAGGTAGCTGTGTTCCCATGTCCCCTCTAATTTCAAATGGAGTTTCTAACAGTGAGTGTAGGCTCATAGAACTTGAGAAATGTGTGTTGCTACATGCTTTATTGGTGAGTAGCTCCTGATACACACTGACTGGCTCAAACACAGTTTGTCTTGTCTACTGTTGCATTTTTGGTCAGTAGGTGATGGGAATGATCTGTCACTCACCACAATGCAATAATTTATAATGGCCTGGATAGTGAAACGTTATGTCATCTTGATTAAATCATTTCTAATTACACCATATTAGGATGTTTCAAAAATGTTGAGTTTGTCATTTACGGTCTGTGTGAAGCTGTCTGACATGGAAATTGGACTGTAAAAATATTTCAGTTGTGACAAACTTTTAAAACTGTTTGCATTTTTTTTTTAATTATGTTATATTGTTTTTTTCCTTTAATTATTTAATTTCCTTTGTTTAAACCAGGGTTTGCACAATATGAGTGAAGGGAATTTTTAGTAGTGGAGAACATGGAATATAGTACTTTGGGTTACAGACCTCTTGTGTGACACTTGAAAATGTAATGATAGAAAAATGAATGCTTGAAAAGTGCCTGGGGACATTTTATTATATTTTACTCTGTTTTAACAGAGTTAATCCTGTTAAAAGAAACTTATTTAAGCTTCTGTCAAATCACACTCCAGAGATGACAGCAAAGTTTTCAAATGTTTAAATGACCTAATAAATTTACATCAATGACAAGAAATTCAGTCAACTAAATTAATTTCCGTAGTGTGAACTTTTCAGGGTACCGATTGAATTATGTCAGTACTGCAGGCTGGAAGTTGTAGGGACAGTTTTGGGAGGGGAGAGGGAGGTACCGAGGGGTTTTATTGTGTGTGGTGTGTAAAATTTTATGAATAAATAACAAAATGTTGAAATTGAAAGGTTTGAAATTTTTTATTTTGTACAGTTGTATTTTACAACTGAAATTATGTATTCTTTCTTAGTACAGAGACTGTAAAGTACTGCAAAAAAAGTACCATTGGGTACCAGTAACAAATGTCAGCTACTGGTATCGGTACAAATGTGAACGGTACCTAACCCTAGTGTGAACAGTAATGAGTCGACTAAAGAGATGGTGATGAGGCATGTGTTAAAATGCTGCAGCATTTACCTTAGGTGATCAGACCAAGACTGAGATGCTGATAATCAAAGTGAGAATTACTTTCACAATGTAAACTTGTAATTCTTTATAATTTGGTTGTAATAATATTTCTTCCATGAGTAGATTAGGTTATAAATGTAGCGGTAGGAGCAGTGTCTTTCAGTGGAATTGAAATGATTATTTCAGTTTCCAGACTTTATTATACTTTACATAATTTTTAAGTTTAGGAAAGCATTTCAGAATTAGACATGGTAATCAAATTTGACCATGTAAAGGGTTTTCCCAGGCTGCCACACATGTTTATAGTGCATGTATGTACTGTATCTTATCTGATAATATTTCCAGTAGAAAACCAATAAAAAGACTTGTACAGTATTTAATTGTGAAATACCTTTCAATTTTGTGTTGTTTTCAATGTAATTAAAATTTAATTCCAGTAATATCTGGTTTGTATTGCACTCTGGGTTCTTGCCTTCCCTCTCTCTCTCTCTCTCTCTCTCTCTCTCTCTCTCTCTCTCTCTCTCTGTCTCTGTGTGTGTTTCTCTGCAGTTTTGGATGGCAGTATGTAGGCCTGACTCTAGGCCTCAGGCATTGGTGGACTGCAGCTGTATAAATTCTCCTTTGTGCCGGATGAGCAGTGTGACTGGCCTGGCTTGTAGTTTGGTAATGGGATTAGCTTAGCCATCTTCTCGCTGTGTGTTCATGTATGAATGGTCCTGCACAGCAACACAGCCACAAATCAAAAGCTTTTTATCGAAACAGCTCTGTGCTAAATCATATTATGAATGCTAATGAAGATCCTTCATATTTTTATGTAAGCACTACAATCAGCTCTTCTTGTGGCTGATGGTAACACTTTGTTTTGTCTGACATATAAACATCTGAATTGAACAGCTGGACGTAAAGAGCAGCATTCGCCGGATGTGAGGATAATGCTAGCGTTATTTTCTACAAACCACCCACAACAAACACACTGGCGCACTGCTAGCGTACCTGAGGAACGCTAATTCACACTGTGTTTACTGGCCTCATTATATAATAGGGTTAACCACATGAGAGTATAAACCCACAGTCACATAATATTGCAGATGCTGAAGCCTCCCACTCTTTTCTCCATATTGAATTTTTTTCCAGCTTGTTGATAGAGGGCTGAACTAACTTCTTGCAAATGAGAAAGTATTTCTTGCCCAGAGTCTCTGTGCAGAGTATTTCTGTAAATTGGGGGGGGAAAAAGGAAGCAAAAAAAGCAAAAAACCAAAACGGTATATATTCCCTCAGAAGCTTGTGAAGCCCACTACTACGCTAAGCATTTACCCTTATTTGTTAAAAACCCAATTTGTTAAATCTTAAGCACTGCACTCTTTTCTCCTAACACTTGATGATTAATATGGCCTGTAACCGGTGAAGACTCTTCTGAGGAAACATGCAGATAGGACTAGAATTATAGATTCAAAGAGAGTTTGTCTCTCTTATGATTGCTTTTACTGTCTCTCTCTTTCACGTTCTTTCTCTCCCTTTCTTCATGCACACACAGCTACATTCTAGGGATGTGTATCACCATCACTGAGGCCAATGCGATACGCAACTCGATGCATTGCCAGCGATCCGATACATTAAAGATACATATGAAGCAACTAATAATGCGATATAATACAATTAACCCCTATTGCGATGCGACATGATTGGATTGCAATGCAGAAGAATATGAAACTATGCAGTTCTGTATGATAGCTCTTCCTTCTCCATGATAATCCTTCATGTGACTCCAGGAGGGTCTGGCACAAGAAGGGAATTTTATTTCAAAAATCCCATTGGCGCTATGGCGAGAGAGCAACAGGGACTTTTATTTTGAAATCCTGTTGGAGCCATGCCTCCAACTCACGTGAGACTTGGCCGAAAGACTTGGCGAGAGTTGGCCACAGCAGCTGACAGCAGTGGAGATGAGAGCGCGGGCATGAGAAACAGTTTACAGAGGAGGACTCAATATCTAAAAATATAGATTATAAATATAGAAATATAAAATTACCGCTCACATTTCTAAATAATAAAGGCATAAAGCCTATACTACTTATTGTATATTAATAAATCAGACTTTAGAAGCTTTTAGAAAGATGCATCTCGATTTCATCCCAAATTCATCCCACACTTTTTTTAAACAGGGCTATCGCATCGTTAACTTTGAAATCGGTGCACCTATGCAAATAGATGAATCTTACCATCCCTACTACATGCACACTCTTAAAATCAGCCATTGATTTTTCCTTTCCTTATTATGCATCGAGTTATCTGTCAGTAAACTGTCTCACCAAATGCCGTTTTCCCTTCAGTGCATGAAGGCTGGACCCGAGCTATTTATTTTGCTTAAGAAGTGAGTGATGCAGTGTTGATTACAGCTCATCATAGTTTGACTTTGGAGGCAGACACCATAAAATTAAAACTGAAATCAATGGTGTATCCATATCTGTTCCTCTCAAGCCGAACATAGATGTGTAGCCTTGAGGCCTGTATTCCTCGTTTGACTGAAAGTATCTGCAGAATCCCTGATAGACCATGGACAGCAGCTCACTGTAGCACACGCTCTCCATGGTCCTGAGACGTCAAACCACTCGGATACGTCTGTGCCATAATGGGTTTTATCAGGCTGAGAGCAAATATTTGATACACTGTAGCTCCATTAACAGAATAGTTTCACTTTTCGATCATGCTGCGAGGGATGCTTTACCTGAATCCGTGTAATCCCTCGAGATGTCACACATCTCTCTAACGTTAGATTTATTTAAAATGCAGCTGAACTTTTGCTCGTTATCCAAGACAGATTTTCTCTTTTAATGTAGATCAAAGACCTGCTCTCCATACGGCTGGTCTGAATTAACTGAAGCCAAATTAATCCTAACTTGAGATTTAGAACTCAAGTACAGATTTCTTTTTGTTTTCACATTTACTACGAGTTCACAATTATGGGATGGATTTTTTTCACGTTAAAACAGGCTTAATATGTTCTTAAGGGCTTTTCCATAAATACATCTGTTAGCCATTTTTAAACAATTCAGAGTCTAATATTGAATTGCAGTTTGTTGGTCACTGACTTATGTTAGCCATAATTCGATGCCAAAAGCAGTTTATTTTAAATGGTTAATGTGTCAGAATGTTATGTGATGAATTACAGGGCACATCTGTGTGGAACAGCTGTGGTCACCATTCACTGTTTTTCAATCCTGCATCCACAGCTGGTCATGTTTCCTCCCATTGCTCCTACAGGGGACTTCATCTTCTCTGACTCTCTCTCTCTCTCTCTCTCTCTCTCTCTCTCTGACTCTCTCTCTCTCTCGCGCTCTCTCTCTCTCTCTCTCTCGTTTTCTCTCTGCCACCTCTTTGTTTTTCCTTCTCACATTCCTTCCACTTTCTTTCTTGCTTTCACACGCATTCTTATAGTTTCTATTCAGATAATCATGAATCGGCCCATTTGACTCAGAATTGTCTAAAAATTACATGTAATGTTACTTTCGGTCTGAAATGTGTTTCACTCAACTCAGCTTTGGACTCAGACTGTAGGAATGCGTTCTCCGTGCTGAGAGTAACAGTCTGTCATTTGCTTTTAGATATGAAAGAGAATGTAGAATAGCAATGCATCTTACTCCTGGAGAACTTGCCCTGGAGGTTTTAGGCTCTGCAACCTATTTCATTAATCTGCATACCTCATTTTGAACAGCATGCACACACACGCACACACAAATCACAGTGCCGCTTTCAATTTATCGATCCTGGCATATTATACTCAAGACTTAATTCAATTTTGTGTCATATTTGAGTTACACAGGAGCATATCCATTTCATTTGGTTATGTTTAAAAGGTCATTCATTGACCTTTGTCATAGCTGTCTGATAATCTATATATGTCTGTCAGCCAGGCCTATAACAGTCATCTCTGCTCATGTTCCCAGATTTCTAACTTCAGCTGGAACACGGTCTGACCTGTGCCAATATTCATTACTCTGAATAAATATTGACAACAAACTAGTCTGACTGAAATCTTTTCCATACTGTACTGATTCTCCTGAGCTTTCTTTCACTGATATGTGCAAACATAGATTGTGTGCCGAGCAGCGTTGTTGTATGAGGAGTTTCAGAGTTTGGGCACTTGTATATGTGTGTGTGTGTAAGTGAGGAGTTTGATGTGTAGTGGCTATTCAGTTGTTGGCTGACAGAAGGGGTGAGCTCTGCTTGTCTCGGCTCTGAGTATGTGGTGGTTGCCCCATCTGTCGGTAATTAGCTCTGAGCTACCTGGCTCCGCATGGTGAATTCCATACTCAGTCCCCAAGATGTGGATATCACTTCTCCCTCCTCCAACACCTGACCAACTGTCCTCTGCTCATCCAACTTTTCAGCCTGATGAGTTGATGCTTTGAAAGACATAGGGACAGATCCAATAAGGAGTGTAGTAGCTTTGGACCGACTTCAGTTCCGTCAGTGTTTAGCACATTTAAAAGGTTTCATTTTCATTCATTCAGTGTCATCTTAATAGAGGTGAGTTATAGGGTTGTTCTTTCACTGATAACTGAATGCCTTTGACACTTTGGTTAAAGCTAATCTTTGTGGGTTAGCTTATGAGTTTAAAAACTTTAACACTTTTGGCTGCTGCAGAAGAATCCCCTTGTGCTAGTCTTATATACAGTGTGTATAACAAAAAATAACAAATATATTAATAAACAATACAATGTATTTTTTTATTGACATTTGGCATGTTTGTGGTCTTTATTGTACTCAGCAAAATGAGAAAACCCCTTTTTCTTGTATGTTTTTGTTTATTTGTTTATGGTTGCTATGTTGAGACGGATGTCTTGCTGAAGGCTTGTTATTTCACGATCTGCTACCAAAGCTGTCTCAGTTGTCACCTGAGTGGCCGCCAAGATTCTCTGCAGCCTTCATCCATCCCATCTAGCTTCTGTATTTGTGTGTGTGTGTGTCTGTGTGTGTGTGTGTGTGTGTGTATGTGATATGCCTTTCCACCGAAAGTCAACAAACAGTGTGTTTTCAAGGTAACGCTACTGATTATGAGATTTCTAATTACGGAGAGATAAATAAATCTTGGTTGTGATTGTAACTGTGTGTGCGCTAAGCCGCTGGATCTTTCTGAGGTGCAGTTGTTCCCATGGTTTAAAAATGCAAGTCATTCTTTTTCTTGCTCTCTCTGTCCCTGTCTACAGGTAATTTGGGGCGTGTAGACTACATTAGCGAGTTTGAGTTTGACCTCTTCATCCGACCCGACACATGCAATCCTCGCTTCAGAGTCTGGTTTAACTTTACCGTTGAGCATGTCCGGGAGACACAGGTAAGACCTAACACAGACTCGTGCACTTACTGCAGGGTGACTCATAAGTCTAGTATCATAGGAGAATAATGTAAAAAATGACAAACAAAAGCTATTATTTACAGAACTTGCTCATTATGTTCTCTCTGACTTTGATTTCCTATGAGTACAATTATTCAGATTTGTTCTTCCTTACTCGGATACATCAGGGCCTGTAACAATTTAAAACTATACATTACAACAGTGTGATTCTGGACTTTTGGGACACCCTGTACGACTGTAATACAGCTTAGTGAATAAGGCATGAATAAAGTCTGCAAATGTATCTATCTGATCTTGAAATGCACTTTATCTGATGAATCTGTGGTTAACAGTCCTTTTAATGAACAGACCCTGACCCGTTGTAATGTAAAAACCCCTTCCTGTCCTGTAGCTCTACAGGAAGTTTTTCTCATGTTCAGGCTTTCTGGGTTTTGGTTCTACTTCCTTATGTTCTAGAACTAATGGAGTTTTTGTTTTTGTTCATTTCTTAGCTGATGTGTGTTGACTGTAAATAGCTCCTGCTCTGTCCGTGTGTATACCTGAAATAGGTTTTTATGTCTCCCAGGGTTTTACTATCCTCTCCTTGCTCGCACGTGTGACAGAGAAACCCCCCCACAACACTTTCAGTTAGGCAGCTAAGCTACTTCATTGACATTTTCCCCCCGACTCAAACTGACGTTTCCACTAATTTCTACAGAATATTTGAATATGTTCCGCCACTTTTGCTGGCAGTTTTAAAAGTTTTGAAAGTCACGTAATATTAAATGACAAAACGGATGATGTCTGCTTGTCATTACCATATTGATGATATGACAAAAGATTCTCAAACCTCTGCACTAGTGTGACCTGCTCTCTTTCCCCTTGGTGCCAAAAGCAGACAGTCTGTGGCCTAATGAAATTCATTATATGCCCAAATGCTGACATGAATTCTCAAAAGATATTCTGGCTGAAGTCATCTTGAGTTTGTGCTTGAATCAACATCTCAATGAATCATAAATCACACGAAAAATCACATTTAATACAATGAGACTCACACAAACTGAGACTCAGCGGCTTAAGTATACATCTTATACTTAAAAACGTTTGTTATAAATAGTGATTGTTGGGAATATAGTGGATATCGTCTTTCTTTTTGCTTTGACATCGCATATTCTGCATGCCTTTCTTCTGCCAGTTACCAATACAGTGTGCCAGTCCCTTTTTTTTTGCATGTGCCTGGTTCAAAGTCCAGTTTAGCAATCAGGTTGGTAAACTTAACCTTGATGTTGCGCTCGAGGACTGTCACACTCGATTCCCTCCTCTTTTTTCGCTTCTTTGTCACTGTGTGGACAGGGCGATATCCACGGCCGAGCTCAGAGAGCCGTGATTGGTGGGGAGCAGTAGTCACATGCCACAGTGATATGTGGTGATAGAGGCTGACCGTCAGGGATGGGGCTGGGCAGGGCTGGGCTCGGTTGGACTGTGTTTTCTTTTATTAGCACTGATTGGAGCCTCATCAGCTCTGCCATTCCTGATTAATGCTAAGAGTCAAACACACACAGAATGGGATCAACAGGAGAGCTGTTGGATGGGTGTCTCTCTACTCGCGACATTTGTAAATCCTGATTGTAGGTATCTTGAAGAAAGAACATGTTGTAAGAAGGACAGCAGTATAGTGCAAAGGAGAGGAAGCGACAGAAGAGGGAGTAGATGAAAATGTGGGATGTTGTAGCTGTCTCCTGTAGCCTGGCTCTATATCGGCCCATCTCTCTGCAGTGCTGTAGTCAGCGCTAATCAAATTTTATGGGCAAGAGATGAATGGGAGGTCTTCGCTAGGAGCCTGATCGATTTTAAGGCCAGATACGCTTCTGCATCCTGCGCCAACAGGATATTTGCTGCTGTGGCAAAAAAAAAGGAAAGAACAGCAAGGGGAGAGAAAACACACACACACACACACACACACACACACACACACACACACACACACACTACATAGACTACAGGTGGCAAAAAGGAAACATTTACACTATTAGTTTTGGAGCAGCTTTGTTGATGCCCACCACACTCCCCTCCTTCCTGTACCTTGCCTCTTTGTAATCTCTCTTCTATCATTCCAATTTCCGTTTAAAATGAGGACTAGCATGAATTTAATCTACTTTGGAAGGTAAACTGAGTTGCAGGGTGGTGAATGTATGGTTAGGGATGTCTATAAAAGTGTGTGTGTGTGTGTGTGTGTGTGTGGCCAGGTATTAGTGATCCTTAAGGCACATGTTTATCTGTGATCAATTTTGTGATATTGTGACAGGAAAATAAAAAAAACCCATATGATAAATAATAACCTGGGTAAGTTAATAGATGTCTGTATGTGTGTGTATGTGTGCATGAGTGTACATGAAAAGCTCTGCGCTATAGAGATATCAGGGCCGGTGCAGGGGAGTCCGAGTGTTTTATCCTCCTAAGCTTGCCAACTCCCAACTCTGCGCCAAGAACAGGGGAATAGGAAACAGTAAAAGCCCGTGATATTGGAACTGAGATGACCATTTTGAAGGGATGTAAGCTGGTGAAACAGATTTGGTCTGCCTCAATCAGCTTAGCAGCTTTGTGGAAATTGGCTGCGGCATAACGTTTTTATGATAGGTGGATGCAGCCCACCACCCCCCAGCACCCCCCAGCACCCCACCCCCCGCCCAAAAAATAAATAAATGCTGTTACCTCAGAACCTCCGCACTTTTTTTTCAGAGAAGGGGGGTAGGACATGTGGGTTAATTACTCTGCAAATGTTTAGAGGTGCACTTGAGACTGCAATGATCCATGTGTTTTACTGCCCCTGTGCTATAAGAAAAAATAAAGGAGCAGACTCAGAAAGGAGAATTAGGATTTACATTTTATGAGAAGGAACATAAGGGTTCCTCCCTCAGGGATAATGCTGACATTTGCTTTAAATGAATGACTGCTATGTTTGTTAAAAATACATACGGATAGGACAAATTAAAGGCAAAACCAGTGGCTCTGTTATGCCGTAAGAGGAATTTTGCTGACGTGGTTTGGGTTTACATAAAGAGAAGCACCACTGCAAAAGTTATTCTGACTGATCACCTTTATCCAAAGATGAAACGTTTCCATCCTGATGGGATGTCTACATCCACTCTGCAGTGCACAAGGGCTAACTGAATTGTACATGAAGACCATCGTATACTATAGCCTTCACCTTCACCAGATCCCAACCCAATTGAACACCTATGGGAGATTTCGGACTGGCATATTGGAAATCTCTCTCCACAACCACCATCAAAACACCGACTAAGGGAATATCTTTTGGATATTATTATTATCTATCTATCCTCTACAGACCCGGATACATGTAGAATCTAAGCCAAGGCACGTTGAAGCTGTTCCGGTGGCTTACGGTGGCCCAAAACCTTACTAAGACATTTTATTTAGTTTTTTCTTTACATTTTTGTCTTGTCTATAAATTAAAGGGCTTTCCTCAATGGAGAATACGGAAACAGTTCTCAAGTGGTATGCTGTTTTGCCACATCATGCAACTCCTCTGTATTGCATAACAGTTAGCAATGTGGTAGGGTGAGGGCTAACACTTCCTATGAGACACACAGAGCTACTGGATCTTTTCCAACTGCTTAATGTTAGAGAGTGCTAACTATCCTTCTTCATATACATGAGCTAACAAATCATTCTGATCAACAGTGGAAAGGGCAATGCCATCCCTGCCACATAAAGAGCAGCATCTGTTATCTGTTTTAGACTCACAGTCATGAACGAGATGTCACGTTGTAGGCTAATCAGCTATACGTCATGTTTAATTCATAGTAAAGTAGTTTCAGTGCTGGCAGAAGATACAACAGCTAATGGGGAACTTTATCGCTTTCTGACTATTTTTATTTTCTATGTCAACTGCAATAAAACCATTTCAATGCCAAATACTGACATAGTGCGAAGTAGGCATGTATTGGTATTTGTATGTGTAGTGCTCCAACTATTCATATCCGTAGCTGTGTTCAGATTGACCCTGAAGTGGACATGTCCTAAACCGACAGGTAGAAATTCCAGCATTGCCTGTGAATTCTGACTCTGACAGTTCCTCACCTTTATCTACATCACTCACGATCATTATTGGTCTTAACTGGAGATGTGTGGAATGTTTGTAATGCCACTCACTCAGTTAATCTCTTCATGCCTGCCCATAATATTTTGTAACAAATTTATTTGGTTCTATTTCCCAAAATATAAACCAACTTGCAACTTAATTTAAACCGCCACCGCCCTGAACAGGCAGTTACTAAGGATGAATAAATGAACCTTGTAAATGCATTGCGCAATGATGCATGTTCACAGTAATTTCTTTGTCATGCAAGCTTCATGTCTAACCACTCGCTCGCAGGAATGTAAAAAAAAAAGAAAAGAAACACCAAGCCTTTTTTGCTGCGTCCTGGAGGATATCAGTGCTGACGCGAACCGTTAATCTCAACCAGATGTATGCCGACAGAATAAAACAAATAGTGTACCACCTATTCATATCATTATATTTGAATTTGTTTAGATCACATTATCTGTTCATTCTGAATAATGTATTCTGGTACATTTCTAGTGCAAAGTTTGCAAAGTGCACACATGCCATTAACGCTATAATACTCTGTATTCTTTCAAGCTGTGCTGTGCAATCCAGATGTGTGTCAGTGTGTCTGCATGAAAGAGAGAGGTGTTACATATATATCAGTTGGGGAGCTCTGTTTAAGACTATGAAATGTCTGCCTTTAGCTCTCGGGCTTCATTTGGGGGCTCTGCAGGCTGAGCTGCTTGAGCAGCTGTACTTGAGTGATGGTGAATAAATGTAAAGTTGGGCATATTAGGGGTTATGTAATCCTGTTTCAGAGGAAAGCAATAAACCCATTTCTGTAAGCGTTTTATGTATGCGATATGTACTTGGTGCTTTACAAAAATATCAGTGATGATAGCATAGCAACAAGTATGTATTCTCTCAGTCAGATCACACACACACAGACAGTTTTCTTTTAGGTAGAAATTGATTTAGGCTTTGATGATATTTCTAATGGAAGTCTTTAAAGTCACTTTTAGCCATTCTCTGTTTCCGCATAAGAAGTCAAAGCCTGCTTTTAGCTGATGCGAGTGTGTCGTATAAGGAATGGGTGTTTTGTAGCTGTAAAATGGGAAGAGATGTGTGAAAATTCCCCGTCCTGTCCGTGATTGCTGTAATGGATGAGATGCATATTGATTTTTCTGCTGGTGTCGGCTAGAGTTTGTGAGAGCCTGAATGTGTCTGTGTGTGTAGGTGGGCTGGAGAGAGAGCAAGAGACAGAGTGTTAGGGTGTGTTAATGTGTGTGTATGTGTGTGAGCAAGTATGTGTGTAAGTGAGAGAGATGGTTCCAGGAATGGGCGTGTCTGGTTTGCTCTTGGCGCTATGTTCTGGGAAGGCTGCTAGAGATTGTGCTGCGTAATATCAGCTCTTTGGCACAGTCCGGCCTCTGAGACCGCCTCTCTAAAGCTGCATAATGGCCTTTTATCAGCATGGCCAGCGTGAATGTGCACACACACACACACACACACACACACACACGCGCACACACACAACCACTGTGTGTACTGACATTTAAGCCCACTAGTGGATTTCAGAATGGACACGACCACAATCAGGGTGGGGCTCCCAGAGCTCGCAGTTCTCTAGTGTGTAGCGGAGATCAGTGAGATCAGCAGGAGGGCATGTGTGCCTCTGAGGTGGCTTATGATGCTAGGTACACACACACACACACACACATACATATAGAGCTGTGTTTATTAGCAAATAACTGAAGAAAGTAAATGGAACAAAATGAATGAAACAAGTTATCCAATTTCTGCTCCTGTTACTTTCTCCTGCCTTTTACTTGTACTGTGTGCTTCTGGCAGCTGGTGTTTTCCTCTCTGCTTGTGTCTGTATGTGCTTGGCTTTTAGTGTCTCTCTTCGCTGTCTCCCTAGAGTCTCCTGTTACAAGGGGATTTCCACAGCCAGTGAACGCAAAAGAACAGCTGTGCCACATCTGAAGGTCGGGCTCTGGTGATGGAGTTCGGGGACTTTACCTGTAATATAGTCGAGGGCGCTCTCATCCAGGTCTCTGTCTTCACAATACCTGCTGCTGCATCTATTCTACCTATGTAGAATCATCAATGAAATAATATAGGGGTTAGGTGTATTATTTGCAATGTATTCTATAAGACTGTAATACATGTTAAAGTACAAGATTTAAATGGGAACAAATGGTTCAGTCTATTAGAATTAGCTGGATTTCTACATGAATTTAATCTTCATGGTCATAATAATTCAACTAATACGAAACCGGTAATACGGAAAAGCAGTATATTGCGCGTGGTGTTGGTGAAGAAGACTGATGCATGGAAGACTGAGGAAGACTGAAGCCTCATGCAAAATTCAGATGACTTCAAAAGTAATTCATTTTTCTCACAAATGTATTATATGGTTTTATATATCGCCGATAATTCTGCATTGTTTACCCAGAATAAAAGCAGCTGACTTCCAGTTTTTGTTTTTGATTTTTCCCCAGTCAATGCTAATGTAGCCACCCAAGCTGAGTGCTCTGTTGATACAGAGCAGATTGTAGCCATATGATATGGCAGGCTCATTTACAGGGCAGCTGTAAAAGTGGCTAATGTGGCTAATGTAGGATGATCTCGCCAGCCTGTTCTAGGATCTGCACAAACTTTTTAAGTTTTTAACAAATATCTAAAGAAAGCAGCACAAGCGGGCAAAGCGACTCATGTTCATACATATGACATGTGCATCTGGACTCCATGCAGAGAGCTGTATACACCTACTGTGAACACATACCATTGGTGGCGTTTATAAATTATGTTTTAGATTTTAGATTATGGCTACAGCCACATTAAAACGGCGTTATAAAATGAAAACAATCTCTGTCCCGATGAGCTCCTTATCAATAATAACCTGCGTCCGTACTAACACGTCTGAAAACGCATATCAAATGACCATTCATGTACACTGGATGTGTGCGTGCCTGCATAAACAGGAAGCAGATTGTCTACTCTGCAGTTGGCTGCCTAGTTGCAGATCGCTCGACTAATAGCTTGCCTCCTGAGCATGTAGGCAGTTGCAGCATTATAAAATGCAGACTTTAACTGCACAACAGCTGGTAGCAAAGACAACAAGGTCAGCACGCTTGTAATTTGTTGTTTATGCTGCATTCTTCACTGGTAGTTGAGGTTGATGCCGTTTGTGTACTTCCAGAAAAGGGTCATGTGATAGGAGCATGACGAATCAGGGAAGGATACGTTGTGACTGATGAGACCCACTCAAGAACGTGGCGAACGTGGGTGTGTGCATGATCGCTTCCAAAAGCCTCCGTTTCGGGCCAGCCACACTTACACGTTTTCAAACTGAAACTGGGCCGTCAGTGTTTCCAAAACACTCTGTTTTAAGGGTTCGATAACTATGGAGTAATATGGATGCCAGGGATAAACATAGCCAAAGTGATGCGTTATATATTAGTGTGGATATATCCACAATCTGCATACCACTCTGAGTGCTGCAGCCCTGCATCATGTGGATTAAAGCCATTTATTAGAGGGGGGAATCTTCACTTACCTCATGATCCAATTTGATTCCGATTCAGGTGGTTACGATTTGATTATAAAACAATTCTTGATGCATCTCCATTACTCTAGCTGTTGTGTCATCATTGGTGTGGCTGTCTGTCTGTGAACAATCGGCGGCATGGGGTATCGTACCTAGGAGAAAATGAAAGCCTTGTTTTCATAGATCCTTAGCAATAAATGTTGCAATATGTATATTTTTTTGTTTTGCCCTATCAGAGTCAGGTGCCAACTTTCATACAAGTGGCCGTTCAAGGGCTCTCTGGTTAGCCACAACAGCCTGCTAATGCTGGTTAGCTTGCTAACGCTAGCTCTGGGAGGAAACACGTGCTATGATTTCTCGTATCTAATCTTGCAGTATCAGGTCTTTATCAGGAAATTGCAAAGGTCTTGTCGAGCTCGTTTTTGTTTCGTTTTTTTGTAACCATCAACCTTATAATACTCAATTTGTTCCTGAATGTCAGCTTTTAAAAAGAAGGTGCTGAATTCACTTCAAATATTCCGACTATATCTGTCCCTCCCGCATTTACCACATCTTTATGCTTAGATTGAAATATCTTACCTCTGGGCCCATGATGTGGCCTTGTGTCCCAGCGGTGGATGGAGTGGAAGAGAGAACAGGCATGAGGGAGGCTCTTTTAATGCATCATAAAGACTGAGCACTGTGTGTCAGCTGTGGGTCCGAGCATTAGGCTTTTGTGGCGTATAATAAATAATGATTGCATGACCGAATGGAGACACTCAGCAATCTACTGCGATGCAAATGAAGCAACTGCTGCTATAATCAAATAGTCTTTTCATGCCAACATACCCTTTAAATTGGGGGATACATACAAGTATACTGTACGTATACATTTACATAGTTTTACATAACAGTTTTTTGTAATTTACATTACATTCAGGTACTTGGACGATAATAGGGCTGTTGAAGAGATCTCTGTTCTCCATCACTTTCTATCTGTGCTGTAACCTGTTGTTTGCTCCATACGGTACATCTGAGTCACAAAGCTTCAGGCCGTATACTCCTATACAGTGGCACTGCAGTTTCCCTCAGGGTCAGATTTATTATGCTGGGAGTCTGTGTGTGGTGTTTTATTAAGTGGTGAGGAGATGCTGAACAGCACAGGCCAATGCTTTGATACTGCTGTTGTTTCTGTATGGGTGCTTGGTTTAATCAGCTACACGGCCCCCTCCCTTGCTTGCTGCCGTTTGTTCATCTGCTCTAATTACCCTCCAAATTGTTCTCTTGATGTTTTTTCTGTGTTTATTTACAATGGGGGGTTGCAGCGATGGCTGGGGCTTGGTGGAGAGATGCACAGCTGTTGGAGTGAACTGTTATTTGCTGTCCACAGACTCTGAGCCAATTCTTAAGCAGTTCTCAAAGCTGCATGGAACTAAACCAAGCAAAGACGAGTTAATCCACAGGTGCTTTTAGTTCCAATAGCAGCTTAGTTGCATGCAACAGTTATGTGCTTTTGTAAACAGTTTTAGACAAAGCAAAGCCATAGTAGTCATTGTGCACTGAAAATATGGTTCTAGACGGCACTGAATGGCTGTATGCTTTGTAATAAAATGCAGACAACTTTATTATTTTGCTGTTAAATTACCCGTGCTTCTTATTTTGTCATTTTGTGATTGGATATGACTAGAATCTTATTGGAATATGCCTACCACAGCCCAGTGTTCGAAAGGGTCTGTTCATTTGTCAGAAAAGATGTGTTTATTTAGATTATCTCATTGTCTGTTCTGCGTGCACCTTCTGAGTGTTTGGTGCCCTCGCTCCCCATTAGCTATGCCTGCTCTTGCTCCTTATTGAAGTTATAAAAAGGCACAAATTACAAAATACAAACATGTTGTGCCTTTGCATGACACTCATAATACACTGATTGTGGATATTATGGATAAAGCCAAGCGCTTGCTGTCTCGGTCTGAGACATGTACTCAAGACCGTGGCTGCATTTGCATTTCCATTCCATTCAGCGGCTCCCACTTATTACTTCAAAATTGTTTTTGTATCTCCCAATTTCATGGGTATGAGGCTGTATTGAATGCCATTTGCTGTGTATTATTTGATGTGGGGGCAGTGCAGAAAAATGCTGTCAATCCGTGTTCATGGCTAATGTGGTTAAGTAAAGCCAATATGGTTGTTTTTAACGGCCACTGTTGAAATCTTGGTCGATGTCGGGAAAGAAACCAACCAACACACGAATTAACTAAGGCTGTTTTAACAATCCAGTCACTTCTGGATATGAATTAGAGCATTTAAGTATCTGGTTATTAATTCTAGCCTGCAATACACAAATTAAGTTGAATCATTGCATACATTTCTTTATTACGTTGGTGCACCATCGTATCTTTGCTTTGTGTTGCTTTCTGATATAAACTGTTAGTAATGTGAATAGAGAATCGCTGTTACATGCTTGCATAGCTTATCAATTACCTTATGAAAGGAGCTCCAACAACCAGCCAAAGCTGAATGTTGAAAATGACTCGCTGGCTACATTCCAGGTTCTTTTCTTATTGATTTGCCTTTTTAAAGAATTCCTCATCTAAACTTTAAAACATCCGGGAAGTGCTGCCTCACGGCCCCAGGGTCCCCAGTTCAATCTTGAGCTCAGGTTACTGTCTGTGCGGAGTTTCTGTGCATGTTGTTCTTTCAGGTTCTCCGGTTTCCTCCCTCTGTCTAAAAACATGCAGGTGGGTGGACTGGCTATGCTAAATTGCTCATAGGTGTGAAAGAGATGTGTGTGCATGGTGCTTTGCAATGACAGGCATGTCATCCAGGGTGAATTGTACTCTCTTATGCCCAGTGGATAGGCTCTGGTTCCACCATGACCATCACCATCACCAGGATGACGCAGTTATTGAAAGTGAGTGAGTGAAATCGAAGACTCATAATGCTGAAGTTTGTTTCAGCTCAAAGTTTGAAGTGAATTTATTGCTTAATTTATTTTGGCTGGCTTGTTAAATAGTGCTGCCGACATTGCAGATGTTTGCTCCCTGATGTACTGATGCACTGTGAAAACACACACAACTGCACCCAGTCATGCTCACCCTCAAGGTGTAAAAGTGAGCAGGGAAAGCAGAAATGATGCCTCTCATGATGGGCGTTGGTCCATGCCGGATGTTATCTTCCAGCAGCACCTGGGGGTGAGTGGCGCTCAGAATAGTGCCGATCCATAAATCAGAGCCAGAACCTGAAAGTGTGCGTTGTGGTGCTCAAGGCTGCTGGTACAGTGATGGAGAAGAAGAATGTCAAAGAAATCTGCACTTACTCATGATGTGGTGCGCTAGATCATGATCTGAGCCGAACTCTAACCCCAAGAGAGCTAGCTCTAGAGAACAGCACAGTAGCCACTGGCACTTCATGTCCATCCACCATGCGTCCTTTATAAACTTACGACCTGTACCTGCCTGTCTTTTAAAGTACCATAACCACACATGGGCATGAACAATTTTGTACGGACATACTTAATTCAAATGAAGCCATTTGTCATGTTGATGACAGGACAGAACCTGTATACAGATATTATACATCGTGTAAGTCATGCAAATTCAATACAGCATGTCATCTTTAGGTTGGATCTTTATTCTGATTAATGTTTACAAGTTAATTCAACATTTAATTCATCCATCACATATTTCACTGATTTGTTTATGGTTGACATAATAATGGAAGCAAAATACCCATTTTTTGCTTTTGGAACAGAGGCATGTTCAGTGGTGTGGAAACCCAAATGACACCCAGAACATCACTTGAATCATTTATGACAGCACTGAAATATGGAGTTTTGAAAAGAGTATCAGCATGAATGAGAAAATAGTTCTATTTTTCTTGAGCGGTTGTTGTAAAATTTTAGCAGTTCTCTTATTTAATGGAAGATGTGTAGAAAATGTCTGTCTCTGTGACAGTGTACAATGAAGTCAGGCGAATCTCTTTCCCCCTATCTTCTGCTCTCCTGGCGGTGTCTGAGGTACCCTGGACTCAGGAAAGAGAGACTGTTTGCTGTCAGTAAACAGCTGGTGTTTGTCTTATGGATGTCGAAGCTTTGCTCTCTTTGGGGAGGAAATAAACCCACATCTCCTCTTAAACTCCTCACCTGAAACAAAAACTTCTCATTAGAACTCTGAGCTCAACAGGAAACGTAAATAGCTGGAATAAAATGTGCTGCAGAGATTGCTACAGTTGGTTAGGCTAAGGTGAAATAATAAGGTATAACTCTTGTGCATATACATTTTTACATTCATATTTGAAACAGATTTATGATACGCCAGTCAGTGAAACACGGACACTAAATAAGACAGCGAATGAAGGTTTAAGTGTAGTTCGAAAGCTTCTTTAGAATAGATTCTTTTTCATTGCACCGTGGCAAACAAACCTGCTTTTCAGCACTCTGTGCAAAACAAATGATGCTGTCATCAGGAGACTGGTTGGGAATTTGATCAGCAAAACACGGCAGAGAGCATGCGGAGCTGCAGGCTGATGATCTGCCAGATGTAACCTGGTTAGAAAGCACCTGAAGGACCCTGATTAAGAGCTTATTACACAGCGTAGCTGCAAATTAAAACCCGGATTTCAGTAAACATTCACCTGAACGTGCAGGAACATGACAGAAGAACGGGATCGTCAAATGAACACTAATAACCTCTCGTGATCTCTATCATTTTTCACATTGGAATTGAAGATACTGGATAGAGTGGGTGCTTATGTCTTTTGACCTGAATCATGTCTCGTCCCGGAATTGCCTTCTTCATTCGACTCGAAAGCAAATCCTCGCAAAAAAGGAGGACTTATTGGTTCATTTTTGATTGTCAGAAGAATGTGATCTCTGATTTAATTGAACCAGATCACCGAACATGATTATTTAATATAATATACATAAAGCAATGCCTAAAGGAATTCTCTTAGAGGTTCCCAGCAAGTGCGTGTGCGTGTGTGTGAGTATGTGTGTATACACTGCATTGAGTCAGACATAAATATCTTTAATTAAATTCACCTAGTGGAAATACCTCTGCTTCATAATACCCGTGCTGAAACATGACAGGCTTTCAGTGTTGTCAAACTGTTAGTCTGGAGGGAGAGCTGCTGAAACCGGTGTTAAATAAGTGCTTTTGCTTAGCTAGAGCGCAGGAACGTTTCGTGTGCGAAACAACATGAAAGATGTTTAGGGAAAAGTTTTGGAGTTTAATGAGGACCTAGGATAGAGGTTAGGCTGAATTAATCATTGAGCTGAGAGAGTGCTATTAACACACGCAGAGAGAGCGGTGACTGAACATCTCTCCTGTGACAAATGGGTAATTAAGAATGGTTTTATACCCTGGATTCTCGCAGTCACACAGAGGACCACAAAGAACTTTCTACCCATTCAGGAGTTTGATGCAGTGCAGTTTTTGATTATATATTCTATACAGTGACAGTGTTTCTCCTTTCACTGTTTCATTGCTGCTTGTGCTAGCCATGTCGTATGAGACTTTTTCCCCCGACGTGGTTCAGATCTAGTCCAAGAACATATTTTAAATCCATTATTGCTTTCCGTGTACTATTGAAATAAAGCCTGGATTGTATTTACGCAATAGCACGTGAGCAAGAGTGCATTTCACAGGCTGCGGAATCACTGTAGCTACAAATTTATGTAACGGACACAAAAAAGTGAAGTGAAGTGATACGAACAGTGAAATGGACAAGTGCTGTTATACTACATATCACAACCTCTTATCCAATCAAATTAGTGGACCGAAACTAGCGGTTTTATACTACCATGCGGTTGAATTCCCAAATCTTATTGCTTAGAAAGTGTGCATTAATTCTGTATAACTGCATAGCTCAGACATTAGTTCTGGCTGTAACATAACATTAATGTGCTCATTCAAATACATTATTGTTTCTATAGTAACAGCTCATCCACAGGAACTTGTATGGCGGACACGGCACATTATCCAAGTCTAATAATAAATGGATAACAAATGTGGTGGTGTTTAACAAAGAAAAATGTATAATCGTTGATGTGGTAGTTTTTTTTAGGAGACATATATTTGCATTTTTTTAGAAGCAGTCCTGAGTGGCTACACTTTGTACCAGTCACAGTGCTTTGCAAATTTCCCAGCACGGGAAAATCTTCCGGACGGAGGAGTTTACGCTTTCTGGTTTCTCCGTAAAATGACAGCCTGTATCTTTTTAAGAGAGTATGCAAGTGAGAGAGAAAGAAAGGAAGACAGGAGATGCTTCTGAGAGAAGGACTGTTTATAGTGGTTTTTAATGTGATACCAGGAACCATGTTGTCTTGTGGATGTTCCTCAACATAAAATCTTTAAATTTACTACGTCGGACCAGGTAGCTATATGAAAATAATTCTAATGAATGAATTATTTTTGTATAACAAAGTTACCAAAAGGTCTGTGCTGTGTATCAGTCATCTGCATGTCTTAGATTAGTAAATACTTTTCAGTTTACGGTTGGCGCTTTTTATTTGTGATGATGATGATGATGAGGCTGATGAGGTGTATAATGTCATGAGTGACACTTACTTCAGATGACTGAGATGCAGATAATTAAGGTGAGAACTCATTTTCCATTATAAACTTTATTAATATTTATTAATATATTTTTTCAATTTGGTAGGAATGTTGTTTTCCCAGTAGATTAGCATAGAAATGTAAGTGTGGCATCCTCCAGTGAAATTTTCTTCTTTGTAATTTGGATGTAAGCTGCTAGAGCTTTACTTCTGGTTGAGATACGTGCAAAAGAGAAGCATATTTCAGTTCAGAAAAATTCAGAACTCTACTATATAGAATAAAATACTAAAATTTGTCCATGTTAAGAGGTTTCCGAGGCAATATAGCATAGTGAAAGACTCAGGTTTCTGCATCCAGTACACGACTCGTGTGTTATGCAGGATATAACTCAGTATCTGTTTATTTCTAACAGTGCTAACAATGCTAGGGCCACCTTCAGACTGATTATTGAGTTAACAGATAAAGCTTGCGCACATAAAAAGCAATCATTTGGAACAAAAATGTTATTTTCTTTAACTTAAAAAAATCAATGCCATGTTCAAAATTCCTTGTTTCTCCTCTTATGAACGTTAAATTAAAAGTCATCTTGACGATGATGATGATGGACATGTTTATATTACAGGTACATGGCCATGGACAGCACTGCAAAATGAATTTTGTGAATTAGTAACCGTAGGTCACCTTGTTGTTTCTTGTGTGTGTGTCCAGTGTTGCAGAAGTGTTGTGTGGTAAACAGTATTAAGCTGAGCAGACATGCCTGTGGGGCTCGTAGTTGTACATGCAGTTTCTAATTTAGAAATATAGGTCTGCTCCGAGGTCACACCCACATACTGTGATTTAAATGGCTTATTTACTGTCAGAGATTTTCCTCTTCCACCGCTGGAATTAATCTCTTAATGTCACTGTCGTTGTTGATTTACGAGTGCTCACAAATGCCCTGTACTTTTTCCTTGACATTTTGGGCTCCCTCCAAGACACCTGAATAAAGTTTTATAATTTCATACCTTACATATCTGCTCAGTAGTTGCTGCAGGGTGGCACAGTGGTTCAGCAGGTAACACTGCTACCTCACCGCTCCAGGGTCCTCAACTTCTATCCAGAGCTCGGCTTACTGTCTCTGTGGAGTTTCTCCGAAATGCCCATGGGTTTCCATTTTCCTCTCATCTTTTCAAACCTTGATAGTAGGTAAATTGTCTACATTAAATTGTCCCTGTTTGTGAATGTATGTGCATGGTGCTGGCTTTAAATATTTTCCTTCTTTCTAGAAAGTACATGCTACGTTTAATCATCTTTTATATTCGGTTTAGTTCAATCTTATAATAGGATATACTAAATACATTCGACTATGTTCAAAATATTTTCATTTGCAAAGATGTCGTTTTATGCAGCATGCTGGCATCGGATCAGGGCTCTAATACTGGTTTGTAAACCATAGTACAGACTTTTCAGGTTCTATATGATTTTTTTAATCTTCTGAGGTCATGATTTGATTCAATTTTTGTTCTTTTATGTGTTAATTCAAAACACTTTCTCTACCGCACAAATTGATTTGTCTCAAAAAGATTCAGAGAATTGCAAAGGCATGGTGAAATGGTGAACGTATTAAAATAAAATATGGTTTACCAGGCATTTTGGTTTGAGAATGCTAATTAGGCAGAGTAGCAGTGAATATCCCTGTTGCGTTTGCGATTGCTGTTGCAGTGAACTCTTCACTGGGATCAACATATTTTGTGATGCCACATACATATATGTTGTGTTGGGTGCTCTCGTGCTCACGTTTTATGGAATACAATAAACGACAGTCCCTTGAAAGAAACAAGAATAGTGTATCGAAGAGCTGTCCAAGATGGTTTAAAAGCTTGTTTTTAAAATTTTGTGCCTTTATCGATAGCTTTCCACCTTTAGTAATCTTGATTTATTAATCAGCAGGCCAAAACTGCTACTTTAAGGCAATTATGCCTGGCGTGTATCTGCTTCAGTTTAGCTTGGACGCTGTGGGTCAGCCATTGCTTCTGCTCTATCAACAATATGTTTTTAAGCTTGAAGCTAGTAATGATGAATCCATTTCTCCTCTTACATTCCTTCTTTCAGATCCAGGCACACCCTCTTCTCCCTCTGTCTGTCTCGTGAATACCATTGCTCAGGCAGTGAGGTGTTACAGGCTCATTGTTGCTGACCGTGGTGCTGAAAGGCCTCCTGCATTCACATAGCCTGAGTGTTCATTTCATGGTCCATATAACGTGCTCGCCATTTGTTAGGTGGCTGTTAGCACGGCCGCTTATTTCTTTAACCCCTTCCCCGTCAAACCATAACAAATCAGACACACATTGGTTTCAGCAAATGGGGGATGGCTGCTGCTTCTGTTTTAGGTGCAAGGGCATACATGGATTTACAAATATGTCAGCTATAAAGGTTTTTTTTCTTAAAACCTGTCACGACAATACGCTTCACAAGGTCCAACAGACAATCACGGATTTGTGATTCACCCTGCCATGTTTATACTTAATTCATTGTGGGTCTGGGCTTTATTTAATGTGTAGTATGTGGAATCATATCATTAGGAATCATAAATACTGCCCTCATTAAAAATTGTTTAATTTCAAGGCTGCTTCTAAGAACTAGTATAGAAGCTGAACGATTTTCAAGGATATCGTCCATTTCTTTCTCTGAACACTGTCAGCGTGACCTTGACTGAACACTTAACATACAATATATGATCCAAAGCATGTGGACGCCTGACCATGACCACCGTATAGGGACTTCACCAAACGTTTGCCACAAATTGGAGGCAAATTGATGCACTTGATTGTCTAGAATGTCTTTGTATGCTGTAGCATTATGATTTCTCTTCCCTGGAACTAAGAGACCCAAACCGGTTCCAGTTTGGAAATGCCCCGATCTCAAATTGAGGTTCTTGAAGGCATGATTTGCCAAGGTTAGTGTGGAAGAACTCTGCACAGGGCCCTGACGTCAACCCCATTAAATACCTTTGTGATGGATTGGAACACAGACTGTGCACCAGGCCTCCTCTCCCCTATGAGCCCAAATCCCCACAGCAACATTCCAAAATCTAGTGGAAAGCCTTCCCAGAGGAGTTAAGGCTGCGAAGGGGGAAACCAACTCCATATTAATGCCATGCCTTTTTGTAATAGAATGTTCAACAAGCACATATGGGTGTCATGATCGGATGTCCACATACGTATGGCCATGTAGTGTGACATTGATCCATTTTTTAATTACAAGATGAACACATAATTACTTATATTCTCACAAAACCCTTTATTTGGAATCCTACTTTTACACTGTTGTCCTTCATGCCATTATGACTTTGTGAGCGGGTGTGCTGAACAAAGTAAATGTGTTTTTCAATCTGCCCACCTCTTTCTTCTCTGGTCTCCTATCCTTCCTCTCAAGATTCCCTGCCTGTCTCACACACACACACACTTTACCCATCCCTTCTCTAAGGACTCCCAGTCTGTCTCCTCCTTGTGCATTACCGTTGTCTCCTTCACACTATGTGGTTTCTGGCAAGTCTTGATAGCAAGAGACACATACACAAACACTCCTTCACACTTCTTCAATGTAAGCTGTATTGGGTTTGCCATAACAGAGTAAGAAATCCACAGCATAAACTTGGATTGCTTTGGAAAAGTGCTGCAGTAATTAATAGTTATGACAGAGGAAGTTTTTCCCCTGGCACTGTTGAACTGTAGCACAGGAAAAAAAAAAAAAAAAAAAGAGGAAGAGAGAATAATATTTGAAAAGACACAGCTCTGGAGAACATTTGTTATAATCCATTAGATAGAAAGCAGCAATTAATTTGCTGACTGCCCCCAGTTGCTTTTGCATGGGAATAAAGATTGAGAAGGACTTTTTAGCTGCTGAAAAACACATAAGCACACACCCTGCATTATCACCCAGTGAGAACTGCAAAAGGAAAACTTCATTAGCTATGAGAAACAGTTCCTCAGTTGGTTCTCCTCCATTGCTTTCGGATGCGGCTGAAATGGAACGTCCCTGGTGACCAGGTAAGGAATCTTTTCCCTGAAAAGTGCCATTATCCAGATGGTGCCATTAACAATTATGCCGCTACATTTTCCTTCTTATAATTGACTCCATAAGCTATTAGGCAAGTTGGCATCCGGTTGGCCTTGTATGAAACTTGTCCAGATGTTATGAAGCAGACAGGGGTGAGTGGAGAGAAAGAGAAGGAGGGGGGACGGGGCTATTATGGAAGGGTGTGTTGATGGCCAGGGCGTTGTGCAGATGGATGCTGGAGGTGGGTGTTGGGGAAAAAGTCAGACTCTATTAAATCAATGTCTCTATCACTTCATCAGCTTGCTTTTCTCTCCTCCTTTCCAGGCCTTGTAAATGTGTTTTCCCACTACCAGTCATTATCCTTTTTATTGCGATAATTCTTTGCTCATTAACCCATCGACTTTCTGTTCGGTAAATATCTTATTCATTTGTTAGTTCGATTAATCAGTTCTTTAATTATTTAAGATCTTTCAGTTAGAAAGGTGACATATTAATGGGAAAAAGCATCATTACAGTATTGCCTTATAAACCACGAGAACAACTTCAGTGAGCCTTGGCATAGTCTGTGTACTGGAGGGATGATGATCACTCTTCCAATAGATATTCCCTCAGTGGGTGTTTTGATGATGTTGCTGGAAAGTGCTATCTAGCACTTCCATGCAAAATCTCTCATTGGCGTTCGATTGGGTTGACATCTGGTGACTGAAGGCAATAGCGTATGATTTACATAATTTCCATACTCATCAAATCATTCAGTGTGCCCTTGTGTCCTGTGGATGGGGACATTGTCATCCTAGAAGAGAGCACTCCCATCAGGAAAGAAATGTTTCATCATAGGATAAAGGTGATGAGTCAGAATAACTTTGTATTGATTTGCGGGGACAAGTTGACTCACACCCTGCCAGCAAAATTACCCCAAAGCATAACAAAGCCACTGGCTTTTCATTTAAATTGTTACTCATCTGTAACTAAACTTAAGGATCTATTTTAATTCAATATCCCAATCAATGCTCCAAATGCTACAAAAGGTATTTCTGTATAGGATTTTAGGATTATCCTGAATGTGCTGCAGATGTTTGAGTGAAGCTTAGTTACATTTTGAAGGGCGTTGACTCGTTTCATACTCCTCTGCCTGTAAACATTGTCAGACTCTTTCCTGGCCATTGGCCTAGCGGTGCATTCCCAGAAGCTGGTATTTTTTGCTGAAGGGTTCAACTTTCTCTTGTCATCAGTATCCCTTAGGTCAGAATTAGAATCTCTTTATAGCCCAAAATGAACAAAAACGCTATTGATTATTCAATAGGCTGGCTGGCCAGAGAGCCAAGAGGCAGTGTGCTGCTTCCATTTGTTATTAGTAAACAGATCAATGTTTAAGGCAGAGGCATGGTCAGACCAGGACCTTTAGTGACTGCTCTCACTCTCTTATTTGAGAGCAAAATAATCATCTCACAGAAAGTCCTTTCTCATTGGTTTACCATGGTGCAGGATAGTGTCGATTTAGAGGAGAGGTTTTAGTTTGTTTTGCTAGTGCCATAGTTATCCATCATTCTGATACAGAATCATTGGCCTCATGCCTTTAATCGATACAGGATGTAAAAAGCTGAACAGATAAGAGCTCATTTATTCTTGAAACATTTGCACATTCTTACACATGCTGATATTTTTCACTTTATAATGTTTTCTCATCATTGAGGTCTACTAAACGTAACTGATTTATTAAAAAAAGATATTGACCTTTTGGATAATGTATTACCTACCATTCTGTGCCTTCCCTTTCTTTATCGGTTCTATACCGCGAGAAGGCAAACGCCACCTCTTTTCTCATTTTTACATTCACGCAAAGTAAAGGTGGGGCTTATATAAATTGTGAAAGGCATCGAAGCACTTTATTTGAAAAATCATGACTCCTGCATCTAAAGATTCATCAAAAAGTAAGTATAAGGAAAAGTCATTTTAAATGTGGATAATAAAATTGGATTTAATTTGGATAATAATCTTAATGTTTACCCTTTTCTCTTAGGGCTGAATAGACCATTCGCTTTTTACTGATTGCCTCTTGTTTTGTGAGCTACGACCCCCACACCAGCCATGATGGGTTTGGCTTAAGCTGCTCCAATGAAATCCATGAAACCTCTTTTTTAAACTTTGGACTCTTTTGACAATCGTTTCATTACATAACTGCGCTGTATTACATGCGAAACTATAACGAAATGGAAGTTGCTAGCAAGAAAAGAGCATCTAAAAGTAACAAAGCATGCAGGCTCTGTTATGTTCCACTGCTGGCTGGAAGAATTATAGGCTAATAAGAATGATTTAAATGGCAGCAGTGTTGAATGAAGTTGGGTAAGTTTGGAGGTATGTGGTGATGAGAGCGATGGGGGGATGAAGGTTCTGGCCTGCAGACATACTAGAAAGGCCTTTTAATCTGAGAAAGAGGAGCTCCTGCTGATAAATGGTATGGGCAGAGGTTTCTGGGGTACTGCTTGAGATGGAATGTTCACTTCAGGCACTGGGCTTGATCCATTTCCATCTCTTTACTGTCTCTACTTACACTGTCAGCTACTTCATCAGATCTGAGCTATTCTCCTGGTAAAGTGTTAGACAGAACTGCTGGCAGATTATTCATTTTGTCGTGAGAATTGTGACAAAGCGGGTAAGAATAGTAAAGCTTGGCTGTGTTTTAGCCTGAGTGCCATGTTGCAGTAGAGTTGCATAATTTTGCACCTGATTTTGTTTTGGAGTAAACATTAATATGTCACGGTGTTGCAGAGCTTATTATAACGATAAGCTGTTAGCATGACATATTATGATTCCTGTCGGTTTTATTTTCAAGCATCGACTGCTTTACTGGCAGCTGCAGCGAAGTCACACTCCAGGTTGTTAGCAAGGTTGATAAGGTGTTCGAGTGTTGGGAACATTGGTCTCCATCATTATGCTCTGAGCGAATGAGATTTGGCGAGATAACACCGTGTTCTCTCTCTCCATTCCTAATCAACCTAGTAATCAGCCAAAGCCTGGAGTACAACATTGTCTCCCCGAAATTAACCAAAGTCAAGAGGGTCTTTCTTCAGCTTTCTGTTATGTAATTGTCAGCCACTTGAAATCAGAATTAAAAAAAAAAAAAAAAAAAAGAAGAAATCAAGCTGTTTATAGGAGATGTCTGGCAAAAGTTAACTGTCCTTCATTATTCCGGGCTGCAGAAGTGAAATAAGGTTTCCTGCCATGATGTGGAATTAAAGCTTTTCAAAACTTTTAATGCAGAAATACTGTGGCTGGGTTTCCGCTTTGCTCCAGTTATTCTCCTGTTACAGCCTTTATTTATTCACAGTGCCTGCTGAGCACTCACTGCTCCTTTTCAGGACTTAATTTTACATGACACACCTTGGTACTATTTTCCAATCTAACTTCAAATCGATGATGTTATGCTTCCCTACCTACTTGCTTTTTTCTTGCGGCGCATACTAGAGAAGCGAACAGTAGTGTAGTTTCCCAGGTCAGGTATGGCTCTCACTTCTAATGAATATTGCAGACACTGCATTTACTCACGCCGATGAGTACAGCATCACCTTCGCCTTACATTAGCAGGGTATCATCATTCTCTATCTCAACTTTGAACAATTTTGACATGTGCACAAAAGCATGATGGAACGCTCCCATGCATGCTTAGTCTAAACCGCATCATTCTCAGTCGCAGCCTTTCAGTTAACTTTAACTTATAGTGCACTTTTGTGTTGTCACTATCCATCAGTCACCAATCCTGTTTAAAGTCTCCATCTTATTTAGAGTGGGTGTAGGGCCACCCTTCAGTGATGGAGCACTGTGAAACAAGCCGGAGGAAATCATCAAGAACCGACAGGCCATTCCAGCAGACCGCCCACGGTCTCAAAACCATTTCTAATAATGTCCTTTTTTCTGCAACAACAATTGTGCTTAACCCCAGTGGCTTTAGTCTGTCTCCGATTCTCATCCCTTCTCCATGCCTGTGCAGCCGGCCAAATGGAAATTGCAATCTGCCCTCACAATATATCTATTTCGCCTGACGCTGCATCTCAAAAGCACAACACACTCCTCAGCTGGTGTCTAATGCCGAGAGCAAATTTATTGAAACTCCTGTTATTAGAACACTTTGAAGTTCCTATTCCGGTTTGCGTCGAGCCAATATGTTTTTTTATTTTTCACACATTGGCTCGTGCATAAATCACATAAAACTTGTGACTCGTGAAATGTTTAATATTTTATGTGTAGAGCACTTTTTAATATTTTATAAATATGGGATATAAAGTTTCCAGAAATAAATATTACGTGCTGTCGGTTCTGAGCTGCCTCGCAATTTCTAAACCTTGCTGCTTTTCTGACTGTATGAATGCTAGTTTTTCTTTGGGCAGTAAATAGTGAACACTGTATAACAGGGCTGCTTAACAGAAACAATCTTATAGTGAAATATGGGTTTTTTGCCACTTCTCACTGTTCTTTACAAGTTCTCGTGTTTCTTGGATGACCTTCTAACTTGTCTCAGTTGCTGCTGAATCTGGTTCCTTCTATTGTTATGTCGTACCCCGTGTCTTCTCTTTCACTGTCTCTCTAACTCAAATCTCTTGTTTCACAGTCCGTATTTGGAGGTTGTGGGTGTGTGTGTGAGTGTGTGCACATCTGCATGTAAGGGAGTGAGTTATCGGGGACATTCAGTCTGGTCCCTGTATGGTAGAGCTGTAGAACGAATACATTTTAATGACAGATTTAGTCAGGTCCTATATTTGAGATTACTGCTTATCACTCTCCACCATGACATAACTTCAATTCCCGGGACCCATTCTAGATTTCGATTTCACAGTTTTTTTCTCGACTATTGTTTTTACAATAATATGGTTTAAACAAATAAAAGGAATTAAACACATACAACTGCTCCATCGTCTTTCTCTCATTCATACACCCTACAACTCACTTGTCCCTCCAAAACAACTCGCATGCATGCTTAATACTAATTATTTCAGCTTAGTTTCATCGAAAAGTCTGACAAACGTGTTACTTCTCTGTTACTTACTGCTTCTAACTGAAACTGATTTTTTTTTTTATGATTCCCATGACATTTTCATGCTCATGGACCGAATCGCTGCAAATATAAGTGATATTTGATTATGAAAAGCTTTCGAATTTGATTCAGCAGTATTACGTACCAGCACATTCGCTTTGACTTTTTGTGTGTTTGAGTTTTAAGTGTTGACCCACAGTAATTCTTTGGTTCTCTACTTTTAGGGTTGGTTTATAGGCAAAGTCATTAAGGTCTGGTATAAATGTCATGCAAGTTTTGTTAGAAAGCTTTCTTTGTAGAACAGAATATCTATATGCAAGTACCTCTTTCATGTCCTCTGACAACAACACATTCAATATATAAAACAGAATTAACACATTTGTTTGTAGTATGTGAATTATATTACATTTTTACATTACATTAATTTTGACTCGCGTTCCAACATTCGGTATTTTACAATAATCTCACCAATCCAAAGAATGTCGAAGATCCAGTATGGGTTTTTCACGTGCAGTAACTAAGTCAAATTATACATGTTTAACAATAACTCTATCCGAATATCAATTATTCCACCAACAAAACATAGAACTGTCATGCTAACCCCATTCTCACTATTAGGTAGTAGTCTTCACAAAACAAACTGATTTCTAACATTTAGAGACAAATTTAGCTCTTACATTTTTGTTAGGAAGCATTTATTCCATATTTATGGAAGGAGTCCTGGTTGTCACGATGCTTTGGTCATCACAGGAAGGTCTTCGGGACAGACGAGTTCATACTTTCCAGTTTCTCAGTACAATGACAAGCTGTGTGTTTTTTTTTTTTTTTTGTTTTTTTTTTTAGAGAGTGATCTGATTAAGCGAGAGATAGAAAAAGGGAAAAAAGAGAGAGGCTGATGAGCGAATGACTGTTTATTGTGGCTGCAACATACATTAGAACAGGTCATAAGTTGTCTCTTGGACATTCCGCAGCATTAAACCTGACAATGAACTGTTAGAATGCATGATGTCATTTATTAATAAATGAAACATTGCGATTTATTTTTGGTATAACACACTATATAGCGACACGGTCACTCGTGTGTTACTCCTTACTTTTATAAGCTTAACTCACGTTTGCCAAAAAAACAAAAAAACAAAATACGAACGTTTGTAATTCTAGAGCCCATTGTAAAATGTAGGGCAATGTTTTTGAGTGGAGGAAAAAAAAAGATTTATTTAAACATAATGACATAACAACAGGTTGCTCTTGTTCCCTGAACTATAAAAGTATAGTAAAGGAAAGTTTTCCCATCATGAAAGTGATAAAAATCTGTTGTCTTTTAATTTGGCTGTGACTGTGAGTGAAGTTTATCTGTGAGAACCTGGATTCATGTAGAGGAAGGAAGGAGATGTTTAGGAAAAGACGATAAGGTGTGTGTGTGTGTAGAGAGAGAGAGAGAGAGAGAGAGAGAGAGAGAAGACACAGATGGAATGACTTCTCTGGGATTACAGTGTGGCTGGTGGAGCAGAGAGGTGGTAATTGCATTTTAATTACAGTGTTGATGGTTTTGTGCTCTGCCAGATGGAAGCTTCTTTACAGATATGCGCAAAATAAATCAGCCTTTTGCAGCAACCATCCCCTTGCACCTCTCTGACATTATTCCTTCTCCATATACCGTCTCGCTTCTCTTCGTGTATCTCCTTTTACCTCCCTCACCTCTTTGTCTTCTTTCCTACAACAGCATCTATTAAATTACAGCTTCTTCTTTTTCCCTTCTCTTTCCCATCTACTCACTCTTTTCTATTTTTTTTAGTCTCTCCCTCTCTCTCTCTGATTTGCCTCCAGCATGCTTTCATGAAACTCTCTTGAAACCCATTCGCCGCAAGGTCAAAGACGAACCCCGCCGCCAACAGTGGCATTAATGCATTCAGCAGTGTTTATGAGACAGTGTTTGTGCATTCATCTTGCTCAGATAAAGAAAGGAAATGCGTGTTACTTCTATTTTGAATTGCATTTACCCTTTGGGCATATTTGTAGGCATAATGAAGAATGTTTTATTTGGCTTAAAGATAGCAGACTATGAATCATTGTGTGGTGGATAAACTTAGAAACCCGACCACAATTTGCATGCACTTAGAGAGAATGCCTCTTATTCATCAACATTGAACGCAGTCAAATCTGACCATAAAATGCGCGTACACAAATTCCACTGCCAGTTTCCTTATTCATCAATTTCACCTTATCTGTACAATCTCACACCTGGCACAGGAAAAGCTTTTCACCAACCTAAAAAACTGCAAATCAGTGCAAGTATCCTCGAAAGATGTATAGGAAATGTAGCAAGTATGTACTCGCGAGTGCAAAACAAACCAAAAATGCAACAGCAAATCAATCAGTAAGTGCAACAACAAATCATAAACGCATCAACATGAACACAAATCACAAAGTTTACGTCCATATTGGACTTCATATGCTTGTCGCTGATTGGACACATTAGGGAGAAGCACTGTACTTCTTCAGTCTGTTATCTAGCTAGCCTAGTGATAACAATTTCATGTGACGCAACTAATGTTACTATGGTGAGGATTAATTGTTTCTTCAGAATAACCCAACTTCCTGGCGTGTAAGTGATCTCAGTCATATTAACGCTGACCACATACCAAATATTACATCATTTGCATGCTGTTGATAAAAATAAGCATGAATAAAAGCATCAGTAGATTGATTTAGTCTCATATTTCCTCTTACTGGAAACATCCTCCAGTCTCTCGGACTGACGCGCACTGTAGCCAATCAGCAACGAGCATGTGACGTTTAATAAGGGCTTACTCTTTCCATGCTGAGTTAATGATGATGTGTTTCTGATTTTGCTGGTGCGTTTACACATTTGTTGTGGTGTTTTTGGTTTTCTGTCTTGCTTGTGTTTCTGATTTGTTATCATGTTTTCTGTTATTAATGTATTTCTGATTTACTTCTTTTTGATCGATATTTGTGCTGTCGCGTTTTTGGTTTGTTTAACGTTTTTTGCAGTTATGCGCTACAGTTAAGTAAATAATGACAAAATAATAGCAAATAACGCTGAATCACATTCACACACAGGGGAACCTGATAACTAAAATATAGGTAATGGAGCGTAGTGTCACCGTTCCAGTTGTAAATGTGAATCAGAATGCTTAGGCATGGGTCTTTATCAGCTCATTAGTCTTTCAATGGAGTAGTAGATGCATTTTCATAAAAGACATGGATGTGGACAGGTGAACCATGCACATGGGCTATTCAAAGACACTTTGATATCAGTGAAGTCTTCGCATAATTTCATATCAACACTAAAGTGTGCCAGATTTTCCTACCATTTTTGTAGTCTGCTTTTCAGTGATCGATTCATTTCTGTCAATATTTTACTTCTATGAGCTACAAATTTGTATAATCCATCTAACCTAGTTCGGAATTGAATACGTTCTCTTTTTAAATAGAGTTAACCTAAATACCTGCATGAAAGGTTGTTAAACATCCTGGATTATGCCTTAAACAGCTTTATGAAAAAGACACTTCTATAACTGTCTTT
Source organism: Notoglanidium macrostoma (assembly GCA_030068235.1). Lineage (NCBI taxonomy): Eukaryota > Metazoa > Chordata > Actinopteri > Siluriformes > Auchenoglanididae > Notoglanidium > Notoglanidium macrostoma. Next base: position 9,979,640 of record JAQQZR010000039.1, on the reverse strand, counting down.
ATTTGCAGTAACCTTGGACAAAAGCAGCTATTCACTGCAATTTATTTCTTTCCCTTTTTTACTTCTTTCCTCGGATCTTTTCTAGATTTGGTTATCCATGAATGCTTGCCATTTATTGACTGGTTATTTCAACATCTGCATAAATGAGATTGTATTTCATGTAAATTAGGGTCTGTTGTATGTATAGGGTGTGTAAGTGAGAGACTACTAGGTGCAAGTTTGCCTCCATTCAGCTGAAGCTGATTCGTCAACTCAAAGCTCCACCAGGTTTAATGTCGTACAATAGTTTGCAGAATCACATGCAAACAGGGTGTCCCAAAAGTCTGAATCCATAGGCAATTATTTATATAAATACAGATATGTATATACAAATGATATGTATAGACAAAGATATACAAATGCTCAAATTGATACACTTGGACTTCATAACAATTGTAGACATGCTGAATATGCACACACAACTTTAGTGAATAAGGGCCAATATGTCCAGCAAATTTACTTTTTTTAAAAATTTAATAATTATTGAATATTTGCAGAGCGGCACGGTGGTGCGGTGGTTAGCACTGTCGCCTCACAGCAAGAAGGTCCTGGGTTCGATCCCCGGGTCGCCTGCCCAGGGTGTACCCCGCCTCTCGCCCGAAGATGCTGGGATTGGCTCCAGCTTCCCCGCGACCCAGACGGATAAAGCGGTATAGATAATGGATGGATGGATGGATGAATATTTGCACCAAATATTTTCCAATGTGCTAATCATGTATATATTTGCCAGGCAGTGAGTCTCTGCTTTAGGCATCTGTCTACACAATAAAATATCCAGATGAGAAGGCGGGGCTTATAATCGGTGTTCCGGTTCATCCCAGAAGGTGTTCAGGCCGCTCGAGTTCTTCCACTCAACCTTGACAAACCATGTCTTTATGAATCTAACTTTGTGCACAGGGACTTTGTCCTGATGAAAGTTTTAGGTCAGTTAGTCTCAGTGAAGAGAAATCTTAGTTTTACAGAATACAAACACATCTTAGACAATTGTGTGCTTCCAACTTTATGGCAATAGTTTGGTCAGATGTCCTCATACTTTTGGCCATTAAAGTGTATTTCGGGAAATATAATACTATGGGCAGGTACGTGGCCTGGGAAGTAGTTTGCGATTACACGCACTCCTTTAGATGGCTCTAGCACAGGCAGGAACTAGCAATGCATTTATATTTAGCTGGTATGAAATTATATCAGCTAACATTATCAGTTATTTAGCTTTTTTATCTCTCTAAACTTGGTAATGCTATCTGTGGCAAACTTTTTGTAGAGGTCAAGGCCTAGTCTCTTATCACCTATTTGAAGTGAGGTGGGATTCTGATCCCGGCAGTTTTGCCTGGCGGTTGTGGGCCTTATTTTTAACTCATTGGTGATGACCCTTGGGGAGATCTACACCTGAGCTCTACATCTCACCAAGCTGAATAATCTGCGGCTACATTCTGCTCTTAACTAACTGTCGGTAGAGATAAGGTGTGTGATAAGCACAGAGCTGTAGCTGCAAGGGAAGTGTGTCTATATATCACAGGCACTGCTGCAGCAAAGCTGATAGCGAGTTAATAGCTTTATGATACGAGAAGAAGAAAATGCCTGCTGTCTTACTTCTTCTCTGTGTCTAATGTTTGCACGTACACATTTAAATGCAAAGGCCTGCACACTGACACTCAGAGAATGAAAATCACTGGCCTCTTGTCCCCCAGCATGTGTGTGTGTGTGTGTGTGTGTGTGTGTGTGTGTGTGTGTGTGTGAGCGAGTGTGTATTTTCTCCTCTTGGACTAAAAGAAAAGGCCCGCATGCTTATCAGTCTTTTCCGGGCTTCAGGAGACAATTTTGAATCTGACGAGCTAAGTCTTGCCTCACAATTAATGTTTTCAAACTGCACTGCAGCCTGAGATATGTGCATTCGTGTGTGGCAGCAGGTTTGCTGGGCTTAATGGCGTTCCGCGTACAGGTCATTTTAATATATTCATCAATTACAGCAGGGTTCATTTTAGTGTAGCTGCCAGCTATAGAAGCGCATGGCGATATTTCCAAGAACATTACAGTTGCCACGCTTTCCTGCCTGTAAAAGCCAGCAGGGTAATTTGCTGAGAAATTACCCATGTTGCCTTGCAATGTAAGCTGGCTGGTGTAATTTTACAACATGATGGCGTGATCGTACAAAAGTCTACCAAGTCTTCTGTACACTCTTGTTCGGCAAAAAAAACGCTAAAAAAAAAAAAAGCCCCTGCATTGTTCTCACGTTTAAAATCTTAGCTCGGGCTCACTGGATTGGGCAAATATAATGTTGGTTATTTGTAAAATTTTTGTAAAGAATTATCTTCCTAAAGCATCAAAGGTTTACTTGATTCTGGTTAAATGTTCCGTGTTTGAGATGAATTCTCTCAGCAAATAGCTGTGATATTTGCAGTGGAGCCATCTGTTTGCATAACTCTATGAATGCTTCATGTTTTATGAGTGAATGATTGTGGGATTAAAGGACTATTCAGACAGGATTACATTTACACGAGGATATGTGGTAATGTAATAATTACCAGAGAATCTCTGTCATTTTAGTCACAGCCAAATCTGTCATGTCACGTTTTATGGATAGGAAAATATTCAAGTGTCTGATAATAATAATAATAATAATAATAATAATTATAATAATAATATACTGTGGTGGACTGGTGACCTGCCCAGGGTGTACCCCGCCTCTCGCCCGAAGATGCTGGGATTGGCTCCAGCTTCCCCGCGACCCAGATGGATAAAGCGGTATAGATAATGGATGGATGGATAATAATAATATAAACCCTGTGCAAACTGACATTCTGGTAAATATTTTGTCATATCCTGTGAGAATAGAGTTTTTTTCCATAGGTACGAAGGTGCCAGTTATACACCATCTGTTTCTCGTTAACCCCAAATTCAAATGAGACATAACTTTTCAGCCCTGATTCTATTGTGAGTTTTCTTCCCTCTAATTGGTGCCATGTTTTCAGTAGCACTTTCTTTTGGTATGAAGGCAATATGCAACACGAGCAGACATTCCCATTTCTGTTTTTTAAAGAGGTTTTTATCCTGAACATATGTTACAAACATTACGATCCATTGGGATGTGATTCATTGCTTTACAGTTATATTTCACTCAAACGTATTCTGTCTATAGTACTTATTATTATATAGTTCTTTCCAAGCGTGTATTAGAACATAGAGTGGCCATCAGGTTCCCATAGCATACTTCCAAGTACTTACATTCACAGTCCCTTGCTTTTCCTCCTTCTAAATAATGTCAACATTTTTCAAAATTTGGCTTCTCAGACTTGTTAGCCAAGCTCCAGGAAACACCGGTATTCCTCGAACTTCTTCTTCTTTGTCTTTGGATCTTCTATTGATCCTCCTAAATTCTATATAGTGGACCTTTGAAACATTATCGCTCATAAATGATGCTTGGAAGCTGCCAAATGTATTTGAATAGAGTTGAGTCAAAATAGAAGATATAATCTGTGATGACGTAAGTGCATCTAAAGTTTTTATGTTCTACTCAAATAGGCAAATTCATATTAAGCACCTAACATTGGCTGCTAGCTGCTAACGATTGCCAGCAATCTAACATAAGCATAGCCTCACTTTGCTAAACAGACAGTAGAAAATAAAGACTTTTTATTTGTTTGACCACTCTACTTTGAATTCTTGAAAAAGTAAGACAACACTTAAGATTCGAATTTTTAAAATGACCAAAACCATAACCTATAATATTAAATAACATGTTTCTAAAGTGTCCAAAACAAGGAAAAGCATGCAAATGTAAAAATGTAAATGTCTTACATACACCATAGGAAAAAAAGAGTTTTGTTTAATGTCATGTGTATAGAATTAAAATATACAAAATGCTTAATCAAATAATTTGTCAGTTTAAAAGCTCCCCGTTCCGAGTGATACTTCTCTGGTGAAAATACCTGAGTGCTGTAGAGCAGTGTTAAATAGGAGCAAGTCCTCAGCTCTGCTTCTGCCCTCAGACACTATACAGTGTGACGCTGCAGTCAGAAGAGCACTGGTGTATGTGGGCAGAGTCAGGAAGAAAGAGGACCTTAAAGTACTGGAACCGCAAGAAGCAGGATCACATTGTTTTATAATCCACTGTGGGAGAATCCTAATTGTGCTTACTGCTCAAAGCTAATGTAATTATGAGTTTTACGGCTGCCACCCTGTGCTCATTTTATCAGTAATAGTAGCAGTCCTCTCCCTTTTCTGTAACAACTGTAACATCTTCTAATGAGGGAATTACATCCTCTGCAACTCCCTATAGATAGCAGACACATCAATCCTACCTATAAATATCATTGTGGCTTCTCATTCAGTGTATGCCTTCCAACGGTTGTTGGCTGAAACCAAGAAATGCATACACACATGCTTAAATGTAGTTCTCTCTCTCTTTCTCTCTGTGTCTTGGTGTCCTGCAGTTTGTTTATATTTAAGCAATAGCACATGAGAGGGAGTGTTGTTGTACTGAATATCAGCACGACTGTGATTTGGTCCGGCTTCGTGCCATAGCTGATATTCAGTACATCCGTGCTGATATTCCGTACAACAGCATGACCTTGAGTGTGATATTGCTTTTATACAACAGGTCTATAAACAAGAAATGAATAGTGAGTAAGTGACATTTTGGACACAATATAGCCTAATGTTCTATTTATTTTGCTTCGTGAGTGGAAATAGATCCCAAACAAGCCACACTCACATTATAGCACATCGGCAAACATCTCGCAAACTTCGACTTCCTGTCCCATTTCTTTTCATTGCATGTAGGTTGGCAGCTATGAGGAAAAACAATATCTGGTTTCTATAGGTATTCACTTCATTTAAAATAGTTATATACTGTACTGTTACATCTGAAAACACAGACCCGAGAACATTTAAGCCTAAAGACAGATGAGAACAAAATTATTTTGACAGAAAGGTTGATTTGCTTACAGCTTTCTTGGTATTTCATCTGTTCTATGTGTTTAAAGGTTAAATAGGTGACTTTTTTTTTTATTTCTTGCTTGTGTAAATAAGCTGGAACATATGTAGAGCATAATAAAAACTTAATTGTTTAAGCCATGGCCTCATCACAAGTGTGTTATGGGACCGAGAAAACACGTTTGGGAAACTGTCATGGTCCGAAGTGCTTGTTTGTTTTCGGATAGACTTCTTGTCAGTTATTTTACGGACACCCCGTAGTGCCCTGTCCATTCCACCCCTATCTCTGTCTGAGACCCAGCACAAGCAGACAATTCTCCTGTGAGCGAAAAGTCATTCTATGCTGTGTAAAAACTTAACAAGAAACAAGGTGGTATTATTTATTACTGGTGAAGGGGTGAAGCTGCATGCAGTCTTGGCAACATTGCGTTTATATACCTGTCCAGGAGCAATCTGTGTAAAGCTGCGAGCTGTTTGGATGGTGTTTTTTTTATTTTTTCTTACATTACAATGAAAACAGGACAGCAAAGTCATTCGTGACCATTCTCATTACTTATTATGAGCTGAATTGTGTGTGTTTATAGTGTTATAACTTTGCTTTAAAGCGTCTGAATGGCTGAGTGTGCTTGAAAGTGATGCTATGACCCTCTGTGTGGGAAGCTGCTTTGTGAGAATGTCTGTTGTTCAAAGCGCTATACAAATAAAATTGAATTGAATTGTATTGAATTGTGTGAATGCTATCTCTACTTAGCATTCTAACTCTAGGTGAACTGTACGGTTCTGGATTCGGAGCTTTTTGTAGAGCAGGGACGGGGACAGGCTCATAAAATACAAGAAAAATATCCTAGGTGTTTTGAACCCACCTACTTAACCATCAGAGTGCTAATCTTGACTAATGAATCTTGCCTAATGCTTCTTTAACGCCGAGATCATCAGAAATGGCATCGTCCAACACGTTTTCCCCAGTCCATTAAATTCATGTAAGAGCTGTACAAAAGAATAAACAATTGACAATAGTCTGACCACTGAAATGCATGACGACACAGACAGGTGAGTCTGCAGAGTGAAATCATCCTCCTGTGAACAGGCAGAAATACTGTTGTTAGCTTTTAGACTGAAAAAATATCCGTGTTTTGAAGCAAGCGTGCATTTAAACAAGATTACTCTTTCCATCCATGTTTTGTGTAAAATGTGTTGAGCAGCAGTTTTAAAAAAGAAATCATTTTCAGGCAATTTGAATGAGGATTACTTTATAATCTGACTTGAGTAAATGTGTAAAGTCACTATTTGCTCAGAGAATTTGGCCCTCTGTCAAATTTAACTGACGAGCCCTGCCTTAAAGCAGTCATTGGGCTAAAAATGAAAAGTACACAATTATCCTCTTACCCCAAATCGAGTCCATCAGCCAAGAGATGTTTGATGTCTGAGGTTTGCCTCTTTAGTTTTGCTTCGGAGCTATGAATCTAATGTCTTTAACAATTAAGTAAAGCTACCGCTGCCAGATCAGCATTGTGTAAACTGTAGCATGCCTCAAACCATATTGAATTGTTAAATAATCTCAAATAGACTTATGCTTATGCTTCTGTATGATATTCTGTTAGCTATAAAAATGAAACAAAAGTACATTGCAGAGCTGAAAACAGTAATGACAGATGTTCCAAAGCCAAATTAGCTTTCTTTCTGAATGCATACACTTTTTTTTTTTCCAAGTAGCTATAATGGAAATATTTGTGCTGACTGTACTGTGGAACAGAATGTGGAGTCCAAGGTAGCATAATTGGCTGTGTTTTCTGGGTGGGAGGGATGACATACTTCCTGTCCCCTGTCAATCACAGAAACACTAGCCAATCCTGGGAGTCTGTGAGGTCATGAATTCAGAAGAGGGCAGAAAACACTTTCCTCTGAGTGTGATATGCTGCCTTGCAATGTAGCATGAGCAGCCGTTTGAAAAGATGTAGTGACTAGTTTCACATGTCTCAGAGGAAGCACTTGTTAGCCCTCATCCTCCCCGGGTGGTAGCTGTTGATGCGATACTCGAGAGCTAGGTAGTGGAAATTGACGTATGACTAAACTGGTATATAATGAGGTAAAGAAAGAAAGAAAAAAAAGAAAGAAAGAAAAGAAATCGAGGATGCGTTCTATAGCTGCCCCAAAAACTGCCTAAGCAACATTTTCTTTTTCTTTTTGTTCTAAGTCATAACAGACTACCGCACTAAAATATTTTCACGCAGGTACACGTGTCGTACTGATCTCGCATTGTCTTTTTTCCCCCTTTAACACGTGCAGTCACACCCAAGATGAACATGTTTCATTTTTCTGTCAGGGCAATGCTTCTAGTCTGTTTTTTTAAATCTGCTATTTCCCTGTTGTCTGTCCTTCTCATCTCTTTTTTTTCCCCACCATTACATAACTTCATTAGCGCTCCCATGAAAGACTTCTCACTCTCTGTAGCACTGTCTCTGCTGCTTTGATTGACCATGCATTCTGTATGTGATCTGAACTGCTTTAATCCTGTTTGATATGTTGCATTAAGAGGCTGTTGATAAAGGCTCATGCCGTGTGTGTAAAGTGGAGCCTTATGGGTTTCGATATTTTAGTGTAGATTTGTCAGTCATTCACAAATGTGTGCACAAAATAAAACCGAGTGTCATGTCTCTGGATTCTGCTTGATTGGCTCAGCATATTGGGCCTCTCTGTCCAATCTCAGGCGCTGTGTGTGTGTGTATGTGTGTGTATGTGTGTGTATGTGTGTGTATGTGTGTGTGTATGTGTGTGTGTATGTGTGTGTATGTGTGTGTGTATGTGTGTGTGTGTGTGTGTGTGTGTGTGTGTGTGTGTGTGTGTGTGTGTGTGTGT
>JAQQZR010000039.1:9922354-9939011 GCA_030068235.1 Notoglanidium macrostoma | reverse complement strand
CAGGACAATGACCCAAAACACGCTAACCACAGGTGGATTTCATCAAGGGATAAACGTGGAAGGTTTTAGACTGGCCATGACAATCACCATACCTTAACCCAATTGAGCATGCATTTCACCACTGAAGGGGAGACTGAATGGAGAACCCCCCCAAATAAACAACTACTGAAAGAAGCTACAGTACAAGACTTGATATGCATCACAACAGAAGAGTGCAACAGTTCGGTGATGTTGCCAGCTTGATACAGTTACAAAACAAATTTAGATGTAAATAATCAGGAAAAAGTGAAAGCTGAAATTCTGATCTATCATCTCATATTCATCTTCTGATCTCAAAGTCAGGGTCTTCAGTGTGTAGCAAAAATAAAATAAAATTGACCTTGCTGTTCCAATGCTTGTGGATGTGGCTCAATATATAATCATTTAATAAGTAGCAGTTGCTTGTTCTTTATGATTTTTACATGCACTTAGCAGACATTGTGTGTGACTTTGCATGTGGTATAGGTGACCGTTCTGTGTGTGGTATAGGTGACTGTTCTGTGTGTGGTATAGGTGACCGTTCTGTGTGTGGTATAGGTGACCGTTCTGTGTGTGGTATAGGTGACTGTTCTGTGTGTGGTATAGGTGACTGTTCTGTGTGTGGTATAGGTGACTGTTCTGTGTGTGGTATAGGTGACCGTTCGGTGTGTGGTATAGGTGACTGACTTGTTAGGGAACTGCTGTGCTGCAGGGCAGGGCTGGGAGTGGGAGAATGTGTGTGTGTGTGTGATGTGTATGTGTGTGTTTTGGAGGGGTGACAGCTGAGCTCTTGCCCTTGAGTTCCCTAGACACAATCATGGAGGGAGGGGAGGGAGAGAGAGAGAGAGAGAGAGAGAGAGATGTTCTTATTCTGCTGATGCAGCAGTCTCGCCCTCTACCACAGCACTGCAATGCTCCTTAAACTTGCCTCTTACCCCCTATCCTCCCAACACCCCCTCTCTCCTGCTCTTTATGGAGGTACAGCCCGGTCACCTTCTCTGTTGTTAAATTTAATACTGCACAGAGAGCAAGGGAGAAAAAAGGGAGGCAGAAAAAATTGGAGAGCAAAAAAAGGAATGGAAAAAAGAGGTGTAGAGATGGCCCTTTCATGCAGTTGAGGACTGTCATTTTACAGAACGATACACAAGTGTGCACACACAGGCACACGGGGGAGAGCAGGCAGAGGGATAGCAGTGTATATCAGGTGCTGCTGAGAGCAAATTCACAGTGTGTTTACTCCAACTAAAGTAAAAGGCATTACACAGGTATAACCATACACACACACACTGATGGTTCATTAACTCACTGGCCACCTTTCCCCAGCTGTGCTTCATTCACACCTACATTTTGAAGTAGGATTCACACCCACACACACCCACACCCACAAACTGTACAATATATAGTAAAAAGCCAAACGTGAACACCTGACTATCAAACCTGTGTGTGCTTGTTGAACACATCCAAATTCCGATTCCAAGGTTGGTCCCCCCTTTGCCCCCTCTGCATTTTGACATGCAACTGTGGGAATTTCCTATTCTGGCACAAGAACGGTTGGTATACTGGAGTAATCTAAATCTTCAACAGATTTCCAACATTTTCGGGAGACAGATGAGTATAGTTGTTAGTTGCAGGCCACATTCCAGTTTTCTTTGTGGTGCTTTTCTACAGGTAAACATTTTATATAGTGAACACTGTACAGGCAGGCAGAACAGACGATCATCCGGATCTGGCCACCATTTGCTGACCTTTACGCTCATAAAGCACCTGTGCAATTCCCAGGATCAATACATAATCAGACGATGTGAGTCCTTGCATGCTGATGGCAAGCAGGCTTTCAGTATGAGTGCATTTTACAAGAACGTTTTCATAGGCAAACTGCATCTCTGCATCCTAAACCTAGGGACCAGAAGAAGTGGTAGAAGTGACTTGATCGATTGATTTTACATATTGATTCCAGCATAAAACTACAGGTAGCGTATCTTGTTAATGTAAAGTATGACCGGCAAAGAGTTTAGAATTTTGTGCTGAGCCATCATGCGTACTACAAATAACCAAAACGAAGAACAAAAGTACAAACCAGTCTGGTAGGAGTACAAAAATATTTATATGTAGAATATAGGACATGTTCTAAATACTGTATCCTGTTAGAAGGTCCATATGAATAACTTATAACAATTTATTTTGTAAGCTGCTCTTCATCTTTATTTTGTTTGTCATGTGAATCTGTAAGAGCCACAGTCGATGTTTTGCTGAACATGAAGCCTAATTTATGCTTGACGGATCTGCACCTGCACGGGGGGACACATCAACAAAATTGCTCAGTCACATTTTGTAAGTGCTTTATAGCTACTTTTTGATCAAAGGTTGTTCTGGCAATGTTCACATGACTTTTAATGAGGAGAGCCTAGAACAGCCTTAAGGCAACATGTGCAGCGGTTGTAAGGCAGATACACCAAGCAAATAGCCTTTGTACTTTTGCTCAACCTTAATAGAAATGCTATTTGAAAATCTCTGCCTGTTGACTAATTTCTACTGGTGGCTCATTTGTACCATTCTACCACCCCCTAGTAGAGAACCTTCTGTTTAGGGAACACAGTTTGTTTTCCCCTTCAGTTAGGCGAACATGAATAACAAACCAAATCCAAGTTGCCTGAGAGCATAGCATTCTGCTGTGTGAATGAACTACTTGCCAAAAACGACCAGCAAGACCACAGCCCGTGCCTGCTCTGTGCACTGTGCGGTCTTGTGGACCGTTCCATGTTCCGTGCCAGGGCTCTCCTGCCGCACTTAGCAGGATGAATTGTGTGGGTTGCAGCTGGCCCTTTTGAAAAGCTGGCAAGGGCCTGGCTGCTCCAATCTCCTTCCTGTCAAACTCACTTACTACACCAGTTAATAGTATACATGCTGAACCGCCCACTGCCCGCTGCCCACCCTGGGTACACATCTTTGTGTTTGTAGGCTGTCAGTCACAGTGGAAGCACACACATGCTCTCACAGGTGTTATCAGTGTTTTGGGCTTTGCATGGAAGTAAGGCTCATAGGCTTTACCTGGTGCTGTATGGGTAAAGAGATAAAAAAAAAAACAGTTGTGCACATGAGAATTGAGGGTGGGGTGGGAAGGGGAGTCGGAGAAAGAAGGTGGAAGAGAGATAGAAGGAAAGGTGGAGTGATAGGATGAGAGACAGAAACAGGAAAAGAGAGGTGTTGGTGTGTGACAGGGGAGAGGTCAGTCCCTACAGCCCACCCTCTCTAGAGCTGATGTTTTAATAATGTATCTCTGAAATAATGTCTCCATAAATGTATTCATCCTAGTGATTTCTTTGTGGGTTTTTTCTCCCCTCTTTAGTCTTGGCCAATTCCCAACCACCAGTTAGGTCTTACCCATCATATGACAGCTACCAACCAGGAGAGTGAAGGCTATCATGTGCTTAAACCAGCCAACTGCATTTTTGAACTGCTGCACACTCAGAGGAAAGTGCTATCCACCCCCTTCTGCATGCATGAGTTCACAGACACTCATGATTGGTTAGTGTCACTGTGATTGATAAGGTAAAGAGTAGGCTGTCCTTCCACCCTGAGTGCATGGCTAATTTTGCCCTCTTGGACTCCTGGTCATCAATGGCTGTGTTATTATTGGGATTGAGACTCATGATTTTTGAAGGCTGTACTAAATCTATTTAGTACATATGAGTAGCAGTAATGAACTTCAGGTTTAACTTCACATCTATAAACAAATTAAAACCCTATGAATGAACACACTATGAACGCTTTAAGTTTCAGGTTCTTTGTGGTTCAGGTTCAGGTTTATTGTAGCTTTCTGGTGATGTTTGATGATATACAGTACATATTTTGCGCTTAGTGACACCTTATTGTTGAGGATAATGAAAATAAGACAGCGGGTACTATAGCATTGCTGCTTCACAACTACAGAGTCCTTGCCTCGACCACAAGCTCGGGTTACTGTCTATGTGGAGTTTCACGTGTTCTTCCCGTATCCATGTGGGTTTTCTCCACGTTCTCTCAATTCCTCTCCCTGTCCAAAAATATGCATGCTGGGGGAAAGGCTAAGCTTAATTGACCCTTGGTGTGAATGAGTGTGTATGTGTGTGTGGAAATAGTGCCCTGGAATGGACTGGCATGCCATCGGGGGTGAATTTTGCTTCCTTGTACCCAGTGTTCCTGAGGATAGGCTTCTTATCTACCACAACTCTGACCAGGCCAAAATGTTGCTGAATTTAAATTTGAACGAAAATTTGTTAATCTTTTTGTCCTATTTCTCTCAGTTTGGTAAACAATGACAGTATTATTAACTAACTTGGTAATACTTTATTTTACGTTACAGTATAAGGGGTAGTTAGGGTCATTTGTTTTTAATTACTTGTTATTTGTTTAATGAAGACACTTGTAAAAGGTTTATTCAGTATGCCTTAGTCTTTACTTATAAAGATCTTTATTACTACATAACCTTGTTATGGAAACTACTGAGCATGAATTAATAACCTAAATTCACATCTCATTAGACTGTTTATTATACATCTTGAAGTCCTAGTTAAGTCAAGTGACTGAAGTTTTTTGCTTTACAAGCTCCTGGTGTTCTTTATATGTTTTAATTAGGTAAACATTTCATTTGAAGGGTACCTACATAGCACATTTATAACCCATTCATAAGCATTGCATTTATAATAAAGCAGTGCTGGAGAATTTATGAAATCATTAATCATTTTAATACGAATGGACTGCAAGAAGGGGGTATTTCACCATTTCAAATGGATAACTTTGAACATTCTTGTATCTGCAGTTTTATGCATTTTGTTTTTAAACACACACACATCACACACACACACACACACACACACACACACACACCAACATGCTTTGCATGTGCATCCTTGCTGAAATGAATATCAGTAGCTCCAGATGGCAGAACTCAGAGCTGCTTGCCATTCCCTCTTTATTTTAAACAGATCTTTTTTCCTGCTGATGCTTTAACTTCCCTTTTCAGTCACCTGCCTTGAAGTTCACACTGTAAAACGTCAGCACTTGCAAAGAGCCGTCCGTGGTAACTTAGCAGGGATTTGAAATGCAAGTCCAAACCTTCAGTTAGGATATTTCTGTTCTTATGTGTCATCCAGATAGGCATGTAAACCACCCTGTGCTTTCTCTGAGTGTCGCAAAGCTGTGGCGAGGCCACTTGCTCACTGCGACAGCTAAAAGCACTGTGTTTTATTTTTCACCTCTCTTAAGACTGGGATGATGTGCCTGATCCAGCCACTGTGTCTCCTCCTTAATGCATGTGATGGATGGCTGGAAGGTTCAGTCCAGGAGCCGCTCCCAGCTCTCAGCATGGTGCTATATCCTGATGAGAAGGTTAGCCTCAGATTAGCAGAAATTAGAGCTGAATGCATAAATAAATAAAATTAATATCAGAGGTGCCAAACAGCTTGCAAGGTTCATCTCCTGCCGAGCCCTCAGATGGGATGCGGGGTGTTTTTGTGTCTGTGTCTGTGTCTGTGTGTGTGTGTGTGTGTGTGTGTGTGTGTGTGTGTGTAAGGCTAAGGGAGGGTTGGCGGTGGCTTACTGCTGTTGCTGTCTTGATGAGGCTAACAGAGTTTCCTAAATATAGATTACAGTAATTTACTTTCAAACAACTCATTTTCTGAGTTTGACATGTCCATTAACCCTGGTTAGAAAAATCATTAATTTTTCACCAATGAAGACATTAGTCATTTGAGCGAATTTCATTGCCGCCTGGACCGAGACGGACCCCGAGTTCATGCAGTCCTTACCCTCTCCTACACATACACACACACACACACACACACAAACACACACATACACATCGAAGACCATCCTCCTCTGAGTAGCTATGCTTATCGCCTCTGTATTTTCGACTCACAATGCTGGGTAATTAGGTGTTCAGCTTGCGCTTTCTCTCTCAATCTCTGTCTATCTCTCTCTCTCTCTCTGAAGCAAAGAGAAATTAATCTGTCACTATTTTGGCAGCAGAAAATTCAACAAATGGTATTGTGTCTTGGTGAGCTTTTGCATTGACAGGGACACTTAAAGAATAGACTTTCTATTGTTCTCCACATTCCCTCCTTCTCACTTTTTTCCCCTGAATGTGCCATTAGAGATGTATGGAAGTGCTGCTGAAGAGAAAGCCTAGTGACTGTTAGTGTTAAGGTGGTTTAGATTGATTAAGCACATATGCACAGAGAGCTGAAGCACACAAAGCCCCTGACTGCAGCCCACCCCATAACAGCCACATTGTTAAATGTAACCTGCATGGAGCTGCTTACTCCTGCAGAGTTAGATGAGATTCATTGTGATCGAGTTTACGGTATAAATTCAAGCCTGCTGGTCGCTCTATTTTTGGCCTTTGCAGCCCGTCATGGAAAAGAAGTTGGACACTGCAGAGTGGACTGTGTCCTTGTGCTTTCCAAGGGCATCTCAGCAGAGCAGCAATCCTCCCAGCCTAATCCTCCATAACTGACCTGTCAGCATCATGTCCAGTGCTGACAGCAGGTGCAGTAAAACACACATACACACTCACTCCACACATTCTCCCGCAGGACAAATGCTCATACCTCTCTTATGTCCTACTGGTAAATATATTAGATTGCCCTATTGCACTAGTCAGTGTAGTGACTGGATAGAGGTGTGTGTGTGTGTGTGTGTGTAGCCATTAGCTGAAGCCACAGAGTTTGGATTGGATGAAGTGGAAGCAGCAGAGGTTGGTGTTTGTTTAGAGAAAGAGGAGGTCATTGTTAGCCGTCATGCTCTGATGATTTGTTTCTTTACCTGTCAAATCTGGTGAGAGAGACGCAGAGGGAAACTGAGGGAGAATTTGACCTTCTGACACACACACACACACACACACACACACACACACACACACACACACACAGGTTTGCCTTACTATCCTTGTAAGGAACTTCGAATGATATAATGCTTAATGCAGCTCATTCATGCTGTGCATACACCTAAATTCCTAAATCTAACACCAACCTTAACCTCCAAAGTCAAACAAATATTCCTGTCCTTGTGGTGATATTTAGTTCCACCCAAGATTTAAAAATACCCCCATCCACACACATTAAATTATCACAAGATATCTGAATCTCTCTAATCTAAACTTTTTCTGTTGTTTGTAGAGTAGCAACTATTTTTTCTTTCCGCATTGAGAAATACAACACTGAGGATCTCATTAAGGGTGAAATGTATGTATCAGGAAGCTTCCTGGAGAGGCTGGTACTCACATACTGTTTTTCAGTCTATGCACACATGCACACACTAGGGCTGTCAGAGCAAATTTTGCTGTTCAAGTGCTACTGGAATTTTCCTTTTTGTGTGCATTTGAATGTTTAAGATGCTATTTTAGTTGCCTAAAGGAAGTACATCAAAACATGTGTTAGGCATAGTTGCTTAGGGAAGCTAGATATCACTGTCATTAGAGCCCTGTTTAAATATTAAACCACTGCCAGTATGTATATGTGTGTCTGTGTGTGTATTTTGTATACTTAATTAGGATCAGTGACTCTGGCTATTGTTGTTGTTGGCAGACATATAATTTTGAGTATTTCAGAAATTGCTGGCCTCCTGAGATTTTCATGTTCAACACCAAGAAAGGTGTGAAAAAAAAACCCGTCCAGACAACAGGTGGTTTTAAGGGTGGAAACATCTTATTGATGAGCCGACAGGAAGGCTGCAGTAATTCAAATAATAACTCTTTACAACTATCTTGAGCAGAAAAGCTTCTCAGAATATGCAACACTCCATTTTTAAAGCAGCTAGCCTATAGCAGCAGAAGACCACATCGGGTTCCACTTCCGTCAGGCAAGAACCGGAATCTGTGGCTACAACTTGCGCAGGCTTACCGAAACCGGGTAAAGATAAAGATCGGAAAAAGACCAGGTGATACTTTTTTCCAATCTGCCATATATGCCACTGCATATAGACTGACTAATATATGCACACACATTTTCTACAACCATAATCCAGGCCCAGTTATGAGTTTGTAGTATTTAGATTTGATTCATTTTTGTTCTGTGATGAGAAAGAAGCTATGTGTTTGTTTTGCCTTCAAAATGGAGGATAGGGGAGATGTGGAGATCAGTGCTTGCAAACAGACATTTTCCTAATCACAGCTACTGTGTTAAGCTAATTGTTTTTTTCCTCTTTGTTTGGACAACACTGTCATCTGCAGTATAATACAAGTCTGCTGCATGACCCGACCGTCCGGAGATGAATACCACTAATTATAGCTGATTTGTTCTTCTGAATTCACAAATACTCCCTATTTAACTAGCTCCATTCAGTGAAGTGTCAGCGTACGTTCTACCACCATGATTTACATTCATTTTAATGTGTATCTTCTGCAAATATGCAGTACTGTGCAAAAGCCTCAGCCGCCTGAATTTTTTATTATTGATTTTGTCATCTGTGTTATTAGGTGAGATAAAAAAAAACGTTTAGATTTCCAAACATATTACATAATAACCTGCTATTGTGCATGCATTATATATATATATATATATATATGTATATCACTTTTTTTTAATAGAGCCCTTAACAGACACTGTTGTCTCCGAACATGTTCAAAAGTGAGCAGGACATGAAAGCAAGTGCATATAATTAAAATTCATGGTAATTACTGAGATAATAATAATTAATTAAAAATATTTAAGCATGCTTAACCAACAATAAATCCATAGAAACAAAACCTATAAAAATAGAAAGCTTGAACAATAAACTGGAGTTAAAAAAGAATAAAACCAATGCCTGATCACCTGCTGAGATATTTTTTTTTAATACTTAAGGCTGGATTTGAAGAAATGTAAATTATGTGGTGTGCTGTGGTGTTGTCGAACGTTTTGCAATCTGGTAAGCATTCTGGTAGCAGCATTCAAGTCCTGCTGTGGCTTGTTTTAGAGACACAGCATTACACACAACCAAATATACACTGCAGTAGTCAAGTCTTGAAGTTACTAATGCATAGTCTGGTTCCTTAGCATCTGACAAAGAGTGCACGTTCCTACGTTTTGCTATATTATGTAAAAAATGAAGTCACCAGGTATGGAAATGTTGTATCGTTTGAGAAATATACATCAGAATCAGATATTACTCCATTCTGGAGAACTGGCCTAACTTCATTCGGGCTAACAGAAACACAGAGTCGTGTGTTGTCTGCATAACAGTTCAAACTGATGCTATACTTGATGATAATGTAACCTCAGGGTTCAGAGAGAGCAACAACAGACCTAGGATAGACCCCTGGAGGACACCATACTTAAATCATATATACCCTGAGGAGTCATCGCTTACTTTAACAAAATGATAACAACCTGATCAGTGTGAACGAGCCTAGTCTTTAATGCTGATGCTATTTTCCAACCTTTCAAGGAGTATATTGTGGTCTACTGTATCAAAGTCTGCACTATGAAGTGAAACGTGTCCATGGTCTGAGGACGATAATAAATCATTAAGCACTTTGACAAGTGCAGTCTCTGTGCTGTGATGCAGTCTAAACCCAGATAGGAACAAAATATAGATAGTCTTTCTGATGATGAAAGTACTTGCTTGATTCTTAATGAACATGATTGGAGTTTAGGAATAACTGGCATGTTAGAAATAAGATGATAGTTGGCTAGTTCATTGTATTCAGTTTAGATATTGTACTACGCATGAGCTTGGGATTGCATTTGTTGCTTTATACTGTACGAAGGCAAAATATGTTGATTTTTCAAGGGTTTCAAGTGCTTGCTTTTGGTTAGCCAGGCTTTCCTTTCATGCTATTTTCTTTCTACTTAGATTTATTTAACTGAGAATGTAACCAAATCCAAATGCATTGTAACAAACAGGTAATGTGTTCTGAACAGATACAAAACTGTTTTAAGAAGGCTTGCCAGAAAGGTTCACAGGGCATCTGATTGAGACTAAAGGTGTTCATCAGGACCGGGATTCCACGGGACGCAACAAAAAAGTCGAGCAAGCTAGACGTGAGTGTGCATTAACATGAAATTAGAGCTTTTATACATTCATCCGTAGTAACTGCCTGGACATGGTCACAGTTTACATTAGACTTCTAAATTTTTTATAGTTTTTAAAGCAAAATAAAACACATACATGAAATATAAAAGCTAATAAAACACATACATATAGTGATACGGTGTTACTCCCCTATCACAATCAAACCACACACACACACACTCACGCCCATATACACAGATTCAAGCTGAGTGACATAAATTGTCTTCTCCTAATGCCCTTCACTTTAACTATAGTTCATGGTGTAATATTACTACATTAATGCATCGGTCCCAAAAGGCACCTCACTGCACATTACTGCTGAAATCTCTGTTTATAGTTCTGCTGATTGTTAGTTTTCCTTCCAAATGTCTCCAGACACTGAATTTGCTTTCCAGTTACTGACAGATCTGCTAATTGGTCTTAATGTTACCTCTGCCTCTCGTTCCATTCTTTTAAAAAGGAAGGCTTTCAGCCTGACGAGCTTCATGGAGATATTGAACTGATACTTATCTGGTGCAGCTATCTGAATTTGCCCTTAAAATCACTACATTAAGTTTTGTAGTAAAAAAAATAGCTAATGGATGTCAGTGACAAATGATATGTATCCAAATAAATAAAGCAGGACCAGTTTGTCCTGAATAATACTGATAAGGATATCTGGCACTAGATCATTATGTACTTCAGGCAGGCACTCTCTTATACATACTCCAGCACGGTGAACATGGGTTGGGCCTGACAGACGGCGAACAGTCCCTGTGGCCTGCTGGAGCTCAGTACTGATTGAGTCAGCTCCTCTAGTGTTCCATGAAAGTCACCTTTTTCCTTCATTCAGTGAAAAATGAGAGAGAGAGAGCGAAAATAGAAATATGGGGAAGGCAACAATATAGAATAGCAAACAAGGTCTTTTTCATTGATCATGTAAACCATTTCTCCTATTGTTTGACAGTTCTCGAAGATTTGTGCGAAGTATTTGTTTTTAATACATTTTAGCCTTTTCCTTTTTATGCCAATGAGCAAAGAGATCATTCTGGCTTATTGGTTTAACAAGAGTAAATTGTGTTCCACATGCAGATTTCGGGAATTTTGAGTCAAAATATTCAAAGGGGAAGACGAAACAGGTAGATTTTTCATCTTATAACTCCTGAGGAGTCGTCTTCTGTCACGAGCTCGTTTTTGGCACCCGCTCGGAGCCGAAAGCAAATCAACCCGTTTTAAAAATGTAGAGAAACCAAAAACTAAAGTTGCATGACCCTGAAGGACAGTGTCACGCCTTCCGCTGTCTGAATCCGGACTGTAGTGGCAGCATCTGTCAGGACTGAAATGTGGTTCCTGTATATCCGTTCAGCATTAAAAAAAAATCCCCTGACCATCTGTGTGAGTGACAGTCCAACATCAGGAAAACATTATGCCCTCCTGTGTCATTCTGCCTCTGACTCAGATTGTCAAAACTGCAATCTAAACTTGGACTGACGTTGGACTTCAATTTGTTCGACTTTGAATGTGACTGATAAGAATAGATTACTCTGAGAGTCTAAATTCTGTTCTGTAATCCCTTGACAAAGCTTTGACATCTTTCTGTAGTATTCTTTGCTTAAATTGTAAAGCTAAATTGCGTGTTTTGTACACCCGTGGCCTTTGACTCTCTAAAGTCGTTTTAATCAAGACTTCATAGATACATGATTTGGGTCCCTGCAGCTTTCCAGATAGCAGAGTGTTTAATGCAGTAGTGCCTCTCTCTCTTTCTCTCTGTCGCTATCTTTCAGTTATGGTCCTTCTCTCCCTGATTGCTGTAAGAATGCCTGTGATTGGATTGTCACTGATTTAAATGGTGCAGAATTGCT
The DNA here is from genome assembly GCA_030068235.1 of Notoglanidium macrostoma. Taxonomy (NCBI): domain Eukaryota; kingdom Metazoa; phylum Chordata; class Actinopteri; order Siluriformes; family Auchenoglanididae; genus Notoglanidium; species Notoglanidium macrostoma. Next base: position 9,927,123 of record JAQQZR010000039.1, on the reverse strand, counting down.
AAAGTAACCATTCCAGCATTCCAAGGAACAAAGAACATTTTCACAATTCTGAAAGAGCATTAGGTACTATTTATTTCAGTACAGAAATCTAGAATAGTAGAATAGCGAGAATAGTAAGCTGTAGATTTGTCAGGCTGAGGTAATGCTGTCGACAGTCCTGTCTTACTTATATTGGAAATTCAAAGCAAACAGTTGTAGTTTAAATGCAAATGACAGTAAGGGGATGTGGTCATTATGTTTTCAATGTATTATTATACTACTGTAAGTACATCTTTTGCTCATGAGTCAGTTTGCAGTATACATTATGGAAATGTAAACGTAACTGAGCACTTCCTGTTTCTTTTGGATTACCTCAATACCAAATATGCAGGTGATAACAGCATTTTCACAGCAGGAAGGCATCACTTGTACACTGTACTGTGCTCGTGTTCCCTTTTCTGTTTTAAAGACAAAATAATGGTGAGATTTCCACCCAGTGAACACATTTCTCTAGAGGCCATGAATTGGCAACTGTAAGGTTAGCTGTGGTTGTGAGACTTGTGAAGTGTTGTGTTGTGTGCACATGTGCATTGTAGTATATCGTGCTTTATGTTAAAGCGTATTTTAGAGCTGCAGCTACCGATTATTTTGATCATCGTTCAATCTGCCAATAATGTTTTTTTTGATTAATCGAGTACTTTTATTTTTTAAACATATTAAATGCAAAAGATATTTATCTAAAGTATTTATCTGCAGCATTTTATTCAGCACTACTACAGAACTTTTTCTTAACTAGGCTTAATTAAATAACAGTTCGCTGATTACAACATTAGTGACATTTATCAGATAATCTGTCACAGCACGAGAATATTATCAAGGGCTCATGTCAACCAAATGACATACTCAAACTAACGCAAGGTGATGAAATGTACATTGTTTACTGCTCATGACTTTTTGCCACTGTTTATTTGTATTTCAAGCCACGATTTTTTTTCAGTTTTCGAACAGACAAATTCAAAATAAAGATAAAAAAATGACCTGCTGCCTATTTCTTTTACTGAAACTCTCCGAAGCTAAATTCATTTTGCTTGCTGTGTGCATGCGACTCATTTTCAGTGTGTGGAAGCGACTCCAAAGTTTTGCAGTTTTGATTTTCAATGGACAAGATTGGTGAATCAACACTTTTTGGAATTGACTTCGATGTGAACCGAAAGCAGGACTTGATAAATTGACACACAAACCATACATACAGTATCTTGTGTATGCTAAGAATATACAATCGTTTACCAGCACTACTGGGTCGGAAAAATAGCCTAATTTAACTTCTTACAAGCTAATTCATTGAAGTAGCTTCACTTAGCTTGCTGCCTAACAAATCATAACAAAGCTGTTATGGACAGTTCATGCAGGAATGCCATGCTTCCACTGTTCCTCACATTCCCACAAATGAATGATAACATTACTCACATTAAAATACAAGTTACTTCATGAGGCCAGCAGGGTCATGTACTGTAAAGAGTTTCCGCGCCGCAGACAAAGTCCTACTGTTTTTTTCTGCTCCGCCATTTCACTCAAATGTGTTTTTATGTCTAAGTGACATAGCAGTGAGTGCAGTGTGCTTCATAACACACTATTATATTCAACTAATAATGAAATTCATTGAAAACTATTTTTATTGTAGATTTTTTTTTAATCGATTTTTTTCAATTAGCTGTTGCAGCCATAATTTATTTTAAAATTGTAATCTTGCTAAATAATCCCATTTCTACTAAATGGATTGGTAATCTGATTACGCCTTATTCTTCTGTAATTTACAGAATATGGTTATACAGCACTTTTGGTGTCCTAATTATGTAACGCCGTCCCATGCACACACGCACACACACACACGCACACACACCAATTCTCACCCCCTCCTGGTGTTTCACTTGATAGATGATGATTAAAAAACAAACAAACAAACAAAAAAACAAACAGGGGCATATTTGCAAGTTGCACTGGTGCTCCTAGTCATAAATTGTAGTCGCCCTGTCTGCAAAAATGGTTGCATAATGCAATTAAATGGTCGTAGTCTGGAGCCCAGCTCTTTGAGATGTGTGTAAAATGTTAGTCAGTGCTGCCTTTTATGTTTTTTTTTGAAAGCCCACACATCCACTTTTTATACACTTAATTTAAAATCATAATATATCATGATTCCATGAATGTGCAGCTTGTAGCTCTACATATGATAATGATGCTCAGGTTTGCGCATCTTGATTTACTGTCCCACTGTCTTGTGTCACATTGAAGTGAACTTTATTGCAACTTCAGCTAGCCCATGTTCAACTGTCCTCATCCATCATGTTTCATGGACATTGTTGTACTCTTGGGTTTAGTTATCTAATTTAAAATTTAAAAACGACGTCACATCTTTGACATGGAGTGTATGCAAGGTGGATTGGTTGGGTGGTGGTTATACGTTTATGTGATGTGTCCAGTGTGAATTCTAGATAATACTGCTGACATACTGTATATTTAAGCCATGTCACGAGCAGGAGTGCGGTTATACCGTGTATCAGCATGGCTGTGATTTGGCCATTGAGCTCTTTTCTGATCTTCAAACTGGCTTGCTTTTCTCCTATGTATAGGTCTGTGGTCTTCATGTTGGTTTATTCTTTTAAACTACAAACACAGTCGTCACAGGAAACACACAGGGTTCAAACCAAGAGTAGATTCAGAGCTGTTGATGATTGTCACAAAATCACGTGACTATTTGTTTATGGTGCCATATTGGCAGGCAGAAGTGCTCTGGTATTCACCCTTGGGCTCCCATACAAAGGGGTTGCTGTTGTTTTGTTTGAGAGACTTCACTTTGAGCCAGTTGACCTTATGCACACGCTTTCCCGCACTCTTAGTTAGCCATCTGTTTTACTTTTGGCACTCATATCCAACATGAAGTACAACAATATATGATTACATTAGCCTTCATCTTTCACTCTTCATTTAAAAAACATCAGAATGTCAGTAATTAGCCATTATACTTTAAATGGGACAGGTGAACATGTCTGTAAGCTTAATGCATTTTAGTGCTTCTACTGTACCTGTAATCTGAGCCTGCTGGACATCTTACCTTGCAAAAAAACAAATGGTGATGGGCTAAATGGACCAGCAAAATGGTGAATGCCAAGCTGTTGCTCAATTTGTTTCCTCAGTTGTAGGATCTCCTCTCTGAGTGACGTGTTTTCATCGAGAGCTTATTCGACAACTGTGGGATCCAGAGCCAGTGTGTAGTTACGGTCCTTTGGAATTGTATCAGCATCCTCGCCTGGTGCCTCATCCTCTACCAGTCGCTCTCTCCGCTTTTTGAATGTTAGAATTTGAATTTTTCCACTCAAACAATGCCTGTGTGGAACCGCTCCCTATTTTAACAGTTTGTCTCGCGCCCTGGCTCAAGAACATCCTCTTTTTAAAAAAAATGACGGCTACAGACTCGGATATGGGCATGAACTGTAAAGTTCTCCCTCCGAATAGTCAAACCATTGTCACCTGGTTTTCACGTTGGACGAAAATCTATGAAACTTTGTTGTACTTACTGGATGCCGAAACGTAAAGGTGATGAATCAGACATGTAACATAACCCATGACGTTAAACAAATGTCACATAACCCATGACGTCATACTTGCTTTTCCATATAGGAAATTATATATAAACGGATAAAAAGTATGTCTCTTTTCAGTGGCTGAATCTAGCATGATGATCATGTACTCCATCTACTGCAGTACGCAGGTAGTATTACTGCTATATGCTACTCCCTATGTAGTGAGCATATACGAATCTTATATGGCTTTCAAATACTGTCAGAGGTGTAAAATTTAGATAAATATCAGTGACATCTGAAACACGGTTAATGATATAATTGATGCTATTGCCCCCTGTTGAATTTCTTTGCACTGCTGGTAATAATTAATCCGTGGCAGTATAAAACGGCATAAATATATTTGATCTAAATAAATATAAAATTATAATAATATTAATATTTGCTTTGAAATATTTTATCTTCTACATAATTAAAGTTCAAAAGTGATTTTTAAAGGATTTTAACAGTTTTAAATGCTCACCATTATCACCATGAGCTATAAAACCACATTTTGCCCATCTGTCTAAAACTAATTATGTGAACTGAATTTTGCAGGAACGGGAGAATATATTGTCTGTGATTAAAAGCTCTCATTTGTAATCATGTTGTAACGCAGCAATAAATATTGAGGTGTGTTTCTTCAATATGAATGATTTACTAAATGAGATTGCAGCATTAGTAAATAAATTACTGCCCTGTTCCATACAAGCTGACTCTTGGCTCATTGGTAGTGATCAGTGCTGATAGGAAAGGTGCCTTAAAAAGATTGATTGATGACAATAAACTTGATCTCCTTTCTTGTTGCAAATAATAACAGATTCAGTACAGGTTTACATCGTGAGTGTGTCTAGTTAGCATTTTAAGTAGCAGTCGTAGACATGAGCAACGTTCATCTGTGATGTTATTGTTGCCTGCCAGAAGGAGAGGACGTTTCCTATGAGGCGTCTTCTGTCTGTGCTCAGGGTGACTCTTCTGAGCCATGGATTCGACATCCCTCCTTTCATGTTGTTTTCTTTTCTTCCACCCACCGCCTCTGAAGGAGCTAACTTGACTTTGTCCCTGCTGTTCTTTTTGAAGGTGCTTTCATTTAATCTTTCTCGTAAAAAAAAAAAAAAAAAAAAAAAAAAAAGACTTTGGCCAGAGGTCACATATCACATCAGGGCGCTTTTCCGA
>JAQQZR010000039.1:9890497-9910828 GCA_030068235.1 Notoglanidium macrostoma | reverse complement strand
AACCGGAGCACCCGGAGGAAACCCACGCATGCACGGGGAGAACATGCAAACTCCGCACAGAAAGGCACCCTGGGAGATCGAACCCAGGACCTTCTTGCTGTGAGGCGACAGTGCTAACTACTGTACCACCGTGCCACCATGCCGCCAAATGATCATATTTATTTATTATTTTAGTCACATATTTAGCATGTGCTGTTATCGAGTGGACAGAAAGTGTCCGCTGTACAGTGGCACAAAGTGTTTAGAGAATGTGTAAGGATTCATAACCTAGAATAGAAACTCAACCTGGTTTGTGCGCGTGCTGCAGCAGTCTGTTTGGTAACTCAAAATGACAAATTCAAACCATAAGTAAGGACTGACCTGAGGGCTTAAATGATAAAGGCAAGGTAAGATAACAAAAGTAGTGTAGAAAAGCAGAAAAGTAGTGTTAACATAAATAAAAACCTGTGCACATAAAAATCTGTTAACAAATACTTCATACAGAAGCTATGCATTATTATACGCATATAAACTCTAGCAAATATCTTCTATTATTCAGCTTTGAATGTACATGGTGGGTGTCCTCTCTTTAACTGTGGAGGTCAGAGTATATTATTTATGTCCCTTTCCATTTAGAGGAGTCTGTTAAATATTTTAAGCAGTGTTTTTTTTTTGCCTAGCGCAGGTCTCACTGCAGATCGATCAGTATCAAAAGACACCATTTGCCCCCAAACACTGTTTGACATCCAGCTATTTCTGTTCTGGAGTCCCGCCTCGGTCATTTTAGTCCAGGATCCGCCCCTTTCTCTCTGTCTCTCACACAAACTCACACAAACACATATACCATGTTTAGGTCTTTGTTCCGTCCATGAAAGCATGATTATAACTCACTGCAATACAGCATAGATGTTGGGGGAATAACGCAACCATTACGAAAGAATTGTGCTTGTGGTGATACCCTTACCAAACTTTTGAATGCGTTCATTCATGAGCATGTTTGTCTGACACCCATGTTAGGAACACTGTATGCATGTCATTTATCAGGTTGTAATGTAGCTAGGGTGAAGGTTAGTGTAGCTTCAGTTTCTTGCAATGGAGTTTGGGCAAGAGGAAACATACTTTAAATATGTTATTGTGATGCCTTCTTCTCTCCATTCATTTAGAGACATGCTTTTAGACATCATTGTCAAATTGAGGAAGACTTGACCTGCCAACACACTACTGTGTACTGCTATATTGCTAATATTGCCTCTACTGCAGTGCATATGATATACACATTACACCCTCTTCCCATTAGATGCACAGTGATATTGAGCACAGTGTTCGCATATCGCATATTTCCTTTAAGTTTGAGATGCATCACATATGACTATATATATATATATAGTATTGAATCTGTACAAATACTGTAAGTAATGTATGGCAATTGTGTTAATTAGAAAAACATTTGCTGGATAGGTCAAAGCCATTTATGTTTGCAAGGCCACTTTCAGATGTTAAACAGCATGATGAAATTGTTTTCCTTTCGTTGAGCAAAGTAAGCATGAAACACTTTCCAAGTCCCAAACATCCTACCTAGTCATTTTTTTGTTGTTGTGCTCAATTTTTCTACTTCAGAAATCTGCATTTCTCAGGCCACACACACCTCCATAAGTTTATACAAATTGTGCTTCAGACTCGCACGCTAATTTGCAGTGAGTTATGACTTCACTTCAAGCATTTGAGCGTTTTCAGTATGCGCAGGGCCCCAGGTGTGGTTTCCCTGCCACGCTGACTCTCATGAAGAGAGTGGGAGCTTTGACAGGCCTGATGGAAATGACATATCAGACAGGCTGGATGGTAATGCGCTCCTCCTGCTCACGCTGTAATTAAATAAACAGGACGAGCGGCTCCTCCGACGATCCTCACTCAGCTCTGGGAGACCAGGCCCAAAACACTCAGTGGTGTAACTAGAGCAAGGGGGCCACCAGTGATGGGGTGTGCGTGTGTGCGTGTGCGTGTGTGAATGGAATACACTCTCCATCTCATATACCCATACGCACACGCGCAGCGCAAAGCTCTTAATGAGGCGCAGATGAAATTAGCTTGCCACAAACCTACCCTTGCGCTTACCTCATACTAACGCACCTATTAGTGCCAATGAAGACACTTCTGGAAAATTATGACAGACAACGGAAGAGTATCGTTCCTGACAGCTCCAGCGTGACCAAGTCTAGTTGCTGGTGAAAAAAATGGCAAGGAAGCACAGATTGTAAATCAGCTTTGACATTACGAAAGGATTAGAAGTCACCTTTAAAATCAAGCAAGCACCTCTGCAAGACCTCTGTCTTTCTATTGCTAACGGGGTGTTTTAAATGTTTCATCATCTTTCGTGTACGTATTTTCTACCATGAATCCAAAACCGTACCATGTTAGTCCCGACCTGATAACCCTAGGATGTGATTTGAAGACAAAGTCATTGTTTATTATTGGACATATACTCATACCATCCACTCACATTGCTTGTTTGCAAACTGACCCAACCACATTTACCCCAGGGGCAGGGTACAACAATGCAGCCCAATCCGCTCCAGTCCTGGAGAGAGAGAAAAAACAAGATTAAAAAAGAAGAAAGAGCAAAGTGATGCAGAGTTGGGGGATGAGGATGTGTTTGCCTGTGGAAGGAACCAGTGAAAGTAGGCTTGCGACAGATGTGCAGGGCAGTAAAAGTGTAATTGAAATGCCAGCAGCAATGGTCTTATCTAGCCGCTACAGGAGCCTGCCTCGCCTGTGAACATCAGTTAAATGTCATTTTAGCCTAGCCCGATTCAGCCCAACCACAATCCCTTGCTTCTGTGACTACAGTCACAGATGGGGAGGGGAATGTATGGAGGAACAGAAAGAAAGAGTCAGAGAATCTGACAGGAATATGGCTGTAATAGGATTTCATCTGCACACCGTTAACTTCCACCACCTGGACTTAGTTATTAATCTAATATGGTCCATCAAGAAGAGTCATTTTCAGCTGCATTATAGACTTACTTACATTATTGCATTAGTTATTTATATATTTAGGCCTCTGCCTTTTTTTCTGCCTGATCAGTGCAATAGGTTAAAATAAACCTTTGTGTATTTTAATGGAAAATAGAGTATTGCAGTAAAGTGACTGTAAAACCAATCTTGTTCCATGATGTGTAGATTGTGTTTTTTTTGTTCTTATTTACAGTTCCTGTCACCCAAAGCAGAAAGTCTGCATATAAACAGTTCTGCAGTGCTGTACTGGGACATTGTTGCTGTCTGTGCTTCGCTGCATAACTTTAGCAAATCCCTCTCTTGGTCTCATAGTCACCATAAACACTCTATAACAATACAAAAGCATATACATAGATTACTGAGGAAGGTTTTGCAATTTGTGTTCTCTGGTCTCTGTGTTTCTTTATATTATCTCTCAATTGTACACATACATATGTTATACACATTTCCACCTCTTCCTCTTCGATGCACAGTGATATTAAATTGGTTTGTTTAAACACATTGCTTGCATACTGCTCACTTTACATTTGCATTGTTCATCTTAAAATGCACCACATGTGATAACAGCTCGGTTGTATTTAATCTGTAGAAATACCTAATGCGTAGCATCTGTGTTAATTAAAATATATTTCCCAACAGAGGTCGGATATCTCTTGGCAAATCTCTGATCAAACGTAGTTCCATTCCGTTATATTAAGGTCAAAATCATTTAAATGTCTGCAAGTCCACTTTTAGAAGTTTAACCACTAAGAAACTGTTTTGTTTTTTTTTTCTTCTCTCCTTTCTTTCAGAGGGTAATCTTTAACATTGTGAACTTCAGTAAGACCAAGAGCTTGTACAGAGACGGAATGGCTCCAGTGGTGAAGTCTACTAGTCGACCTAAATGGTACACACTTAAACACACACTCACACTAAAGGACATTTGCATACAGTACCGCGCAAGTCTAAAGGAAATTAGGTCTTAATGAAAAATAGTGAAGTGAAATGTTTCCAAATGTCAGAATGTTGCTTGAAAGGCCAATAAAAATGTAATTAAAATCCTTATTTACTTTTGTTACTAAAGCTGCATAAACTCTCTTAGGTACAACGTGGTGCAGCTTTTAAGGAAATTAGCTGGTAGACTGTTCCAAGCATCTTCTTCTACACACATTTGGATTTTATTTGATTTCACAGCTGCATCAACACCACCTGCACACCTTTTTTCCCCCCCCTTGAACTATACAATACAATTTCTGAATGTCTGATGTTCCGGAGGAGAATTTTTGTTGCCGCGGCGAATGTTTTGTCTCCATGGCAATGGTGACTGGGTAGAGCAAGAGACAGAGGGGTGCTTGGTGATTGGAGAGATCGAAGTGATACTGAGCTTTGTTCTAAATATGGACAAACCTCTTACATGGCAACCATTTACCAGTCATTACCTACAGCACACATGGACACCATTTTCCCCTCTCACCCTCATCCTGTGTGAGTGCAGCTAAGGCTGCGTCTGTTCTGTGGCTTTGTGCAGTTCATGTTTTTGTCGTCGTCGCCGTCGTTTTGTTTTTTGGCCCGGGATTCCGAAGCTGTCTGAATGTTTTAGTGCTAGTACTGGCTGCTATCACAAAAACTTGCAAATTAAAACATGCACCTTTGCGAAGTTGTGGCATTCCAGAGCCTCCCGAACTTGCCTCCGAGTGCGGCTCCTGAAAGAAAAACACAGCCACTAGACTGAATGCGTTTTAAGGTTGAGTAGAATACAATAAATGTCTACCCGTAATAATGGCAGATAAGATCTAAGATAAGATGGTTTTCCTGTGTATACATCATGCATGGTTTGTTTGAGCCCTTTGTCTAAATTACACGTTTTCCCTCACTGGCTTGGCATGCTGAGATAATTGCTTTCCTGGTTATGACCCGTAGCTTGTGCACTTCCTGATAACTTTGAACGAAAGTTTGAGGCAGACACACACACACACACACACACACACTCCTGTCCTGTCTGCATCTATCAGACTGATATTTTACCATTCAGATGCGATGCTGAGATGCCAGGATGTATTTGCATGGACCATGGCATTTGGGCAAGTGAAGCCTGTCAGGGGTAATAGGTGGGAACTGATGAATTCTCAAGAGTGTGTGCGTGAGGACAACCTACTGATGGATGGAAAGTTGTATCCGCGCGCGCACACATGTGTGTTTGTGTGCGTGTGTGTACCAGTCTGGTGGACATAGAGGCATGCGTAACTTGTGGCATGCAGAACAAGGGTTACGTGACAGAGCGCGCTCGCTCAACAGAAGCCTTGACATCTGTCAGGAGTGGATGAAGGGCGCCCCGACACACAGCAGGCATCTGCCACAGCAGCCTGTCTGCCTCCACCCAGCCCCAGCCACGGCCTAACGGCACATGACAATTAGATGGAAAAAAAAAACAATAGACATTTCACAGGCAAGCAGACGAGTGTCACAGCTCATTCAGGTGCGCAGGAAATATCTCTGCTCAGATTGACACTAGTACATTCAGATAAAGAACATAAAGCTGATAGCTGATATTAGAAAAGCCACTCTGCAAAAAGAACAACAACGTCCTTTAGCTGTTCTGAAGAGATAACAGTAATGTTTTGCCTAGAAAGCTATTAATGTTGCGCTACGTTTTTTCGAGTACGACAAACTGTTATAGATAGGAGAACATTTTGGAGCAGACGTACCCCGCCTCGCCTAACCTGTCAACATCGACCACGTGCAGAAGTGGGAATAAAGATGTAGAAGATGAAGAATTAACACGTGTACAATAATTCCACCGGCTAGCTTTTTATTTCTGAACTGTCCGCAGAAAGAACATATTAAATTAGCATTATTTATAGGATACTTATTTTTATGTTATTGACATTTAGACATTTCCAGTGGCCAGTCCAACAGGTTGACTGTAAAAACTCAATTTTAAATATTATTACTTTCATAGTTCTGAGTAGAACTGTAATAAAGTAAAAAAGAAAAAAGGGGTGCATCACAGACCCCTGTAACCCCTGAGCCCCACTTTGAGAACTTTATCTCATTCTCTTCATTTTTCTTACCTTTTAAACACATTCAATTCCAGTGTCCCATGGCTCTGTGTCTGTTTGTGGCATGTAGAGTTTGACTGAGTCCACCATGATAGTCATCAAACAGCTGATTAGCTCCTGCTAATCACACCTTGAACTGACCATCACTGTAACAAGTCGAGGCTTCGGCGCTTCAGCAGGTTCAAAGAGCATGATCGTTTCATAGCCCGTGTGCCAGAGGCTTACACACAGTCACACAAGGACTGATTCATTCTTTATTACATCTAAGCACAAAGAAAGGCCTTGTACATTTAATCATGCACACACACACACACACACACACACACACACACACACACACAGACTTGCAGCTGATAATTGCTGAAAGTGAGGAGAACTCTTATGTCATTGGAAAACACAAGTGTGTAAAACACAAGTGAACTTGGGTCAGAGCGAGTATTCCGAGGCGTGAAAGAGTTAATGTGGTCATGCTCTTCTGTAATAAAGCCAATAATCAGTGCGGGAGAGGAGCCTCTTTCTGTCACAATATCTCCAAGAGTCCATGAACTGTAAGTGGAAATATTGAGGAAATTTTCTGCCTTAATTTAAGTTCTAACACCATAATTAACGGCTGAGTGCAGTTGTGGAAAATAAGGGTTTTATTTTTTTTCATTTCCCATGCCTGTGCTCGCATACAGTGCATCCTCATATCTGCATACTGCGCTTCTATCATATTAGAGTGATTTCTTTTCCCCCAGGTACTCCTTAAATCTGAGATAAGATGCCGTCTAGTCATTGCTCTCAGGTTTTTAATTTGTATGGGCTGCAGCCAGTGCTTTTTCCCATCCTTTTTTACATTCTCTTCTCCATCCGGCTTCTATCAGGACAACAAAACATGGCAGGTTCAAAAGTAGTAATCTCTCTCTGTCAAGGCTAGATCTGGAATAAATAAAGCAATGCACAAGGAGGTTTAACTCTCTGATTTAGCTCTGTATGCAGGACACCAGATAAACTGAAGAGAGATTGTATAGACACTTTGAGGATAAAGGAAGAGGGGGAAAAAAGATTGCTTTTGCTGTATTTATCTGTCGAAAAATCACCCATAAAAACCTTTGAAACCTTTATCACTATGTGCAGAAAGAGTTCATCCTCAGTGATGACTGAAAGAGTGTGTGTGTGTGTGCGTGTGTGTGTGTGTGTGTGTGTGTGTGTGTGTTCAGATCAGTCCTGCAGGGTGGTAATTAGCGTTGATGGAGAGGGGTGTTTATGTCAGGTGTTAGGACACGGGTTATGACAGCTGACTGAAGCGTAGAGCGGCACATACCACGTCGTCAGGATTTTATCTCCCATTTTATATTTTCCAGATCTGTTTTTCTGACACTCATCTGTCAAATTGTTTTTCCTCTACATCTGTCCTCTGTCATCCCAGCAAAGTATAGTTTAAGAAACTCTCGTGTTTGTTAGGGAGAGGATGGGGAATAATTCTAGGTCATAAAGCTTTCTGGTGTTGGTGTGCTAAGGTCTTGCTCTGGCGTATCGAGCTCTTCAGGATTTAAGTGGATGGAAGCAAAGACTTACTGCTCATGAGTGGGTGGATGGAGTGTGGCTCTCAAGTGCTCAGACAGGTTTTTAGCATTCTATTCATACAGGGAGGAGGAGGAGGAGAGAGAGATGCTTATAGAGGTGCTTATTTCAGTATATAGCCTGTCTAAATCCTCTTGACCAAATTTTTTTTTTCCAGTGATTGCCATCTCATAACTTAAAGTCCCTATGATATGGCTTGAGAGCTGTGATTTCATTCCATATGCTGTCATATTGTATTTCCTTTTGAAACAGGATGCTAGAGTTACAACATGTGCTTGACTGATTTACACAACAGCCAATTGCGTTCGAGCTGTACGACATCCTCACCGAATCCAACACCCTTGATAGTAGGTTGGAAGTGAAGTGAAGAGTGAAGAATTTAACGAAACCCTTTTTTTTTCCTCTCCCAAGAAGCCTGTCGACTTCTGTCTGCATGCTAACAAGGATGATGTTCTAGATGACAAGATGTCTTTTTAAGTTTGTACAAGATGTATTTTTGCAGTTATGCCATACATGCTTGAGCTGAGGTTAACTGTCAGCAGTGCTGACGGTGACGGAGCGCTACAGGGTCATCGCTGGTAGGTTTACTTGATAAAACGATATTAGTCACGTTTACTGATGGAGAAGCCCTGAGCGTATAACATATTGAGAACAAATCATTCTGCCGGTTAGTCTGAGGTAGTAAGCCTGCCTTTGATCAGCTCACATTGGGTGTGTTTTATCAACACCTCGAAAAAGCCTTGTTACTCCTTATAAAAGAGACAGTTCAGACAGCTATAATCAGAATAAAGGTAGGAGTTCAAGAGAGGTGAGTTGGACATAGCAAGTAGTTTCTGTTTCAATAACATACACCCAGTATCAAGCTGTACATTTCTTGAGAAAGAAGCTCACACGCTGTTGTAATCTTCTCGTTCAGAATTCCAGGCAATCTCACACAGCGCTGGTTTGCTAACTTACTTGAGTTCTGATAATTTTGTTTCCTATGCCAAGGTGATGTCCTTTTGGACTCAGAGAGAAGACAGCATGTGGTCCCCCTGTGGGGGTTTATTTGTTAGCCTGCTAGAGCGAAGAATTGCAGAGCATCTTTCTCTTGTGGCATAAATGAGAAAGGCAGTGTGTGTGTGGTGCCTCAGAGCAGCCGGCAGGGCCCTGTGAGGATGGCCTGCTCCTTGGCACACAGCTATGAAGAGTGCACAGAAAAGCAGCCCATACTGATAAAATAGCATGTTTCAGACTTAACCAGCAGAAAAGGGAGGGAAAAAAGAAGAAAAATTTTAAAAAGAAAAATTTAAATATTTGTTCTTCCTGTATCTCAAACAAAGAAATAAGACATTCAAAAAAATGCACTGTAGAGATGATCAAGTTCAAGGATGCACTAGGAATCTACCTTCACTAAGTGACTGTTTGGAATAATTTTTGCCTCCTTGAAAAACAGAAAACTGCCTCTTAGAAGAAGGTACTGTCAAAATTAATAAGCACTTTCCCTACCAGCTGTTCTGATTTGAAGATATTTATAGATTTAAACTAGCAGGATCCAATTAACTGTGCCCCATCCCACCTTCTCAGCCTCAGATTGCTCTTGTACCTCTCCTCAACAAGAGAAACAGAGGAAAAGTCACAGGTAAATTAGATTCAAAACTCAGTAGCAGAAATAGCTCAGGACTTAGTCGTAGCTGACCTTGGCCAAGGATATTTTTATATGAAGAAAAACTAGCAGGAAATAATATACACACAGAAGGAATTGCTCCAGGAGGAACACTGCTCTGCTGGCTGGCAATTTTGCTTTTATACCAAATCCTCCATGTAAACGCCTGATGCAAAAAATAGTGCAATTCTATTTGCACATGTCTCCGGCACATCAGAGAAGGAGCTTCCGGTAATTGTCCTGTCAGTCATGGGGGTGCTAGTGCTCTCGCTGACTGCTTAAGCTGTTGGTAGGAGAAATGTTCCTTACAGCACAATGTGTTCCGTGCCCCCTCTCTCTCACTTTCTCAGTCCTCTATCCCCTATCTATATATAAGCATAAATATAAATATGCAGTGCCTAGCATCAATTTTCACCTGCTTTTCAACATTTTGTCATGATTCAACCTGGAATTGAAATGACTTCATTGGGATTATTTCCATTTGATTTACAGAATGGGGTGGTGCGGTGGTTAGCACTGTTACCTCACAGCAAGAAGGTTCCGGGTTCGAACCTGCCAGCCGACTGGGGCCTTTCTGCACAGAGTTGACATGTTCTTTCCGTCCATGGGTGGGTTTCCTCCGGACACTTTGGTTTCCTTCCAAAGACATGCAGGCAAGGTTCACTTGCCACTCTACTCTAAATTTTGTGACACAAAGGCTGATTAAACAAATAAACAACAACAACAAAAATTGATAGTTGTATAAATATTCACCTCCCTGGGTGAGTACTTGGTAGAACCACCTTTGGCCACAATTACAACTACAAGTCTTCTGCGATATGCTCCAGTGTAGCATTAGCAATATACTTATTGTCCTGTTGGAAGGACATGCCTCTGCCATGCTCATGATCCAATCTCAAGTCTGCTGCAGTCTGAGACACCATTTCTTCTAGGATTGCCCTTCATTTGGCTCCATCCATCTTGCCCTTGGGCCTGACCAGTTCCCCAATCCCTGCTAATGTAAAGCATCCCCACAACACCATGCTACCACCACCATGCTTCACTGTGACGATGGTCATGTCATGGAGATCAGCAGTATAGCGCTTTGTGTTAAGGCCAAAAAACTTTTTGAAGAAACTAAAGAACCTTTACTCTCCAAATGGGATTTCATGGGTTTTTGACAAATCTTTTCCCATCATGGACCCTGGGTCTCTCCAAACCACCTGCTGCCAGTGACAAATAGTTTAGCGCACACAGTTTTCTGTCAAGAGGGTTTTTTTCCATCCAGGGATCTGTTTCAGTTCAATATGATTGCAATATAAGTAAAGGCCAAATAATGAACATTAACTAAAAGCGGTAATAACTGGTTGTAAGACTGTGAAGCTATAAAAAAAATTCTATTTTTCTCATGAGTGAGGCTTTATCTGGCATTGAAAGCTTGGGGTATCTTGCACAACTGTTTTATTGGTGATGGGTTTTGGGTGCTTTTGTGGTGGATTGCAGAGCAAAGCCTTTAGTATTGAATTAACTCTTGCAGGTTTACTGGTGCTAAATTGTAGATGTTAATTCAACACAGGGAATTTTGCTTTGCAATAGGATGGAAAAGAACTGGCACAGAAAGTACAATGGTGGTAATTTCGTAATGGCTTACATTGCTCTTTGATTACTTGGGCTGAGACAAGGTTCAGTTCTAAATGGAAATGCATTTGTGTTTTAGTGCAGTGCATTAAACTGATTAATCTTATTTTTTCGGTTACTGGCCACTTGTGCTTTTTTAAGTACACAAGTACATGCAGTTCTGGAGTTAGACCACTTGTTTCAATTTGGTCATGTTATGAGATTGTGAAATGTACAAAATGTGCTTCAGTCTCTCTCTCCCTCTCTCTCTCTCTCTCTCTCTCTCTCTCTTTCTCTTTCTTAATGGGAAGTTTCCTGTCTGTCTTTGAACAGAGGTAATAAAATTCATCAGTCCCTGGTAAGAGTATGTGTAAGAGAAAGAAAGAAAGAGAGAGAGCCGTCGAAAATGGTAACTGGTAACTGGTGATTTTCTCTTTTCCTCCTTGTCCACCTCAGAGCTGCCCCCTGGGAATTCCCGTCTGGAGTGTGGTACTTCAAAACAGCACAAATCATCCTCTGATATTCGCATTTCAAACATAATCTTTGAGAAGAATGGCCTCTAACAGAACCATTAAATGTACATTATTGTGTGTGTGTGTGTGTGTGTGTGTGTGTGTGTGTGTGTGTGTGTGTGTGTGTGTCCAGTAAGTAGTAAAAGTTTTTTCTCTTTTGGAGAGGAAAGGTTTTCTCCCGGTTTGACTCTGAGCCTCCTGAGTGTCCATCATTTCATAGCTTGTGACGTGTGCGCTCCCAGTTCACAATTAACCATGTGCCACGCTTTTAATAACGGGCTTTTAATTGT
This sequence comes from Notoglanidium macrostoma, assembly GCA_030068235.1. NCBI lineage: Eukaryota > Metazoa > Chordata > Actinopteri > Siluriformes > Auchenoglanididae > Notoglanidium > Notoglanidium macrostoma. Next base: position 9,899,193 of record JAQQZR010000039.1, on the reverse strand, counting down.
CGACAAATGAAGAGTGATGTAAAATAGCTAATAGCTTGTTCTAATTAATAGGGGAATTGAATGCTTGTTAATTAAGGGCAAACAGGACAAGGGCCGACTCTGGTAATTTGAGCAATAAAGCGGAGCCTAACGACTCACTTCCAAACAGACGCCATTCATAACAGAACCTCTTTGATCAGAACCACCACTAATACACACACATACATGCATAGAGACTGTTCTGCGTCACAACACACTCTGAATTACATGTGGTCATGTTGAAACATAAAACATTGTCAAAGCACTGCATGCCCTGATCAACCAGCACAAAATCAAGGAAGTACTCAAACATACACATGTTGCTGTAACTCAGGTTTTCTAGAGGAGGCTGCCTATCTTAGTGTAATAGCTTAGCATGTGAGCTGTTTGATACTTGAGAGTTGAACATGCTGTGAAAAGCCTCAGGCCTTAGCTCTCCAGGGACAGAACTTCAAGAGGAATACTCGCTGCAATACTGATTCAAAGAGCAAAACACTCATTCATTTTTTTCTTCTGCATGGGACTTTTTAACTCGGTATGTTCTCAGGCAAAATTACATTCATTCATTCATTTTCATAACTGCTTTATCCTGGTCAGGGTGACGGTAGATTGTATTCTGGGACCACTGGGCTCAAGGCAGGGATACATACTGAATTGGAAGACAGTCCATCGAGACCACCATATACACACATATTCACATATTTATGCACAATTGAGTATAGTGAGTCAACCTACTGTTTTTAGACGTTGGAAGAAAACTGGAAAGCCCAGAGGCAAAGCCCATTGCAAAAACTCCACACATTAACCCGAGCTCAGGATCACACTTAAAACCCTGAAGCTGTGAGTTGGCAATGCTACCTGCCATTATATTTGAAAATGCCAAACTTCACACAATTTTATATGGTGGTATGGGAAAACGGGAATAGTACACTAACAATAAAATTTATATAGAAGTCATTTTCTTGATCTTGTAAATGTTTTCCAAAAATGTAATTCCTTTATCGGTTTCTCGAAATTTCTGCAAATACATAGATAGGATAGAATTTGGAATTTACAATAGTGCCAAATTCATAATAACCAAACCAAGTTTGAAATATTTAAAATGGCACAGTGCGATAAAAGTGACTATTGTGTAGGATTCCACACTTTTTTTTTTCACATCTTCCGCAAAATATAGCCAATGGCTCCTTCCACTCATACTCCCCATTATAATTTACAGAGCTCAGATCATCTCTGATAAGTCCTCAGGCTTATTGAGAGAGCTGAATTACGTTGCTCTACCAATGGCTTCCTCTTCTGCGATAAATAATCTCAACCCGGGCCTTTTAATTCAGAACGCAGCACATCTGCTGCCTAATTGTGTGCTGCGGGTCCAGCCGGAGTCAAGAGGAGAAGGCGTGGAGCTATCAGCGAATGCAAAGAACGTGTGTGATGTAGCTGGACGGGAGTTCATTAGGTCTGGGAGAGAAAGGAGACGCGGTCATTCACCCAGGCCAATTTATTAACACGGCAGTGGCGTCAGAGCACTCCTGACTTTCAGCCTTTGTTGAATGTAATTACTGAATTATATTTATTAGATGAAATGGCACCTCGCTCCATTTCCAGCCAACTATTTCATCTAGGAGGATCCATTCACATGCGTATTACATTTGGTGAAAAATATGAGAGCAAGTGGGGCCCCTATCACTATGATCTACAGAGCAGTGTTGTTCTGATGGAGCTATTAGCATTCACGAACAGAGCAGATAAAAGGCGATTACAGCAGAAAGAATGGGATAAAATGTAATAAATAGAGTAGTAGTCATACTATAAAGTGCATGAAAGAAAGAAGGAAAAGAGAGTGAAAGAGAAATGATAGAGGAAGTGAGAGAGCACGCTCTCTCTCTCGCTCGCTCTCGCTCTCTCTCTCTCTTTTTTCTCTCCATAAATGACTTGCCTGGACGGTTTTATGTTTGCCTGCAGGAGAATTAAAGCTAGTTACATTCCCCCATTTGATTGTGTAGCTGCTGGTGTCAGGCTTCTATTGGCTGAAAGGCAGTCTAATCTAAATGCTTTTGTCAGGGGAGATTTTGTAGATTGCAGCCGCCCCTGCTACAAATTGGTTGTGTCATCGTATAATGAACTATTTGAGCATTGCGCCTCTCTGGCCAGCAGTCTCATGTTGACTGTACGCTGCTTTCACCATTAGCTTGTTCTGTACCTGCCGTATCGTTTAATAAGCAGCAGAAGGCATGGGGGTGGCTGTTTCAGCAGGCTTTACTTCTGCATCCGCATTGTGAATTTTACCTTTTTGAAAGTGACTGGCTTCTCTTAGAAATTGCGTGTGTCTGTGTTGTATGGAGCTCAGCAGAGGCCTAGAACTAATTGCTCGTTCTCAGCACGCTTGCAGGTTGACCTGTGACCCTCGCTGGGAGATTGTTCCTATCTCCACACTTCCACAAAGCAGCTCTGTCAGCAGCCGACATGGGGTGAGAGTCCATGACAGAGTGAGTCTTGCACTTCTCTACGTGAAAGGAGAGAGAAAGTGTGACGAATTCAAACAACTCTGCTAAGTCAACAAGATGAGTGGTGGAACAGAAGCTGAAGTCCCGGGCAGTATCTCAAAGTGCACACCTCACCGAGCATTTTCCTGCTCTTTTGAAAATGGCTCCTTGAAGAAATCCCTCTTGGCCTTAATTGCACCCGTGTTTTTTCCTTCTCCTAGCGTCACCTTGCCTCTCCTCTCCTTTCCCAGAGATCACTGGCCTGTACAGCCCATTTTGCTCTTCACTTCTAATTAGCCTGACTGTCTTCCCTGATGCCAAGGGGGGGGCTTTTGAAATTCATTTGATCTGACTTTTGAATATATAATAAGTGCATCAATTGGTAATGACTCTTTTTTTTTTTCCTTCTTGTGATTTTGGAGAAAGAACTGAGTGAATTGTTTGTGGGTTTTATTTTCTGTTTACGTGTGCGTGTGAAAAAAGGGAAACAGGAGAGCGAAGAGAGTCAGTCAATGAAGTGGAAAGCAGGGGGATTGTGCTGTCTTAAAACTCTCAGTTCTGTTTTAATGAATGCAGCCAAACAATCAAATTCTGCTCTCGTACAGACGGGCTTTGTCTCAGGAAGCACAATCTACCTTCCAAACAGAGTTCATGCTTTATTTTTTCCCCATCACTTTGTTCTGCTCCTGGCCATTCCAATTATTTTGAGAATGGCCTCTCTCCTGAAACGAGCCCTCACAGTACACAGAGTGCTGGCCTTTTGCCAAGGTTAGTGTGACTAATTGCATAATTGGGTATTTGTTTGAACCTACAGAACACAGGAAGTGCTTAAGGCAAACATGCCTCCCATCCACACTCTATTTTGGACTGACTTGTTCAGGCTAGCAGCCATGTTTGTTTTGTGACATAGGAAGACGCAAGTTGAGGGAAGACTATCCGTCTGAGCCAACTGTCAGACTGTAGGACAACAGCGTGGATTATTATGGATCAGAGGAAATAGCTAATCTGAATATAGATTGGTCCCATCTGGTTTGGGTTGGCAGTGCTCGTCAGTGAGCAATGGAGCATCTGGGTGCTCTAATGGAACAAAAGGCCCGGGTGCAAGGACAGGCATGACTGAGTGAGAGAGAGCGAGAGAGATGGATCGCTGATGTGTGCTAGGATTTTCACTGGTGTGAATAAGTGCTCAGATGGAACCTCAGCTGGGGCCTCTTGCATCTGCATCAAGCCTTATAGACCTGAAACATCCGGATGAAGCTAATAATCTGTTAAAACAAGATTTGAACTGCGTACCATTTATGCATCGCTACTACTTCAAATTAATTAAGAAGGGATGTCACGGAACATGTGTTTGGCCCTCTTTACACTATATGATTTTGTTTTGTGGACACCTGACCATCAAACCCATATGTGCTTGTTGAACATCCCATTCCAGATTCACTCTTTCGCTGCTGTACAGGTGTAGGTAAAGTAACTTTTTATTGTCTTTATTAAAAGCCCTTTGCCATGATAGTGGCTGATCATCAAGAACAATTTAATGGCTAAGGGCTATTTTCAGTCACCTAGCATTTTCTGTAAACATTTTTTTCACTTGCCTGAGCAGTGGTTACTGCTGTGTGCTGCTAGCAGTGAACTCCTTGTTCTGAGTTTTGCGCTTAAGATTTTATCAGGTTATTTGTATTGTACCTCTTTCTGATGTTTTTGCAGAGCATACTTTACATCACACAGTATCATGCGGTATCAGATACCGGTATCAGAGCATAATTTAGTGTGACTGCGCTAGCTATGATTATAAACTATTGTTATCCATCGGACCACTTTTTTTTTTTTTTGCCACACTCCTTGTCCTGCGCAGTTTTTGAGATAATGACCCCAGACCAACTTCAACTCATCCGTCCTGTGCCCGAGTAGTGTTCTTGCATACAGCTTTTGGAAAGACGCCCTCATTCTCTTGCTTTCCTGTTGTTTTTTCCCCCTTTGAAATGAATGGAGTCAAAGCCTTCCTGCTTGGCCGTGCTTCATCAGAGAGCCAAACTTGATACATGAAATCAGCTATGACTTGCACTCATCTTGTTCTTTCTTTTCAAACACCCCTTTATCTCCTGTTGGTGGCAATGCATTTTTTCCCCCATAGAAATACACTGAGTTTTAGCATCAAAGTCTTCCTGCTTGGTTTCCAGCAAACTTCATTTCCTACCTCAGACCAACCCCCCCAAACACACACCCATCCATCATGAGCTGCACTCTTCTTTTTTTGCACTGTGCACCAGTCGTACTCTCGTTTTCTTGCAGAAATGCATCTATAGTTTACAACTAAAAATACGTGGTGTCATAAGGTATTTCTCCGTCCCTCGTTAAGCATAGGGTATTTGTACTATTTTCTTTCTTCCTTTTGTTTTTCTTCCTTCTGAATAACAGTGATATTCAACACGGTTTGTGGTTGTGGGTTTCAGGTTATTTTGCTGTGCCTTTTGCTTGTTTTATAGAGGGTCTGTAGCCCACTGCTTCCTAAATCAAACATCTCATCAGTGAGAAGCCAATCAGCCTGGACATGGTGTAGTTCTGCTTGCCAGGGCATCTAGTCTACAGCCATCTACTCCCCTGCGCTTTAAAACATTATTACAGCTTTAACTCAGCCAACCATTCCACTAAATCAGTATTACCCCACTCCGACCCTTATCCTGTTGCTGGATTACACACCCCATGGAAAGCTACAGGCCCTCTTAAACTGTGTTATTGTGTTGCATTTATTCCTTTTGAGAGACTTCTCGGTGGAAATGAAAAGGATGGTGACATATAAATTACTGTGTTTTTGCCCCGTGAAGTATGTCGCCTTGATTTAAGATTAGAGAAGTTGCACTTTTTGGAAGTTGAAGAACAGTAGCTGAAACGAGAGCAATAAAAGCCTAGCGAGTGCACGTTTCAGATACTGGTGGGGGTGTGCTGCTGAGCACAGCCGCGTACATCTGATCTAACATCTGCCATAACTCTGCCAGTCATTGTTTTAAATATGAGTGTTTGCTTAAGATGCGTCTGGTTTTTCAAATTTAAAGGAATACTCCAGTAATACAACAGGCAATAATTCCAACACAAATCCCTGTACTGAGAAATGACCAGACAACCTGTTTACTCAAAACTCACTTATAATGAAAGCGTAGGTGCAGCTCTAACTTTCGATAACAGAAGAAATATATAGTAAACAAGGTGCTTCTTCTTCCTCTAAATCTTTGTGGTATCCATGGACACACTTAATACATAACCCCAAATTGTGCTTTCTGAAGAAGTACAGGCATGTCTAAAAGATCAATTATAAAGATATGGAGTTTAATTTACAAACACCTCTGTCTGAAGGATTTATGAAGGTGTTCTATAAAAATGCTTTGCATGAACATTTATTGACTGTGAAAATTCTAAAAGCTGAACTTTTCTACTTGCAGCGATAGTCGATTTGAGCTTTTAAATCCTTTTTGCGGGCATCCCGTGCAACAAGCTTACCTTTTTTGAATGCGTGGCAAAAGTTGCATTCCAATCAAGGATGGTCCCGTATTGTAGATTCCGCAGTCTGATCATGTGTGACCTTTATTGGAATTACTCTATGGTATCATGAGAGACTACAGCCTGTTTGTCTAATTTGTACTGGTGTATGACTGCTGTTCAAACGGCTACTGTTTAACATTTCATCATTTTGCAAAATAAAATGTCAAAGCTGACAGCCATTACAGTTTACAGAAATAGTGGGCGTGTTTAAGGTGTAATTAACAAGGTAGCTGCAGTCACTGATTTTCTAATTTAATAAACAATGTCGATCAATCGGCTGATTTCAAACCTCAAATTTTGTGATGACATGATAATGTAATCAGTCTGTCTGTTTTCTCTTTCCCCCCAGCAAAACGGCCTGAGGTACCTACCAGAAAAAAAATGCTGCAATGGCTGAATGTCAATGTGGAAATGTCTGGTCTTGTTTGGGAGCTGATAATATTTCATTATTCCGAGCAATATTTAGCGCTGGCATTGAAATAGCTTCATAGCGTGTGTTGGCGAAAGGCGAGAAAGCACCACTGATTAAGATGGATTCACCAATCCAGCAAAGAGTATTAGAGTGGGTCGGGAGCCCATCCCAGCTCTGTTCCGCTTTAAACCTGCACAGACGCACTGCTGTCCAGCCAGCTCTGAGGTCACAGGAGGAATTTTAAAACTTATAGAAAGCATGGAAAGAATATTAGATCCATCATTAGAAAAAAAAAAATAGAGATATAAAAATGTTCTCTTTTTTTTGTCCTTCCTCCATTCTGCCATATTATCAGTGTCTTTGCTAGAGGACATTGGGGCTGAGTGGAGTCCATTAAAGTGATCACTGAGCCATTGAATGTTAGAGTGTGTGTGCGTGTGTGTGTGTGTGTGTGGCCACTGCAGTGAAATTCTACCAGTTTTTAATGCTATTTTTCCTCTGTTGTTGCATCCCTCGCAGCCCATATAGCATGTGGCATCGTTTTTGTGTCCCGATTTCTCCTCTTATTGCTGAAAAGCCATAAACGTCCACTCAAGAACAAACCCATAAAGTGTGCATTTCTCTGAGAACTTTGACAGTGTAATGACAGTCTCAACATATGTGCACTGTTGCACTGTTCTCAGCTAAAAACTTTCCACCACACCCACCCACACATACAAATAAACACACACGTTCACACACCAGCTCATTGTCTCTCCCTGTTTAATGATGAGTGATTACTCTGGCTCTTCAGAACGGCTGTAATCTATTTGAAGTGCTGATGGGGGGTGGTTTGAGAGGGTGATTAGCGATATTCATTGCACACTAATTCTCTTTGATATCTACCATGAAAGACACTTGTCTTTTATCCCTTTAAATGTGTTGTTTTGTTATGGAGATGCCAATAGGAGTTGTTCTCAAAGAATCGAAACTTGCTTGAAGTGTCGATGCGTTGAGATTTAGGAGATAGTTTCAGATGGATTTTGAGGATCTCTTTGACTCAGACTGACATTTTGTTCACTCTTGACACTTGATGCTGGTGAATAGGGATGAATGAATGAACCGAGAGAGCAAGAGAAAGATCTATCAATCCCTAAAGCCTAGTGCACACTACATGACTTTAGACTCTGATTTCTCAGTCACCGACTGATTTTGGGCCTCTTCGGCTACCACCTTCCAGATGACTCCAGGTGACTAGTCGTTTCACACTCCCATAGTGGCACGTTCCCCTGCTCAGGTAGCGTGGACTGTTCAGCAGCATGATTTTCTCATTCTCTGAAGGAGCACTGAGGCGCCAATATTTATCAAGCATGTTTGATTTTCTCAGTGATGAATTGCATAGTGTGAATGCGTCTACAACTATTTGCAAGTACAGCGATGAGAAACAGCCAATGAGATTCCAAATCAAATTCATCTGCTCTCATGCGCAGCATATCCCTGATGCCAGTTTATCATCCATCTATTTGTATGAAGGAGCGAGGGCAAACTGTGAGCACAATAGTAATGCTATTATAAGAAATTATTTACCATGCCATATCCAAATAGTTATATCCTCCTGAGTCCCGGCTGTTCAATTTTGTCCTCTCTAGGGGACATTTGTTTCAACTTCTTTATGTCGCACACCATGCAAGCTATTGAACTAACCTCCACTGCTCCTTAAAGAGGACATTTAGGACTTTTAAATGATACCACATGTTTGGGGGCGGGGTCATTGCCTTCAAAACAATGGGGAAAGATATGAAAAAAAATAATAATTGTGAGGTATTATTTTCCTTGAACTCATATAAGCATGACGGTTGCTTTTTTGCACTATACTTCCGATTCTCTTTGCTGAACAGATAATCCTTGTAGCTTGTGTCTTCCCAATTATTTTTATGAGAAGACCAGGCATGCAAGGTGAAAAATTGTGCGGTGTATGCACCTCTTCTGTGAGAGCTCGTGTAGCACGCAGAGACGTATATCTACCAAACAAACTGATTGAAAGTGATTAAAGTCACGTGATGTGAAAGGGGCAGCGATTGTGAGATTTTAAAAGTTGTGAACTTGTGCGTAAAATTTTAATTATGCCAATATTATTGGACAATCCCAAACTCCCATCTGACGTCTACCATCATAACGGGGTACACCCTGCGCAGGTCGCCAGTCCACCACAGGGCCAACACAGACAAACAGCCACACACGCTCGCATTCACACCTATGGGCAATTT
>JAQQZR010000039.1:9871808-9883147 GCA_030068235.1 Notoglanidium macrostoma | reverse complement strand
AGGGTGTACCCCGCCTCTCGCCCAAAACGACTGCTGGGATTGGCTCCAGCTTCCCCGCGACCCAGACGGATAAAGCGGTATGGATAATGGATGGATGGATGGATGAATTTAAATGATTCCTTTTTTTCCGTGTTTCTTCTTGCACTTTCTTCTGGATTCATGCTGCCGCTTGTAAAAACACAAAACATGGAAGGCCCTCTATAGAGGTTTGTCCGTTCTGGACTAATGTAGCAACATGACGGCACACCCTGGTGGCCTCCGTTGAAAGAGGACCCATGCCCTATGTAGCTATAAAGGGCTCCTCCTAAGCATATGGAAACAACAGGATGCAGGAGCGGCTTCCTTCTTGACCATAAAAGCCTGGTTGATGGAGTATTTCTGAGAGCTCTGTCCAGCAGGCTCTCCCGTCTCTGTGGAGGGTTTCTGAAGTTCTGTTCGAGTGGCCACTGGGTTCTTGGTCACCTCCCTGACCAAGGCCCTTCTGTACCAGTTACTGAGTTTAGTCAAACATCCAGTTCTAGGAAGAGTCCTGAAGGTTCCACACTTCTTCCAGTTCACAATGATGGCATCCAGTGTTCTTCCATTAGCATTCAACACTTTAGAAATAGTTTTATACCTTTGTCCAGATACGTGCCACCACAGTTTGGTCATAGAAGAGGAGTTCATGACTTAGTATGCTGATTTTTTTTTGCATATGCACGTGTGTGCACGCCTTCCTAAATCATGTCCAATCAGTTGAATTTGTCACAGGTGGACTCCAGTCAGGTTTTACAGAAAGCGCTAGATAATTTAAGCAAACAGGATGCACCTGAGCTCAATTTGGAGTGCCTTAGAATACATAGCTATATGTGATATTTCAGTTTTTGAATTTTCAAAAATGTCTTAAAACATGATTTTCTTGTCATTATGGATTATTGTGTGTAGTTTAGTGGACAAAATAGTCAATTTAATCTGTTTAAATCTATAATATTGTAAGGTGTGCAGAAAGTAAAAGGGTCTGAAAACGTTCCGAAGCCACTGTATCTCTAATAAGTGATTTAATAATCAGGTTGGCTGTTAATGATCAACTTTTTTATTGCGTGTAGTACTAAATGGCCTTTAAAGAGTCTGTCTTATTTCCAGTGCAAACATGACTACAGTAATTGCTCAGAGCAAAAATCAATGGTTACACAGGCATTGTATTAAAAGCGTATTTAAGCCTAAAGCACAAATCTCAATCACTAAAGAAATCATTTTACAAACTAATTGTCTGTCATGTTGCGTTATTACAAATTGAAAAGATGAATAACAATTTGGAGCCTCGAAACAAAAGACAGTCCCACACTGACCAAGTTCTTTGCTAACCTTTACAATTTGTCGTTGGTTCTTTTCAGCGTACTGGTGCATCAGTTACTGAAATACTCCATTCAGTTGTCTGTAATTCAGAGGTCACCTCTGTGATGATAACTACATGCAGTTGCTGTTAAATATTTATAGGAACAAACCATCAGTGGGTACCTTCAATAATACCCATTTAGAACAGATTTGAACCAGGTGTTTTTCAACACTTTAGTTTAAAATAATCCTGAAAATGGATGTTATGAGTGTTCGCATAAAGTCCTCTGTGTAGACTTCACTTATCTTTGGTTTGGATCACATACTGTGTCTATGCCCTAGGACAGGTTACACTGGCTTGCTCACGAGTCCAATTGAGCCTCATCTACATTAACACCTTCTGCTCGTTATCACCCCCAACTGGTTCTTGTTTATGGACTTATTTGGACTCATCATCTATATTCCTCTCTCTTGTTTGACTCTTATTAAATCTTAGTGATGTAAATTGTGATTAGGTTCCTTTTCCGTAGCTCCATTGTTTGACGTTCCTAGTTTGTAATATTCTGGTTTTGACCTTGTTGCGGTTTATCATAGATTCAAATGAATACAAATCCATTATTTGGAATGAACAGATAAATATTTTCAAATAGATGTGAATGCAGATACAGATAGAAGGCGGACTAATAGTTTCTTTTAACAAGGTAGCTGGTTGAGCCTGGAGGTGCATATCAGGACTGGGGTCCCGTGGGGTGCAACAAAAAATTTGCATGAGAAGGAGGTTTTACTGTTAAGCATGAGTGAGTGGTTATGAAGCTCGTAAGACAAACAGAGAAACAAAAAGACTTCATTCATGGTCAAGGTCAGGAGTAGTTTGTTTATATTTTGCTAAATATGAACAACCAAATATCACTAGCTTATGCAAAAAAAAAAAAAGGGTCATACGTACTTCTGAAGTTGAGACCACTTATGAACTTGAGTGATGGAGCTGAGGCTGAGGAAAAGTCAAAGCCAGAATTCACACTCCATGCTAACAATGGTGGCATTGCTACTGTCGGGATTTGCAGATTTTCCAGGGCATACTGGTAGGCTTCTGATTTAAGCCATGCCCACTTCATGTGCAATTCCGATTACATAAATATGGGTATTTGGCACCGTAAACACATACAGATATAGTTACTGCATGATGTTGCTGCCCTTCTGTTTACACTCTTAGTGTTTATGATTATGGAAGTACCTGTGCTAATCCTGGTGTCTGGCTGTGTTGTTAATGCTGTGGGTTTTGATATGGGGAAGAGGAAAGGACAGCCTTGTGTATTCTATAACATTCCTCTCAAATTACTGTACATGTTTTCTATTACTTGTAAATAATCATCTGACAAGTTCACCATATTGTAAGGTTTAGCTGTGTGAAGTAAAATAAGGATGATATTAGTTAATGGTTGTTTACTGAAAATACCATCGTGGTGTCATCAAAACCTTCTGCCATTTGGTTTTACATTATCCTGATTATTCACTGTGTGTGTGTGTGTGTGTGTGTGTGTGTGCGTGCGTGCGTGTGTGTGTGTGTGTGTGTGTGTGTGTGTGTGTGTGTGTGTGTGTGTGAGATAAATGTATTCAGTAAAAATGTTTTTATTATGAATATGGCTTTTATTTATGCATCTCATGTGATGTCATGTGACATGTCTCTGAAGAATGCAAATTGGCACAAATTGGTTATACATGAACAAGCTAATTTGTCTTTTGCTCCTAATCTGATATTATAGGCATTGATAAGCCGATGTACATCACAGCAAAAATGGGAGATTAGATCACTAGTCCTCCTGTGCGGTAAAACCCAGTTTGAGGTCCACAGATAATATTATCAGCATTCTTAACTATTACTGTGACAAATGAGTGCTTTGATCTCATTAGATAAGCACAGAATTCATTTGTTTAATTAAACCAGCCTGTCTTGTGCTGGTGTGGGGGTCATTTTAAAAACAGTTCAAATTAAAGCAGGTAATTAAGTGGGGCTGTGATAAGGACCCCTGCACGGTAGTGAGCCGCATCTGCCGACAGTACGACAAAACCTAATTTCTCCCTTGTGCATTCGCACAAGGTCGCAGGCTTTATTAAAGTTTAGCCAATGACAGAGTGATAAAATATTTTATGGACTTGTTGGATGGCAGCGAGGTCTTTTCAGGATGAATTGGTGCCCCGTACATGTGGAGTCTTCAGGACAGAGGCAATTATAGCATCACTGCTATCGTGCCTTTGAGAACAGGAGAAGGACTTGTACAGCAACAAGCACCTTGACAAAGATATTTGTTTGGGCAATGGAGTGTAGCATTAATTATAAGAGGCTGTGATTAAATGCATGGTCCGGGAATGAGTGTCATTTGTCTTACCGGCCTTTAGCGCAGAACCCGTGGAGGGTAATATTTAGGTTGGCAGGGTGCGCTGCTGCTGTTTCCCGCTCTCAGGTGTCACAGGAAGTTGAATCAGTGCCCATTTTTTTTGTGGCTGCTCATCTCATGTCTCCAACTCTGATTAAAGAGTTCAATGAGGTGAGAAACACGGCAATCTCAGTTCACTCACTGGTAATAACACGATATTTATATTGTTAACAAATTGTCTGTTCAGTGGCTGTCAGTCTATCACTTTCTATCAGTAAGACCCACACATAAGTGCGGGTATTACAGATATGCCAATCAGTATCAGGCTGATTGTGGATGTGTCTGTTTGCTTGTAGGTGTTAACAGAGGCCAGATGGAGAGGGTGTATGTGGGGAAATTGAGATAGGCAGAAGGTTTATCATGACACACACGGGTTATATGCACTGGTCATAACTCCAGTTCTACCTTGAAGAAGAGTGAGAGTCACCTGGTTTATGAACTCAAATAATAATAATAATAATAATAATAATAATAATAATTATGGCACGGTAAGGCAGTGATTAGCACTGTTTGCTCACAGCAAGATGGTTCTGGGTCTGAACCTCGGTGCTGACTGGGGGCCTTTCTGTGTGGAGTCTGCATGTTCTCCCTGTGCCTGCATGGGTTTCATCCCACAGCCCAAAGACATGTGGATTAGGTCAACTGGCTACTGTAAATTGTGCATAGGTATGAGTGTGAGTTGTTCATTACTCTTTGTTATCCCTGAGATAGATTGGTGACCTGCCCAGGGTGTACCCTGCCTCTCGCCCAAAGTCAGCTGGGATTGGCTCCAACTTCCCTGTGACCCTTAATGGATAAGCGGTTTAGATAATGGACGGATGGATAAATATAATAATAATGAGAAGAATCTGTTTGGACTCAGCTCTACGTAATATTCGTGTTACTCCTACTAAACCTGACAAACATTTAACAAGGTGTCAGTTTCAGAAAGTCATCACCATCTTGAACCAAACAGTTCTTAGATCAACAATGTAAAAGCACGAGTGTGTGTAATGGTGATTATTGACGTTTTCTGCTGCTGTTTTTGTTGCTCCATAGATCTGATTGCATCTAATACAAGGATAGGCGTTTAATCTGATTTTCTCTGTGTGCTTTGAGAGTGGCTGGGAGGCAGAAGCTGACTAAGATCTGAGGGGGGTGTGGCTATATAAAGCACACATACATGCACACAGCTACCACTAGTGTCGCTTCTCAGCATTTAAGTGCTGCTCACTGCTGTCTGTTCACTCTCTCCTATCACTTACCTTTTCTACTCTCTCTCACTCTCTCTCTCTCTCTCCACACTCATACACACACACACACACACACACACACACACACACCCTTTCTCTCTCTCTTTCTTGCCCTTTCTTTTTTACACTCAAATTTGCCACACTGTTCATTGTTGGGGCACATAAATCATAAGAGGAGGACCTGCAGCTGAATTGGAAAGGTCACTTCAAATCACAAATAAAATGGAGTACAGCCCAGAAGGGGAGAACTTCCAAGTGCCACCAATGCCTCTGTGTGCGTGTGCGTGCGCGTGCATGCGCCTGCGTGCGTGCGTGTGCGTGTGTGTGTGCGTGTGTGTGCGTGCGCGTGCGTGTGTGTGTGCGTGCGTGTGCGTGCGTGTGTGTGTGTGTGTGTGTGTGTGTGAGGGAGGGAGAAGGGGCAACTCAACTCAAAGAGAAATGAAAGCAGAGTGGAGCCGTTCTAAGAACTGCTCTTCTGTACTCACAAAAGAAAGAGTCACGCAGTACTGCATTAGTTTGAGGAGAGTGATGGAGAGAGCAGAGGTGTCGAGAAGAGTGTAGCAGCACTGCACCCAGCTTTCTAAAGAGAGACAAAGATGACAGAAAGTGCAAACTATAAATGGATAACTCTTATTTAAGCACATTTGTTGGTATTGGTTTTAGATTCAGAATTTTCAAAAGTGACAAAATAACCCGTGGTTGTTTGATTGAGTCAGGTATAGCAGCCAGACTTCTGAAGCTGTCCATGGTGCTGAAGTCTCTCATAAGTAAAAAACTAAAGTATGTATTAGGCGAGTAACAGAGGGACCAAAGCAGACTACTCAGTCTGTTAATAGTGTTTGTACTTGTACCACAATGTTACTAATCCAGAACTGTTCCAACTCTAATTGTTCTCTGGAGTTCTCTGGAGATTATGGGATGATGACATCATCTCCCATGTGATGCTAGAGTTATTAGTAAGCACCAAGAATAGCAACAATGAGCACCAAGGTCTGATATAGCTTTTACTCTGTATTTGTTTTTACATGAAGACACATGAGGCAGCCAACAAATTTTTCATTATACTCGGTGAGAATGTTATCAGTTACGCATAAATAAAAGCTCGGGGTTCTTCAGTTCTGTCTTCCTGCAAGTTTTATCTCCAATCAAAATCTAACACACCTCTTTCAGTTGATCAAGAACTTCTGAACGCAATGAATGGATGGTCAGGTGGGCACGATTATGATTGGAGCTAAAGTCTTCAGGGAGGTAGCTCTCCAAGAACAGGGTTGGTGACCACTGGTCTGTGAGAAACCCAACAAAAGAGGGCTTCCCTTTCAAACAAGCTTCCAATAATGATTAATGATGATTGGTTGTGTTTCACCAATCAGTGTTCTGCATTAATTCTGACTCAGTGGTCTGTATTTGTTACATTTGGTAGAGGCAGAAAGGCAGAGTTAGGCAGATCCATTTTCCAAAAAAGAAAAACTCCCTTTCCAAAGGGAGTTCAAAAAAGGAAAACAAATAAACCAGTGTGATCATGGATTTGTTGCTGTGCTGTGTTCAGGCTGTGGCCAAACAAGTAAATGAAAAAAAGGGTTGTATAGATGGGGCAATGTACAATTGTGGACCATATAATGTACCATAGGAAAAGACAAAATGAGCATATATTATTTACTATGGTAGGGGACAAATAACATCCTAAGACAAGTGAAAGCCAAAGCTAAAGTGAGACACCAGGAGCTATTATTCCTACACAAACATCAAACAGAAATAAAACAAAATACTCCCAAATGCACAAGTCCAATCTCTGAACAAAATGGCAGAATTTCACTTAATACAGAATATCTACACAATGTACAAAGCTACAAATGATCCAGCATTGGAAACCAAAGGGGAAGAGCAAATAGCGGAAACCTAATAAGCTCACGGTTCACAAAAATGTCAATTAGATTTTAAATTGTGGCAACAGAGTAATCAACAAGTTAGCATTAGTTCAATCTGATGACAACTCAAAAAGTCCTGCAGTTCTGACATTTTGAGTACTGAGGCTCAGGGAAAATTGGGAGAAACGGACTTGAGCATAAGAGTGAACTACAGTGGATTGGGTGTTAGGAAAACCTGAAGTGGACTTAATACATGTAACATACGTGAAATATAATAATTGTGCCATATTGTTCTGTCTGTTGTAAAAGTGCTACAAATGTCTGAGTAGTTAATTTGTTGTGTATGTAGTTCATCAGGTTTAATATGAAAGAGCACTGATTGTGTGCATATGTTTGCCCATGCGAGTGTGCTCATGTATTCGATCTTGCTCAGACTTTCTGTCACTCTGTGATTTAGCAGTGGCCTCTCAAGGCCACCGACACAAATCCTTCCATTTTCCTATTTGTGTGGGACAGGGAGGAGTGAGGGGGACGGGTGACAGGTGCTCAGCCTGACCCAGGGCTGACAGGTTTATGGAGCATAGGGTTTCAATCATGCCATGAGGACCAGTGCATCAATTTCTCACATACACACTCTGACACTTAAACTTAGATGTCCACAAATGAAAGCACACACACATACACACACCAATGCATGAAATAGTTTATATACAGATATATATAGAGAGAGAGTGAGAGCTCAGAGCTTTGACAAACAGCAAATGATGAAAAAAAAAGCCCACCACATCAGGCCAGGGTATATATAGGTGGCTTTTCCAGAGTAAGGAATTGTGCTCATAAACTTCCCACTCCATACTGTTCCACTCTGCAGTAGTGTTTGTGGCAGACTGAGCACTAAGCTGCAGTGAGAGCTCCGGCTGTGTGCGTAGCAGCAGTGCAGAGGTTTATAGCAGGCTGTAGCAGATCTCCTGGGCCTCTAGCCACAGAGCCACTCGAGGTGGAAATGAAAGTCACCGAGCACGGACTGAACAGCATTAAACAGACAATGAAGGATGGTGGCACTATGATCTCAGAGAAGACAATCAAAAATGAGAGCAGGAAACCAGCAGGCCAGGCGTCTTAATGCCCAGCAGGCAACTATATCCTGGGCCTATTGTTACCGCATATGTACCGCACCAATGTGGGCTCTTAAAGGCATATGTGGTACACACGTGCCTTGTTAGAGTGTGTAGTTCAGGATAGAAGTGTGCGCCACACTGTTGTTTTTTTCTTTTTAGCGCTCTACTGAAGAAAATCGAACTAATCCTGTCTACTCTCATAGTTGTCTCCTTAAATATAAACAAAGGAATACAAATGCATCTATTATCTTCATGATGGCAATGCATTGCTGTTACTGGAAAATTAACATGATTATGAAAGGCTTTTTAAATGCTTTACTCCATGTTGTTGGAAATGTTGTGTGTTACATTGAAATAGACCTGTGTATCAGTGTATCTGTATCTGTGTACAGATAGTATTGTGTGTAAGTTTGAGATATATGTGTGTTACACTGATAATATTCTGTGTTTTCTGTGCTGCATTGGCCTAGATCTGTGTAACACAGAAAATATTCTGTTACATTGTGATAGTCCTGTGTTACCCTAATAAAGACCTGTGTTATATTGATATAGATCAGGTAATATTCTGTGTTACACTGAGATATACCAGTTTTACACAGATAATATTCTGATGCATAGAGACAGGTCTGTGCTACACAGTTAATATTCTGTTTTATTATCTTTTTACAAGCTTGACATTATTCATATTCACATTGAGATATTTTTTTCTTTACTCACGCTTGATGTATGTGAAGCATGCAAGAGGCCATTATAATATAGAAGGCTGAATAAAACACTTCATTCGGCACTAGAAAAGGCCACGTGTGGCTGCTGTAGCCTGGAGTCCACCTCTGAATGCACTTTCTCACAGTATCAATCTCTCCATCTCCTCTAGACACAAATAAATAAGTGATATTTTCATTAATCCTCTCTCACCTTCAAAATAATTCAGCGGCAACTTCATAAAACATGGATGCCAATCTTTCATTATTCATTTTTGCAGGTCCTGTTCCTTTGTTCCAGAGAGGAAATGAGAGATGTGGGTGGGTGGGGGCACAAAGCGAGAGTGGCAGGATGAAGGGATAACACGGTAGAGGACATGGCCAGGCGGAGAGGCGTTTTTTGCATTATGTGTTATCTCTGTGCCGGCTGAATGCGATTTCCTGCCAGCGTAGAGCGCGCGCTTCAGACAGAGGCAGAGCAGCCGAGTGTGGAAGAGGAACAAATAGCTTCGTCATTTCATATCGTTCGGCGCCGAATCACGTCTGGCCACAGGTGGAACGCAAAGGAATGAGAACGGCCCTTACAGCTTCATGCAGAAATGTGCCTTGTTCATAATGAATATGGGCCATGCTGATTCTCTAGGCAATTCTTTTCGCTTATCTTTATGCACACAGCATTGATCCTGTTTAGATTCCTATTTGGATTGATGTCACCTATCCTAAATTATTTTTGCATTTAGGTGGCTGAGGCTGCATTGAACGTGCAAATAGAGAATGCAAAAGGTCACTCGGTCTCCTCTGCTTCCTCCGTTAGGACAGAGCATGAAAGGGGTGCATATTGCTTTTCGTGTTTCTCAGCGCCACACTTCTCAGCCGTAGTGAGGAGATAATTGTTATTACTGTCCAGTTTGGATTGATTATTTGAAATAGGATCTTGTCCTCTGTCCCTTGGAGAGGGTGACTGATTGTGGTGGATGGGGTGGGCAGAATGGGTGTGGCTATGTATGAAATAAAAATGGTTGCATGTGCTTGTAATAATAAGGCACAGTTTCAGAAGAATGTGAAATGACAAGGATGGTTAACTATCAATCAAGCTCTTTTGTTGTTTGTTGTGCCAGAAAGGGAGAAAGTCAGAGTGCATTAGTAAAACCCATGTGTGTGTGTGTGTGAGAGAGAGAGACTGTATCAGCCAAGTGCACCACTTTCTGAAGATGAAAGATCATGTATGGTTAATGAGAATGTTGTGAAAGGCTAAACAATGCTACTGATGTGCGATTAACTATACGAAGGATCTGTTTTTTTATTTTTTATTTTTGCATGAGCAATTGCATTGCTGTCGAGTCAAGGTTTCAGAACGAAATAATAAGTGAATCCATTTTATAAACAAAATGTTGAAAGCATTTTTTTAGTACGGAAATTTATGATCCAGTCAGAAACACAAGAAGAAGAATTAAATAATACCATTAGGGAATACATCATTAAACAGATTCGCTCTAATTACTTTTGTTCTGAGCGCTGCGCTATAAGCATTTTATTTTGCAGAAGAGTGTTTATGTTCTGTGGGTTTTCTGGTATTTTATCAGTGTGTTACTTGAAGGCATTTCCCATATGCTTGTGATTCCAATACCTCCAGCCGTGTTCACATTGCAGACATGACATAGTTGCCTGCAGGGACTCTCTGTGCTTTACTGCCACTGTTTGATACACAGTCAGCAGCCATCAGTCACATGCACATATGTGCGTAACATGGGGGGAGTTAATGTCAGTCTACATATGGAGATGCTGCAGGTGTAAATAGCTTTCTGCAACTCTGGCACCATGAATGATTTACCTTAGCTGCATAATGCTACGATTATCACTTCCTCTCATTTTTTTCCCTCTCCCTCGCTCAGTCCACAGCAAAAGTTGCCTATCTCCCCTGTGAGCAGTCATCTGTCACTTCTCTGATAGAGGGATGAGCGAGAGGCACCATTTTAATCTCGCCAACGGAAATTAAAGAGCACACAACAAGAACATCCTCCTCCTGCTGCTTCGCTCTAAACGAAATCTCAATCGGAGCACGCCCCATGAGAGAGCTGCCAGGAATCTTTAAAGTTTGCATTTTTATCCGTTTGTCTTCTAATTAGTGCTGTTTGAAATCCAGTGAAATTCTCTGGTTGGTTTTGGCAACAGGTAATATCCGTAAATGTTTAAATACGAGCTCGGTGCAGAAGAAGAGAGTAAGGAAGAAACCTTAGTAAGGATTAAATCTGGTATGTCTGTAATTCAAACATTAATTTTATTAAGGGAGAAGGAGTATATTGTATGAAAGGGATTAACACTGTTGATGTGCTGTTATATCCCCAGTTTTACTCTCATGAAGAAAATAAGCTTCAGTGTTTCTGAGCTGCAGGTCCTGAAACATTCAGAATATTAACATTGTCAAGGTTAGTGTGTTGAATTTCTTTTGTTAGATGTGAGGAACTGTGTATGTGTCAGTGATGTATGAGCTGTGATCAGGGTTGCCAGATATACTGTATCTGAAAAATGACCCCAGTGGACACGTGGTATTAAACCACAATTTTCTTGAGTATCTTTTTCACCAAGGTCCTAAAATGGCAGTGGTTAGCACTGTCGCCTCACAGCAAGAAGGTCCTGGGTTCGATCCCCGGATCACCCAGGGTGCCTTTCTGTG
>JAQQZR010000039.1:9849029-9871708 GCA_030068235.1 Notoglanidium macrostoma | reverse complement strand
TAGGTGTGAATGGGAGCGTGTGTGGCTGTTTGTCTGTGTTGGCCCTGTGGTGGACTGGCGACCTGCCCAGGGTGTACGCCCGAAGATGCTGGGATTGGCTCCAGCTTCCCCGCGATCCAGATGGATAAAGCAGTATAGATAATGGATGGATGTGGCTGAAAATAAATTGACAGTTTCAGAGTATCCCACACCTGTCAATGTCGTCTATACTGTTCTAAGCAACACTTAATTTGGACATGATCATACAAAACTGGTCATCGATAATTTCCCAAATTGTTGCCCTTCCCATTTCTATAGCTTATTGAGGATTGTTTTGGTTTATGCATGGTGTATAAACTACATGTTTAGATTCTTGATTTTCTTTTTTTTAAGCCATTCTGTCGTAGATTTACTTCAGTGTTTAGGGTCACTGTCCTGCTGCAGCACCCAACGTCTACTGAGCTTCAGCTGGTGGTCAGCATTATCCTGTAGGATACCTTGATAAAAGTGGGGATTAATTTTCACCTTGATGATGGCAAAGCTGTCCAGGACCTGAGGCATCAAAGCAGCCCCAAATCATGATGCTCCCGCCACAGTACTTCACCGTTGAGATGTTGCTTTCTTGTTGGTTTGTAGTGCCCTTTTTACACTGTACATAGTGCTGCGTGTTCCTCCCGAATAATTCAACCTTTGTTTCATCAGTCCACAAAATATTTTACAAGTACTGTTGTGGAGTGTCAAGGTACTCTTTGACACATTCTAGACTTGGCACAGTGCAAAGTCATCTCCATTTATAGACAGTTTGTCTAACTGAGGAATGATGAATATCTAAACTCTTTGCGATTACTTTGTAATCCTTTAAAGCTTTATGCAAATCAACAATTCTTGATCTTAGGTCTTCTGAGATCTCTTTTTTTTTCTAAGGCACAGTTCAGATTAGCAGATGCTTTTAGTGAATAGCAAGCTCAAAATGTTTGAGTGTTTTTGCCAAATATAGCTCTAACCCACATCTCCAAACTAGTTTCATTAATGGCACTCAAGGTTTGCTAACTCCTGACTCCAGTTGGCCTAGGGGTTCACATACTTTTTCCAACAAACATTTGAATGAGGTATTCAAAAAGGACAAGAACAAAAGCAATAATTTGTGTGTTATTAGTTAAAACAGATTGTGTTTATTCATTATTGTAACTTAGGTTAAAAGATCAGACCATATTTTAAGATACATTTATATATATAAATGCAGATAATTCCAAGGGGTTTACTTACTTTTTATTGCCATTGTACACCTGTAACCTTTTATCAAGATAATTGTAGCAATTGGTTTTGTTAGCATTTGCATTTGTTTTTCATTATATATGTGACACATAGGGCTTCAAAACGCTTTAAAATAACTACTGGAATAATTTGTACTTTTGTACTGAACAATATTAGAGGGTGTTTCACTGAGCAAGTAAACTTTAACTGTGAGCCTGTATGAAGTAACAGTGAGTGGCAGGTTGGCTAGGCTATTGTCTTCCAGGGTGTAATTGAGATGTGTTTTTGCAGAGGCTCAGTAGTAACAAAAGGTGCTTTGAGAGAGGGAGAGAGAGGGATAGAGATTGCTGTCTGTCTTTCCAGGACCTGATGACTGTAGTCAACTTCAATAAGTGCCGTTCCTGCTCCCCAGCATCCCCGGCCACCCCCAGCTCTCCCCAGTCCCTCTGCGAGCCTGTGGCCGGGAAGTTAATTGGCAGCATCTGCTGTCTGGGAGGCAAAGCACCCATTCACCCCTCTCTCACCCCACTTCACACATACACACTCGCCCCATTGGGCATCTGGAGACACCAGTCTGGCAACAGGCACCAAGCGGTAACACACAGAGAGAGGAGGTGAGAGAGACAGCAAGGTTGAGGGGGAGTGTAGACCTGCAGCTGGCACTGGTGCCGGAGGGTATTTGGTCAGACAGGTTGGGAAGCTGCACCAGGAAGGGATCCCCTCAAGGGACAGATGGTTTATGGGAAAGAGAGAGAGACTACCACACCCTACCAGATGCATACAAAACTTGCCTAAAGGCTTGGAAAAGATATGTGACTGGTTGATACACAAACACATACAATTCTGTGCTTGCAACATGTATACAAATTTGTATGAAATGTTCAAAATTGTGGCTTCAGTTTAATTTTAGACATGATTCAGCAGCAACACTCGTGCCACCAACACTGACCAATAGCCTGATTTCAGAAGAATCTGTTAATTTTGTAGACATGTAATGAGTCCTTTTCTTCTCAGATGAAAGGAAACTCACACCCACAGACCACATGCTTTCTCTTTGTGACTTAGCTACCTTCTGACCTCCACACCACATTATGCTCTCTCTGACATCACTTCCTTAGAGACGGAATTAAGAGAAAGGCATGGTCATGAATGAGTCACTCAGACTCAGATGGATCAGAAAAAAACATGGCTGACATCATCCCTGCTGCTCCCTGTTTTTATTACACTCCTTTGGCGTTGCTAGTCACAGCGATGCCTTAAATACCATTGTTCTCTGCAAATGTGTATGTATTCACTGCTAGTATTTTACTATAGTAATTTCAAACCAGAAATTTATTTTAGACTGATTAAACATTTTATACAACATATACAGTCAGTGGAAATAAGTATTCAATGTATTTAAAGTATTTAATGTACTTCCAGTGCATCTATCCACTTCAAAGTTACACACAGCTTTTGACTTTGTATTTATTAAAATGGTAAGAAAGGGATTTATTCATAAGCATGTATTCATAAGCCATACAAATTGCACCAAGTGTCATTAAAAAATATTGACATTGTCTAGGAAGTTTTCATGCAACCATGGTGAAGGTGAAGGAGCTTCCTAAAGTTCTCTGGTATAACGTTATTAACACTAGAATGGGAAACGCTGCAGAGCCATAGCAGAAACCATAAATTACCCTGTCAGTCCAATTGGTTTGATGATACACAGGTGGACAGTTCATGGAACAACTACTCGTCCCTGGGTAGGTATGGAACACTAGATTTCACAACACGCTCCCAGACTAATGATAAGTTAAGAGAGAAGCCATCTGTCACTCAAAAGGAGTTGCAGGACAACCTGAAAGCAGCAGGAACAAGTTACACATAGAACAATAAGCAGTCAACTGCACCTCAGGAAGAAATGCTGTGAAATATCAGCACAGAGATACATATCGTTTACACAATTCAGAACCCTTCTGAAACAAAAAAGTATAACTCTTTGGTGATACTTCATCATATTTGGAGAAAGAAGCGTTGTGTGTATGAATCGAAGAACACGATGCGCGTAGTGAAGTATGGATGCGATAGCTTCATGATATGGGACTGCTTCTCTGCAAATGATACAGAATATTTACATTAATGGAACGACGTACAGGACATATCAGAGGGCAATTTAAGCTCGTCAGCCAAGAAACTGAATCTGGGGAGAAGATGGATGTTTCAATAAGACAACAAGCCCAAAAATACAAGCAAAATAACTCTAAAACAGAAGGTGAAGGTGCTTGCATGGCCTAGCCAATCTGCTGACTTTATTTATGGAGGAGTTTGAAATTGCAAGTCCATTTTTTTTAAAGAGACCCAGAAGTCTTTGAGCATGTATTTTATTGCCATTTGTCAGAATGTGTGAAAAAAGGACAAAAAAACCCCTCTAAAAATAACTGGCCGCACCTTTAAGCCAAAGCAGCAGAACCAGTTCCCTTGAGAACCCTCCAGCCTGCACTTAGAGAACTAACATTCAGGGTTCACTGACTATCAACCTTGCCGTGTATCATTTGGCATTTGTGTTGTGTTATCTGTTACTGCTGTGTGTATGTGTATCTGTGTGTTGGAGAGAGTGAGACAAGTGGATATCAATGCACAGGAAGGTGTGTGTTCCTATATGTGTCTGGTCACATGCATATAGAATGTGTATGTAGTGGGTTGTGGTGGGTGGGAGTGGATTGATTGTGGTGCGTGTGTGTGTGTGTTCATTTAGTTGTGTTGTTGTGTAAGGGAGAGTGCAGTGTTGTTAGGCAGTCTGGCGCCAGCCTGTCTCCTTGGGTCCATTCCACCCACTCTGCTGATGCATCAGCCAACACATCTCTGTTGTCCCCAGAGAGCATGTGAGAGAGAGAGAGGGGAAGGAGGAAGAGCCAGTACACCTGCTCTGGAACATCCTCTTGTTTTTTTTTCCCTCTATAACACTCCCTGTTTTCCTTCATTTATACAAACACCTTGTTTTCTGTTATTATTTTCTGCATTTGGGTTTCCAAAAGTGGGGCTTCGCATCACCGTATTCAGAGTCTTTTTATGGAAATGCCAAGCCAGTGCTATATTAATGCCCCGTTGTGCTTTATTCCTTACTTAACAAGAGTAAGTGGAGTGTTTTTGTATAGTAACATTAATACCACACCTCTTGACGTTAGTCCGTGCAGCAGGAAGAGCTGTCGTGTGCAGCAGTTTGCAACAAGTCCTGTTGGAAGCTAATACAGCAAAACAAAGCTAATCGCTATTTTAAAATATTTACTCTAGTTTATACCAGCTTTGTAGGACTACTTTGCCTACAAATGTAAACACTCTTAGGTCGTAGATGTCAGTTGGCTGTGACACCGCCCTGCTGGAGCATCGTTGGACTGCACCTGACCTACTGACAAGACACATACACACACTCTCACCAGAGTGCACTTCTCTGACATCACCCTGTCTGGCTGTTAATACTCTTCAATTCTCTCCAATTCACACCTGCCCCTCTACCACCCTGTGTGTGTGTGTGCATGTGTTTGTGTGTACGCAAGACACCCTGTGCCCCGTGAGGGGGCATGGCGCCATGCCGGCTGGTTCAGGGGGCTCATCTGCTTGAGAATAATTATCCAGTCTCCCCTTTGCACAGTGGGGCTTCTGGTTGCCACAGCGGGGTCACACACACACACAGACACACACACACACACACTGTAATAGTGCGGCTAAAACGCACCAAGTTCCTGCCTGGACAAGGTGGGGCGTCTTGCTGGAGCCACAGCCCTGATATCACATACACTCAGGAGCACTGTGTATTACCCCTCCACACACACACACACACCATTATGCTGATTGTACAGATGGCCCTAATCACCTGAGACGCATGAGTGCTGTAGACCATTCTCTGATGTAAGTGTGTGTTTGGAAAGATCAGGTGAAGGAGTCCATGTGGAAACAAAGACAGGGTGGGGCTGCTTTTAGCTTCATGTCTGAAAGATCAGAGACACTCCAGTAAAGGGTGGCTCACTTCTCCAGTCTTTAAATGTAAGGACTATAGCCATCTGCTGGTCAGTGAGGGAGCAGACGCATACAGGCATGAACCGAGGCATGCTGACCAGCACACATATGCACAGAGCACAAAATTCTCATTCTGCCTTTTTTTTCCCTCTGCAGCACTTTTTAATTGAGCGAGGCAGTCAGTAAATAGAGTGATAAAGATCAGTCATTTGCAGCACAGCCCAACGGAAGCCTGTTTTTTTTTGTTTTTTTTTTAATCTTCTGCATATCTATCTGTGCATGCATGCATTTTCTGTTGGTGTTTTGGTTAATTGTGACTTTTTGCAGCCAAGAATATTATATGTTATAGTCATAATATCAACTGTAGCAATAAACTAGTTTGTGCATATAGTCATTAAAGCTTCAGTGGCTGATCTCCATTGAGCAACCGTATCGCTGACCCCTCTGTATTATATTTCCCTATACAAATCAGTCTTTCGCCGTGTTTCACATCTCAGCTTGCAACCAAGCAGATCCACAGCATCGCCCTCCTGCAACCACTCACATGCTGACACAAAGGCTTTTAATTCCTGAGTTGCAAAGTGGACGTGTAGTGGAAAGCGTATGTTCCATGTATGTACGCAGGCTGGAGTTAAGTGCATGTGTACCAGGTTTTCCGTATATGCTATATGTTCCTATTTATTAAGTGTGTGTATCTTATGCATTATGTATGTGTCACCTTCCTGCTATAGTGTTTCAGTAGTTTGCTGTTTTATGTGTCACTGCAGGAGAGAGCAGCTTGGATTTAATATGACAGGAAAATAAGTTCTTATGCCGGGATCCGACTACGCAATAGTCACTAGAATAAGCAAACATGCTGCCATAAATTCTTGCCGTGACTCGAACAGAAGACTGATAAAACTACAAGTTTGACCCTGACCAATCATCGTTGTCATGGAGGAGGGTAAAAAAACTGTCAATCATGGCTACAGAAAGAATGCAGTTTGATGAGTTATCAAACTTGGTGAGAAAATACAAAAAATTCTGACATGCTAGACGTTCATCAGGGTGTCGGTGTGTGTCCCAGATACCACATCACTGTTCTTCAATTATGTCACACTACAAGGACCGTTCATTTTTCTCTACATTCATATTCAGGCCCGACGCTGGAAATTTGTCGGCCAGGACATCAGAATCATGTCAAGATCAGGGCTCAAGAATGAGACTGTAGCAAATGGACATAACACACCGCTGAACTGATGCAGCTCTAATGGGACAAAAACTTTTGTAGACCGTATTGATGCAAGAATCTGAATTGTCACAGAAGACGCAGTGGCATCATTATAAAAAATCAAAAATGCCTGATATGGCACATCTTACAAATCAGTGCGAGATCATGTGGCATGCTAAAATCTGGGGGGATTCTTTTGTTTTGTAATGATGTATGAGAATGAGTCCAGTTTACTTACTTTGTTCAAGCTGCCTCAGCTACTGCAGCTACTTGCACGGTAATGCGCTCCCAATCTAACTCTACTCCACAACAGGAGGACTGTAATCTCAGCTCTTATTTAAACACACACTCACGCACATGGATAAATGAGACATTTTCCCCAGATTTTCGGTACATTGTTCAATTTAAACATTAGATTTTATAGTGTTATCCAACCAGTATCTCTCTGTCTCTCTCTCTCTCTCTCTCTTACTCGTTATCCCCTGGTTGGCTGGTTGGAGTTTATGATTCCTTCTCTAATGAGAGGTTGATTTAGGAGCTAAGAGAGCCATTTGATGACATGCCATTCCTCTCAGTGCTAAGTCCCAGTGCGCTTATGAAAAGGGTTGCAGCTCAGACGTCCCATAAATGTGTGTGCATGTGTGTATGTGCAACTACTCACACAACAGTAAACATGTATTTTATTATCTAGTTAAAATGATGGGTTTGAAATACATGCACACATACACGTTAGTTATTTGGGTGACATCTGCATAGGTAGCTGCATAGGGCCTTCCTAACACACTCGTCAGCGTTGCATGAGTATAAAGTAGACTGATTGAGATGAACTTAAATTTTTATTCTAGCATATGAACGAGCACATTCATGTCATATTAGGAATGTTGTACAAGCTGTGAAAATGGCATTTATTTATGTTAAAGATATTCATTATTTAGAGGCATATAATTGGAATTCTTCAGTTCAGAATTAGCTACCATTAGGTAATTATATTGCAACGCTAGTGTACTTCATTTGCCTTTTTGGTGGCTTGCTGGGCAACAAACAAACTGTTGCTTATGTGCGTGCCTTTTATGTCAGCTCGGACGCAGGCCATACACATTGAACCGATACTTCACGATGTTTCATATGCGTTTCATAGAAATACACCTCCCAAAAGTCAAGCTGACTTGTGGATACTTAATAAAAGATACTTCATTGTAGATACTTCGTAAATGTACTATTATTAAAGAAAAAATAACTTTGTCAAATTTACTATTACTATTTAAGTTCCAGTTTATGTGCACTTCCTCGTCAAGCCTCTGTTGTGTGTTTTGCCCATGTTCATGCTTCTCGTTCTTGCGTTTTGGTCTGTTCAAGTTCATGCTCATTGTTCTCATGCTATAGTCTTGTGAACTATTTAATTAAACAAATTTTCCGCCTCCGCGTACCTTACGTGACACTTTAAACATAAGGTTAAAAACATCACTGAAGCAATAGTCTCAATTTATGTTTTTCTCTTTTTTCGCTTTCATGTAAATACACTTCAGAAAAACTTTTCATGCCATCTCATGGGTTTTGACATAAGCCTTATGTAAATCTTCTAGTACTTTTTAAAATATTTATGCATTACTTAGGAATGTGTCCTGAAATCTCAGTGTAGGTTCCGTTCTGATGAAGTGCTAGCATTGTTAGAGGGGTAAACTTCAGACGTCCACAAAATACAATTTGATTTTGGTTCATAAGGCAATGAATTGATATTTGGCGCTACCACTGAATCTGTTATGATACAATATGATTTAGATTCATGAGGCAATGATTCGATATTTGACCCCCCTCACTGAATCTTCTACAGTATGACACGGTTTGATTCGATTTAGTAGCCTTTGATCGATATGTAACCACTTTGCTCAGAATCCGGGGCAGGCCTACCATAAATTTGAGAACGATATGATAATGTAGAGCAGGACTAATTTAAGTATCAGAGTGTCCAAGTTGCAGGCAAATCCTAAATTATTTACAGTAAATAGATTAATATACATTAATACATAACGAATACATTTTATCGGTTTAAAAATTGTAATCATTTTTTGCACAACAGTTGTTTGTCCTTTCTCGGTATTAATCAGTTTATCGTTGATGCATCATTCATTTCAAAAAGCGACGTATTGATCCAAATCATCTGATCGTTACACCCCTAATCATATTCTGTCTCGATGACTATTTTCTGTAAACAAGAATGAAGCTCATTCAGAGGAAATGTGTATTTGGGCTCTGTATATGCTTTCATCTGTATATGCTTAGATTGAGTAAGTTAACGAG
The DNA here is from genome assembly GCA_030068235.1 of Notoglanidium macrostoma. NCBI lineage: Eukaryota > Metazoa > Chordata > Actinopteri > Siluriformes > Auchenoglanididae > Notoglanidium > Notoglanidium macrostoma. The sequence continues at coordinate 9,862,971 of JAQQZR010000039.1, read as the reverse complement.
GTATTACTTCTTTAGTATCTGTCAAAATCCCTCTTGCACTGATTTCCTTGAGAAGGACAGCATTTGTCCATTTAATAAGTTCACCAGACTTAAAGTTGAACGTGAATATAGTCTGATGTCACCATGCATAAGCAATGTGGGGTGATCTGGCGCGGATCGGTCATGTGCGAACGAGTTTCTATGGACAAAGTAGCAATGTGCATCAGTGTGTTTTCTGATGAAGCTTTTCTGTGAAGTGTTTCCCTGTAATACAGTTGATTAGTTTTAGAGACGTGTAATCTGGAAACTTTTTTTCTGGGAGCTTCTGGTCTCATTCAAACATGCAATCATGCAGACGTCCAATCATATGTCAGATTATAATTAGATTAAATAGACAGCATGTGGCACAGATGATACTCCAAAAGGCAGACCCGTTGATGAGTAACACACCAGCGAATTTTAGGACCTGCTTGAATCTGCAGTAAATGTGCTGTTAATCATAATGCTGCCCATGGAGTGGTGTATTTTAACGACTGAACAGTAATTGATGTGGAAGAGGCTTGTTGCTGCACTGTTCACCCATGGCTTTGGGTCCCACTCATATTCCTGCAGGAAATGTCTAATAAATATATTTGTGAAATGGAAAACAAAGAAATTACTTTGTTTATGTGCATTATATGTCGAGGTACTGAGAGAGAGAGAGAGAGAGCTGGATATCAGATGCCTTTTATTGTGCATTGGTCTTTGATGCTGGAGGAAGAGAAAAGCTAAACAGTAGCTGTAGAATCTCTGCAGGCATTTTGTTGTGTGAAAAAGGCCTCTCTTTCTGTTTGAAGTCGACATTTTCACAAGGTCCCCTAGCATTTTCAAATATCACCAAACTGCTTATTTACTGTGTGGAGTAAACATACTCTCTCTCTCTCTCTCTCTCTCTCTCTCTCTCTCTCTGTCTGTCTGTCTGTCTGTCTGTCTGTCTCCCCAGCCCCCTGCTGGGAAGTGGAATCTCCTACTGCAGCTACCCGTTTAGTTTCAATCTCTGATCCCATACATGCACTGCTAGTCCAAATACCACAAATAACACCAGCAATTCAAATACTCCAGATGAGACGCAGGAATTTGGACACTGAGAAAAATAACAGAACTGCTCCACTACAGATTTTAAAAATGTCCTCGCAGGCCAGACGACAAACCCGGCCACGTTGCTTAGTAACCGTGCCATCCGTCGGCTCCTGCGTGAATCTGTCGCGCTCTACTTCCTCCTTCTCGTAGCTTCATGCAGAGCTGCTGGAATTTCGGTTTGTAAGCAAGAGCGACCCGGGTACACGTGAAGCGCTGATAGATTGGAGCTAGTGTTGTAGCTATGCTTGGCTACAAAATAAAATCCCTTCTCATGCCATGCCTTGGATGCCTTGTAGCACTGATGAGATAATGGTGGGCTTTTGTCCCTTGTCAGATTTGTACATATTTGAAAACGTTTAACCTTCACACATTAATAGTGTGACAGGAAGTATTATGAACAGAGATGAGGAAATGAAAGAGATTTTAAAACAAAAATACTTGAAACACCAGTTCCAATAATGCTATACGTTTGATTTGAGACATAAGTAACACTGTTAGGAGGAAACCAATACTTGCCAAATCTAAGGACCTATCTGGTATCTGATAAGTGACTTGAAGAGAGCACAATGGATTTACACAGGGGTTTGTGTGTGTTTGTCTGTGAATGTGCATGTCGATAGGAAGGTGTGAACAAGACCTTGCTGTATTGTAAATCTGCAGGCGGGTGACAAATGGTGTGAAAATGTGTTTTAGTAAAGTGTTGGCCACAGTGTACATGCCACCAGAACAGCTTCAGAGTGTCTTGTCACATATTCTACAAGTCTCTGCAACCAGGCCCAGCTCCAGGATGAAGTGACTGAGGGGGCAGTTAAAAATGGTGAGGGAGCATATATTTTTATATAGTACAACAGTAGTTTTTAATCCTACTATGCGTATTTCTGCATTTTTTTTATCCTGCAGATGGCAATATAGCGGCGTTTTGATTAGATGTGAACAATTACCTACTTTACCTGTTCCAGGTGTTTGTGCATAATGGCCATAACCTGAAATAGGAATATTTGGGGCTCATTGCCCGGTCACCTTGCTTACCACTAGGGTAACAGCTTCAGCGGCTGGTGAAGCTAGGAAATTAAGTTCGGGCTCGGCGATATCATTGCTGCTGCTGGGGCTACTGGCCTCGGGTGGGGTCTCTATTGTTTTTTTTTTTTTTTTTTTACAAAGCCATGTTATGATATCCATCTTTATTCCTGAACAGCTTTTTGGCTACATAATGCAATGGGGAAAATTGAACTAACTACTTAGCAAGCAAAACTAGGTTTATAGTTAATGGTTTTAACTATTTTTTTAATCTTTTTTTATTTATTATTTTTTTAAACGTTAACTGTTTTAAAAATCTAATAAGCAAGTATGCTGACAATGCACAACAAACAGCGCTGTCCATGGTGCTGAAATAGCAGCGCTTTATTTCAGAATCGTGTTTGAATGTTGTTTGTTCATTGGGAAAAGAGACTGGATCAGATAACAGGCTTCCAATATTTTATGGGGGAAAACTTAAAATAAGGTGTTTCGTTACTGTCGTCTCTGTGACACTTGTATCTCAGACAATACTTTCAATGTTTTCGCTATTTTTCTACAGGGTACTTAAATTGGTGTTTTGATGATGGATGTGGAGAGCATGTGTGTGTATGTATCATCCTCACTAATATGGGAATTTTGTCACAGTTATACTAATATAGATTTAAAGGAGAGGATCCTTTCTAAAAACCAACAGTACTGATCAAAGTTGACATGGGTAAACAGATGCCAACGGTTTTAGTTAAGCATAAGGATGATTGTCAATATTTCAAATTGGGGTGTGATGACTTTTTACTTGTCTGACCTAGCATATGAGACTTACTATTACAGGAGTATTTTGTCCTCTGAATCAGTAAACCTCTACCCACTCTTAATTACCATAAAACGTAACTATTTTTATGTATAATGTAAGTAAATGAAGGATAAAATCTATCCTTTTTTTCCTGTAGAAAAATAGTTTTTGCAAGCCGTCCAAAAATGGCCTTAAGTTGCATATCATTCATGTTCTAATGACTAAAGGATTTGTGAACACTGGTGCATCAGCAGTTTAAATAAAAAGAAATGAAGTAGTTCTTACAGGTGTGCAGGTCATAACAGATATCACTCGTGAAGTAAAGTTTCTGATTGCGTTACTGGCAAAACCTGAATGGTCGCTACAAGCATGTAAGCAAAACAGTGTTACATTCACTAGTATGGTTTTCCAGTATGAGATTGCAGTGAACTTTAATATCGGCTGTTTTTATCGGCCATGTGATGCACCAGCAAGGTCCTGGTGTGTGCATTATTGTCCAGGGGGTGTTGTTTTTTTCCCCCTCTGACACAAAGATAAATCTTTTTGGGAACGAGGGCACTGTACCAAATCCGAGAGCACACCAAGCCACGGGCCACCATCATTTAGATAAAACAAACTGCCATCGGCCACAGCAGGGCGAAGAGAGAGGGAGAGCGAGAGATACAGAGAAGAGAAGACAAAAAACTGTTCGACCGTTTAGAGATGCTTCAAGCTCTTTCGCTCTGTCTCTCCCTCCCTGCCTGAATCTCTCTCTCTCTCTCTCTTTCTCTGTGGCGGAACATGCAAAGCTATTTTCTTGAGCCAATAGTGGTGCAGCAAAGCAGAGAAGGCAGGCAGTACATTCCCACTGGGTAATTAAAATCAATAGCCAGGACTTGCTCAGTAGCCAACAAGGTCAAACACTGAAGAGAAGCCAGGAGAGCATCTAAACGCAGAAATGGCGGAAAACAATCACGTGTCATGGTGTTATCATTAACACTGTATAGGAAGAGATGTGTATGGAATGTGAGTGTTTATGTGCTCAGAGTGCATAGGAAATAGACATGCAGTCATGAACCTAATGTAAATGTAGGCCAGATCCCAGTACTGATATGACCTCTGCTTCCTGTGCCATACTGTATGTGTGTGTGTGTGTGTGTGTGTTCTGAACAATGGCAGTTGATCATACTAAAAAAGGCACTTTTACAGTATTAGTATTCTGCTGAGACACAGACTCCTGAGATTTCACTCCTCCACTATCGACTGGCCTCTTTTTTCCCCCCTCTGTCTTTTCTTCCTTCTGGCCTACAGAGCCAAGCTAATTTGGTTTAATTTCAATTTCTGCTGTTCACTTTGTTGAAGCAGTAAAGACATCAGGGAATTTCTTGGCATACTTGTTTAGTCTGTGCGAGTGTGTGTTTACTGAGTGTTTGTGTAACTGTCTCTTTGATGCCTGTTGGCTCGTATGTGTGGCTGCTTCTTATTGCTTTATAGTGGCTCTAAATCGTGGTGTTGGCTAGATAACGGGATGCCTGCTTTAGCCGAGGCCAATTTGAGAGAGTTGTTCCTCCTCCTTATCGGTCAGCTGTCCAGTAGCCACTACGCTATCAGACATAAGTGCACTCTCTGTCTGATCCTTCTCCTTCTCTCACTCGGTTTCTCAGTGTTCTCATACTCATTTTATCCCATCCTCTGATCACTCTTTTCTTATCTTCCACACTTTTTCCTTCCTCCCGCCCCTTCCTTATCCGCGGCTTGTGTTCTTTGTTTGCCCTTCATCGCCTATCTTTCTCTTTCTCTTTCCCTCCCTCTAGTTTCCCCCCAGCTCTGTGTCTCTTCTGATTGTCTGTGTTCAGTGTGTCCCTTAATGTCCGAGCCAGCCACCATTTTCTCTCGGCTGTTTCCCATCGTGTTGTACCTTAGAACAAGCTACGCCTTTCCCTCACTCATCCACGCCTCGCTAATTAGAACGCAACTCAACATTTAATCAGCGGCCACTTCCGATAACCAGCGGTAGTGCCGCGTCATTCATTGTTTCACATTTACTGTATTGTTCGTTGCATTCACCTAGCTGATTTGAAATTGAGGGTTGAAGTCAACCTGAAAAAAAGAACGGTTTAACGATGGGATGCGAGGCAGACAAAGAGATAGAAAGGAAGATAAAGAGAAGGGCGTAGTACCCTGAGTAACATGAGAGTCTGTAGGGGATGCAGTAGTGTCATGTTTCTCATTGATAGCTCCTGAAGCTCACTGGATTGTCTTCTGCTTTCTCCACATTTCTTCTTTGGTGGCCATCTTTACTAGAGATGATCCCGGGGCAGGAGGAGAAAAATGGCTGATCAAATTGTACCTTTTTTCTCCTGAGAACATTAATGTGTGCACAATGCTTTATTTCCCCCTGCACAACTTCAGTCACTAGTACATGTTTCATTTGTCTCAGAGTGGACAAGAAGGGGACATGAGGATGGCAATTTGAGAGTTTTAAGCCTTCAGAACAGAGAAAAAATAGTACACAAAAGCTTCCTGATGGTTCTGAGCAAATGGTTGTACCCTGGAGTAGTGTAGCATAAGTGATATGGAAATTACTGCATGTTGTGAGAAGTCTCCGTGGACTCACACTTGGCAGAATTGTTAAATAGGTAATACACATCGAGGCCAAAAGCATCATGGCTTTTTCCTTTTGCATCACTTACACGGCAAACATTCTACCTCAAATCTTTAGCTGTGTTGTTAAGATTTACAGGTGATTTTCCATCTTCGCTTCAGATTTCACTACAAAGCAGCCTTCTTAAATAATATCTTGACCTTCTGTTTTTCCTTCCTTCCTTTCTTCTTTCCTGTGTTTCAGGCAAAGACTGCCAGCCAAGAATGTGTATTATTACCGGTGCCCGGACCATCGGAGGAACTATGTGATGTCCTTCGCCTTCTGTTTCGACCGCGAGGATGACGTGTACCAGTTTGCCTACTGTTACCCCTACACCTACTCTCGCCTACAGCACTATCTGTCCAGCCTTGAGCAAAGAAACCTAGACTACCTAAAGAGAGAGCAGCTGGGTCTCAGCGTGGTGAGTGTGCATGTGTTTGTTTGTGTGGGCATGTGCTCATTTGTGCCCGTGTCTTAATTTAGCCACAAACCTATTTGAGACCAAATAGACATCACCAGTTTCCTTAATGTTATTCCAAGATATCAAAGTATTATTTCTTTACCTCTACACTTCTACGCTTCTGCACTTAAATGTTTAGTGTTACTTAAGGATCATTAGCTACTTGTGCTAGCCAGTTTCCTCAGCAAAGTTAGTTAGCTGTGATTCAATTATGACTAGCACTACCATTTTGACAGCTCAACACTCAACGCTCAACTGAACAGCTCAGCTCAATGTTGTATTTGGGAAAAGATGTCACGGTTGCAGACAGACGAGTGCAAAGATGTCTGGATGAGTAGCTGCATAAGTCAACACTGAATACCTGTAACTTTCCCTGTGTAAAATTTGATTAACTTTTGGACTTTATTCACCAACCCTATGGCAGTTGTTCCTTGAGTATGTACTGTTACAGTGGTGAATTCAGCAATGTGTTGTCTGTCTTTATTACTTTATATATCAGGGGACAGACTTGACATGGGGTAAATAATATCATGCCTCACGCAAATAGTATTCAATTTAAAACAGGCACCAATATTTATAACGATTTTTTTAATGCTCTACATGACTATAATGATGGTTTGTGAACCTAACACAGTGCACTACATGCATTTTGATATTAGACCACAAAAGATGTATCAGGAAGCCGAAGTACTCTGTCTTTATATATTTGCTCAAGTAAGATCAAAACGTCATCCTGATTATAATAACTATAGAAACAGTTTATTTATTTAAAAAAAGCAGTTGCTCCAAACTTGGACTGAAATGGTCTTCTTGTTTAAAACTAAACTGCAGAGTTTTCTGTACTGATTCCTCCTCACTGGCATTTTCCCTCCAAATTCATCCTAAGAGCACTCATCTTTTGCAGTGTAATAGCTAATGTCAGCATTATTGATTGTTCACATGAGTGTTTTTGCTCTGTGGTCCTACATTAATAATCTCACCTGCACATACACACACAGTAGGAGTATTCTATGCACTTTATTACAGGCTCTACGTGTACCTGGAAATGTGTAAGAGGATATGTTGGGGCCAGAGAAAACACTCGTGGAGCATTTGATAATCCCAGCTGGAAAGCGATGATATTAATAGTGAGGCATTTGGTGTGATTTGATTGTGTTTATCAGTATAAACTTCCTGAGGCATCTTAAAATGTCTTCAGGGCATGTCATGTAGTTCCATGTGCTTCAGGATTCCCTTCAGCTAATAACATCTATAAATACAAGTAGAGATGCCATTTCCCCGATTCTCACTCTCGTTCTCCCCAAAGGAGTGTGTGTATGTGTGTGCTTGTGTATGTGTGCGTGTATGTGTGTGTAAATGTGCGTGCGAGAGAGAGAGATCAGAGCATTCAGGCCTTGCTAGGCCAGGTGTTGGATCATGCGCGGTGCCTGCAGTGGTGTTTCTGCTCTTATCAAATAATTGTAGAAGAAAAACTCATTAGAAATGCTTGAAAGATTAAGACCCATTCTCATATTTTCCTCCATCACTTCCACATTTCAAGGAGAGCTAGGCTGCAAGGGTCTGTGATGAAAGGACATCTATTGATAAGGAATGTGGCATCAGTTTAGAAAAGAAATCGGTTTCTTACAAAATGTGATTTGAATGGGTAAATTGTAAGGGGAAAGTAAATTAGGCAAATATGCATGTGATTGCTATTCAGAAACACTGCTCGCTTTAGAGTCAGTGTACCTACTGATGCTTACAATAGCAGTACAAAGCAAATGAATGTTCATTGCTTTCTAATGTGATATCTTTTATCTGATTAACAGCACACTGTCGGCACTAAATGCTACTAACGAATTAATGAATGAATAAACTAAAGCGGATGAAAAGGATGAATGACTGGTGTTCTTGGTTCACCTATATGTTTCAGATACAGTGGACAGACATTGGGTTGAAAAGCACTACGGGGATTAGTTGTTATTCATATTTGTTCAGTTTCATGTAGGGAGTAGATGAGTGATTGCAGTAGTAGTAGTAGTACTAGTAATAGTAGATTAGTAGTAACAGTGGTAGTAGAAATACACTACCAGTCAAAAGTTTGGACACACCTTCTCTTTCATAGGTTTTTCGTTTTTTTTTGTTTTTTTTCTACATTGCAAAACAATACTGAATACCTCAAACTATGAAGCAACACATATACTGAATTATGTATGTGTAAAAAAAAAAACAAAATATGTTTCCTATTTTAGATTCGTCAAAGTAGCCACCATTTAGCTTGATGATATTGTGGGCATTATCTTACCCAGTTGCATGAAGTCGTCACCTGGAATGCTTTTCAGTGAACAGGTGCGCCTCGTTAAAAGCTTATTAGTGGCATTTCTTGCCTTCTTAATGCATTTGAGACATACAGTAACTAGTAAATGCTAAATGATAAAAATACAGTATTTGTTATAACAGCCCTATTGAACAACTGTAGTAATCCATATTATGTCAACAACTAAGTAAAGAGAAACAACAGTCCATCATTGCTTTAAGACATGAAGTGTCTTTTAAGTAATAAAAATAAAGAAAAAACATTGAATTAGAAGGGGTGTCCAAACTTTTGACTGGTAGTGTAGTTGAAGAGTAGTAGTAGCAGTAGCCATAGAAACACAGTAGAGTTGATTCAAATTGAAAAAAATTTACTCTATGCAGATAACATTTGCTACCTTTCTGTAAAATGTTCTTCAATTTGAGTCAGTTTTACCCTGGCAAATTCTCTGTCCATAATAGTGTAGTAGTAGTGGTGATGGTAGTAGCAGCAGTAATAGTGGTAGCAGTAGTATTAGTTGAAGTAGTAGTAGTATTAATAGTGGTAGTAGTAATATTAAAGTAGTAGTTGCATAGTAATTCTAGAGTAGCAGTAGTAATTGTACACCCCGGATTCCAAAACAGGTGTAACTCTGTGTAAAAGGTAAATAAAACAGAATGCAGTGATTTTCAAATCCTTTTGACTAGTGTTAAATTAAATACAATACAAAGACAAGATACTTACTATTTAAACTGATAAACATTTTTTTTTATTGTTAAAAACTATTGTTTTTTGTAAATAAACACTCATTCTGGATTTGATACCAGCAGCACGTTCCAAAAAAAGTTGAGCCAGGGGCACGTTTACTACTGTGTTACATCACTTTTTCTTTAAACAACAGTAAGTAAACATTTGGGAACTGTGGACACTAATTGTTAAAGTTTTGGAAATGGAATACTTTCCCATTCCTTGTTGATAGATGATATCATTTGCTCAACAGTCCAGGCTCTCTGTTGTGGTATTTTATGCTTCATAATGCACCATATACAGGTCTGGACTGCAGGGAGGCCAGTCTGGTATCCACACTCTCACTTGTCTTCCTGGAATAAGCAGAGACGTCCATGAAAGACGTCATCTGGATGGCAGCATATGGTGCTCCAAAAACTGTATGTACCTTTCAGCGTTAATGGTGCCTTCACAGACGTGCAAGTTACTCATGCCATGGGCACTAACACACGCCCATACCATCACAGACGCTGGCTTTTTAACTTTGCACTGGTAACAATGTGGATGCTTCTTTTCCACTTTAGCCCGGAGGACACAACATCCATAATTTCCAAAAACAATTTGAAATGTGGACTCATCAGACCACAGCACACTTTGCATCAGTCCATCTCAGATGAGCTCGGGCCCAGAGTAGCCACAGCGTTTGCCACGAACTGTGTTTACTAACAAGGGTTTTCCAAATTGTTTCCAAGCCCATGTAATAAAGTCCTTTACACAATTATGTCAGTTTTTAATGCAGTGTTGCCCGAGGGCCTGAAGGTCACAGGCATTCAATGTTAGTTTTCGGCCTTGCCCCTTACGCGCAGAGATTTCCGAATTAAGACACTAATTTAAGGATTTAAGGATTGTACTGATGACATCATGATCCTAAATGAGCCAAACTATTAACAGCGCCACCCGTGGACTCTTTACACCGGCTACATTGCCTGTATGACATCAAGAACTACTGCTGCCATGTTTTCTCAGAGAAGCACACTCAGAGATGGTGGGGTCAATTAGCATATGAACAAAATATTTACGTTCTACATTTATAAATAGATATAATATTTAATATTTAGGTTTAACATTTAGATTTAACATTTAATATTTACATTTATTCACGTTTAATGTTTACATTTACGTTTAACTTTTATGTTTACATTTACATTTACATTCATTATTTAGATTATTTAGATTTATCAATAATGTGTAATTTTCAGGTCATTTTACAGGGAAATATAATGTGAGAAAACAGAACACTGTTTGTGGACGAATTTATCTTGAAATGTATGAAAATTGTGCTAAATGATGAAAAAAGTGTCACTCATATAAAGATTAAACAAACGGTGTGTCAGAGTTGTAGTTGTAGTCATAATGGTAGTAGTGACGGTGGTGTTGGTAGTAACAGTAGAGTAGAGGAAGAAGCAGTAGAATGTGGTAGCAGTGATAATCAATGGATATGAAAATGTGGGTACCATTTTATTCTAATAGATGTCAGGTATCATGCATTTTCTGTGTTTCAGGCACCACCAGTAAAAGGAATGGGTATTCTAATTCACACCAACATCCCTGTAGCAGTTATCATGGCTCTGTACTGAAGTTCTGTTATTTTATTGTAGTAAAACATTTTTACAGTAGATGGACAGGTCTGATGAGTAATATGGCAGGAACATGGCAAATACTCATATATTCATTTCAGGTAAAGTAAAACTGTCATCATTAATTATGTCATCAGACCAGAATGGGGAACCAGCTTTTTGCCGCTTTGTAGTGTTTCTGTGCCACCTCATATTATTTCTTACAGCGTTATGCATCAGGAAACATCCTTTAAAAAGCACTGCAGCAGGTCAGATGTAAAGGAAGGGTGAATGTGCTGCATGGAGGACATACTTGTATTAGTATGCATGGACATAAGGGAGTTTTATGGCCTTATTTGTCTTTTTATGTCCTGTGTTCCTGGGTCTGTGGCAGCTTCTTTTATAACGAGAGAGAGGGATAGAGAGAGAGAGAGAGAGAGAGAGAGGGAGAGAGAGGGAGAGATGAGGGTGCACCAGCTCTATCTGCAGACTGTGTACGTCCAGTGGTGCGAGACAAGGATGTGGTGCAGTTAAACTGAGGCCACACACATCACTATCATGGAAGGCAAAAACTAAACATACAAGTATATATATATATTAAGTACAGAGTAACTTTTATTTAACAGCATTTGTAACTGTAGCCTAGTTGTCATGACTAACAATGTTAATTTCATTAGCTCTTCATATCATATTTCTCTAATGACATTAGAACGAGACGGGTGCCAGTGGCGATATTATACCTGGTCTCGGCTTGCCTGTATTTTACAGGTTCTAAACAATGCTGTTTTACAAGCTTACCTGTGTTAAAAGATTATTTCACGTATAATATGGGCAATCTAAATGAGATCAGACTGAAATACATTTGTCTGATGCATGCTTTTAAGGCTATGCATAATTTAATAATGAAGAATGCCTCATATATCACGTGAATGACTTTCACACCAAGCACCAGAGGGGACTGCGGATGGAAATGAGACTTTTGGCGCTTTCACTGAGCTTTCAGTCTCATTTGAAGCCTATTAACAAATGCTAGCTTATTTGTTATATCTGAGAGAGTGAAAATAATATGGTTTCCTTTAACTCCTGAAGGCGAATCATAAATACCAGTCAGCAGATTAAAGCGTAATTGTTCACATTCATGTATTCACTATGGCCGTGGAATTCATCTGAAGCATGTTTGATTTTTATGCTAAAATTGAGCTTGAACGCGATGTTAAGTCGTCACATTGACTGGATTGAAACAGGATGCTTAAAGCTGATCATTGGGGAACATAGTCACGCCACTGAGCTGAAACCATAGTAAACAATACCGATTGGTCAGATCGATTCTTATAGAATCAATTCGAGAGAATAATATTATTGACTCTTGAGGTCCTACTCAGGAATATAATGATATAGTATTGAATTTTCTCAGCATGATAAATTATACTTTCCCAATATCAAATAGTTGATTTGTTTTTTTAAGCTGTTTTACTGAACTCATTTTTTTGCTTATCAAGCCTAAACATATGATATATGATATACCAGCAAAATGGGTTCATACAATATTAGTATGATATGTGTTCAACCTGAGGGGATACGGTGAAGTTTTGTATAAGGACACATTTATTTAACATCATGGAAGGAGTCTCCAGTGCTTAGTAACAGTCTCCAAAACTGCTTTCTGCAGTTTCTCTAAAACAACAAGCTGCATGCTGTTGTCTTTGTAACGTCAAGAGAGAAAAGAAAGAGAGGCTGCTGAGAGAAAGGCTTGTAGCTCCGATCAAATATGTGAGAATAGAAATAAGTCCTTCACAACATTCGATGTAAGTGTACACTAATAAAAGTAGTACTGTATGTGTCATTAATTCATAAAATTGTTATCAAATTGTTTTTGTATAAGAAGTATAAAACACATTTTGGATCAGTTATTGGAAAATAAGAAACTTCAGGGTCACCTGGGCTTCATCACATGACCCTGTCATTAATTATTTCCCTATATACTTCCTCCTTACGAATTCCCGAGCCCTAGTATGTAGTAGAAGTGTTTGCATTAGTTCTCATTGTAATGAACATTTGCAACATTGTTAGTTCTGAAGAAGACCAGAAGACCAATTTGGTTTGCTTAAATTATTGAGTTTCACCAAGAGTGATGAATGGGCACAGTTCTACATTTAATGTAGAAACATTTCACTGCTACATTTTAATGAAATTTTTGGAGAGGCTGGCTTTCCATCGGTTGTAGTCTGAAAGCAATTGCCTGTGCGGCACAGCTACAGTTATAGCACTGGCAAGCTCAGACTGGATTTTACACCAGCGCTGAGAGCAGTATAAGAGATAGAGACAGACAGACATATAGACAGACAGGATATAGCCTGAGGGCCTTTTAACCTATACACCTGTTCTTCTCTCTTTCTATCCCCCTCTCTCTCTCTGAGGTGTTATTCATGTTGCTAGCTCTCTTGCACTGGCCACTGCATCACAGCCATAGCAGTAAAGGGAATAGCTTTGATGTAATTGCGCTTCAGGGATTAATGCTTGAAATGCATATTGCTTCCTGTACACTACTCTAGCCAATCTCCATGTCGTCCTGTTTCCGCCACCGTTTCAGCACATCTCCCAGGACCTCTCTCACTGTCTCACAACCTGACTCCATCTTTCTCACATCTATCTCTTTTTTTTATTAGTCTATCTCTGTTTACCAGCACATCCCTTTTCCTAGGTGCATTTTTATAGCATCTGTCTTTAACTTTATTTCTCTCTTGTTATTTTTCCCCCTCTCCATCCTTTTTTGCGCGGGTCAGGGTTTGTACTCATCTGAGAACACCACACACACTGCTATGTTTTAACTCACACTGTGATATGCTGTAGGGTCTCCAGTCATTGGAGATTTTTTTTCTTTGGAGTGTTATTCTTCTTTCCCTTCTTTTGTTTGTTTTGCATGCATTGGCTTGCAAAAGTGGCCCAGTTTTTATCCATGTGCCCTACAGCAGGCCAAATACATCCTGAAGCACAATTCTAGCATTGTTATTGACTGGAGTTGAGTTGAGATGTTCACTTTGTTCATTCTGTATACAGTACAGAACACACACACACACACACACATTTGTTTCTGTAGGGTAAGTTGATGGAGTGGTGTTTTATGGCTGTAGTCAGAGGGAGAATTGCAGCATAAGCACTTTTACTGGAAGCATTTTTTCCCTTCCTTCTGTCACCAGTGGCCAAGCACTGATGCATTTCATCAGCACTAAGATGGAGCTTGTTTCACAGTGACTCAGAGGGAGGAAAAAAACTGTGTGTGTGTGTGTGTGTGTGTGTGTGTGTGTGTGTGTGTGTGTGTGTGTGTGTGTGTGTGTGTGTG
>JAQQZR010000039.1:9833710-9848715 GCA_030068235.1 Notoglanidium macrostoma | reverse complement strand
TGTGTGTGTGTGTGTGTGTGTGTGTGTGTGTGTGTGTGTGTGTGTGTGTGTGTGTGTGTGTGTGTGTGCATGTTTTTATACCTTGGTAGGGCCCAAGTGTCAGCGCAAGGATAGTAATATCTGACAGCTTTAATGGCTGGTCTAAACCAGGACAAAAAATTAAAACAGAAAAAAACTCAATCAGGCAAGAAGGTTTTTATTTGGTTGCTGAGGTTAAGGCTTAGTCTATGTTGAGCGTAGGTAGAGACAAAACCTTGAGTATCAGCCGATACCAAGAGCCAACCAACATTGTTTTCTTCAAAAAACTACTAAGCATTAAAACTTTTTTTAAAACCAATTGAAGCACTTCACAGTTAAACCATTTCACACAAAATCACTTACATTGTAAATATTCTATAATAAACATAATGGTATAAATGTAATAAAAATCAATCCTAACAAAAGGGAAACTAGTCAAATATGTTTATATGTAAATATTTCTAGTTCCCGAAAAAAAATTCATCAAATCCATTTCGTTTCGTTTTTGTTTTGTTTGGGGGTTTTTTTTTTGAACAGCAGCCGATATCGGATATGTTTTTTCCGCTATGTGATGCACCATTTTTTTGCTGGTCCAATACCAATACTGGATATTGAATGGTGCTAGGTGTAGGCATAGCATTAATTAGCTGCAGTAGCTATTAATAATTAATGCTAATGTCAGTGAGAGGTCCTCACAAGGATAGCAAGATGTGTGTGCTTGTGTGTGTGTGTGTGTGTGTGCATGTCCATGTCCGTTTGTTAAAAATGAAATAGGCATCAGGCAAGCGTCCCTGAGCTACTATTTAGAGCTGTACCATGTTTCAGCCGTGAAAGCTAAGAATGAAACAAAATTAGAGGCAATAAAAGAAGATAAAGAAGTTCAAGTGAGAAAATCGGAAGAAAGTTGGCATGTTCAAATTGTGATATTAAAAATTCTGGCATGTTTTTTCTTCCCCTTTTATTTTTACCATAATCACATGCTTTGTTATTCCAGAGCAGTGTCTACTTTGGGTGCAAACATTAATTATCATTATACAGTTTTAAATATTGAAAAAATTTTCAAGTGCTACTAATGACCGTGTTAGCAACACACGCAACCCAGCATGCCTCTCACCCAGGCCCCACAGTGTATTCCAGTGTAGAACGGAATAATTGGCTCTCTTTGTATGTGAGGAACATCACCACCACTTGTTCATGTCTCTCTCTCTGAGGCTTGGCCAGAGCAATGAGCTGCCCAAACCTGAGCTGAGAAATGGCAGTGAACGCTGGTGCAGGGAGGAATGAAGGGACATGGAAACAGGAGACACACGTTCAGAGGGGGGAGCAAGGTAATTTTTTGTTGTTGTAATGGTCATTGTAGCCTGTGCAGGCAGAGGAACAGTGGGGAACCTTGTCCTGGAGCCTGTTAGTGCGAATAAAGGATGTGAAGCTCTTTGAATGGGCAAGTCCAAGCCTGCTGCCCCTCTCTCTTTCTCTCTCTCTCTCTCTTTCTGTTCTCTGTGTCCGGGCTTATCTTTGTGTTTGTACACTCTGTGCCAAGATTTAATCAATAGCAGCTTTGCCTTGCGTGAAGAGAAGGTCAAAGTCAGACTGGAGTGACGGAGATAGGGATGAGAGAGAGAGAAAGAGAGAAAAAGAGAGAGAAGACATATAGGAGTGGAGGAGACATGAAGGCATATCTCTACCGCACGGTTGGAGAAATGCAAGTGATTTCATATACTCGAAATCAGAACCTTGTTCCGTGTTGAATGAAATTGAACAGTTTCGTAGCATTGGGAGATCTGTCTCCCAAATGCTCCCGTCCATTCATCTTCGAAGCATATAGACTAATTTTGTTCATCTGTTTACTCATAACTCTGAAATCCAATTACAATAAACTCCATGCACTCTCCAGTGGTGTTACTTTTGTACTTTTGCCTTGTTGCTAGCCTTAGGATCTGTAGACGTATTTCTGCTGTCCTTAACAGAAACCTGCTATTAGATAACTCGCCCTGGTGTGTGTGTGTATATGTGTGTGAGTGTGTGTGTGTGTGTGTGTGTGTGTGTGAGCATCATTGTGCTCTCTTGGTGTCACACACAACCAGTCTTTTCCATTTGCACCTTGCAGTGTGCAGGCCATTCTCTAACAGATCTGATTCCAGATTGCACTGTGACCCGGGTTTGACTGCCGGCCACTTATTTCACATTAGGGAGGGCAATAAAGAGTTTGATCTGACCCCGTTCTCTTCGGTTGGCCCTTTATCCAGACCAATAGGCCCTCCAGGACATCATCCAGGTGCTTTATTGCACATTGAAACTCCTGTATCAGCAGCAGAGCTATCATCCAGCCGATATGGAGAGCCATAATGAGGAGGAGACAGAATGGAGAGAGCAATGGAATGAGACAGAGTGAGACAAGAGAGGGAGAGAGGAAAAAGAACCAGACCCAAAGATAGAGAGAGAGAGTATTCTAGGCACCATATGGCTCATGAGGACGACGAGGTTATGTGTGTTTAGTAGAAGATGTGTTTCAGCATCTTTTCAATGATCTGTGTGCAGAGTCTTTGTCTTATTGGTGCTTCTCACGTCCCTTTGCCCAAATCTGTTCCATGGCCTTCGTTGTAATGCACCTCGAAATGTGGCAGGTTTGCTAACTCAGAGATAATATTTATTTTTCTGAAATTGAAATGGCTCACACTTGAGGGCTTAGCTTTGTTCCAATATTTTGGGACAGCTTTGTAGCCTGCTTGCTATTCAAAAGACCTCAGGCAGAAAGGGCCAGAGGAGAAAGCGGTTCTGACAGGACAAAATCGCAATGCGTGCCTCTTGGACCACTTAGCCGTGCCTCAAACAGTCACAGATCCTCTCTCAACAGCTGGAATGCTTCAGGGATGACTTGAAAAGGAGTGCATCATTATTGCTTTCTGTAACTGGGAACCAGAAGAGCAGAAAGGAAATAAGGAGGTACAGAGATACAGAAAGCAGAAGGAGCTACGCAGTAGATCATTTCCTGGGCACAGAGAATGAGAATGAATGAAAAGTAAGTTAGTCTACCTTTAAAAGCAGTCAAGCTTGAAATTCATTTTGAGGGGAAACTTAATTTGGTGTAAATGGGGGGTAACATTTAGATGTGGTGCATGCAAGCAGACAGCGAGACAGCGAGAGAGAAAACGAGCAAGCGAGAACGAACAAGCAAGTATGTGTCTTTGTGTGCATGTGTGTGTGTTTGCGAGAGATGTAGATAGGATGGTAGATGTCAGAGGAGGCTGTGCTCGGAGTGGCTCATCTGGGGGTCAGAAATCAACAGCTAGCTGGCCTTTCTAGCCTGACACATCATTAGAATAAAACCTTCTCTTTTCTCCTTTTCTCCATGGGTTCCCTAGATCTCGATATCATTGAAAAGGACAAAGTTGAATTCAGATGAGGGTTTTGTTTGCAGTTTGCGTGTGTGAGTGTGATAAGTGAGATTACACAGTGTGAGTGTATTAATAGAACACATATGTCACCCTGTACTGCCTGTGTGCACTTTATAGCGAGACTGTAATGGCTTCATGTTATTTATCTGACTCGTTTAACATTTTAATCATAACATGGCTCAATAAAGTCGTGGTTTTCAAAGTGAGGTCCACCGGGGGTCTGTGATTTAATAATGACTCTTTTTAAAAAGGCATGACAGTGGTGAATATCAACTAATATCAATGCTGTTATGGGTTTAATAGTCACACTGATGTTTATCTTGTAGGATATTTCCTGAATTGAATGTGAATAATATTAAAATTAACATTCTTACTGAAACCAACGGCAATTTCTGTAAAACACGGAATGATATAAAAAGAAAATCTGAACACAAAACAAAAACAATCATTTTCTGTAAGCAGTCAAGTTGTTATGTTATATTCATCTTATAGCGATACTTGGATTCTTATTTTTATTTTATCAGGTAGTATTATTTAAAATGTTCATGGCTGCACACCACTGGTCCCTAATTACAAAAAAAAATAAAAATTGTGCAGCCCTGAAAACTATGGCCACATATCTTTTTTGAAACATATTAAATAAGGTAGAATCAACAGGATGGTGTCACTGTTGGCCTTGTCACTCTATTCCAGCTTGTCGTCCTATATTGTCTGTGTCATTTCATTTCACTGTAACTCGGGATGGTGCAGTAGGGTGGTGCTCTGATGAGCTGTCTGTGCTTGACTCATATCGCTCAGACAGCATAATGCTGTGTATCTGTCATCTGTCCTTCAACCCTCTGCATCATTTTACCATCAGCTTAATCAGGCCATCTGCATTAGGAGCGGTGCTGTACAATATGTGCTGTAGAAGTCACAGAGAAATGAAGTTTAATTAAAGGCAAAAGAACCTGAAGTAATAAATGCTGAGGAACAAAATTAACTACAGTAGAGGCGCAGCTTTAAGCTATCAGTAAAGCTGTAAAGGAAGAAGAAACTCACACTAGATTATTGCCAGCCAAATTTTACAAACAAAATGATATCCATTTCAATGGAATATGCTGATTTTCCCCAACTCAAACACACTCCTTACTTCATTTCCTCAAAACATTTACCTCATTTTGCTGTTACTTTTATCCAAAGCATCTTACAGGATTGAGGGTCAAGGGTTTGGCTCAAGGGCCCAATGATGGAGGACTCTAGTGGTGCGGGGATTTGAGCTCACAACCTACATGCATACACATGACTGCATGACAGATTTGTCATATCACATACCAGAGTTGAATTCTGATCTGGGGACTGCGGAGGTTATTGAAGTACGCTCATTTTCTTGTTCAAGGAACCAATTTGACAACTTGTGCCTTGTTAAATGGCCATTATCATGCTGGAATTCGCCATTATGAGATGGGTAAATTGGCTCCGGTGTTCACATGATGCTTAATTGGTATTAAGGGGTAAAATTTGTGCCAAGAAAAAGCCCCACACCACTACACCACCGCCAGCCTGAATTGTTGACACAAGGCAGGTTGGGTCGATGGATACATTCTGTTTGCACCAAATTTTGATCCTCTCCTCTGCATGCAAATATAGAGATTTATAGACACCAAAGATTAACCCTGAGGAACTGCAAATATCCACAGCAGAGGTGGGAGTATCTGTCCACAGAGCTTTATGGAGCAGTGGCCAGAAAAAAGCCATTGTTCAGAACCAAAAAAATAAAAAACTAAGAACACACATTTGGACTTTGCCGAACTGTACGTGGCAGTCTCCCTAAACACTTGGAAAAAAGGTTCTCTGGTCAGATGACACTAATATTGAACAGCTTAGTCATCAGGGGAAACTCTGTCTGTGGTGTAATCCCAACACTTCCCATCACCCCGAGGACACCATTCCCACAGTGAAGCATGGTGCTGGCAGCATCAACATGGTTTTCATCAACAGGAACTGTAGAACTGGCCAGGATTGAAAGAAAGATGGATGGCATTAAATACAGTGCAATTTTTAAGGAAAACTGTTTCAGTTTGCTAGAGATTTGAGCCAGGGATGGAGGTTCACCTTCTAGCAGGACAATGACCCTAAACTTACTACGGTGGTTTAAGGAGAGACATTTAAATGTTTAGTAATGGCCTAGTCAAAGACCCAGGCTTCAATCCAATTGAGAATCTGTGGCATGACTTGAAGATTGCTGTACATCAACACAATCCATCTAACATCTGTCACAATAAAAAATATTTTGCGCCTGCAAAATGGTAGGCATGTTGTGTAAGTCAAACAGAACAAATGCCCCAAAGAATCCAATTTAATTCCAGGTTGCAATGTAACAAAACAGGAAAAACTCCAAGGGGGTGAATACTTTCACAAGGCATTGTAGTTATGTTGAATCTAAATTCCATCCAGAAGAAAAAATAAAAAACAATAAAGGAAATCGGGGCAATATGATATGGAATGACAGTAATCTCAGTCTTCTGTTGGCAAAAATTTCACTTTCGCTTTAACCTTGATAAACTCGGCTGTGATGACCTCTGAAGTGGTGGTCCTTTGAATTAATGCACCAAATTTAACAATGTGAAAGCATAGGATTTTAAATAATACGCCCTGACCTTACTATAAATGATTACAGAGGAAAAGGGCAGCATGGTATATGTTGTTGAGCAGAAAACTCAATTACATAGAATTCACTGTTAATGCTTGTTGAGTTGGATAGCTAGCTCAGGCAGTTTAGCACCATTATCCAGATGTGCAAAACATTGTATATACTTGATTTGACCTTGAATTATTGTAGAATAATAAATTACATTCACAGTGTCAGCGAAGCTGAGGATATTTATTTTAGCCTTCTGGTTTTCAAACTGCAGCCTAAAATGTAGCTGGTGCTTAATGGTAGTCTAGTGTGTGCTTCACATGCAGGACACAGTGTTTACCCCAACAAGGGATAGTCTGTGTGTGCGTCTGGGCAATGGAGGTTAGCAGTAGAGGAGTGGTGTTTCTGCAGCAGAGCATCCCTGGATCTTGTTCCTCCCACCTCGGACACCCTTCACGTCTCCTACCTTTAACTCCTGCCCCCTCTCAGCTCACCCAGCCAGCATACACTGCAACTGCAGTTGTCTGATAACACCAGGTTCTCTCTCTCTCTCTCTCTCTCTCTCTCACACACACACACACACACACACACACACACACACACACACACAAAACAGTTCTCACATTCCTCAAGCACCCCCCCACACACATGAACAAACACCTCCCTCACATCAACAACCTTTTATCCTTCTCAAACACACATCCTTTGCTGCCCGTTCCAGACCTTTCTTCCCCTACACCACACAGCTTTATAGCTGCACCTGAACCAAGCGGATATGAGCAATTTTTTTGCACCATTCTATTCTTTTTCCTCCATTACCCTCCAAACCCTCCTCCCCCACCTGGACCCCTGCATGCATCTGTGGTCACAAACACGTACAGAGAGACAGAGAGAGATGGATGCTGGCATGCTTTCTGTTTGAAGGCACAATGTCGTTAGTGTGCAGAATGCCCACACCTGTATATTGTGATGTAGTGGCTCTATTCAGCCAGTCGATTGCCTGTAACAGCAGTCTGGGCCGGCCGGCAGAATTGAAAGGGATGGCCGGCCTGCTTTTCATTAGGAGCAGAAACAGGTTGCAGGGGCTGGAGGGGACCAGAGGGGAGGGATGAGACCCCACAGTAGAGGGGGGTTATTCACATCGATTTGGGGACAAGGCACCTGGTCTGGTGAGCAGGTGGGCTTTTATATCGCACTGCTTCTTGCAGTGCTTTCACACACACGCACACACACACACACACACATATTTATCTGTGTCATCTGCTAAGAATAAAACAATAAATAAAAAAAATTTTTAAATCACTTTTATGAAAAATCACAAAATTAAATTAATCACAAAATTGTTTGCTTTGTATGTATTTATACATTAATTTCAGAATTTGTTTCTTTCTGCATTTATTTATTTATTTATTTATTTATTTATTTATTTATTTACGGACCACTAACCTGCAGGTCACAGCCTCTTGTTGTTGTTGTTGTTGTTTGTTTTAACTTAAAAGGTATGCTATCCACCAAATTTTACATATCAAACATAAATATTACAATAATTACAGTACATGTACGGTAGCCCTTTGCACCAATCTATTATATGTACATGGAAATACGAAGCATAAATAAGAAGATATAATAAAATTAAACAGAGATCAATTATTAAATAGGCACATGAATATGGAAATGATAAGCAAAATCAGTGAAGAAATATATAAAAACAATACAAATGGTAAAGAGGGAAAATATTAAAGCATATGAGTATAAGCTTAAAATACAGAAATACTTAATTATGTCAGGTTTTATGTGCTTTTACGTATTTCTATGTACATATTTATTTGTTCATCTATCAGGTAATGTTTATTTATTTTGTTATTTTGGAAGCTCTGGTCTGCTCCCTTATATGAGAGGTAATTTACAAGTGAAAGCAAAAGGAAGCTCATCTCTCCTCCATTATTGTGTGTATGAGTTGGAGTTGCCATGTTTAGCTTTATTCATGACTGCCCTGTAATTGCTTCGCTGTCTGTGTTGGCGTCATTGTCTGACGCCACCCCTGTGTACAGTGAACTTGTTCTGCAGTTCAGCATTGCTCTGCTCCTCCGCGACAGCATTACAAAAACGCATGCAGAGCTCTCTTCTGAGCATCATAATAAAAGCTAAGTGCATTAAGCCTGTCCCCATATAACTGGATTACGCTAAAAACAAATTACCCGTGTCAGACTCACTGACAGCCTGTGTTCTGAAATTCGGACCTGTCGGCCGTAATAAAGTTTACGCCAGTCAAGAGAGCGGACTTTAAATAATGGAGGATTAGCCAATGAGTGATGGAGACGTCCCGTCGCTAGGCCCGTCCCCTGGTTCCCATAGCAACTCCACCAAGACATGAAGGTTTAAGCTTTCTGTCACTTAGTATTTCGATTATGAATTGGCAACGTTTAAATTTTGTCCCATAAAGGCCCCCTTAGAGGATCGGTTTCCACATTCTCCCTTGTCGCCTGCAAGGAAAGGGGGAAGAAGGAGAAAAATAACACACTCGACCCTATGCACAGGAGTGCTCTGTCATACGGAGGAATATGACGGCTGTTCGCTGACTTCCCTCTCAGACGTTTTGTGTCTGTTTCCCATTGATTTATAGGAGCTGACACTCTGTATGTCTGTAAATGGGTGGGAGTGCTTGTGTATATTTAACTGTGTGTGTGATAGAGAAGGTGTATGTGTGTATGTGTGTTTGTACAGGGCTTTGGAGTGTATTGTAGAGGCCACTAGAAAAGGCAATAACCTTTGCTAAGGGCATGGGTGTCAGATCTAGCCTCCCGTAGCTGCCATTGTGAGGCCGTCAACCTGCCACCTTGTGATTTGAAACCTTCCCCTTTCAGACACAAAGGACACTTCTCCTTCTATCCAGCCACCTTGCCTCTCCTTTCAACCACCATCTCTTGCTTTTCACAAGCTGCCCTTCCTTTTGAGCCGCAGGATCAATAGCTGGTTTTGTCTCTTTCAGCTCTCAGTGCCAGACCTGTTTTTAAATGAGATGCGATGCAACACTGTATAAATATCCTTCCTCTGTGTCACAAAATCCTGTTCACAAAAAAAAAAAAAAAAAATTCCACATGAGACCACTTTCCTCGTGATTTTTGTCTTGTAAGACTTCCTGTAGTCGTTATCAGGAGTAGAGAAGATACGCTACCTGGGAAATGAAGTTCTGTTTCACTGCACGTGTAATTAAGTTCTGCCATTATTGTGCGTAATGTACTAATGATGGGTGTAAGCGCCTAGCAAACCTAATGAGATAGTTAAACAGATAGCGCAGGGCCCATTTTACTCAAGTGACTACAACGAGTATCCAGTCAGTAGAGAAAGGTGAGGAGGGATCGCTCCATCTAGACCAAGAGTTATCATGAAAAATCTCCACCCAGCAAATGTTGATCAGAGTGACAGGGGAAAGTTTGATGTTTAGCCGCTTGATGGATTCTCTTCTTAGTTTTCTCTCCATGTCTGTCTCTCTATCTGTCTCTGTCTCAGTGGATTGATCTTAATCAGTGTATCTGGAATGGCTGATAGCACTTCCCTGCCCTTCTCCCACCCGAAAGTCAAAATGTTGTATAATTCAATTTACTAGAGAAAATAGCTCGGTACACACACACACGCACGCACACATACACAGGCGCATAGTGAGAGACAGAGTGTGAGAGAAGGTGAGAAGGTGAAAGAGACAATGGTTAAAAAAAGCAATTGAAATAACGGCTCTTATTCTCTTTTGCCGCTGGACAACCTGAGGCTTAGTTATGCTAAGTGCCTTAAGGGTGTGCTGTGAATATGGATCTCTGGTGAAAACT
Organism: Notoglanidium macrostoma; assembly: GCA_030068235.1. Taxonomy (NCBI): domain Eukaryota; kingdom Metazoa; phylum Chordata; class Actinopteri; order Siluriformes; family Auchenoglanididae; genus Notoglanidium; species Notoglanidium macrostoma. The sequence goes on along the minus strand of JAQQZR010000039.1, from coordinate 9,838,858 downwards.
CACATTAATTTGTGCTTCCTCTGGTTTCTAGCTGATTGCTGTCTAAAATGAGCAGAGGGATATGGAAAGAAAAAAAGATAAAGGGATATTGAAAGTAAATAGATCCGTAACAAACTTAATGTTGCCCTTAACACTTCTGGAGAGAAGAAAGCTTTTATGTGTGCGTGTGTGTGTGTGTGTGTGTGTGTGTGTGTGTGTGTGTGTGTGTGTGTGTGTGCGTTTTAATACATTTATATCTGCATTAAAACATTAGCGGTTATTCTATAGGAGCAGCAGCGTTGAGGACGACTCCACTTTTTGCAACCTCACCACCATTTCTGTCAGCCGCACAGCCCAATTAGCACGGAAATTGCTAATTACTGTCCATGAGAAAACTTTACTTATTTTGACAAGATGTTCTTGCTTTCAAAACACTCCTCCTAATAGTTTCCGGTCTCTTCTTCCACCTCATTAAACCCAAACAATTACCTATGTACAGACACCATACAGCAGGCTACTTAAATGAAAATAGAGAGAGAGAGAGAGAGAGAGAGAGAAATCTGATTTCGCAGTTCATGTGAGTTGTGAGTTTTGTGCATGTCCGTGTTTGTCTTTGATAGTTTCCACACGTTTTCCACACGTTTCCTAAATGACACTATCACTATCTACAGTTAATAGAGCAGAATCGTTCTCTTGCTCAGACATTCCAGCAGCAGTCACACGCACAGTCCTTTTAGATTAGCTAGATTTGTTTCAGCAGCACTGAGGACAAATGGACGTCCTTAATGTCAGACTGTGTATTAAACCTTATCAAACCAAGATTAGTTCCACAAGAGGAAATTTGGGGAAAATAAACGAAACTAGTGACCAATTAAATTAGTCTATGTTATGAAATTACACTCACAAAAATCATTAAATTTATCCGATTTAAATGTGTACATAAGTTCTGTGTGGATGAGCTGAGTTGTGTTTAAACAGTTTGTTTTCATACACTCAGCATGATTTGAAGGGAAACCGAAACTTTAACACCGTAAGCCAAGCTGAGGACCGAACCGGGATCCTTGAACCCCGAGGCGGTGACGCTGCTCACTATGCTATCCTGCATGTAGACATGAACAACATAATATTATCTTTTCATCTGAACGTCCACCTCTAATGCGCTCTGTACCTACTTCTGTATGTCTGTAATTTCATAGAAGAAACTAATGTAAGGATTTAATAATTGTACTGATGACTTCACGATCCTAAACTAGTGTCTTGATATCCAAACAAATAACACCGCCACCCATGGACTTTTGTTTGGTTTGCTGTGTTTTACATATATTGAAGCTTTTGTGTTCCTATATGGGCAGACGTGTTTGATTAGTTTGATTATCTTTTCACGTCAGTAATAGAAGTGTAATAAAAGACCAGCTTTTGTACTCTCAACAGTAAATATCTTCAGTACAGTCATAGACCAGAATATTATTATTTGAAATAGAATATAGCTATGGCCAGGATGCAAGACTGGACATGTACTTATGTAAATTTTGTAAGATTAATATAAAGGAAGGCAGAATAGCGGTGCAGTGGTTAGCACTGTCGTCTCACAGCAAGCAGGTTCTGTGTTGAAACCTGCTGGCCAACTGGGGCCTTTCTGTGTGGAGTTGTTCTCCCCGTGCCTATGTGGGTTTCCTTTGGGTGCTCTGGTTTCCTCCCACAGTCCAAAGACATGCAGATTAGGTCAAGTGGCTGCTCTGACTTGCCATTAGGTATGAATGGTTGTTTGTCTCTGACCAGGGCGTACAATGCCTCTTGCCTGATGTCAGCTGGGATTAGCAGAAGCCTTTATTTGTCAGATGTACATTATGCAGTGAAATTCTTTTCTTTGCATATCTTAGCTTGGTAGCAGGTTGGAGTCAGAGACTGGAACCAGCTTCCCAGCGATGGATAAGCGTTATAGAAAATGTTTGAATGGACAATATAATGTAAGCTTATAAACTCAGCTGGTTGCTCATGAATCCAAACATTTCTGCATTTCGTCATTTATGCTGTTAGCGTGGAACCTTCTTTCCACGTATACAAGGTTTTTGTGTTAAAATGCTGTATCATTTCTGTATAGATGTTTGCACCTCTGTGTATTTCAAAAATAAACATTAATCATTGTTTTAACATTGTGTGAATGTGTGGGTGTTTAGATTGAGTAAGCAGTGCTGAAGTACAGTTAAGCATAATACAAAAACTAATGCTAGATATGGGTATGAGAGAATGTTTGTATGTGACTTGAACACTGCTTATAATCCTGTCACATAGGAGCTGGATGAGCTTTAACTGTATTCTATGCATCGCTGTGACATGCCCTATGGATGTGTTTGTGCAGGTAACTGAATACAAATATATATTATTCGGAATGATTGGATACTCTGTCCTTAAACTCTTAGGATGGTCTGGGGACCTCCGGGGGTCTGTGAAGCATTGCACAGGGTCTGCTGTGAGGTTACAGCAGTGGAACTCACAAAACCGTATTATCAAAATTATTGATTTTATTAATGAGTTCTTACAGTTAGTAGAACATTTGACTGGTTACTTGAACGGAACGGGCTTAATCCGAACCTCAGTATCTCAAAAAAACAAGTAGGGCTACGAATAATGTCAACTCTGACATAGAGTCTTCAGCCAGTAGAAAGAATAAGAATGGAAAGCTCTGTGGCTCTAAATATTACTACATTTATTCCTATCTATAAATAATGAAATGCTGTAATGTTCTTATGAATATTTAAATAATATACATATAAATATTTAAATAATTTTCATGAAATAGATCTCCGCTGAAAGGTTTGCGAACCCCTGTTCTAAGTGGGTACTAATACGGATACAGAATAGGAGGCACAGTATTCGTTTTTTGTTTTTGTTTTCCTTTTTTTTAGAATGCTGGTTAGAAAGGGTCACAATGCATCTAGGTGTTTTTTTTTTTGCGTCCTGATATGGTCTTGCCTAATTCTTTCCCACAAGCCGGATTTCTCTATCAGCTACCAACCACGAGCGTGTCTTACTCAGACGAAAGTGCTATCTACCCTCTTCTGCATACATGAGCTCACAGATGCCCATGCTTGGCTACTGTCAGTGAGAGTTATAGGGATAGTATATCACCCCTCACGACAGCTTGAGCATGGCCAGTTTTTCTCACTTCCACTCCCAGCCATGCATGCCTGTGGCATCGTCAGGATCTGAACTCGTGATCTGTGGAGGAACTCATTTGAACTTTGAACTCATGATTGGGAGAACGCGTTTCTGTTGTGACACAGGAGTCAGGACATCGAGTTGAGACTACATCTATCCTGTAGGAAAGCTACAACAAAGTTGCACAAGGTTTTAGCTTTCATGCGAGTTTCAATTATGCTTCTACATTTTCGGATCTAAAACCAACTAAATTCGTTAGAAAATGTTACTGCCAGAGAGCCACTGCTGGTTCCTTACCTCTGAACAGCTCAGCTGTATTCATGATTCTGCCTCATGTATAAGTTGTTTTATTCAGTCAGCCAGATGAATAAATTTAAATATCAGCCAGCATGCTTGACTAACAAAAATGCATTATGCTGGTCATGCTGTTCTTCACCATGAATGAAAGAGTGAATGTACTATAGTGCCCTTAAAATCTGCAGCAAAGTAATGCTGCTCTAACTTTGAAAGACTGTTTTTGTACTTGTATATTATATTCCCTTGCTTTATAATCATCTATCTTCATTTTCTTTCTTACTTTGCCCTTCTCCGTGTTTTTGATCTGTTACTCTGTTCCTCTGTGCCAGTGCTCTGTTTTTGTGGGCTGATGGTGTGTATGGAGCTAAATTGTTGGTCTTGATTCCCCTGGGTTGTATCAGTAACACACCAACGTCAGTAATTAGCAGCGTAATCAGCTTGCTAATTTAAGCACTGTTCACTGTCACGCCCCGTTCTGCTCCAGCAAGGACAAGCAGCCACTGCAGTGCCATTTCTCTGTGTTTCCTCTCCTCCTCTCCTTTCTCCTCTTCTCACCTTACCTCCCTTTTATCCCTGCTTCACCTCGTCTCACGCACCCTCCTGTCTCCTCTCGTCTCCTCCCCTCTGCCCTACTCTATTCCGCTCTTCCCGTCTCTCCTCCCTCCAGCTCTTCACCTTGTTCAGTAAGCATCTTATGTGACTTGGGGGATTCCTGTCGTTAGAGAGAGTATGCCCTGTCCCGGCAGGGAGGCAAGATCAAATGAGCTGTTTAAAGATTTATTCATAAAGCTGCACTGTATATGCAAAGTAAAGCTGTAGGACGCATAATCGCGCAAGCTGAGGCAATAAAGCCAATGACCCTGGCGTCAGCGCAGGGTTATCGGTTACTGTGGAGGAGATCATGCCTGAAGAAAACCAATTTCACCCCATGGAGGAAGCAGTTCTGTTAATCTATCTAATTTACCTTCACAAACCAATTGCAACACTATACATTTTTTCACTCTTATGTACATTGTATGTGTATAGCGTGTGCCACACTACGCTACTGAATAATTTTTCAGAACATCTGCCAGTACACCTAGTCCAGCACTTAAGTTGCACATTGCACTTTGAAACATTGCACATGAGTTCTGGTTCTATTGGGTAACGCTGTGCCCTTGTCCCTGAGGCCTGTAGATGCAAACGAACCCATTAACTCTAGCTGGCTAGCTAAAATACTGTGTAAAGAACAAAAACAAACCTGTCAAAAACTTTACACACAAGTCAGAGAGCAAGGTCACTCTACAACACAGAGCAATAAAATACTCACTAATAGCGAGCATTTGCGCAATATTGTCCAATATAACCCAGTTTGAAACACACAACACTTCCCCTTTGCTGTAATGAGATGAGCAAGTTCACAGCTGGGTAAAGATACAAATCCCACAACAAGGATAAGTCACATGACTATCATTCACAAACCAAATTAGAGAACAAATACATTTGCACTCAGAAGTTTACATACACGGACGTGAATGTCACGGCAATATTGGGCTTTTATTGATTTCTTTGAACTGTTTTTTTCTGTGGTAGAATGCCATACAACATACAGTGCATCCGGAAAGTATTCACAGCGCTTCACTTTTTCCACATTTTGTTATGTTACAGCCTTATTCCAAAATGGATTAAATAAATTTTTTTCCTCAGAATTCTACACACAACACCCCATAATGA
>JAQQZR010000039.1:9818583-9833610 GCA_030068235.1 Notoglanidium macrostoma | reverse complement strand
TTTACCACAGGTGGACTCCAATTAAGCTGCAGAAACATCTCAAGGATGATCAGTGGAAACAGGATGCACCCGAGCTCAATTTTGAGCTTCAAAGGCTGTGAATACTTATGTATTTGTGCTTTCTCCGTTTTTTTATTTTTAATAAATTTGCAAAAATCTTAGGTAAACTTTTTTCACATTGTCATTATGGGGTGTTGTGTGTAGAATTCTGAGGAAATACAATGAATTTAATTCATTTTGGAATAAGGCTGAAACATGACAAAATGTGGGGAAAGTGATGCGCTGTGAATACTTTCCGGATGCACTATACATCATTAGCAGAAAAAACAAGAATTTGGTGCACAATTTTTTATTTATTTTCCTATAAAGGGTAAAAATTCTACATACACCCACCTAATATTGGCTTAAATGTTTCTTAGCAAGTTTCACCATCAACAAGCTTCAGGCAAAATTCTGGTTGGATATTTGACCGCTCTTCTTAGCAGAATTGGTAGAATTCGGTTCAATTTGCGCGTTTCCTGGCTTTTGCGCACAGCCCACATATTTTCAATAGGGTTGGAGTCAGGACTTGTTTCAAGCCTGCTTTATCCATTCCACAACCAGCTTTAATGTGTGTTTGGGGGTCATTGTCTTCTTGAAACACCTAACTGTGTCCAAGTTTCAACTGTCTTGCTGATGGATTGAAATCATGCTGAAGAATGGCGATGTAAAATTCACTTGACTGCAGGCAGTGTTCCAGCAGCTTCCAGTTCATGGCAGGTTTGTGGCTTGATGGTTCCTGGGTTGTTCCTGACCTTCTGAACCAATTTCCTCTCAGCTAAGAGTGACAGTTTGGCTCTTCTTCCTGCAAAATGCCTTGGCAAAGTGGCTACACCTCCCAATAAGTTGTATTTATGTACAATTGATGGAACTGATGATCTTGTAGTTGGGACTTATTTATAAATGGCTCCAGGAGACCTTCCTGAGTTGTGCAAATCTATGATCCTCTTTCTCAGATCTCCTCGGACTTTCCCATTGTACTGTGTTGGTCAATCCAATGAGTGCAGTCAAACAAACCCTTTTTATGTTACACAAGAAGCTACCAGCTGTAGTCAGTCATGATCAGTAACAGGAAACTAAGAGACCATGGCAAGTTAAAAGACATTTTGGAACGTTCAGCACCACTGAATTAATAATCTAAGTGTATATTTTTGACTCTATGTTGGTTTCAGAAAAGCCAAAACAAATGAAAACTTGTGCACCAAATTCTTGTTTTTTTATATATGTTGTACAATCATTTTGCCACAGAAAAAGAACAGTTCAAAGAAGTAACTGAAAGTACTGAAATATTGAAATACTGAAGTATTACGATGACGTTTATGTCCATGTATGTAAACTTCTAACCGCAACTGTCTTTCTAACAGCAAGAAAAAAGCTCTCAACTCAGCCACACCTGAATTCATTATAAATTACTGGAATAACAGGATTGCCGGGGCAGCTCAGGACCATCATATTGTAGAGAATTGTTTAATCTTCACATTTTCAAATTGAAAATCCTTTGACTCAGTAATTGTGCTTTTTTGTCATTCATAATAAACTTTCTATGCACTATAGCTTTAACTAACATGAGAGACAAAACTTCCATTACTCTGGCTAATGAGAAAAAAAAAACCCTGTTGATCAATCCCATCATAAATTGGACCATGTGTTTTGGGAGTATGGGAAAACATTGAGAATTTCCTTTGGGTGCCCAAAACTGATGTCAGAAACCTCTGATTGATTCAATTCCAGTTTAGAGTTCAGTTTCTGTAAATGCTTAGATGATGTAAAACACGCTCACATCTCATGACTGTGATGTGCACATACTATATGCACAGATACTATATACTGACATTTTAGTTACGTAAACCCAGTGTTTTGGGGCTGTTACAGAACTGCTTTATTCATATGTAAGGAGAGGCAGGTGTGTGTGTGTGTGTGTGTGTGAGAGAGAGAGAGAGAGTGAGAGGATGTATCTTACACTTGACCTACATATTTAGAGTTCACACATAACACACGCGCACACTCCAGGGTCTGTCTGCCTCACTGTGCTCCCTTTCTTCCGCCATAATACGATTTGTCCTGGCTATTGATACGCAAAAGCCCTCCCCCGATCCCCCTGTTTTTCTCACCCCCCCTTTCCCAATTTCCACACTAACACAATTAGCGTCTCGTCAATAATGCTCAGCATTTCATTTTGCTGCTTTAATTAACAAATTCAATTTGCTCGAACCGCTGTGAAAACAAATTAAAAGCATGCAAAATTACGGCGTGCAGCTCAGAGGATGTGGCTAAGGTGATTACAGATGCTTCAAATTACTGTTTTCTTGTTTATTTTGTCATGGGAGGGGAATGTAATAGGCAGTGTTGGAGTTTAGAGTCTGTAGGCTATGTGTAAAGTGCAGCAGTGGCATGAGAAGCCTGTACAGTAAGCTTCTCAATATACTCCATATTTGCTCACTTTAAGCTAGTTAGAATTTCTTCTTCATTTCCCGCAAAGTCAATCCTTTTCCTAGAACTCTCTCTCTCTCTCGCTCTCTCTCTCTCTCTCTGTCTGTCTTTTATCTCTTTGTATTTCATTCTCCATCTAATAAATAATATTCCCTTTCATGCTGTATTGTTACCATTTTAATTCACTTGCCTTTATGAAATTAGTATGCATGTTGGTGTGGATCGTACTATTATTAAAAAACATATTACAGACAGAAATGAAATTGCTATGAAGAGATGTTTAGAAATAGAACAATTGTGAAGAGCACATGAGGGATGTGCTAGACTAGCTCTTTCAAATTTTAGCCTTTATTAAGCTCATAGTCTTTCATTTTATTTTCAACAAAAACTCATAGTTCATTTAACTTTCCTGCATGTATCTTTCATTTGAATGCTATTATAAGAAATAACAACTCACTGCATTTTGTCTTGTGCATGGGAAATCGTAAATCATTTACTGTAGTTTGTGCTGAATATTTAAATAGTTTTTCAACTATTAATAATCGTAATAATTATATTGCGAGTATATAATTAATATGAATGGGTTTATATAATAAATGTATGAATAAAAAAAAACAGATGATCACTTTTTCTCTGACTGTGTGTGTGTGTGTGTGTGTGTGTGTGTGTGTGTGTGTGTGTGTGTGTGTGTGACATGCAGGTATTAACGTATCAGCGCAGCAGCATCTGTTGCTCTGTCACATGTTCTTATCAGTTTCGGCGTATTACGTTTACATAGAACATGTAGCCTGTCATTTTCTGTCTTATCTCCCAGAGCAGAAGATACAAACTTCAACATCTAAACTTTTCATTTTCCCTCCCTTTGTGACTTTTGAAATGCCAAGATTAGTGGCAGAGACACACAGCAGGATTATCATTCATACGGCGTATTAAGCATGAGATTGGTCAGCCTGTTTTCCATCATTTAAAAAAATATCACGCGGCATGAGTGACGTGCCCGCAGTTTATAGGACGGCAGTACGGGCCCAGGCAACATTTCTGTTGCTTGAACATGTACACCCTCATCAGAGACCATTGTGGTCTTGTCCTTTCAGTGTCATTAGTGTTTCACCCGTCGAACTGTTTCCTTCACATTCATGAGTTTTTTATGCTGCCAGAGGCAAAGACTGATAACTCAGACAAATCCTGTCAGCATAAATCCAAAGCGTTTCCACATTCAGTCAGTGTTCTCAGGGATAATGACATCCTACAATGCATTCTGCTTACCACAGCTTTAAAATGCCATACAGCAAGAGAGAGAGAGAGAGAGAGAGAGAGAGAGAGAAAACAGTGGTACTAGTGAGGCGCGCAAGCAGTAATGCTTCTGCATGATACGCACACTTGTCATTTAAATAAGACACTTCTCCGTCATTCCCATTCCCATCCCAAAGGGATTCCCATCCCGTTTTACTTTCTTCATCACATTTTATTTGCATCCAGCTAATAAAATGTACATACAGCCCTGATTGTCTTTAAAGACGGCTTTGATTGCAGAAGTTCCAGCCCATGAGGCATTTTGTTGGCACGGCCCAACAGCAGCAGAGAACATGCCCTTTTACGCCTCCCTATGTCTCTCTCAGCAGTTCACTGGGTGTGTGTGTGTGTGTGTGTGTGTGTGTGCCCTCTTCTTTGAGATCAGGCCACTTTATAGTAATCACTGTACTCCAAATTTAGCTCTGCTGCAGAGCCTCTGCTCCTCCTCACTCAGACAGCCCCGACCTAACACAGTCCAAACAAATTCTTCCAAGATTCAGACTGCTTTCCTTCTCTCTTTCGCTTACACACACTCACTTTCTCCCTCCCACTTTGTCTCTAATCATGCGCAATTTCCGTCCAGTTAGCCACCATGTCAGAGCTGATGGGCTAGCGTGTTGTTTTTGGAAAGCATTGAGCGTCAGTCCCGAACGCAGGACTACTTCATAACCTGCTCTGTCCTTATCAGCGCATGCACATTCTGTCCTGAACTGCCCACATTCTGTCCTCCTGGAATTTCCAGGAGTGTGTAATTCGGAAAGAGGATTGCGCGTGTGGTGAAGGTGCACAGAAAGTGGAACACAGCAAGTACACAGAGGACTCCTTAGTTTGGGATAAGAAACAGAAAAAAAGGGCAAAAGCCCTGCTTAAGTATTCCTGTTCTGTTTGTCACAGTGCTATCATTATCTGCTGCTTGTGGGGCATATTTATTACACTGGCTATGTTTAGATGCAAAGATTAATTCACTCACATTGTTCCTTCTCAGTGAACTGGATATGCGTGAAAAAGAATCTGTTTTCAAATGCACAATGTACGTGTATATGAGAAGCAGCATTTAGTATCAACTTCCTATAAATACTTAAATAAAACTTCCTATAAATACTTAAATACTTAAAATAGGAAGAAGATTGTTCTTCCTGTCAGAGTGTCACAAGTAGATGCCCACAATTCAATTCCCATTGCCTGACTGGTGCCCGTATCGGAGTCTAACCTTGAACTCTTCTGTACTTCTCCACTTCAAAACTGTTAGTAAAGTTAGTTTGGTTCCAGCATCAATTTTCTGCAGGTCAGGAACCAAGAAACTTTCACATTGGATGCATTATTATACAGTTGCCATGATGATCTCTTGGGTAAGATACTCACCTACCATCAAATTAATGACTACCATTAAAGACAAGCTGAAACTGACCTGTTTAACATGGTTAGTGATTGAAATGAAAAAAAAGAATAAGCATTTCAGTTCCTTATAATTCTACATTGAAATGTTTCACTTCAAAAAGTGACAGCAAGTGAAAATATCTTGAATATAGCCAATTGATCTAGTATTTCCTGTTAAGCTAAATTATTTAAATCTTTACTAAATTATTTAAGCTAAATTATTTCATAATTTTTTTAGCCAATTTGTACTCATTTTAAGCCATTTTAAAGTCTTGTTTTATTGTCGGATCATTTTGCTAAATACTTTTGCTATGAAGAAAAATAATCTGCCAAGAAAATGTAAATTGAAATGAGTAAAAATGACCAGAAATATGATTGACAACAAAGTTTTTGCTTCTTGAACACTGTTGGGTGTTTCTTATAGATTTTTGGGTGCTGATCACGAAAATCACATCAAAATTTACCCATCACGTACCGTTTCAGAGAAATCTTCAGTTTTGTCAGGATTTCTTCTTATATTTGTAACATTTTCGCTCCCGTAAGGACTTATCAACACTACAACTGGAATATCTGTGGAGATCTTAAAGTCGTTGCTCTGTTACTATTACTGCAGCTCGGCTATACAAAGTACTGTTGTTTCATCTGTGAAACGGGACAGCCGTTCCAAAGAGTCGCACTATTCTCGACAGAACTGGCCACTCCGTAAAAAGTTAGTTCCAGGACAGAAAAATGTGGCACATGAATCGCTTGGCGACCCGGCAAAGATATTTTTACCTCCTCTTCACATAAAACTGGGACTTGTGAAGAATTTCATGAAAGCACTGAACAAAATAATAAATAAATGGGCCTATATTCAAAATATTTCTACTTTCTAAAACATTTATTTCATTTCATTTTATTTTATTTTTTCTTGTCATGTCATGTCGGGTAAAGTACACCAAGACGCGGTTTTTGCCCCACCACACATTGTCACAAAAATGCACATGCATAGACCTTATGCAAAGTTTGTGATTATGAAAGTAATCAGATTCAAAGTTTACCATGGTGATTATGCGTCTGTGTAACAGATTGTTACTGAGATTGAATTAAATGGAAATTTCATTTACTCTATACTTTATTTGCACTGAGATACAGTATATACCTTCTTATTCTAATTCAGCCATCAGTATGATTAATAACAGCTTATTAGTCTACAAGTAAACATAGCTAAAGATAATTATACCTTAGTACCACTGAATTAAATCTGATTGGTCAGAAAGTGGGGATTCATTTCCGATAATAGAACGGCAAGACAAATTGCAATGGTTAGAGCTTTAAATTAATGCACTCATTCTTTTATGTTATCATTTCTGCAGCTTATTCACAGGGACTTTTATGGCCATCACTTGACAGGCATAATAATAAATGGATTGAAAGACCTGTTATTATTTACAAAGAAAAATAATATAGCATGATTGCTGGTATGGTGATGTTTTCTGTAAGGGCCTAGACTGCTATAGCTGCTATCATGTTTGTTAACCGATAACAGAAATGAGCCAAAACCTTCTACAGCATTAAATATAATCATAATGTATGGCGTTCATGAATACATTTTTAAAACAATGTAATTTTTTAACATAATTTTTATCAAAATTGCAACTTCAATTTGGCTGATTATTTTTCTATTAGAACACAACCTGTCGTGCTGTATTACCTTACATGAGGAATTTGAACATTTCCTTATGATCTTGCGCTTTCTTTCAGCCTTTGGTGTCTCAGTACAGTTAGTGTTCTGGTGCTTTTTTGTTCTTTATCATGTTTTACCCTTCTTCCATACTACTTTTTCATCTTTGTTCTAACTTGAGCTTTTGGCATTCTCAGTGGAGATACTTTAGATGGATGTGTGTGTGTGTGTGTGTGTGTGCGTGTGTGTGTGTGTGTGTACTCTGCTGCTCCTGCCCTCCTTTGCCATCTGATTAGAGGCATGTTTTATTTGATCTGATTAGGAAATGGCTTCTCGTCCTTTAGTCCTCCTCTAGGTCACCTCTGAGATCTGAGCTAGACTATGCATTGAGCAGAGCCATGACACACACACACACACACACACACACACACACACACACACACCCAATATTGTGTTGTCTATTACAGCATGCTGTCCTGAGTATTGTACTGTGTGTGTGTGTGTGTGTGTGCGTGTGTGTGAGGTCAGTGCAAACACTTCCATCATATACTGTATGTTCATATAGCGACAAATTACGTAGCTCTGCTCCTGAGCACACACGTCTTCTAAAAATGAAGCCAAGCCAGTAAATGTTAACTCAGACTGTCTGACCTACACAATAGATGGTGTACCAATTGCTTTGCTTTATTTCCTTTAAATTACTTTTTAGCTGATGAAGGCAGGAAATAATATGTCTGCGTACTTCAACAGATTATCCTGGCAGGCTCAACCAATTTAGTCCTATCGCTTTCTTTAGTTAATCAGATATATGAACTCCAGAGCACTTTGAGTAATCATTCTTTCACTCAAATACATTCCTGTTGGCGCAACACGACTTCCTGCAGCTGGTCTCATAGCAACCGATACACCATCCAGGTGCTTTAACTTCTATCTAAAAGCCAAACATTCAGATTTGGCCTTAAAGCCGTGCATGAGGTTAATTCGAGGTAATGCTGGGAGATGTGCGGTTGTCCCAGAGTGCACTGCTGCACTATGACTCAGCAGTGTGGCTCCGCTTAGCTAGGAGCAAGCAGGAGGTCATTGATCTTTGCGTCACATAAATATCAGGTCACTCCTTCAGGACTCCATCAGTGACAGGTCCCTTCAGAGAGCAGATTGCAAGTGGGCCATTTGGTAAGCTATCCGGGCTGTAAAATGATTGATTGATTTTGTGAAGTCAGTGGCGTGGTATCGATTTTTGTTTTGGGTCAACGAGGAAGGGGGCCTTCAGGTTGCTGTTATGACAGGCTCCATGACTGCACTGCCTATGAACTGTGCTGTTTTGTCTGTATTGTGCCTCCCCAGTGAGCTGATCTATATAGAGAGAAATCTAAAATAACTTAAATAACAGTCTTTACTCTGCACATTCACTCTCTGTGTCCATTCCCTGTAGCAAGCAGCATGCTTCTTTACTGCAGTGTGCCCGTGATCATGCCAGTAGCAGCACCTAACATGGAACCGTTCTGCACTTGTTAGTTTGGTTAGCAAAGTCATTTTGTTTCCAGTATCAAAATGCTGATGGTCTGGAACCGAGAAACAGTCACATCAGAAGCTTGGGGATGACATTATCTTGTTGCCATGACAACCACTCAAGTTATTTGCATGACTGCCATTAAAGGCAACCTGAAACTGACCTTACTTTACTTGGTAGTTATGCTCCTGGCCATATTGTGCCCAAATACATTAGTAGCACTGACGTAAAAGACTAATGCAGTGACTTTAAATGTTTTTTGAGAATATTAGCTAATAGTATCATGTCATGGCTCACCCCATATCCAGCTGAGTAGAAACACTGAGATTGGTTCACTTGGACATACGTATATCGTGTTTACTAATAAAATTATATTATAATTTCTCTTTCATAGTATCTTTAAAAATGAAAGGTGTGGGGTTTTACTTCGTAAAATTTTATTTCACAACCAGGCATCAGAAGTCTGAGGAAGCAACAACCATTTTACTGCCAACTGCAACAAAATAAATATGAGGTACAGTGGAAAAACCTTTGCGCAAAATAAAGGGGTAAACAAACTTATTGCATGTGCTTCTGGCTATGACGATGTCTTTTCTGTGCATATAAAATGTTCACAAAGCTATGGATATTATTTTTTCGGCACGCATTAGAAAACTTTGACATGTGATGGTTCGGCTGTTGGAAACCGTGTGCTGCTTCTTAAAAAGACTCGAACCAGCATCGGCTCTGTGTTGGTGGGAAAAGGCTAACACATATACCAGCTCATATATTCATAACAAACTCATACATAGTTTCAAATAAAGCCTTTTTTTGCCTCTGCCTGGAGCATTAGCACTTGATTTTTGCTTGACCACATGCTGTTTTGTTTATGAAATCTACCCTCTACCTCTCCATCGTCCATTTTACTCGTCCTCCTTCATCCTATAATCTTCCACCTTTGGTCTGGCACACTGTCTCTCATAACTCAGTTTGAAAGTCCATCAGTCAGCAAGTGGCATGTTCTGGATGGATGGATGGATGGATGGTTGCTGTGTTAGTGTGTGTGTGTGTGTGTGTGTGCGTGTGTGTGTGTAGCCTGGCTCTGCTCAGTGCCTATTAGAGCCTAATGTTCTCTCTGCGTGTCTATCTATAGCATAAAGCTCTTCCTTGCCTTCCAGTTTTATTTAACGATGTCTCAGTGTGAGTGTATCATATCATATCATATCAGTCTACAGCGTCTGTTCTCTGTGTGAGCGTGTGAGAGAGTTAAAGGGGATGAAGTGGAGAGAAAGCGAAGGCGATACAGACAAAGAGAAGGAGAGAGATTTATCTGGAGACTTTCTCCAGGCTGGATCTGCTGGGCTGTTAGACGCTGCCCCACCCTGTAGCATCTGATGGAGTGTGTGTGACAGAGTGATGGAGAGGGGTCCTCACTGCCAGCCAGCACTGCCCTTCTAATTGGCCTTTATGAATATTTAATGAAATCAAGATGAAATTCAATCATGGCTTTTAAGTGCTGAATAGAGGAGATGCAGTGTCGGCTGTGAGGTTATTAGTTTCTCTGCTCTAAGGCAGCCGAGCCGGTCCTGAGCTGCAGCCCCGTGCAGGTGGTCTGGAAGGTGCCTCGGGTCTGATGGGAGCCGCCGCTCTACTAAGGAATGAATCTTTTATTTTGTTGGGCTTTATTTTTAAACCATGGCTCTGTGGTCACGCAACAGAGATGGCCAGGCAGCTCTCTTTTTTTTTTTAAATGCCGGACGAAAGAAAATCCCCCTTATGCTTGCTGTGAGTCCAATTTGAGAAAATATCTATTTGCGGCAAACTTATTGCACAACGTGTTCTTCAGTTAATCTTTGCACGCTTCGTTTGAATCATCCTAATGGACTAGAGAGACAGATTTGAGTTCTATGATATTTTGTGCCCCCACATTTTTACCCCACAAATGATTAAACACGTAATTTATATTTTTAAATACAATCTAGGTCTGTAAAGAATACTACATCTTTTACCATTTTATACCAAAGACATGAAATGTCTTTAGATCACAGCTTTGCCCTCAGTAAAATATATCATTTTTTGGAATATTTCCCTACCTCTCCAAATGCTAAGAAACAAGCTTGCATTTGTCACAGATAAATACAAGTGGGACTTTACATCTGATCACTTGTGATGTGTGTATTTTATCACCTAATCTGTGTTCTTCATGTATTTTATAATGTAATGGGTATATTCTGTTTTCCAGCCTGTCAAACATTAGGCACAAGTACACTAGTCAAAATACAAAGCAATAAGTACACATGTGGGTCGAGGAGATGCCCTGAAGGATTGACTCGTGCCTGATATAACTAAATCAGATATGAAATACAAAAATAAAGAGAAATACATATACACTCCCCAAAAGTCACATTTGTCACTAGGGCCCTGTTTACACTTGGTTTTAAAATGCGTCTCGAGCAATCAGGTCAGAAGTGGACAACTTAGACACGTCGCTGTTTACACCTGTGTCTATCAAGTGTCTCTAGGATTTCCAGCTCACCACTTGTGTTCAGATTTCGTTACTGCCCGTGTCACTGCTGAGAGTCCTGTGCACAATTTTGTTAACCTGCAACATACCTTTCTTATTTTCTAGCACTCCTCTTCATTTTTCCAAGCATTGGTGTTGGTGTGTCACCAAAAGAACCACCACATACAGCATTAATGATGTATTTTCCTGTTATGTCCTTGCTGGGGACACATCAGGACACATTAGTGTTTACTCTACAAAGGATATGTGATCAAATGTGTCCCAGACCACCTTGGAAAGTGATTTGAGTGAATGTCTTGAATGCATCTTGGTGGCCGTTTAAGCTTGTATTTAGTGCTGTCCACTTGGCATCCTATCGCCTGAGACGCATTTTAATACCATGAGTTCTCTAGCTAAACAACTTCACAACTGGCTAGCAATTCAAATTCCACAAGGACAAATTATATCATTCACTACATTTCCACCAAATTAGAGAACAAAACTGTCCAACAAGAAAAAAGCTAAATCTGCACAACACCTGAATTCATTTCCCTCTCTCTCTCTTAATTCTGTTTAATTTCTTTACATGCTCACACCCATTTTCTCTCTCTCTCTCTCTCTCTCTCTCTCTCTCTCTCTCTTACTGGTTGCGGGCTCTTGCCTATGACCATGTAGTTGGACTTCTTGTGCGCCTAAAGTTGCAGAATGATGATATTTGACATATCTCAGCTGGCGTATAATATATGTGTACAAATTTCCCTCCAATTCTGACTCAACATCCATGACTCAGTGCTGTGGTTTGTCAGTTACTATTACAGGAGTGTCAGTGTGATTTAAAGCAGCTCAAGAAAATTATAATGCAGAGTATTTTTTTTGTCACCTGACTCAGAAATCATGTATTTATTTACCTTTATTTTTTTTATTTTAACAAAAGAAGAATGTACCATAGCTGTAACAGTAGACAATGCAGAACAGTTCTAGTTCAGAGCTGGTTCAACAGAACTGTCAGCTGGGAACATCTAGCAATTTATATATATATATATATATATATATATATATATATAAGTATATTATTTGAGTATTTTAACAGGGACTAGTTATCATTTTTGTTCCAGAGCCGATTTTCAAATTTGAGAATAAAGCAAGGATGAGTGTGTGGTCCTTGAGCTTAGGTGTGTTTGAGTGTGTGCTCAGTAGGCTGTCAGCAAGGGATGTGTAAGATGAGAAGCCCACGAGAGCATGATCTCAGAGTGAGCTCATCCCTCAGACCACTCTCACATCACAGGGGAGCATCACAACTCAGGGGAGGGCCTAGCTGGAAATTAGGGAGGCGGTGGAGCAGTAGGGGGAAAGGAGGGGTGTGTGTGTGGTGGGGGGTGTTGACTCACTCTCACAGGGGTGTTTCCTTCTTAAAATGAGGTAACTAAGATTGTTGATTCACCTCCCCACCCCATTCTCTCTCTCTCTCTCTCTCTCTCTCTCTCTCAGTCACACACACACACACACACACACACGCACGCACACACACAGTCACTCTGGGGGAATTGTTGCCATCAGACAGTCCTGGGAGGACACTGACAAAGACACAAAGTCTGTGCGTCACTGCTGAGACAGACGCAAACAACCTAAGTAGCTCACAACTAATTTCCCTTACCTCATCACTATACGGATGGCGTGTGTGAGGAAAGGGTGTGTCCATGGTCACTGGTAATTTGCCACAATTTTCTGTGCCTCTACCATAATCTAGGGTCAAAGAATGCTTGCTTTGTGTGGACGCTTTGCACACCGTAATGCCCTCCATTTGCTAATGTGCCCTTCCTAGCAATATTCCAATCAAATCATTGAGTCTGCTACCTGCTACCACAGGTACTTTTTGTTAAATAGATAGCTAAGGTGAAACGACTCAGGTTAATCTTTTAATATTGACCTTACATGAATGTGAAATGAGACTCCAAATTGTTGGGTGGATTTTTAAATAACCCCCCTCCTTTCTCATGTGCCCACATGCAGGATAATCATCAGCAAATATGAAAAGTAAATTCAGGAGGAAATATTGCAAATGGGCTTTGGGTAGACTGTGCATGAATATTTAATTCGTTCATAAGGAGTCAGGTTTAGTAAATGAAGGGTTTTGCTTGTGAGAGGTTTTTTTTCCCCCCCCTCCCTCCTCTTTCTGCAGACCAGCCATCTTAATTACAGTCGTGCCAGGCTGCAGCCAGCCCAGATTAAGCCACTATTGGAAAGGTGCGCATCAGTCTGATAAGATTAATGGCATTTTATGGAGAAAGTTTGGGACGTCTGGCCTATTTGGAGTCTGGTCTGAATGTAGGCCAGCAAAGGCAAAGCAGAAAAAAAAGTTGGATAGAAACCTGAGGAATAGCAGGGATTATGCATGAATCAGGTAGCTTGGTGACGCTGTCATTATACTGTCAGATAATAAGTGATTGAGAAGAAATGGAGAATTTATTCGCCTGGACCGCCTTGTGTGTGTGGACTGGAGTGAATATGTGCAAGCATATGGCACCAGGAATATGGGGAAGCCCTTAGACACTAGGGCATCCTGGGACACTCATGGCTTCTATCTCTCTCTCTCTCTCTCTCTCTCTCTGTGTATGTGTGTGTGTGTGTGTGTGTGTGTGTGTGTGTGTGTGTGTGTGTGTGCGCGCTACTAGATCAAGAGATGATTACCTCTGTGGTTTGCTAATGTGTAAACTGGAGACTGAAATCACACAAATGACTAAATTTACTCTTGTTGGGGTGCTTCCTATCCTACCCCTACCCATATCATATAACCACATCTTAAATATAATACAACTACATATATATATATATGGGGAAAAGAACTGTCCAAAACAGACCACATTTCTTTTTAAAAAGCTGCATTGAATTACTAAAGTATCAGCAATCAACAAAATGTCCAAAATGTCCTGTTCATGCTTTTGTGCCATGCTTTGTAGTAACCATGGTACCTGGCAGAGTATTCATGGTAAATGAGACAAAGGTCTTAATGTCTGGAGGCAGCTCTAAGTTACAATGAACACACAAACTTTTCCCTCTGAGAGAGAGTGGAAGTTACATTTACCCCTGCCAGTGGTCACCTAAATTCATTAATTCATTCATGCTTTTCCACCTGTTTCTGGAAATTGTCCAACTAAAGCACAGCGAAAATGTGAACGTGGTTTTGTTGAAAATTTTTAAAGTACCATAAGGAAACATTGTCTAAAGGACAAGTTATGATAATATTGTTCTCTACAGTGTTGTCCTTCTCTCTTACCCAGGACTTGTTTTTAGTGAGATTAGATCTATTTAATGGTAAATAAAGGACTGGGATGTTAATTTTTATATTTAGATTAAAAAATGTGTAGAACAAACCTATAAACACACGTTTTATTCTAGAAGAATAAAGATGTTAAACAAGTATTTCAGGACATATACTTTGCGTTTGATGAGAATAATTTTTCAAACAATGGTTTACATACAGATTATTTCATTTTTAATCGACCATCACAATTCCAGTGGGTCAGAAATTTACATACACTAAATTAACTGTGCCTTTAAACAGCTTGGAAAATTCCAGAAAATGATGTCAAGTCTTTAGACAACTTGCAAATTAGCTTCTGATAGGCTAATTGGCTAAGTGGAGTCAACTGGAGGTGTACCTGTGGATGTACTTTAATGCCTACCTTCAAACTCTGTCTCTCTTTGCTTGACATCATGGGAAAATAAAAAAGAAATCAGCCAAGATCTCAAAAAGCAAATTGTGGACCTCCACAAGTGTAATTCATCCTTGGGAGCAATTTCCAAATGCCTGAATTTACCACATTCATCTGCTCAAGTACAAACACCACACAGCCACCATACTGCTCAGGAAAGAGACACGTTCTGTCTCCTAGAGACGATTGTATTTTGGGGTGAAAAGTACATATCACTGTTAGAATAACAGCAAAGGACCTTGTGAAGATGCTGGAGGAAACAGATAGACAAGTATCTTTATCACGTTAAAACGAGTCCTATATTGAGATAACCTGAAAGACTGTTCAGTAAAGAAACCAGAGCTCCAGAACTGCCATAAAAAAGCCAGACTACAGTTTTAAAGTGTATATGGGGACAAAGATATTTCTTTTTTGAGAAATGTTTTCTGGTCACAAAACAAAAATTGAACTCTCAGGCTATAAGGACTGTTGTTAGTTTTGGAGGAAAAAGGGTGAAGCTTGCAAGCTGAAGAACACCATC
>JAQQZR010000039.1:9799346-9811918 GCA_030068235.1 Notoglanidium macrostoma | reverse complement strand
CATCATTATCCAGTCTCTTTTAAAGTCATAAAAATAAAGAAATAATTGAATTAGAAGGTGACCCCAAACTTTTGACTAGTAGTGTGTATAGTGCCTGTGTGAATGTATTCATCTCCGTTGGTGTTTTTTGTGTTTTGTTTCATTATAACCTGGAATGAATATGGAATTTTTTTTTGTGGGGGGGATTTATACCATTTGATTTACACGTACCTTCCACTTTGAAGGTACAAAACATTTTTTATTGTGACACAATTAAGAGAAAAAAAAAAGAAATTTTGAGGTTGTCTCCGCCAAGGACAATAGTTGACTCTTCTATGATGTGCAACTTTACAACCACTTTATATGTCTGGGAATACGGTGACCATGCCAATTTAGCTACATACGGGCTTCCCGCCATTACGCTTGCTTTATACTTTAAATAGCTTTAACAGAGTGAAAACACTTAATCAACACACGGAATACGGATCACTGTTGAGTTCAACTGCCTTTAATTTAAGCAGATCATTGTTTGTTTTACCACGTTGTTTTTCTACGTTTTGCCACCCAGTCTGACTAAGGGGGGTGTTCCTGTGGGAAAGTGACATCACACTCAAAAAACAAATTAATCGTGGATCCACCCTGCGACTCGGAACTGCTCCAAAATTGAGTGGGTTCTGCCTTGGCCCATGCTACACCCTTCCACCACGTTTCATGGAAATTGGGTCCGTAGGTTTTGCCCAATCCAGTTTAAAGTCAGACAAACAAACAAATAGAGCCAAAAACATAACCTCTTTGAAGGAGGCAACAAAGAACAGGTGAAGACAGTGGAGTAGTAGTATGCTTCCTAGCTGTGTAATTCAGGACATGACCACAAAGGACAAATCCCCACACACTGGCAAAGGGACAAGTTACACAGATTTAGAAGTTAAATACCAAACACCATTGATTGATTGATTGATACCATTGCAAAAACACATATTTCTTCTAAACTTCTATCCTTAGACTTCCATTATAAGTTTTAAATGAGCAGGTTTTGTTCTTTCTTCAGTACAGGCAATCATGTTACATTCCTACTTGTGGTAATTGCACATAAGCTACAAATGCAGTAGATTAGATCGAAAAGCGCCGCAGTTTAGATTCTTTAGATGGGCTTGATTACTTTGATACAGAAAAAGAATCATTTCAGTGCTAAAGGTGAGAAACACAGTAAGAAAAGTCACTCGGTCCTTTTGTGCTGTAGGACCTGTCTCTTCTTAGGTTCTGTATGTGCATGTTTATTAAGATGCAGAGAAAGTGTGTGATAATCTTTGACCCTGTTTTATCTATACTGAGTGTGTGGGAAGCTTTTTTTTCTTGCAGTTTGGAAAACAGCTGGTTCTCTGAGATGACTCAGGCAGATAAAGTAGTGACACACAGGACACACTGACCTTCTGCCTGCATATTATAGAATGTGTGTGTGTGTGGGTGTATGTGTGTTTGCATGCACATCTGCTCACATAGTAAAAATCTATGTAAAAGTGTATGAAGAGGAAGTGATATTCCCTTGCTTGCTTTTGAAGGTCTTCGGGGTTTTCACACTGCTCGCATTGCTTCATTTTCATATCTCCCCTACCTTGCCTTCTTCCCTGCTCTCGCCATAGAGGGGGCTCCAATACCCTGGCCCCTCATTAGCTAATCCATGTGAAGTGCACTTCACCCCCCAAGCCCCTGCCAGCCCCCATTTAATTGGACACTTGAGCGGCACGATGTGCATCTAGCTCTATTGAAGCCTGACATTTCAAACTGCTGACCTTTCTAGCACACGGCGCAGCTAAATAATGATTAGACCTGCACATTGTTCGTCCACAAAGCTGGGCCCAAACGAAGCTCTGCGTATAGACCAAAGAATAGACGACGAAAAGGAGAAAAATGAGACTGAAGCAAAGGCAAAATAAAAATCATTTTTGGCAAAAGTGTAGGTCTGAGGAGTTCTGAGGTTTCGCTGGTCACAGCCAGAAAATTGAGTTCAGCCATCTTTGCAGAGGCTATTGTCAATCTATCGATTTGAATGCCCTTTTCATATCAGCAGTCTGCTGCGATACGGTGTTGCTGTAAAATTAACGTTGCTCAGTTTGTGTTTAGGCTTTCCCCCCTCACTTTCTCGCTCTCCACCGTTACAGAAAAAAAGGTCAATTACATTCATGAGTCTTGGAGAGATGTGTGAGCCTGCTGGCCAGAACAGAGATAATAGACAACCTCCATATCTCCTCTAATTCTGTTCGTCTTTCTCTGTGGGACTTCTCTGGAAACACACGCACACCCCTCACTGCTAATGCATTCGATCTCCCCAAGTTCCTCCTTATTTTCTTTTAATCTGATGATTTCCACGCCCGGCACAGCTCGAAGCGAAACGCCCTTTCCAAACACGGTTAAGTAAAATCCCTTTTGTTTTCTTTTCACCTCAGTTTATGAAATCTCAGCAAATCTTTGCAGGCATCTTATCTTCCTCTCTCTGTATGTATCCATCAGAATGTTGGCCTGAGGCAGAGCAATGCAGGAATACAGTATCTCAGCACCTTGACTACTGACTGTACCTGTACTATGCTTTGCCATGACCAGCGCTGCCAGTGTGCCACCCTGCTGCTCTCCACCACTGCCCATAACCCAGGGAACAGAGAAAGAAAGATAGCTGACCGATTTAGAATTATATAGGGGCTGACAGGGACGTCAATTATAAAACACTATTAGACCAGTTGTGATGAAATACTATAATTGCCCAAATTATAGCCTTTCCACACCAATTTGCATGGTGTGTATCCAGAGACTTGATCATTAACGACTTTATAATGCTTAGGAGGGAAAACAATTGTGTTAAAAACGTAGCCAAGAGAAAACGATGTGCGCACAAGGACGGGGACTGAGAGAGAGAAACAAAGCATCTGGTTATGCCATCGGCCACTGGACTATTTTCCAGCTGATTTTTGTGAAATGCTCACAGAGAAGCGTGGCGAAAGCAATGCGAGTGTGTTAATGAAGAGAAAATCAATGCGTTAATGCAGCAGGCTAGGATAGGAGGTGTGTGTGTGTGTGTGTGTGGTGGGGCTTGTGGGTGCTCCTGAGAAAATCTGCGTCATTACAGCGTTATTTAAAACACGTCTGGATTCCAGGCCCCGAAGCTTTTCGAAGACTGCTGCCTCCAGTTTATACCCCAGCCTTGCAAATAACACAATTTCACGCCTTCTTCACATAATCAGCCATGAGCTTTCCATTTGCCATGTGAAAAACAAAACAACAAACACTCTAAAGATGCTAAATGAAAATGCATTGTGCTGCTGCTATTAACTTGTCTTTTCCTTTTCAAGAACCCGCGCCTGTGTGAGAGAGAGGAGGAGAAGCAAATATGTGAGAAAATGTAAACAACATTTTAAGGGCCTCTCTAGCATGACAGCCGAGACAATGGTGACAATTTCTTTGTCACCGTGGCTACTGCTGTTGCCGTGCACCAGAAATCCATAAAAAAAACAACGTAATTTCAGGTTGAGGGGCCTTTTGTTATTTCCTGCTTGAGTGTATGTAATGGAGGTGGGTGCAGAGGGGGCTTTGTAGTGGATTGAGTTAGTGGATGGCAGCAGAGCTAAGGGCAAGATAGACAGACAGAGCGGGAGGTAGGGCGAGATAAAAAGCAAAGAAAGAAGCGCATAAAGAGAAAAAAGGAGCATCTCTTCTGTTTGAGACTTCATAGCCACCAGCTGTCCTCTGTTCATTCTATCGGCGCTGCGCCCGCTCGTTGCTGCTGGCTTCGTTAAAATGGTGATACGGTTACCTAGTTACCAGCAGGTCTTGTTTGCAGGGTCACTTCATTAGCTCGTCGCTGCCTCTGCGGCAGAACGGCATGTGTTGGCTCAACAAAGAGCAGCGAGCTGTCACTCGCAAGCCGCTGCTCTCTGCCGCAGCTGCTTATCAGATCAGCCCACACACACACATACACACACACACACACTCACACACACACCTTCCCTGAAGATGTTTGCATGCCTTAACGGACAGCGATAAGCCTTGTTGTCCTGCTGTCAAATTAGCATACCTACTATATCTGGATGAGAAAATTAGTCACTCCATGTAAACATGGTGTCGTCTCTCATTAGGCTCGAGGATGAGCTAAAGCTGTGTAGAGGGCATATTTGTAAGGAAGACAAGAATTGCTCATGAAGTGTGATGGCTTCTTAGGTGCCAGTGTTGGACATATTGACATAGGTTTTATGTTATGACAAATCAAAATGAAGGAACTAATGCAATTAGCCTTAGCAGGTTAATGACTGCCAATAAAAACAATTGCACAAAAAAAACATTTAACTAGAATCAGGAGTGTTCCACAATTTTGACAGGCCTTTGCAGTCTCTTCTGACTCAAGATTCTAAATTTGCAGTCCAGGCCCCCGTGTTCCCCTTCCACATCAGCCTTATGGATAGTCAGTTCCAGTATTTTCCTAGCCTGCAGTGATTATCTTGAGTAAAATTACATCATACTTAATATTTGCACAATACTTTAATTTAAGTGAACGTGCATAAACGTTTGTAGACACTTAATCGTAACACCCATATGTGGGTCTTTCTCCAATCCGAAGTTGGAAGCACACAATTGTATAGGATGTCTTTGTAACACTGTATTTCCCTTCAATGGCAAGGAGGCTCAAACATTGGGGCCCCAATCTAAGGCACCCAAACATGTTCCAGCATGACATGTACACTAAGAGAACTCCATGAAGGCATGGTTTGCCAAGCTTGGTGTGGAAGAACTCGAGAGTCCTGACCTCAACACCACTGAACACCTTTGGCATGAACTGGAACACTGACTGCATGACAGGGCTCAAATGAGCACAGATCCTCCTCAGGTGTGCACATACTTTCAGCCATATTAAGTGTATACAGGTTACATACACCGTAGGCTGCGGAAATTCAAATTCAATTTTTTTACTCCACACAACTTTTGTTACGGTACATTTCATGTGTTAAGTCAATTACGGCATCTACTTTATTTCTGAGAGGTCAATTCAAAATAATATAACTACATCAGATTTCAGTGTGTCACAGTTTCAATAAATACACTTTGCTGGCATTTGCTTAACTTGAAACAAACTCTTGGTGGTAGCCTTCCATGAACTTCACATAATACTTTGCCAGAATTTTTGCTTATTCCACCTGACTGACCTAGTGTAACTCCGTCAGGGTTGTAGGCCTTCAGGTCAGACTTTGACCCAGTTGTGATCAAGTTCGAACATTCTGACTGATGCCTTGAGGTTTTATTTCAGTATTTCTAGATAATCCCCCTTTCCCATGATGCGACCTATTTTCTGAAGTGCGCCAGTCCTTTTTCCAGGAAATTCCCCCACAACATGATGCTACCACCACCATGCTTCACAGCTGGGATAGTGTTCTTAGGTTTAAAAACCTTACTCTTTTTATTCCATAACATAGGGCTGATCACTATGGCCAAACAGTTTCATTTTTCATTCATCTGACCAGAGAACAGTCCTCCAAAGGGCTAGGTCTTCATCCTTGTGCCGGTGTGACTTTTATATGCTGGTCTTATAGGAGGGCTTCTTCTTTGAGTGACAGCCTTTCAGGCCATGGCAATGGAGGACTCACGTAATGATGACTGTACATCATCAGTGGTGCCTGATGGCCCCAGCTCCTTTATTGTGGTCTTGGGGTTCACGTGACTGGGAGTTCATTTTTGCCTCCTTCCTGAATGATGTAATGTCTGTGTGGTCCCAAGATTATTATATTTGCATACATTTGTCTGAACAAATGATCGTGGTACCTTCTATTGTTTGTAAATTGCTTCTCAGGTGTTTTGGAGGGCTGATTTGCTTGGATTTTCCTGTGGTATTAAGTCCAAAAAGCACAGTAAAAAATACAGCTATACGTGCTCTCATTTAAGTCCTAATTATGACAATTAGCCAATCAGAACCTTCTAAAAGTCCTTACATCAATTTTTGTAATTTAAATTGTCCAGTTTCGATGAGACTGTGCCCATGATAGCCTAAGATTCCTGTTCTTGGCCGACAGGAGTAAAAGGAGGTCTCCTGCTACCGTAGCACTTCCACCTTAGGGTTTGATGTTTTGTGCATGCTGAGATGCTTTTCTGCTCACCTCGGTTGTAAAGAGTGATAATTTCAGTTACTATTTCTTTCCTGGGAGCTTTAACCAATCTGGCCATTTTCAACTGACCTTTCTTTTTGACGAGGCATTTCTACCCTCAGATCAGATTTTGGTTTTGCACCACTCTGTGTAAACTCTAGCGACTGCTGTGTGTGAAATTCCCAGGAGACTAGCAGTTTAGGAAATACTCAAAACAGCCCTCTGGTTAAAAGAACCCAGCAAACTATGCCACGATCAGTTACAGAGATCACACTTTTTGTTCATTCTGATGTTTCATGTGAACATTAACTGGTGCTCTTGACCTGTATCTGTATGATTTTATTTTTTATTTTATTTTTTTTTTTTTTTCATTGCTTTCAGTTTAGAAATGTAAAAAACCAAGCAAACAATGAAACATCTTAGATAAATGTCATAAAAATATGATGAAGAATTCTCTTGTTGACTTTGAAATAATATCTGAACATTTTGCTTCATAAAATATACACAGCAGGTGGTTCTCCCAATTTATTCTTTTGTGACACTCTTCGAACTAGGTGTCAGTGTAATTCCTCCCTCTGGCTCCACTGAGAATTTGTGCTGTTTTACTTAGCATGATGCTGAAGCCTGACTGAATGCTACAGGAATGACTTTCATAGGGTGGTAGATTGGTCTCCAGATATTTTAGATGTTTTCATAGCCACAACTCCAACTGTCAAATTCTGAATATCTTTTATCGATAAGGGTGACAGATTATACAGATGAAATGCATAAGCAGAATATAGAAAACATACAGCACAATGTCATCTACATCGATTACATCAACTACACAATTTCATCTAAATATAGAAAACATACAGCACAATATCATTTACGGAACATTCAGGTTTTGCTTGAAGTACCTAATTATCAACCTAGAGCTAAAAAAAGGGTGTCAATCTCAGAAAATGCATCGGATATCACTATACCTGCCAAAAAATGCCAAAAATTCAGGTTCTTACATCAACAGTACAAAACTTACTTATTCAATTAGCTGTTAGCACGATGTTAGCAATGTTCACGCAAAGTCAAGTGAAGAGTGACAATGAGGTTACTGAGGCTAATGTGGATGATACTCAAGATCAAAGTTATCAATTATAAAATAAAATTGTTCATTTTATTTGAACTTTTTAACGTTTTACAAGGCAACATTTGTCCAAATGTGTCAAGATTAGGCCTGTGACGGCTAAATAGGTGACGTTTTTTGGGGGGAAAGGGTTTGTTTGTTTGCTTGTGTTTGTTTTTTACATGCTCAGTCTGCCCCATTCCCACTCATGCACACAAAACTCCAGCTTCATACTGGACAACACTGTATACATGTACAATTATCTCATGCAGATATTTCAGACTGATTTAGAAGAGCGATCAAGAACTCCTTCACGGTCCTGCTCTTCCTTGTAATGACCTCTTACGAGTTTTAAGCGCCGTTATTAGCATTGTTAGCTATCTAAACGATAGGCCATTCGGCTGCTTGAAAGCCAAGGTATAACACAAAATACACACAAAATTCAACTCATACTGATTTATCATTCACTAATGGTCACTTTAGGGTATGCAGCCTTTGTAAATGCTGGAACTTTTGATTGCGATATCTATAAAAAAGACACAGTAGTTGTCAGAACATGTAGAAAATTCAAGGGCTTTATCTACATAGATATCATACATGACTTACCTCAAATTCACAATTCTTCTTCTTTTTTTTTTTAATTAAGCATCTGTGATTACTTGTTTGATGCCACTGAGGATACAAGAAGTAAACAGCTTTGCCTTTCATGCTATCACGGCTAAGAAGTCATATTTAGAAGGTTACTTGGGAGGTATTGCGCCCTGATCTGGTCGGATCGATAGTGCATGCCCTGGAGTGAGAGTGATCCTAACGAAGCGCATTGAACAAGCCTGGAGCTTGAGCACTAGTTCAGCACTGCTCATTTGTTCATTTAAAGGAAGATCAATGGTCCCCCTACTGTGTCACAGAGGATACACAGTGGGTTGGCTCACCAGCAATGATACCCTTCTGAATATTTGATGTGTGTGTGTGGGGGGGGTTGCACAGTATAGTTTTGCAGCTGCTCTATCTGTCAGTTATGGAGAGGGTCTCAGGGCGACTCACATTAGTAATCGATGGTGCTCCAGTGTGGCCTGTTTGGAGGCCACTGTTCATTTCATGGGCTATCACTTTTTTTATTACCGGGCTGATGCCGTCACGGCCAATTAATTATTCATGATGTGCTAATTCAGGGACAAAATAAAGTAACGTAATTAAGACCGGTTCAATTAAACAAGAGAGGATCTGTGCTGGGTAAGTTGTTTATCAATATAAGATGAAGGCGCCAAACAGCTCCATTCTTGATCGACCCTGACTGTCCCTGCTCCCCGAACATACTGGACTCTTTATTTTAAAGCATATTTGTAATGCTCTCTAAATGATCCTGCTGTCCCCCGTGTGCTTCAGAGAGTCTGGCAGAGGCAGCAGGTATTGAGCATGCCAGACATTTGGCTCTTACTTAGACAGTGATCACACTCACACAAATACCCAGCCGCTTACACACACAGGCACCTGTGCAATCGTCTGTCCTTCTTCTAAACTGGCACAGGTGCAGCGTTTTGATTGGCCATGTGCTAATGGCTAATATGTTTGCGCCTAATGCCAGTGTCATAGCACCTCATATTTATCTCTCTCTGTCATCATCATCATCATCATCCTCATTTGGCAAACTGCTACCACCTCACCAACACCAGGATGCTTTTAAATTCCGGTCACAGAGCAGCTACCTCCCTCTCTGGAGCCCAGCTCCATCAGCCACATCATTATAGAGATTATCCCATGTCTTTTATTAAATGGCGGTTAATGTATCACCAATAAAGATGAATGAGGGGAGCTGAGAGACTCTAATTGGAGGGACATGATGTCTGACTCAGTGTCGGCAACTACTTCTGCAGTGCCAAACTCTTTATGAGTCGCCAACACGGGCTTCACTGTGTGTGGCTGCACAAACAGATGCTCCTGTCAAGTGTTTTATGTTTTGTAGGCTTTGTTGGTGTTCGGACGTTAGACGGCATATACACTGGTCATGAGCAATTCAGAATTGGTCAGTTTATTGGACAGGAAGCATAATTTTGAATGAAATGATAAAAAAAAAAATATTTGTGTGGCAGTCTGGGAAACCCCATCAGATGTCACTGTGGCTGAATTCCATAAAACATCCATTCAGGTTTTGGGCAGAATACAGTTATTCTGCCTATTACATACTTTGTAACCTCAAGAAATCCAAAATACACTGTATGGCCGAAAGGTTTGTGGACACCTGACCATCACACCCATATATGTTGTCACAAATGTGGAAGCACACGACTGTATAAGATGACTTTGTACGCTGTAGCATTTCCCTTCACTGGAACTAAGTGTGTTCCAGTATGATAATGTCCATATGCACAAAGCAAGTTCCATGAAAGTTTGCCAAGGTTGGAATGGAAGAACTGGAGTAGCTTGCACAGAGCCCTGACCTCAACCCCATTGTGACACCTTTGGTGTGAACTGGATGGCCAACTATGTGCCAGGCTTTCTCGCTGGCATCAGTGCCTGGCTTCACTAATGCTCCTGTAGCTGAATGAGCACACATCCCCACAGCCATGCTCCAAAATCTAGTGCAAAGCATTCCAAGGAGATTGGCGGTTATTATAATGACGGGGGATCTAGAGGCAATCTACCTTATAAGCTAGGTGTGCTTTGATTGCAGAGTGAATCAGGTTTATCAAGTTGTGTGTTAAATACCATAGCAAAATGAGAGTAAGCCTGATCAGTTCGGTTTGTGATAAAAATGTCACCATTTTGATGTCCGCTACAGGAGGACTGAAATCGTTTTCACTTTCGGAGCCTGATTTTAAAATGATTCTAAAAAAACTTTACCTCTGATTATGACACATGCAAAAGATTTTAGTCAAGAAAGCCTGTATTATTGTATGTAGTAATAAATGTCATGTGAGGCCGCCGCCTATGTTGTATCATTCGGTTTAATGGAGTTCCATTTTGTATGAATCTCATGAGTTTAACCTGAGTTTTGGAGTAACCCGAGCTATGATATTTCTTACACTTTTTATTGTAGTATTTAGTCGTTGAATTTTCCATTTACCAGGGGGTGTGATTGTTTCAGTGATTCTTTAGTTGGAATGATAATATGGGTGCCTTTCATTTCTGATTTTCTGTGCTTGAAGTCATTTATACACAGAGGACTGAACGAGTAGGAGTGAAACAAGCTTATTTTAGACTTCATTTTGACTCTCTACATTTCTTTAATTCAACATGGACACTGGGGCACTTCATTGTGCTTTGGGTTCACTTGAATGCCTCAGCCGTGGGATCTGTAGAGTCTTATTGGAGCAGACTCGGGCTGCAGGACAGGTGAGCTATTGTGGAGAAGATTAGGCTAGTGCCACCGCGCCGCATAGCAACTATTCAGGTCACCATCCTGCCCCTTTTCCTCGCTCTATCAGCATACAGCCAGGGCTGAGGGGAATTTTGTAAGATACTTCTGTTTGCTCAAAGAATTTGAAACTGACAGAAACTTTTGTAGCCTGTTGTACAATATTTCTTTCCTACTACAACTAGCATGTCTCAGGAATGACAGTCTTTTGCTGAGATAAACCAGACCATTTTTTTTTGCCGTAGGTAACCAAAAGAATAAGATAACTTTTTGTTAGGTGTGTTTTCAGATGTTCTTTGTACGTCTCTGTCTCCCTTACTGAGGAGCGAGGAACTCGTCTATGAAGTAACCTGAAAACAGGTCAGCACTCGATAGTCCATCCGAGTCAAACAATGACATGAAAAAGAACCTGTGTAAAGGAAGTGCCATCCAAAGTTCTGCATCACTTGCTTTTCAATTACGGCAGATGAAGCAGAACGGAATTGTTAGTGCCGTTTATCGAATGTGCACCTCTCTGTATTAAAGCGCAAGTCAAGGAATCTGTTGCTGTGTACAACAACCTGTCTGTGAGATCCCTTTTATTGTCAGGTGGCCTGTGTGAGTTTATTAGAAACAAGGAAGGGATAAAAAGAGAAAGACACTGGCACACTTCTCCAAACAAAACAAACACACATACACACACAGTCAGTGCCAGTCAACCTGAAGAATAACTCTCGCCTCTCCTTCTCTCTCTCTCTCTGTGTGTGTATTCTGGTGCAGAACAAAGGCAATAGCTGAATGAATCGATTATGATAATGAGCGGTTGGTGTGAAGAGCGTTTTCCCACTGAATGAAATTGAGATGATGGATTATTGAAAAAAACATTAACTGAGATCTTTATGCATTGCTAGGTACCCTCTTTCGCTAGCACAAAGAACTGCAGATTTCTTTTATCCTTTGACTATCAGGTCTATTCATGCGAACATTTTAAATTCTACAATCTGCCGAATTACGATGACAACGACCAGTAATTTGAAAACATACACTAGTAAAAAGCCTGTCATTTTGGTGTGCATGAGATAATAGTATTCTTCTCAAACCCCTCAATCAAAATACGCACGCTTTACTCGCTCTGATTTGTGAGAAATGTGTATTAACATAATACCAATACAAATAGTAAAGCAAACCAAGTGTTACTGTAATCCATTAATAATTAATGCATCATACTTCCATCTTTTGTATTCAGTCATTCATGTTAAAGTGATTTAGAACTACTGCATTAACTACAAGGAAAGAATATGAAAGGTATGTACAGTAGTTACAAGAGCGATGACTTGACAACCGAACAGACACAGTAATGTAGACTGATAGTTCAGAGTTAACGGGTGAATTAATGTACAGCAGGGGTTCTCAAAAGGTTTGCGATCAGGGTCCAAATTTAAACGGAGAAATAAATAACCTTTTGACTGCCTCAGTGTACGGTACTGTTATTTTAGGAACGTATACGATACAGCTATTCAAATATTACATTCTTAGAAATAAAGGCAAGAAATGACTTTGCCTTCACTGTGTGGTACCATTAAGTACCTTTAGTATGTATCTTTCACCTTAATAACAATTAAAAGTGCAACATTGGACCTTAAGGACATTGATGTAGGCCTATAACATGAAAGCTAGTTAAGGATAAACCACATGAACCTTCCTAGTCAAAAGACATTTAATTAACGTACAAAACATGCACCATCGACAGTATCACCGGAGCAATGTGATAGAAAAAGTGGAGTTTGGTAGTTTGATTTTTTATATTGTATTTATTCACTGAACACTTTCACAGGACACATTGATTAAATGGTAATTCTATTTAAATGTATAGTTCAGTTTAGATTATTTACAGGACTACATGCTTTAGAGGTCCTGAGGTTTGGATTCAACCCATTTGAATCCACTGACCAGCCAAAGGGTTATCCATCCATCCATCCATCCATTATCTATACCGCTTTATCCGTCTGGGTCGCGGGGAAGCTGGAGCCAATCCCAG
>JAQQZR010000039.1:9776835-9788087 GCA_030068235.1 Notoglanidium macrostoma | reverse complement strand
AAGGGTGGGCCGACGTCATATTAAACCCTATGGATTAAGAATGGGATGTCACTTAAGTTCATATGCATGTAAAGGCAAGTGAGCGAATACTTTTGGCAAGATGTTAACATGTCTACTATATGCTTTATAGTATCTTTCAGCTTTTTTAGCTGATATACCTGAACCTTTTCACAAATAATTGGATGCAGCATATATATATATATATAAAAAACTGTGAATGAAGTTCTGCAGTAGATTAGGCCGTTGTTGACATTCACCAACCCGGATGTTTAGAGCCATTATATATTTTGGTTGAGGAACAAGGACTGGGCAGGGATTTTTGATATGGCAATCGCTTGGAACTGTTGTATGATTTTATAGCAAGCTGTGATTGTAATATGAGCTGATATTACTTAACCTGCACTTGTGTGTGTGTGTGTGTGTGTGTATATGAGTGTGGTGAAATGGCAGGAACTGTGCGGATGTGGGTAAAGCTGTCGGCAGTGCTCGGTGTTCCACGCGTCGGTGTTTTGTTTTTCTTTTCCGAACCAACCAAACGGCATCCCCAGAGGATGACTGGGTCCTCTGAACCTCCTCCAGGTAGAGGTAGAGAAATTAGAGGGGGTGATTTTTAAATTGACAACTTCCAGTGAGCCATGCCATCCATCCTTTTTGCGTCGTCATTCATTCCCCCCCCCCATTCACTATCTTGTATTTTTTGCGTTTCCCAGAACGGTTCATGTGGCTGTGCATTTACAAGGCCTGCTTGCTGCAGGTTTGAGTTCTTAACTGTGATGGCATACTGCTAACTGTGAATCAACCTCGAATCTGCCTCTCAGCTCTTACTGTCTCATCACTTTTACTTTCCTGTCTTTGTTGCTTTTTTTTCATCAAATACATGTACATCTTTAGTTAATGGGTTTAGTAGAGGAGAGATTGTATTGTATATTTGGACGTATTTGGATCTTGATGATCTATATCCAGGCTGCACCTTATTCTGCTTAGTCTCTTATTTGAACCAAGTCATCATTGCATATCCATATGATTTCATCTTTCCTCCATGCCTGTTCGTGCATAGTTTTTCACTTTTCTTTTTTTTATTCTTTGCTTTGCTCGTCACAAATGCATTATCTCTTAATGGAATGCTGTCAAAGAAGCAAACTCTATTTTAAATTATAATAGCTAATTTACACTTGTCAATTATCACAGTGCTCCTACTATCATGTAACTGTGAGTCATTTGTAAAGGAGTATCATTTCACTTTGTTCCGTTTTCTGGAAGTGTGCTTATAAGCGAAACAGATATAGTCAAAATATACGACAGCACTTTAATCTTAAGAAAGGCCATGTCATAATGATGGGCAAATATGGAGCTTAATGGTGATATGTTTTTTTTTGTTTGTTTGTTTGTTTTTTTTTCCCCAAATGGAAGTCCGGAAAACCTAGCACTTTTTTTTTAACTCCAAAGTTGAAAAAGATCCCATTTATGCTTCATAGCTAGGTCTCTATAAGAAACATTTACTTTAAATTGTAACTTACCTCTAATATGTTGGGTGTAATAACGACCGAATAGACCATTATTGTATGGTTTACGGTTCAAGGTTCTATTTTTCTGTGAACTTTTCCTCTGTGTGTCGATGTGTTGTATGCTGTGTGCTATGTTTCCCCACTAACTGAATATGTGCTATATATGATAATGACTCTGTGGGTACACTGGAAAACACCAGCTTTAATTTGGCTGATGTTGAACGATAGCCAAAAGAAACTGACAATCCTCGTGATCATCCCGTCATATTGAGATTTGTCGGCTATAATGTTGCCTTGAAAAGCAGTAATTCCTCTTTGATCGCCCCTCACTCGGAGTGAACAGCTTTCACATGCAATATGGCTGATAAACGTGACGTCCCTTCAGTTGTGAACCCCACCAGGGAAAATTGTGACTGTGAAATGTACAAATATGCTATATATTGCCATGAGAAACTGTATTCATAAGATGCTTCAAAGCTCCAAAAGCAAACCGGTACACCTCTGATATAACGGTCCTCTGGTCCGCACTAGTGAACTTCATCCGTCGTCATGTTTGTGTCCATGCTTTAGAGTGACATCACTGCGGTGCTTAAGCTTTGAGCTGCTTAGCTCCCTAAAGATCCAAACCAATCTGGATGCCAAGAAGAGCAGTATAAAGTGTGTATGCGGAACGGTCCGGCTAACACATGGGGATCATGAAACCAGGAACATTCATTTCGATTTTTATCTTTTAGTAGAGTTTCTATGCTAAATGTGAATATGTGTAGGTGTCGGGTACTCTAAAGCACCTCGGGTGGTGGGTTCTATCATTCTATAGTTCTATATAAGCCAAAGTGGAATAGTGATCATTCAGCTTGATATGAACCTGCCCATGCCAAGGTCCAGAGTCATCCAAGCTCAAAAAAGAGGCTAAATATACTTTTTGTTTAAAAAAAAATATTTTATATATATATATAAAATATGAGGTTTTGCTTCACTCGAGATTCTAA
Organism: Notoglanidium macrostoma; assembly: GCA_030068235.1. NCBI lineage: Eukaryota > Metazoa > Chordata > Actinopteri > Siluriformes > Auchenoglanididae > Notoglanidium > Notoglanidium macrostoma. The sequence goes on along the minus strand of JAQQZR010000039.1, from coordinate 9,785,593 downwards.
TTAGCTTGTATTAGTGCTGTTGCGCTTAATTTCATATTAGAAGAGCATTAAGCTTTCAGTGGTCTAGATGTGAATACTGTTCTTTTAAGCAGTTTTGTTTTTTTCATTGAATCATTTTTTCTTTTTTTTTTATTTTGTTTTTGATGCCAAAAAGGGGAACAGGGAGAATAGCTAGAAAAGGTTGATCTATGTGTAGAGTAGTAAGGATTTGGCCTCCTTTCTAAAGCCACATACACAGATTGTGAGTCAAATGCTGAGGACCCATCAAACATAGACAAAGCTGCCCAGTCCTCCACTCAAGCTCTTCCTGCTAGCGCCATGTCCTCACTTCCTGTTCAGACTCATCCTAGCAGGTTCCAGGTCTCCTCCCATGTCGCCGTTATTCAGGGCCAAGCTCAGAGCAGTTCATTTGCAACTCGGCTTTACCGTGATTTTAAAAAAGAAAAGAAAGAAAGAAAGTATTTTTTATAAAAGTCAGGACAGGTGATTTGTGGCAGTAATGAAATGTGTACTATCTGAATCCTACCTCATGGCTTATCGTGTCACTTTAGTTATGTGCTCCATTCATGGCACCTCACTCTACATGGGCACAGATTTGTAAATGAATCCGTCTGTATTTTTTTTTTTTTTTTTTTTTTTTTTTTTTTAAATCATTCTGCTTTTTTTTTTAACTGGTATATATTCAATATGAACCTCCTTTGAGTCTGGCTGGTTTGTATAGGAGTGAGGCTTTCTTTCTAATTCTGTGTCTGTGCTGTGAAGCTTTGTTGTTGTTGTTGTTGTTGTTGTTGTTTTTTTCCCGTATTGTTTTGTATTTTTCTGGTTGATGGTGCTACCAGCACACGTGTCATTTACCTCAGATGGTGCTACTTTTTTACTGTGGTGGATGTCAGTCAGTGTCACATGATCAAAAACCAGTCGTTTTCTTTTCATTTGATATTAAATGAAATCGGGACAGGCGCGTCTTGCTCGTCACACCACACGTCCTGATATTTTGTTTAATTCACGTTTGTAGAGACGTTGTTCAACAGGCGTCGATGGCCAACTGTTTTAACATTGTGTAGTTTCATTCACAGCAAAATAAAACACTGTAGGGTGCTTATTAATCCCCACAGTCGATCTACCTGAATAGTACTGGGCAGTGTACCGTGGTCCTCAGCAACGAACCTTTCCAGCTCCACTGTAGTTACCATCAACTGCAAGAAAAAATTATATATTTAGAAAATATTTTAGATATTGCAATACAGTACAGTGTATTTTAAAGAGTTTATATATATTGCCAAAGTGGTTTTCTCCCAAAGACAGTTTATTTGCAGTGTCTCTTAAAATATTCAATTATTTGATGGCAAAAAGATCAAATTATCACCACTCTATTAATAAAACTGCTAGATTGTTGTCAATGTGAGTTTCATTACCTCCCTCTCTTAGTTCCATCGCCCACGAAAATGTCCAATGTTTTTTAAAATGCGAATTGGTTTTCTTTCTTTCCCTCGCCATGTTTTAAGTTTTGCATATTGGTGGTATGACTGAAATGCGTCCTGAACAACCTCAGAATTAGAACACACTCTCGTTCTCCGGAATCAGCTTTGCTGCATTTAAATCTGTCCTTTCATTTCATCTGTCATGTTCTTCGTTCTTGCTGCTGAATAATATTTAGAAATCTATGTATATGTACTTACCTATATTTTTCAGAACAGAATCAATAGAGAATGTCTTCTAAATACAACTGTGAAAAACTTTTCTTTGAGTGGCAGGTGTTGTGGGCGTGGTGATTTTTTACACACACTGTGCTTTTGTCCAAATCATCTCTTTAGATGGAGAAGTGCACATGCTCAATGCCCTTACCTTTGGGTTGCAGTTCCCAGGAAAGTCCAAAGACGAGGGCTGACGGGTGTGCCTGGTTTCTTTAACCTAGACTGAGCTTCAGTTCCTGATTTGGAAAAAGCACTTAGTTTCAACAGAGAATTTCTGTAAATGTTTGGTCTGGAACAGTAGGCTACAGCTGGGTGTAATAAACCAGGCAGTCGTGTTTAGCTTCCAGCCGGGTTTAGGGAGACGACCTGAAAAGCAAAGCATTTCCTCACTGACCGCTCTCACTCCTCTGGTGCGTGGCTGCTGTAGTTGGTCAGCATCAGTTTATTGTGTATGTGCTGCAGTCCAAGTACTCTTGTTCTATGTACAGATCAGCAAAATAAATCCAGACTTTTATTCTACAAATAACAGAGCCGGTGTTTTTTTTTTTTTTTTTTTTTTTTTTTTTTGGTCATTTCTTTCCACTGTGAGTATATTTTTCATCTTACTATGTAAACTAAATTGCTCCGATGATTTAAAAGACAAGGAAAAGTGCTGGTGCTAGTCATCGATCACTATTCCTAAAGGCAGATATGAGAGAACAAGATAGATAAAAAAGAAAATTCCTTCACAGAGGCAAAAAATGTCATTAAGCTTTAAGAGTTAAAAGCCTCTGAATTCGGAATAATGAAATGCAAACACAATTGAATTCTAGGCACTGAATTGTATTACTTTGAAATGTACCACACATCTGAATTTATTTATTTTTTCCTTTTGCATTTATTTCCTTTTGGAAATTCAAAGGTGTATTTAAAGGTCTAGGGATTCACATTGGAAAAATTCACCATTCAAAAAAACAAGCATGTATATTCAGTGGGGGGGTTTTACAGTGTTCATAAATTTACTAATAAAAAGATTACAATAATTCAGTTTGCAGATCGTCAAAGGATGCAGACTTTGACTTCTTCTGAAATCATGAATTATAAAACCGGAATCCATTAAACAATGAAGTATGTTAAATTTCAAATTTTAATTCAAAACGCACTTACAGATGTGTGGCGTTCGAAGCAATACACCGCAGTCCTTCTCATTCAGCGCTGTTTAAAGCTTTTAACATTGAAATCTTTTTTTTTTTTTTTTTTCAAAATTTTGTTGACAGGATAGACTTTAATGTTTTAAGGTCAGAAGCTGTGTTTCGTGCTTGACACGAGATTTGCAATTGAGGCCATGGAACCATGAGGTGGTTTCCAGACGATTCGAAAAAGCAATATTTTGCTAAACTTAAATGGAAGGTGTTTTTCACATGTAAGTCACATGACACAACGACAAGCGCAAATGGAAAAGCTATCGTTCTGAAAAAATGAGGAGAAACTATTGCACGAGGGGAAAAAAAACTAGCTTTAACTGCGTAATGTCACTCGATGGAAACACAAACCATTTGCACTCGTGGTTTGTTGAAAATTTTTTAAATATCGGGTTCACAAAAAAAAACCGCAATGGCTAGTCATAATCATAGCCAAATATTTATTATAAGTCACCTTCGGCTACTTGGTTTGTCTTTTGACAAGATTTTGACTGTTTTTCTTTAGGTCTTCCAAGATATCTATTCGTGTATTAATGATCAAGCTCAGCAAAAATAGAGGTTTACATTAAAAGCCATTAAGCAGTATTTGTCTAAAGGGGTCAGTTGAAAGATAGGAACACAAGAACAGGATAATTCTGCAGGCTGTAGTATGGATAGCCCGGAAGTCCGATCATCAGAATTAATCTGTGGTTACATACTGTGGAAATTATTGGTTTTGTATTCTGTTTCCGTGCTACAAATTCAAGTAGCTAATGCCTCCAGCGCTACCTGTAGCCTTTGAAAGAAAACTAGTCTCTCTCTGTAGACACTGATATGGACACACCACGTGAGCTTTATGATCTTTCACCCATATGTTCGATATCTCGTCCACAAATCAGCCCACTTTTTTTACTTTATTGAGAATGTTTAATAGTGTGTGAGATGGCATCAGACAGCTCTCGCTTTGTTGTCTTATTTGGTGTGTATCATCTGCTGGATCAGTTCTCCCCCCATTCTGTGGCTTTGACTTTGAATTGGATACGCGCAGCCGGCGATGAGCGAGAGGGTGTGTGTTTGATGTGTGGAGCAGTGTGAGCGCGCTCGGGATTAAAAGCTAGATTGATCGGAGTGTCAAAAAAGAGATAAGCGCACTGGTCTGTCTGATTTATTAGGGAGGCAGGGAGTTAATATCAGAACACCCAGCTGTGTTCTCTCTCTCTCTCTCTCGTGCTCACATACAGAGTTCCTTTTATTGTTCACCACTAAAATCCATTGTAATATTAAAATAGCTGTTATATAAGATGATTAAATCACATGGCAAAAAGAGTTGATGGGTAGCTCGCTAGGATCTGTTTGGATTTTTTTTAAGACTGTTACGGATGCTTTTATTAATTCCTTCTTCTCCATTTTCATTATTTACCATGGCAACAGTGCTTGCAGGCTTACAAATGCATATGTAAAAAAAATGTGTTTCTATACAATATGGCATTTCTACTTGGCCTAAGTTTTCTCATCGTTCTCTCTGTGCCCAAGGGGACGCTGAATGTCATTAGCACTAACAGTGTCCACATGGCGGTAATGTATTGCAGTGAGGGATATTGACAGGGAGATGATTCAGTATAGTAATGATGGATGAAGCTGGCGCTCTGGGCCAGCACACACAGGGCCATACGTGCTCAGAGAGAGAGAGAGAGAAAACACACTGTTCCTCTGCAGCCTCGCCACTGCATCTATTTCTTCCAGTTTACTCTGAAACGCTTTTAAGTGCTTCTGGAGGAGTAATGTTTTCTTTTTTTCAGCCTTGAAAATCCCTAAAGTTTTATTTGCAGCATTTTCTATTACACTGATTTAATAGCATTGTTTCTTGCCGGTAGAAACCTATTAGTTCTTGGCATCCGGTACACTCCTGAACGATTAAATTGGGAGGAAAAAATGGCGAGGAAACTTCTCTTCTTCACTGCTAAACGATGTACCAGTCAATCAGAGAGGGACTACATCGACTCCTGTCTTTATGTGCATTAAAAGGAGACATACTGTCATTACCTTCCCCTGGGGTGGTGGGATTAGGTGTGTGATGTGCTATAATACAATCGGATACGATTATCACAGAATGAGATGGGAGGGTTTTTGTAGACTATTACTGTTAACTGCTGGAAAAATTTTTTTAGCTATAACCTCCCCAGGGTCTGCGACTGTCTTGTAAAGTAAAAGGAGAAAAGTGGTAATGGAGCCGAGGAGTAGAAAACCGTGCCTCTGATCTCATGCAGCCAGACACGCTGAACACATGTCGCTTTAATCTTAACGTCTCCCAGCCAAGCGTCCATCAGGAGCCGGCTACAGGGAGCTTCATGTATCCTCCAGCCAGGTGGAGTGTTCCTAGTGTTCCTCATGTTGTAGGAACGTCTAATTGGACATCTGCGGGGATGTGGAGCTAGAGGCGAGTGTGAGAGTATGATGGACACTGAAAGGATGAGCGAGAGTGTGCATTATTAACTGTTGGACTCCATAGAATTAATGAATTTGTGCACATTCGTGTTAGTTTAAAAAAAAAAAAGGCCTTCTGTCCATTACCTATACCACATGTCCGTTAAGGATCGTGACGGAAGCTGGAGCCAATCCCAGCTGACTTCATGCGAGAGGCGTGGTACACGCTGGACAGGTCGCCAATCTATCGCAGGGCTAACACACAGCGAGATGAACAACCATTCACACATTCAGTTGTGCTACTGTGGGAGGAAACCAGAGTGTGCAGAGGAAACTCATGCAGGCACGGGAAGAATACACGAACTCTACACAGAAACCCAGAGGCAATAAAATGTACTTTTCTGCTTGGAAATGCTGCGGAACAAAACCCAGGTTCTCCTCAAAGATAAAAATCTGAGTATGAAGCTGCGACCGTACATTTGTGCGTCTGTACTGTAGCTCATCCTCGTTTTCTTTTGTGGTTGCAATTTTCTTTTAAGGAAGGTCATTCACACTCGGGCCGGTAAAATGCCATTAACCCGTACGCAGGATCAACAGTGCGGCTGCTCCTTTGTCCTCCGACTAATCAATGAGAGAAATCTGGTCAGGTTAAATTGTGTTTTTTATGGCTATGGTATATTGATGTGAGCACATTGATTCGGTCCAGCCCTTGGTGTGAAAGAGCTTAAATACTTACTTTTGAAGAGAATTAGAACAGGTAATGGATGGAAAGGCTGTAGTCTTTTTCCTCTGATTAATCCAGTGCTTTTCCTTTAAACTCCTGATGTTCCATTATGAAATGCTCAGAACGCACTAAGGAGTGTTCGTCATTTAAGTCATTAAGTTAAAGCATTTAACGTCGTCTGTACTCGTATCCTCTTATCTAACCACACATATTTATTTCAATCTGTTCATGTACATGGGCAGCTCCAGGGGCTGGCGTTCGAACCTGAGCTCATGTTTCTATCTGTGTGGGGTTTCCCACATTCTCCCCATTCCCATGTGGGCTTCCTCTGGGTTCGCTGGTTTCCTCCCACCTCCCAAAAACATGGCAGTAGATAGATTGGCTATGCTCAATCACCATTAGTGGATGAGTGCATGGTGCTCTGCAATGGACAGTATTCCTTGGATAGGCTCCAGATCCACAGTTTTCCATGTACGAGTCATGATGTACGTCCAGGGGGTCTCTGATTGTAGTGCTTTTTAAACACATTTTTAAATCACATGAAGTTTGTAGAGAGAACCAGTACCAAGACTGTTCTTGATGAAGTAAAGGGCTTCATTTAAAGCTCAGTATCTAATGTTACTTTAATCTAGTATAACTTCAGGTTTAACAAAAGCAGGAAGTGCTGTTAATATGAAACACAGTGATTCTTGTAGTGAAGCTCTACTGGATCGGATAATTTAGTATGATGACACTTATTTTCCCTGTTCTTAAAATGTGTGCTGTGATCATACAGAGGTCCTTGGTCATGGAAGTTCCCTCTACTATAGTGTGTGTGTGTGTGTGTGTGTGTGTGTGTGTGTGTGTGTGTGTGTGTGTGTGTGTGTGTGTGTGTGTGTGTGTGCTTACATACATTTGCTGATGATTAAAAACATGTCCTTAAGTATGCTATAGTCATAAAACCTGACTCATTATTTTTACAGCAATGGTCATGCTGTATGAAATCTTTCAGTTATTCATCATTTTATCAGATTGTTCAGTAAACAGTGTGACTTATTCACAAACTACAATGAGACTCATGGACCATTGTGTGTATGTCTGGCCCTGGGGCTTTAAAAGTTCAAACCCAACCTTTTGTTTGGTTTTAAACTCTACTGGAACTTTCAAATTGCCCTCCTTCCTGATCTCCCTTCTCCTGCCTCCCCCCTCCCCTCCGCTCTCTTTCTCTCCCTCTCGCTCTCTCTGTTTTTCTTTCTCAGTTGCTGAGTGGCAGGCGTGACCCAGTATGACCCCAGAGTGCTATGTTCGTGTGCTCTGCTGTGCTGTTAATGCTGATGTCAGCATCTTACAGTAGTAGTGCTGCCTTTTAAAGGCACAGTACAGTTTTTAGCGATCCTCCTTTTTTTCAAATACAGCTTACTTCTGTTTTCAGTTAAGAGGATTGTACAAATAGCTGCAGAAAAGAGGAAACATTGGAAATGATGTTTATTTACTTCCTTAATTATTTACTGCATTCCAACTTCAGAAATTTCTTATTAACTGCTTTATACCTTTTAACCGATGTGACATACACAACTTTTTATTTATTTATTTATATACATGTGTATTTTCTCTATCTCTCTCTCTGTAGCTTGTTATTGAGAAACTACAAAGTGCAATAACCATTTGCCCTAAAAATCATGCATTCAGTTCAACCCAATCAGGACTCTGTTTCCCAGAATCTTCTGTGGTCTACATATATTGCCGCTCTGGACTCAGACTCCCAGCCTTCACTCACTCTTCCATTCAGTCTCCTGATTTGCTTCACCTGTTTTCAGTTACAGTCATAGGATTTAAGGACAGTACCATTTGTCATTTGCAAAGTAACACTCTGTGTAACATGTTGCCAGAATTTACCTAGCAGTGAGCAGCAGCAATGTCTATGAGAACTTGATGAGCGTGTATCCCAGCTCACCAACACCATCTCACCGATGCTCATGCAGCTTCCACCAAGCAGCTTCCACCAAGTTCACTAGCTCATTAATTTACCTCCTGGATAAATTAACAGGCAATCCTCACAATGCAAGGTGTTTTTGATACAGTGTTCACTATACTTTGTCAATCATTCTGACCTGACCGATCAGCAAAAGGTAGCGCAGTTCCTCACTGATAAAGCTCTAAGATGGCCATTTGCTGTTTGGGAGTGAAGTGAGAAATCCCTCTCCTCCTTTGACAGTGTCACAGGATAAACGCCATGCTGCTGAGTATGCTCTGGAATTTCGCATTCTTGTTCCCAATAGCAGATGGAACAAACCACCCTTGAAAGCCACATTCTGTCACGGTCTTAATGCACACAGGTGCTCACATAAATGGTCTGCCATGATTATCAAGTCTCGCTAGACTCCCTGATAGATCAACTACTCATCTCAATGACCAGCTGACTTCTGGTCCAAAATCCCAAGATCCAGCCAGAACCATGTAACTTGGCTGCACCAAGTTGAACTACCCTGAATGAGAAAGGAGAAGAGGAGAGCAGTTGTCGTCTTACTGCAGAGAACCCAGTCACAATGTCCACCTTTGTCTTATTTGACCAAAGGGTTCAAATTCATGATCAGAGGCCAAGGGTACCACCATTCCGCCAAGCACACCTGTAGTGAGTCCCTTTAAGTATATGTCCATCCATCCATCCATTATCTATACCACTTTATCCCTCTAGGTCATGGGGAAGCTGGAGCCAATCCCAGTATCTTCGGGTGAGAGGCGGGGTACACCCTGGGCAGGTCGCCAGTCCACCACAG
>JAQQZR010000039.1:9763730-9776735 GCA_030068235.1 Notoglanidium macrostoma | reverse complement strand
TGTGTGTGTGTGTGTGTGTGTGTGTGTGTGTGTGTGTGTGTGTGTGTGTGTGTGCATAGCCATATAGTTTTCTCTCAGCCTTCTCTGATTATATTCACCCTGACTGATTGAGCTGTGCTACATTGTGATATATTTGTCCATATTAAAATGAACTGCAGAGGAAATGGTTTAGCAGGCTGATCTATCCTCTCTCTCTCTCCCGCTCTCTCTCTCTCCCTCGCTCCGTCTGTGTGCAGCAGAAGGCTTTTTAAATGACTTCGATTAATGCAGAATGCTGCCTCAATTAAAAAATCCAAAGCTATCATGAATTTTTCATACTCAAAGCGTTTAAGCTAATCATGGCCCAAATGAGGCACTTTTCACTGTGGCACCATGACGCAGGCTGACATTGACGGCTAATGTCACTGTCACAGGACCTCACGTTGCAGCTATACTAGTCAACACACCTTATTCTTCACACGCACACACATAGTGTTTTCTTTATCCTTATACAAAGAGGGTATGTGTGTGTGTGTGAGACATTAAGCTCGATTTTCACATGGTAAAGTGTGAAAATATCACCTGCCGCCGTTCTGTACTGAATAATTTGACTGAGAGACTTGATTTGCAGCACTAGGGCTATATTAGCATAAAGCAACATTCGTTTTGTTAATTTATTTCACTTCTTTATATATTTTTGGCTCTAATGATTCATAGTTGATGAACCAAATAGAAGCAAGGGGTTAAAAGTGGAACTGTGTATGTATGTTATGTTATGTTTCAGACTTCAGACTTGTTTTGTAGTATTCTTCTTGTTTTCTTACTAGTTATAATATACAATACTATATACTACTAATAATATATACTAGTATATAATAACTTTTTGTTTGTGCCCTTGTCTCTTTTAGGTTATTGTGACATGTAATGTCTATAAATGCAACAAGAGCTCAGCAACTGAGCCAAAGTCTCTGTATACTCTAGTACTATAGTTCTAATAGGAGTCCCTGACACATACGCAAGGGGTCAGTGTTTTTAGATCGTGTTACAGTTGTGAAAAAATAATAATTTTTTATAGTTTAAGTGAGGCGAAATAAATATTCGGAATACTCAATTGCATTAAGTTGGGACGCCTTAAATCAAAAACTAGCATTCATAACTCAGGTGAACGAGCTTCTTAAAGTTCTCAGGGACATTTATTATTATTGTTATTATTATTAAACATACCATAGTTTTTTACCATAGTGGTAAAAGTAGACATAGCCAAAGAGCCATAGCAAAGACCGTAAACATTCTGGTCATTTAGTTTAATAATATTTAGGTGGAAAAGCCCATGCAAACACCCTGTACAGGTGTACAGACTAATGATAAGGAAGATAAGAGAGAAGCCAGCAGACATTCGAAAAGAGACGCAGGACGACGTGAAAGCAGCAGAAACAACAGCGACACAGAGAACACCAAGCTGCACTGCGATTATCTCCGTTCCCTCATCCCATGCCAAACTCCTCTATTCAAAAAGAAGCAGGGAGATGCACATCTGAAAGCATTGAAACACATCCGAAAACGTATTTCTCCTCACTGTACACTTCTGATCGTTATTACTTGAACTGAATGACATTTTAATAGAAATGACCAAAGTGCCCCTTAAAGCCTCAATGGCTCCAACCTGGCTTAAATATTATTGTGTGCATTTAAACAGTTAAGGATTTGGATTATGATCATAAAATATATCTGTATTGAAGCTCCATGGATTGTGTAATAATTAAAGGGGTCCCTGTCGCAATAATAGTTGGAGATCCCCTGCTCTAGTGTATTTGGTCAGTCAGTCTTGATTTTGGCTGTTGAATAAGTATAACTGCAATTGTTTTGAGGTATAGCATTTTTTTGGCTTATCAGAACAACAAGCAATCTCTGGTTTGGCAAGTACGTAATGTTCAAGAACCTAAAGGTGCTTTTGTGCATGAGCCCCTGATGAAATTAGTTTTAACAGCATGGCTCTGCCTAGCTTGTGTCTGAATTAACAGTCTCTCTAGAGGTAGATTAATAGAAGCAAAGGCTTTTTTTAATACTTTATTGAGTTTTAAGATCCAGCTTAGATGAAATATTCATCAGTTCTGATTATGCTGAAATGATGACTGACAGCTCATGCAAAGCAACAAGGGATTATTACATGTAAGTAAAGCATATTTGTTAGATTAAAAGGATTGTTTTATGATACCAGGAAGGTGGTGCTTTCTCTATAATTAAGAGCTAATGAAAAGAATGAAAATGCAGATTTTTGTCTAAGATTTGATTAATGGAGGTCTTTCCTGTAAACCTTCTCGTCAGGGAACAAGACAAAGCAGGTGTAGTTTAGCGAGACCATGCAGTCGGTTAAAGAAAAAGAAAATCAATAGATGCTTTCAGACTGGGAAGTTCATTTATATATATAAATATATATCCTTTATATATAAAAATATTAACATGGATAAGGATTAGGAAATGGCCATCATTTTAGATAGTGTTATCAAAAATTGCCAGCTTTGGATATCAGCCATTAGTACGAGCGGCTAATTAGTAATTAATATGTTAAGTAATTAATGCTGAAATATTATTCACATATGTCCTTTATAATCATCTCAGAAATGGTGTTGACTACACTGACATCCCATGAAACCCTCTCGCGTGTTTGTCATCAATAGTCTCTCACTTTCAAAATCACTTAGGAACTTGGCTAGGGTTCTTGGTCAGTTCATTTTGGCAAGATATCTTTTCAGCACACTAGGATAGACAAGGGTTCTTAAATGTGGCTTAAATGCTATCTCTTGTCACTGAGTGGTCTGTTGTTTGTAAATGCTAATGTGCTGGGAGGTAAACAGGCGTGGTAAAAGGCACCCAAACTGAACGAGGACTTCAAATAAACCACCACGGCTTCTATGGATTTCGAAAAATGCAGGAGTTCACCTTCACCCGTCTCGGTGTTTTAAATGCGCTCCAAAGTTTGGAGCTTGGTATGGAAATAACAGGCTCCCCCCATTACTGAGAAGAATTAATTAGACATGATAAATTATTCCTTTCTCTATCCACCACTACAATCACCATCACAAACACACACACTTATGCTTTTAATGCATGTCAAATCAGTATGAAAATTTCACAGCCCCTTATGATTAGTATTCAGTGGGTCTGTTGGCGTGAACAAAAGTGTCAGCCATGACTGTCTGAAGACGGGAACTTTAATTTGCTGAGAGCTCGAGCGGCCAGTGCCGGCCAGTGAAAGTAAAGCTTCCTGGCTGAACAGAGAAACACAAAAAGCTGTAGATTAGGCTGAAGTGGCCTCATTTGCCCCACTGCTGGTTATTTTTGAGCCCCGCTTTAGCTATGAGATTGACCTGAGTGTACGCTAGACATGCCAAAATGCCAGCACAGTGAAGATGTGTGATGATGGGTTTAAAAGTCAGCTTTATAATCATGTCTGTTTCCAAGCAGACTTAAAAAAAGAAAAAAGAAAAAAAATCGGGATCTCAGTCGAGGAATTAACGTAAGCACATAAAGACTCTATTGAGTCGAATGCATATTTTAGGAGTGTGTGTACGTATACGTGCACGTGTGTGTGCGTGTGTTTTAGACTTGGAGGCAAGTAGACTCTCCTTCATTGGCTTCCTAAGAGGCATTAGAAAGTAAAATACAGAAGGGAATGTGCAGGGATGAAGTCAGAAAACAGAAAAGGGAGACGGGAAGAAAAGAGACAGAAAGGGGTCAGAAAGAAAAGGAAGGAGAGTGAGAGGCAGATGGAATGGAGAGAGGGCGGAGAGAGTGCGACAGAGATAAGAAGACTGACAGTGAGACCAGTGACAGTAGCGTGACTTACTTTCGGTCACCTGGATGTCTGTCAGCATGACTTGGTTCTCTTGGGATGCCACAGAAAACACCGCCTGTCACCTCCTGTATCATCAGCCACGTGCCTGCATACACTCACACACACATGCTCTCACTCTCACACCAAAACACACTTCAGGTTTCCCTGAAGGCTAGCCCGAGCAAAGGTCTGTGTGGAACCTTGTCATGGAGATGTGTGCTTTCCGCTCGTGTAAAGCTCTGTGTCATGCGCTGTGTTCACACCGAGAGGCACTGTGATGGCACTGGGTTCACAGTGAGCGCGAGGCTGTCTTTAAGCAAGAAAACAATGAGAGTAAGCACCATGGTGTGTGTAAACAGTGGGAGGTTTGATGGGAAGTGAAGGCAGTGTGAACACACACCACACATTCCAGCAGCTTGGCCGCCAGTCTTGCACCTGCATATAATCTCTGTCTCTCTCTCTCTCATTCTGTCTTTCTCTCTCTTCTTTATCTCTATCCAGCTACATTTCTCTCTCTCTCTCGCTCTCTCGCTCTCGTTTCAGTTAAAGGGAAAAAAATTGAAAAATGCAATAGCAGCACGTCACAATTCATAGGACTGTCAAGTTGGATTTTACACATTATCAGTTGCCTAGCCTCAGGGCCATGTTGGAGTGAGAATAGCACTCCGTTCCTTTGCATGAGCCAGGCCTTGAAAAGTCTGAAGCAGTCTCATGTCTTGCTGCCCAATATATTGGGTCTATGCGTTAGTGCAGTTATTGTGTGTCTACACTCTTAGTAAAAAGGAACTAACCTGTATCCTGTCACTCGGGTGGTACCTGTAAAGACACAGCATTTATACACCGTATGGCTAAAAGTATGTGGACACCTGACCATCACAGCCATGTGTGCTTGTTGAAAATCCCTTTGCTGATTTAGTCCTCCCTTTGCTGCCGCAAAAGCCTCCACTCTGTCCATTGGCTTTTGGAGCATGTCTGGGAACATTCTGAGAAATGCTTTCAGACCACTTTAAAGCAAACTATTGTAATTAGAATACATATTTTCAGAACGTTGCAGGTGTATTATTTTTGTGATGTTCCCAGGATAGTAAAGATTGAATGAAAATGAGGAGGCAACAGTAGAGTAAAACAGTTGAACTCAGACTATTTTCTCTTTAGGAGGACGGTGACATGTCCCAATAGGTGACTGTCATAAGGCATGGAGTCACAGGGCTTTTGAAGTCCCTCCCTCATTCTTTCCCACTCTCTGTCTCCGTCCTGCTATCTGGCTCTGTCTTTCACTCAGCTTCTTGTCTGACAGTGAAGGTCATGGTCTTTTCCTCCTGTCCCTGTCTCTCCCTCCATTCTCTTAGCTGTTGACAGGTTATCCTGTGGGAACAGACCTAGGCTCCTCACACAACTCTAGTAATTCATATTTAGCTGATATTTCCCTTCAGCTTTTAATGCTCTTTATCATCCTAGCCCAGCACAGATCCTGAACAAATCCAGATGTTCAGTGTTTTTTTGTTTTTTTTTTAATCATTTAATGTTTCTGACATGTGAGCTGCAAAATGAATTCCGGTGGACAGCCCTGGATACAAAATAGAAAAACTGAAAGCATTTCACACAACACAGATATTGTAGACTATCTATATCGTGGGGTTGATTAATTATAGTACGTTTCGCATAGCACCGGAGCTGTATCCCCTATGTTCATTTGATAACTGTAATTAATATTTCTGTCATTTGATGATTGTGATTAATATTTCTGATGAATAATCTGTGAATACATTTCCATTTGCATTTCCTCTTAGCTTACAGCCTACAAACCAGTGTTTTTGGTTTTGTGCGAGCATGCTGCACTGCAATGGACTGACATCTCATCCAGGGTGTATTCCTGATTTACGCACGCTGTTCCTGGGATAGGCTCCAGATCCCTGACCAGGATAAAGTGGTTACGGAAACAGACGCAAAAGAATCAACTGCACTCTTAAATGAAAAATCTCCCTTAGAACTGTAGTTTGGTTCTTTTTATAAAATGATTTATTTATATATATATATATATAAATGGATTTTAAATATCTTATAAACTGGAAACTTACTCATAATACATAGCCTTAGGTGACATTGTGGATTATGAATAAAAAGTACTCCACAGGTGTGTGAAACAGTGCAAAACCTTGCCATTTACTCCGACAGCACCCGGTGCTCTTTCTCCTATATTTCTTTTCCCTTTGCAGTCTTGTGAAAGTTTGTTTTTCTGCAGGGTAGTGGTGAGGAGACAGCTCAGCAAATAAAGCTCGAACAGCGAGAGAAGAGTGGGTGGGCTGGGGGACGGGGAGGCAGCCGCTTGTAGTTGTAAGTAGAGCGTGTCTGCGCTGGAGCTGATTATATTAAACACTGAGACATTGGAGGCATTAATAATACATTAGCCTATCTGATGCTCCTGCTATGCAACCAAAGCCCCGTTCCCCACAGATCCATCCGGCCCAGAGATAAGGAGGGGAGGGGGAGCCTGTAAGAGGTCTAATATAGCCCACTTTATTGACTAGAAGAAATGATGAGAGAGTGACCCACCGCATATAGTAGAAAGAGACCTCAATTAAGTTTGCTGTTGGGGAGCTCAGAAGTGAAAAGGCTACTAAACACATCAGCGCTCTAATCCCATGCTCTATGTACAAGCTGTCCTGAAGACGCTAAAATAGGCTGATATTAGTTATGGAAGTTAGTGCAGGCAGATGATGGGATGTGGTGTTTCCTTTAGACGAGTGCGTAAGTGTGTGAAGAAAGGCAGAGTGAGTGTGTGACCTCTGTTTGCTTATGCTACTCATTGGTTTTGTGTATTAGAGTGAGTAATGTGATGTTGCTGGCAGGAGAGATATGGTGTAATGGAGGACATGGGACACAGTTGGTTGACACCAGGGAGAGAGAATGGCACATTTGTCTGAGTGAGTGTCGTCAGCCCCCTCTGCTCTCACTCCTGTCCAGCTCTGGCCTCTCCTCACTGCGGCACTGGGTGATGGAGGAGGCTGGGGGCTCTGGGGCATAGCTGCACCACTAAAGTGCTTCTGTCTATGCCGCACTGCTCTAATGGTTTTACAGGGGCTATGCCCTGGGTATATGGACAAAGACACACATAAACACAGTTTCATTAATACATAAACTCCAGCAGAAAAGGTTCTCCTGCCTTGCTAAACAGACAAGCATTGTAATATAGAAGCTTACCATTTTGTCTGGGTCACAGTGGTTTAAACTCACTTGCTCATTTATTCATTCATGGAATTGCATTTCAACCCACAGGAGAAAAGTTTTAGCATTTTTTTTTATAATAATGAAGAAAAAGATAATAGGGAAGGTGATGTATAACTCATCGAAACACACAATTATGGAAAATATGGTGATAATGGGTTAGAAATATATTAGAAGTATATTAGGGATGTAACTGAATATGAATACATGATTTCAAATGGGAGGTGCACTACTGGTTTTTGTTTTCTTCTTTTTCTTTTTTCTCTGTTTTTAGAAGGCTTTCTAATACAAGCAGTCAGATATAAAGCTTGGTGAGAAAAAAAAAGACCACAGTAATTATCACACAATGCATTACCAGCTTTCATTCATCTTTACTTGCCCATCATTCACCTTCAGGAACTGCTTTATCCAGATCAGGGTTGAGGTGGATCTAGAGCTTACCCTGGGAGAAAACTAGAGAACCCAGAGTAATCCCATACAAACTCAGGAAGGGTGCATGAAATTCCACACAGTAATTTGAGCTCAGGAGCAAGCCCGGGACCCTTGAGCTGGAAAGCAGCAATGCTACCACTTTTGCCATCCTGTTCGTCGACTTGTTGTTTATAGTAGTATAGTAGTTTAGTATAATGCATATAATGGGAAATATAACAGTGGAAATTTGTTTAACAAATATTGTGATCAGGTACAAACTGTCCTGTGAACATCTCTAATTGAGACCAGCTAACTTTTAGTGATGTAGCTGAGGTTGTAAAACTGTCAAAAACAGACAGTATCTCTGGAAAAAAAACTTAATGCCCACTTCAGGTTTAAATCCAAATACAGATTCAGGCATTTGGGGCAATAAACAGATACAATATATACCATATGGCCAAAATTATGTAGACACCTGACCATCACAGCCATATGTCCTTGTTGAAGATCCCATTCCAGATGTAGTCTCATCTTTGGTGTTATAATAACCTCCACTATTCCAGGAAGGCTTTTGATCAGATTTTGGAGTGTTGCTGTGGGGATTTGTACTCTTTCAACCATAAGAGCATTAGTGAGGTCAGGCGTTGATTTGGGTGTTCAGGTGTTCAGGAGGGTTGAGGTCAGGGCTCTGTGCAGGCCACTCAAGTTCTTCCATTCCATACTTGGCACACCATGTCTTCATGAACCTTGGTTTGTGCACAGTGGCATTGCCATGCTGGAATATATTTGGGCCTCTTCGTTCCAGTAAAGGGAAATTACAGCATACAAAGACATTTTGGACAACTGTGTGCTTCCAACTTTGTGGCAGCAGTTTGAGGAAGACACACATATGGCTTTTCTAGTAATGTGTCCGCATACCTTTGTCCATGTAGTTTAGTTATTTATGGTTGGATATCAGTGGAGGAACACATGCATCATCCTCTAAAATTTCACTTATTATGTAACTCCATTCATTTGCATAAGTCCATGCACGGAGGATTCAGTGATGGATTGCTGGTTTGAAGAAAGAGTCCTCTCACCCCCATATCTCACACCATCCCTCTCTCCCATATCTCTCATTCTCTATAGTAATCTACATAGAAAAAAGGGAGTGATCATCAGTTGTGGAGCTGATGGTCATAGCTGTTGTTCTCTCTCTCTCTCTCTCTCTCTCTCTCTCTCTCTCTCTCTCTCTCTCTCTCTCTCTCTCTCTTTTAAGCATGCCTTAGAGACAAGTCTATATTTGGCCAAATAACTAATCTTTTAGAAGTCCTGTTTGCTTTTCAGGTTTGTCCCTACTACAAACATTTCCCTGATCAAAGCACTATTAAAGGCCCTGTCGCATCAAACACGGGCCCCATTCCTCCACTTTCAGCTCAACCTGCTAATCTCCATGGCAACCATATAATCCCCTCACTGCCATTTCAGGTAGCAATGACAGTGAAGAGAGTCTCATTTGAATAGACTCAACCTCAAAGTCACATCCCAAAGGTCTGGAACAGGAACATTTCCTAGAATACTTTCTGAGTGTGACTATTTACTGTTTTTTTTTTTCCCCCAAAAAAATTAAAGCACAGGATTAACTCGTGTACCTGGATGCCCTCCAACTCACTGTATGGTGGCATTGAAAACTGTCTTTAAAATGCAAACATGCAAGCATTTAGCAGCCAAATTGGTAGCACCCTAGGTGTTGTTCCATATGGTATTTTTTATTGTTCTTAATACATATTCATGGGGAGGATAGAAAGCGGAGTCCGATCGTTTGCGCAAGAAGAAAGCTATCAGCTAATAACCTCTTCACTGTGGGAGTGAAAAACTGTCTGAGCAAAATCTCAACTGGGCAATTATTACACGGCATGGGGGGGATCACAGAGACATCTTTATCCCATCTCCTCTTTCTTCTTCTAAGCTCATTTGTGTTAGTTCACTCTGTGCAGTTAAAAAAAAACAACAGCAACAAGCCAAGATTGCATCTCATAGTGATATCAATATTCATTTTTATTTTTTTATCAGCATATGTCTTTCAACTCCAGGCACAAAGGCAGGATTAAACTCCTGACAGACTTCATTCTGTGTGGGGAGTTTACATTTAGCCTTAGTTGTCAAGGGTAAAGGAAAGCCTACTTAAAACCTTTCTCTCGGCTTTAATAAGTTACCTCAAATCCATAAAAATTCCATTTAGCTCAGTCTCCATTTATCACAGCTACTGACTGTTGCTTTTTTATCCACTATTTTTTATCCTTATTTCTTTCTTTCCGTAAATGAATCTTTTCTGACTCTGGAGGTAAGCGTTGCCTTGGTGCAGTGGCACATTTGTGCTGTTGTGGAATACACATGTAGCTATGCTTTTCCAGAATACTGTAGTTTTATTCAGTTGTTTTTCCTGAGGTGTTTATTTCCAGCTCCCGCCTCAGAGTTTCAAAATTCTCACCTGTTGGTCTGTCCATTCTCTACTTTTTTGGGGTTTGTTTTCTATTTGTTCCTACTCCCTGCTTCACAACGCACGTATTGAATGAACCAAAAAAGAAATATCCAGGCAAAGCTTTACGTCCTTGTCAGATATATGCTGATGGTATTTCTGTACATGTAGACCTTCATAGGGAAATGGAGAATTCAGAGCCACTGCTGAAATGCCAAAAATAACTTCTTTAGAGCAACATCATACAAGAACCATTTTCTTCCCCTTTTGGTCCGTGACTGTTTAGCTATTTTTGGTGTTGCCACAGTAAACTGAATAATCATTTTCCACTGCAAAGATCCTTCTATTTTATGGGGACATTTATTGCAATATGGTGTGGCACCAGCAAAATTGTCTGGAGAGCCATCAGTAAAAATGTTCTTTAGAACACCAGGAATGGTTACTTATGTGGATCCACACTAAACACACTTTTCGGTCACCTTTATTTGTAAGAGTGTATATAAATCATTTAAATCCATTTTATTTTCAAAGGTAGCTCCCTACTATTATGTAATAACTATCGGTTATGACAGCATAAGAACAATGTTTGGTTTTTTCTTGCTTGTTTGTTTAGTTGGTTGGGTTTTAATTAAGAGATTTCTGAATTTCTTTATTCTGCCTTTTTCTCCTGACCAGTTTGAGTTGGTGGGACTATATTTGCTTCAAATTGCTTCAGTACTATCAAAGCATCTATGAGATGAGAGTACACATCTGTGTACTTCATCTCTCCGGTTATACAAAAAAAGCTTATTTTCTTTTACACTGCAAACTGGTCTGCTGAGCCTACGTGTAACTGCATCCAGTTACCATTTTATTGACACAGTTGTAACTCACCTTTTTTAAGTGGTGAAAGGAAAGGGAATTATCAGAGTGGCTGCACTGTGAATCATAATGTACACATAGTACTATAAAAAAGGAGGGCAAACTGTATTTTTATCTAATTAACACACTTATCATTGCTTACTAGTACTTATTAACACACTACTAACACATCACTTCTTAACATTCCTGCACATTGCTGTTGGTGATGATGTCATTCAGTATGCGGTTGGACACACACACAGTTCTGAAAATATGGAGTGTGTAATCTCACCCTGCTCTGTCCACAGAATGTGAATCTTCCGATATCTTGTGTAAACTTTTTTATGACCACAGACTTCAGGTTCGTTAAGCTTAAAATCTGATTGTCTTGTGGGAAAAGAAACTTTTGAACAACATAGAACAGGTTTGTAAAAAAAAGTTATTTGAATCCTGAGGCACTATGTAGTAAATGATGGTTCTGTGTGTTTGCCAAGGAGATGTGGGAAAAGTTCTGCTATTAGTCATCTGCCAGTTGCTTCTTTGGCCATGTTTACTGACATAATGTACCAGATTCGGTAGCAAAGCTAGAGGTGTGATTCGCTAGACTAGACTTTTTGTACTGTAGCTTTTAGTTACGGTTAAATTGCAGTTAAGGGCATAGAAGGAATTCATTCTCTCCCGCTGGTAAATGCTTATTCAATAACAGATCTTTAGAATAACAAAGCCTTTAAACATTTCATTTTCTGATTTTTAGACTGTGCTGCCAAGGACAAAAATATTTTTGTAAAGTGTACCCAGCAGTTCTTTTTTTGTGTGTGTTCTTTGTCCCAGATATTCAGAATACATTGTATTTCTGGAGCATGCCAGCTCTGTCCTCTGGCATTCAGTTTGTAGTTTAACAGCTCACATGTCAAAAAATTCAGCTTGTAACCAATAACACACAGCATGTTTGATTCACTTCCTGCAGTTGTGTCAAATCAGAGTTGAATCGTATTCTTACTGCCATTAATCCAGAATTGAGTATTCGTGGAAAAACAAGAACACTACACACTCACATGCTTGGTTATATCGCTGAACATTTAAGCGTTATTGTCAGGTTTAAACTGCCCAAATGAAGCCCAAGTCTGTCTTTAAGTGAATCTGTATGCACTAATGCACTAACCTCTTCCTGGTTCTCTGAAGGGAAGTCCTTTCATGGAGGCATGAGAGCACCGTGAGGTGCCTCTCTATGTTTTTGAAACTGTTTTCACGCCTCTGTGTTTCATGTGCCGAGAGGAAACCAGCTCGGCGTTCTAAAGAAACGGACATGGCATGCAATTCCATCCCGGTCCAGCCTACTCTGCAAGTCAACTCGCCATCAATCACCTCCAAGGCCTTAAGTGACACAAGCAGGGAAATTGCACCTTCTTTCAACAAGCCAATCAGAATCCCCTTCAATTACCTGACATTTCATTAATCTCTATCAAAGTCGCGCTAACCGCATCCAGCACTACCGAGGCTTCAGTGAGCCCTGGAGGCCATTATTAAATTTGCCTGTATCATTGTAAAGGAAATGGCAAACGCCTTGGACTTAAAGGGCACCCAGCATCTGTCTCTTTAAGACTGAAATCAGCTAAATTAAAAGTGCACAGTTGGACATAGCAACAACAAACCACGTCTATGCCCTTTACAACAGGGCTTGATCAATTCTTAATGCAGCCAGACAAACATTTTCCAACACTTACTGCCCTTTAAAATAACACTAGGTAACTAGTGTGGAAAAACATGTGCACACATTGGCATTTGTCACTACATTTGAACACCATATTGAAGGTTTTAAAGTCAACTCTTCAAAGATTCTGAAAAATTGGATTGTACTGTAAATTAACAGAGCTAATACTGTGCCTTTTATGTTTTCAAATTGTGCACATAGTGGACAATTGTAATGTCATGAATACATATATAGACCCACAAGCTAAAGTGCATTTATACACTTCATTGATCCGTTTAACTTATTCAGTAACTACAGTGAGTCTAATAGGACAGGTATGCAGCTATGAGAGTGAGGAATGTAAGTATTGACCCACAGTTGAAGCTCTAATATGAACAGTAAGAAACATTAGCAGTAATTATATAACAGATGAGTGCTACAAAATATTTTACATAAATAAATGGTGGTGCGGTGGTTAGCACTGTCGCCACACAGCAAGAAGGTCCTGGGTTCGATCCCGGGGTCACCCAGGGTGCCTTTCTGTGCGGAGTTTGCATGTTCTCCCCG
>JAQQZR010000039.1:9746059-9763630 GCA_030068235.1 Notoglanidium macrostoma | reverse complement strand
CAGGGTGTACCCCGCCTCTCACCCGAAGATGCTGGGATTGGCTCCAGCTTCCCCGCGACCCAGACGGATAAAGCGGTCTAGATAATGGATGGATGGATGAAATATTTTCAGCAAGCCTTTACCTATTTATATATGCGGAAGGAAAAACACATTGATTATTTTTAAGTGTTTGGAGCAAAGTATTTTCAGTAACTGATTTATTCTTTATCTCGGATCATGGTGGATCCTGAGCCTATTCCAGGAATAAGGCGTGAGGCAGGAATACACCCTGAATGGGATGCCATTCCATGCACAAGGCAACATGCACACACATTCACATCTAAAATTTAGCATAGCTAATCCACCTAGCAGTATGTTTTTGGAAGGCAACCACATGGTGAGAATCTGCAAGAATCTGCACAGTCTGTAACCTGAGCTCAGGATTGAACGAGGGACCTGAGAGCTGCGAGGTGGCAACACTGTGATGAGTTTTTTTTTTTTTTCTTTTTTTTTAAATTAAAGCTGGATCTGACTTGTGACTGATGACACTACAGGAGTGTTAATCTCACCCAGCAAGCATGCAGTGGGAGAAAGGACAAGGGTCCTCAAAAAATTTGAAGGCAGATAATTGGTTAAGAGTCTAATATGGTGTTTGTCCTTTCACTGTCTGTCTGCTTGGTTTCCCGAGAATGTCACCCTTTGAAGCTAGACTAGAAAAAACTGTAAATTGAAACTCAATCAGCATTCATGGGTTATTCCCATGGAGATGAGGCCTTGTTGTAATAAAATCTGTCTATTGCAGCATGTTGTTGTGCAGCTGGTTTAGTGTGTGAGTATTATCAGGTAACAACAGTGGAGATTTGGCAGTGTTGTAAATAGCAGAAGCCCCTTAGTGTGTTATTAACGGTGTGATGAGCTGTTACTAAACTGCTGACTGACTTTCCAGTCTCAGAGTCTCTGGGCTGCTCTTACACGCAGAGAGGAATAACAAAAATTAGGTAGAGAGAGAAAGAGGAAAAGGGTTGGGCTGAGTTTACACCTTCCTCCCACATATACTTAATGAACTCCTTAGAGTTTAATATGGAACAGTTTGTATTTATTAGTTGCTAACCATGTTAGGAATTATAACTAGAAATGCTTACCAGTTTACCTACTGAAACGTTGAAACGAGTCTATGTGATGCGATTGCCGATGAGCAACTTTGCCTATCGTTATTCATTCCACTGATGTCTGTGAAGTGGCCAAGTTGAGTTTTGCAAGCATCTTCTCTGATTAAAGTGGGGAGAGAGGGCATCAAAATGCTCGCTCTTCTCACTGCTTAATCAATATACCACTGACAAGTGAGAGAGAGAAAAAGAGAGAGAGATAGAGAGAAAGAGAGAGAGAGAAAGGGCTAGCACTGACAACTGAAATTGAGCTGAAGAGTGAACCCTCAAGAAAATAGTTTGCCATCTGCAATTGCGGCCTGGGGCTAAAAACGAAACTTGCATGTGAATATATTTTTAGGGAGTATGATCGAGATTGACAGAGAGAGTAAGGCTGTAAATTGAGTGTCAGAGATCTTACTGCATCTGGTAAGAAAAAGGAGAGATAGAGAAAGTGAGAGAGTGAGTAAGAGAGGGGAAAAGGGAGGAGGAAAAAAGGGAGGAAAGAAATTAAACCTGGGAGCTGTAACAGCGTAATAATGTTGGGTGCTGTGAGAGGTTCCCCGTCTGGACTTTTGTTGCTTTCAGAAATTATTTATAACTCTGTGGGGACGGAGAGAAACTAATAACCTATATTAAAAAGGCTGTCTTTCTCTCAATTGCGTTTATAGTCCGGGCTTCATGGGACTCAGACAACATCTATAAAATTGCTGCCTTCTTCATTCTGACTGAAGATTTAAACACAGAAAGAAAAAAAAAATTCAAGCCTGAAGATATTAAAGGATCAAATGTATGAGGATAATACGTACATATCCCTTTTTTTCTCTGTCTTTCTCCCAAAAGCTTTGACATTTGTGCCGGTTTATGCACTTGCACTTTTGCATTATCTCGTTAGCATGTTTTCCCCCTCCAAATACGCCCCCCAGACCCTGCTTTGCCCCGACATTCATAGATACAGAGGCTCAGTAGGGGGTATATCCCAGGGAAAGCATTTCTCCCTTTTCACTTCCTCTTATTTGTAAGATGTCCTTTCAAGCAAGAAAGCCCTAAAGTTCAGTCTTCATTCTTCAAAAACAGCACATGATTTGGTATCATGTAGCGTCCAGATGGGCCTCGTCTCCTGTCTTCTGTCTGTTCTGTTCATTTTTGAAAAGAGGTAGGAGGCAGAAGTCAGAGCTTGAGCAAGGAGCTATGACCAACGCTGCGAAATCAAAAGCAAAGCAGCCTCTTCTCCTGTGTTTGTACAGGGCAAAAAAAATCTCTAAGCATGACACATCCACTCTCTCTCTCTCCCTCTCTCTCTCTCTCTCTCTCTCTCTCTCTCTCTCTCGCCCTCCTCCCTGCCTCTCTTACTTTTTTGCTTCTTTGTTCCTTCACTTAGTTTCGAGAGGCAGCCCTTTGTTCTGTTTTCTTTTTTCTTTAAGTTGGAAAGCAATGTTAAAAGAACGAGACAGAAACGAGAAAAAGAAATAGGAAGATAATATTGAATACGTCAGTTGATTGCAGAAGGATGATGTTTTGTCAGAATCAGCTGCCAAAACTGCCACTCAGTGTCCAAATAATTCACCACCAATGGCATTAAAGCGCATTCAGTAATATCTTCTTCAAATGGAGCTACAAGGCTTCATTTCAAATTGGCCTCTTATATTAACAAAAGTCATTAGGAGGTCACTCTAACCCCCACCCCACCTCAGCCCATTTCGTCTTTCTTAAATAGAGATTTCTTCACTTCAAGGACGACAGTGACAATTGAGGTCGTGAGCAGCACAGGAAGTGACAGTTGAATGGGGAAGAAAGAGAGAGAGAAAGGTTTTGATTGCAGCAAATCGATCTCTAATCACCCTGTGCTCAGCGCTTTTATCCCCGAGCTGTCTGCTGGGCTTAAGAGCGTTCAGGGATATATTTACATGCTGTGGGCTGGAGGGTCTTCAATGTCTGACTCTTTTTCTCTCCCTCACTTTCATTCCGTCTCTTCTGATTGTCACAATGTGGCATTGTAATCCTCTATGCTGGCCACCTCACACATCAAACAGCCCACCATCCTAACATCTTCAATGCTGATTGCCCACTCCTGCCACCTCTCATCAGGAGAGAGAAAGGCTTCTTTTTATCCAACATGCTTGACCTAGGTGAACGTTTTTCAGTTTTTCTATTTTTCTTTTTCTTCCCTCTTGGAGTGTCACCTTGCTCACATGCCTGTGTCCTTGGTGACGTCTGCATCAGCCTCTTATCCTCTTATCTGAGGGTCAGCTGGGAGGAAAATCACCTGATGGAAGAGAATGGAAACCCATACAAAGGTTTATGGGGGCAGTTCAATCAGATCAATGCTATTTGAATAGAGAGAGACTGCAGAGGCGCTGAAGGTGCTCCTTGACATATAGAGTTGTGCTGGCACTCTTGCCCTGGACCAGAGCGTGAAAGAAGTGCTGCATGCCCTCATCATGGCTCGACCTTTTCTTGGGCAGAAAGGCTCTGTAAGAACCATAAGCCCTGTTGCTTTTAGAGCACATTCTGTGCCCTTGAGAAACTGGCAGAGAATAATAGAAGTTGACTGCCTTTCAAGCTCAATAGTCAGTATAGTGTGTATATGTCTGGTTTAAATGTAGCACTAGTGACAATTACAGCTGGTCCGTGTCACCAGGTATGACCTACTGCAGTGAACTGACGCTAAGTTACTACAGTATAAACGAAACTTTCAGCCTAGTCAAAAAGCCTCTTTCATATCACACCGAGCTGGGACGATAAAGGCTACAAGGTTACATCTACACGATGTTGTCTTGTAGATCAAGGTTTATTTCTCTTCCTTTTCTTGTTTCAGTTAGACACAGGAACATTTTCTAATGGGTGTTCATAAGGCTACTTCTTACATAAGCCCTACATCAGTGTGTACAGATGATGTGTTTTTTTTTTATTATTATTTATTTATCTTTATTTAAAGATGGTGTGTAAATAAGAATATTTGAATCCTGCTTTGCTTGTGCCATTGCTGAAAAGGGCATCCAAATCATTTACTATCACCCAATTTCCAAGCTGCCTGCAATGTCTAAAATGCTTGAATCCTTGGTTAGCAACCAGTTAACCCCCCCCCCCCTCTTTTTTTTAAATAGCAATAATATCCTGACTACTTTCCAGTCTAGTTTTCAGAAAACACATCACAGCACTGTAACTGCTGCCAGTAAAGCACTTCATGATATTATAAATGCCCTTGATTGTAAAAACCCTGCACTGCTTATTAAAGCTTCAAGCTGAACATTAAAGCTGGGGTTCCACAGGGTTACATTTTGGGGCCGTGCTATTCTCTTTATATATTAATGATGTTAACAATAATGTCTCTGATGCTACTTTAAAGTTATATGCTGATGACACTATTGTCTACTGCTCTGCCCGATACACAGCTGAGGCAATCTGGGATTTTCACAAAGCCTTTGAAAGTGTATAAAAAAAAATGTGTAAAATATTTGATGCATCTTACCTCTATCCTTCAAATATACACCTTGCAGGCAGACCAGTAAATACTTGGGTTTTGTATTGGACAATGATCTTTTGTTTTAATCTTCACATTGAACAACAGCAACAACAACAACAAAACCGTAACATAAAACCCTCCTGCGGAGTTAAAATAACGCTTGCATTCTTAAAAATTAACTCTGCTCAGGGCATCGTTTCATAATTCATAATCATCTTCAACACTTCTCTTATGCAATTGATTTCTTTAGTGTTAACCCATATTTTTGTCAATTGTTACTTCAACTCTATATTTAACACTTTTGGTTAACACCCGGAAATCAACTCTGAGAATAGTGTGACTCTAATATATCATGAATAAATTGGGTTATAAAGTCAGTCACCTTGACATAAGTAACTTTTTGACAGCTGACACCTGTGAGAATATTTATTCCTGTATTCCTCTTCAGTAACAGCTTTATTGTGGCTAGGGTTTAAAATTTAATGTATGTTTATGCCGGTTATCATGGTGTGACTATGTATCTAATCTCTGTCATTAAGTAGAGTGTTATCCATTACAGCATCTGTTCACGCTTCCTAATGAATTAGCACTTACATTTGTGTACTGAACCCTACACACTCTACATTCCACACAGGACTATAGATAGTGCACATTCAGTTAGATGATTCAAATCAATATTTGAGGTGACAAAAGAAGAGATGGTTGAATTTCATAAATTCTACTTGACTGTCATCATTAATCATCGCAGCCTGCCTCATTAAAAAGAGGTGCCAGTTTCGCTGACCTAATCAACCTTTTGAAAGCTGGGCTTAATGGAGGAAAGGTGGCTTTTTTGCTGAATTTGTTGTGTTCGAGTTCTCCCTCTCATATCTCAGTAACTGCATTACATCAGACACGTTTTCATGTCTTATCTGCCTGAATTAAAAGTGGCAAGACGGCCACTAAAGGAAAGCTGAGCTGCACAATCTGAGTAACCTTCAGAATTCATTAGATTTACACTGTTTGTCAAAGACTTCTCCTCTTTTGATGCAATTTACATATTTATCAGCGCTGATCATAATATGACGTCTTGAATTTTTTATTTCTCGTTGGCAGGAGGTAATGTGGAAACTGTGGCACTCTCAGCTGAGAAATGTGCTGAGCTGGCTGTCTTCACTAAGGGTGTGGACATAAATCTTCCCTTCTCTCACCCTTCTCTTTCTGTCTCTCTCTCACTCTCTCTTTCCCTTCATGTCTCCCTGTCGGTCTTTAATTTCTCTCCTAATGGAAACAGGGAGCTCCTTATCTGAGCAGGAGTAACTGGGTTGTTGACGTCTCCTATGATTTGGCGCTGCACTGGCCTCTCTGCAGAGTAATCTGCTAGCAAAGATTCCTAGGCCCATCACTCCTTTAGCACCAATAAAGAGGGCGATATATGGAGCTAAGGCAGTTAGGAGTCCCTTCAGAGGAGTCGGCTCATGACCGCTGTTTAATGGCCTAATTGGGAGTATGTGTCTTCCACATAGTACAGCATAACACAGCGTCTGGGTGGCACTTCATAACTCAAACCACATCATTTTCAGCTTTAGTTCAATTTTTTTTCTGTTGAGGTCCTTGAGATCCTTGCAGGGGAAAAGAGGAAGAGGTGGATTGGATAGGGAAGAATCTATACATTAAGGCATCACGTTGTCTGTCGGATACTAAAGCAAAACAGAGTGTAACAAAACCACTGAAGCAGCAAAAAAAATAAAAGAAAGAAAAAAAAGCTCAGCTGGCGGCCGAAGCACATTTGTCTTGTTTTATAAGAGCTCTTTCTTCCCCTTGACCAGGCAGAAGGAGGTAAACGGTGAGATGTGTGTGCTGCTAGGGCCCCCTGCTGATATCCGGCTCCACCTGCAGGCCACACGCTGCCAGTTCAGTCAAGCGAAGCGTGTGATGCTGGTAGGAGTGCATTCTGACCACCACCAATAGACAGAGAAGTAGAATGAGACAGACCCAGCAGCATTAGGAGATAAAATGCAGATCACTATACTTTGCCCATTACACAGACTCTAGTAAATTAATATTCAGCAGATCTAGTAGGACTCTAGTAGGAATGGTATGAGGGAGCTCAAGGCAAAATTTTGAAAACTGTTCATTTTACAGCACTTACACACACATCCACATGCACACAATGCAAGGCTGACTCCATCACTGCTTTGTTTGAGTTAAAGTACGTTGTGCTTGCCTCCAGCACCTTCACAGCTATCATTTCATTGTTTTACATCCGCTGCTGGCATGTCCCGGTGGGCCAGGGCCAAGGTGTAATTTAGAACTGATGGAATTTCACAGGCAAGTGAGCGGCAGGGCTCACAAAAAAAAAAAAAAAAAAAAAAAAAACGCAAGCTCTCACGTTCATGGCAAATGGGCTGGGCCTCTCCGCCGAGACTCCTGAATGGCAAAGCCATTCATCTCAGTGAAGGGCAGAGAGAGAGGGAGAAGAGGGCTCTGCTTTCATTTTCCTTTAAAAATGGAATAACGGTTTATATTTACGACTCCGGTGTCAATGACGCACTCCCATGGTTTTTTTTCTGGGTGCGGAGAAAGCCGAGCTGGGGCATTTGTGTTGCTAAATAGGGTTTGCTGCTGCTGAACACACACTTGGCTGGGATCGATAAGATATAAAGCTTGTGTACATAGCAATGAGCTGCATAATCGCTGCAGTCATTTAGGACATGGAGAAAAGGAAGGAGTGCCCGTACAATACAGCGGACATGATATATTATTGATCAATTATTCGATTTAAAACAGTCCGAAGAAACATGTGCCTGTGTGTGTGATTTAAATAACACTTAATCAGTGATTAACCTTAGTTTGGCTCACTGGCTCTCAAAGGCACAGCAGTGAGACATAGAGTCATAGTGACAGCGATGACAATAATTATCCCATAGCTCATCTGAGCTCAGATCCTCAGCCCCTGAGGACCCGAGCCCCGTTCCCCAAAACACTGCTGGCATAATGGATTAGGCCACACTTGTTTTTACAGTTCCTGATATATGTGTACATTATTCAGGAAGCATGTTGAATAATGCATATTGGTATTTTAGTTTCATTCATACTCAGGTTGACCGCTAACACTGCCATGGCATTGGTCACAATATCCTGTGAGTGTGTATATGTGGGTTCACCTGTGTGTTTTGGAGTGTCAGAGATAGTGAATGTATGGAAATGTGTGTGGAAGGGGTGGAATTTTCTTTCATATTCTGCACGCTGGCCCGTAACACATCTACACACACATCTACACACACCGTGCCACCTTTCTAGAGTTGTGCAGCACGCTCCGCAGACTCGAATATTATTCCTGCCTCAAATGTAATCATCCATACTGAATAGGAGACAAAGAGCTGGGGATGTAGTTTAGCATGTCTGCCGATATGATAAAGCTTTCCTCTGCAGCTCCTTGTGTGTGTGTAGACGTGCAGGAGTGTGAGTGTGAGCATAACTATTGTGTTATTTGCCATTGGTCATTATAGCATTCTCCCGTTTGCATAGGAAGCGAGGGATTTTTTTTGAGGTTTTGTGCTTTCCCCAGCCCGTCCTATAGCTGATAAGCAGATGATTGTGACTGGTGCATGAATTCCTGGGTTTGTAACAATGAAATCGTGAAGCACCAGGTAGAAAAATGAGCTCACCTCACCATGGGTGGAAGCATATCAGCATTTTAAAAAGGCCTTTTTGTTGAGCATCTGCTCCCTACTGCTTTATTAGGCTGAATAGCATTCAGCCGAATAGCACTCGGGTGTACACCAAGTCCCTTTAGCAGAGTTACCTGGTTCATTTTATGCATTAAAATTCATATGTAAAAGAGGCAAGGTGAGGCTAGGGATACAAAAACACACGAACAGCATAACAGGGGGGGGGGGGGGGGAGATCTATGGCCTATTATTGCATCCAGAGGGCGAGGGCCACTAGTAATTTAATTTGAGCCATCAAAGAAGCGTCTTGTCCTTGACTTGACGGGGACACCGGATCACCATGCAGTCTTTTTCTTCTTGTCTATTTCAATCTCTCTCTGTCTATTCATTTCAAACCCAGATCTGTGCACCAGACCCCCACTACACAAAATGAACATTCTGACAAACCTGGCTAGCTAATTTGTTACATAACACCGGTGTATTACTAATTTGGTTGTGTATAAGCAGGTTTTCCCCTGTTTTTCCCTCTCAGTTGTTATTTTCATGGTCAATAATATGTGCACCTGCACTGATGAGGGAGGAGTAGTGCAACTAGGTGGTAACATTCAATATCTGTCACCTCAATGGTAATTTCAAGTCCACTTTCAAATTCCATTACCATCTGCCAACACCCCCACTTAACATAAACACAGGGCCAAAACAGTGTTTTTTTCCCCTTAGAACCTAGTTTTGTGGATGCACTCTATTTTATGTCATGCTATTACTTTAACCCACTACTGGACTGAATTGTTTTATTTTATCAAATAAGAACACACTCAGTTGTAGTGTTAGAGAACATACTATATTTCAACAAATGAATTACACAAACATCCAACAAAACTAATCAAATGACAGACTTGCCCAATTCTTAGCCTTCATAAAGACAACACATTATTTAGTATTAACACTATGCCTTAGGCAGTCTCATATTTAAGTGAAAGAAAAGACTAATTCAGCCACTTCAGGTGTCTAAACATGACCCAGCTTGGCTTCTGAAGCACAACTTATGCTTCAGCTTATACAATCGCACGTATTTATGTCAGTTATTTAGTTAATGGCAATCTTTGTTCCAGAGAGAGAGAAAAAAGATTTAATTTTAAATTTCTGGTGTGACTAGTCAATGCTGAAAACAGAATGCTTAAAGAAAAATGGCCAAAGATATATGAGTTTATTCCCCGCACTTTACATTAAACACATCATCATTTCAGAGTAGAGGTGTGCAATGGGGCAAAAAATTATGGAAGCGGGCAGTTTTGACTTAAATACAGGTGGCTTGATATGACGTTTGTGGGACAACGAATGGCCACGTTCGTTAACAGAGAAATATACAGGTTGGTTGCACAGAATTTACCACAGCCATTCAGATATTTTCAGCAACTACTTCATTCTGCTCAGAGTCATGGTGCTTTAATGTAGCCTACTAATTTGTTTTTATTTGGGGAAATAGAGGCAAATTAATTTGTAATAAAATATTGTGTGAAAGTACAATCATTAAAAAAAGGGGGGTGGGGATTAAAATAAATTGACACACACACCTCTATTTCAGAGAGTCCATGCTGCTAGTCTAAACCGGTAACTGGTTATAGCCATAAACATACCACTAATGGTTAAGCATTAAAAGGTAACTATTGTCAACATTCAGTCATGTTAGTTTTTTTAAATTAAGGAACATTCTGTAGTTGGACCTGTAAAAATGTAATATGCCATAATTACAATGACAATGACTGTTATTATGATAACCTGAATATCTGTATGAGAAAAATAAAATATAAAGGTATACACTGTTATCCTGCTTTTGTTTTATCTCCACTAGTTATGAAATTTCTTATCAGGCATACTGACTCTCCTGCGTCATGACTGCAGTGTGAGGTTATATTCTGCCTTAAGGGGTAGACATATGGCTTTTTACCTCACACATACCTGCTGAGACTAAACTTTTCTGTGTGTGTGTGTGTGTGTGTGTGTGTGTGTGTGTTGCAGCTAACCTGAACCCAGAACGAGAGAAACGTGTGGTTTTCCTCACTGCACGTGTTCACCCGGGAGAATCACCTGCTTCTTTCATCTGCCAGGGTAAGACCCTTGTGTCCTGACCCACGCGCACACATATAAACATACACCCACAGTAGCTGACTATCATTTTCTTTTATCAGGCTCGGCTCTTTAATCTATGGGTCTGGGTCTCGTGAGGGTCAGTACTGGGACAGTTAGATGGGGAAAGGCTGGGGAGGTTCAGGGAAAGTCGGAGTCAGAGTAACCTTTAGCGGTCATTTAAATCTATGAATACAAATCTAAGAATATCACACGTACATGTTTGTCCTACTAACCTTGTGAGGACCTGCTGCTGACATAATTATTAATGCAGTTAATTAATGCTTCACCTAAACCTAAATCTAACCTTAACCTTAGTAATCCAAAGGAAACCCTTTGGCTCTTTCAGTTTATCTATCTATCTATCTATCTATCTATCTATCTATCTATCTATCTATCTATCTATCTATCTGAATACATAAATAAATAAATAAATAAATAAATAAATAAAATCTTCAGTTTTGTTTTCTCATGGGGACCATCAATGTAAAAAAAGTCAGATATTCCTATCCTTTTGGGGTCTTTTGGTCCCCACCAAGGTATACAAACTTACCCCCCCCCACACACACACACACACACACGCACACACAAACTCTGTAAAGCTTCCCCACTCAATCACCACATTACACCATGAATCACAAATCCATGACAAAACTAATGGCTGCAGTTTTTCACAATGCAGACATTCTGACCTACAATTTCTGTACAGTTGTGTAATTACACCGTGTTAAACAGTGTTCTCATAAATACAAAAGAGACAAGTTTTAAAGGCCTGACCATCTCTGGCTTCAGAGGTTTCTGTGTGGGTAATTAGAAAGTTAAGCACTATAGTAATTTAAGAGAGGGCTGACACGGATAACGGTAGTCTGGTCACGATAACGCTTTCAAACCACCTGCCTTGCCACCTCAATGTGACTTTCAGACACACACACACACATGCACACAAACACACAATGCCACACAGATGTGCATGAATAAATCCAGGAAGTCCGAGCAATTAGACGGAGCACTGGTGTGGCCTCTACAGCTCCCTCTCTTTCTCCCTCTCTCTGTCAGACTCTCCTCCGTGCCACATTGACTCAATTAAAGAGCTTGTTATGCCTCCATTAGCGGTAATGAGCAGGACAGAATGGGCATGGGGAAGAGAAGAGGCATGGGGTCATTGCTCTTTCCCTCCCTCTTCCTCTCTCTCTATCTACCTATCCCTCTTTCTTTGTGTGTCCCTTATTTACCTGTCAATTATTGCCACTCAGCGCAGGGCAAATGAAAACACAAGTGACTGCGACCGCTGACCCCCAGCATCCAGTTCCACCCTTCCTCTTTGGCAGCTCTTCGCCTGATCATACACTGGATTCTCTCTCCCTTCTTGTGTTTCACCTAACGTACTTAGTATGACCTCTGGTTCTTAGCTACTTAACTCTTAACTCCCTCTTTTCTGTTTTTCCTTCTATATCCCTGTGTTTTAACTTGCCTTTATTCATTCTATTCTGTTTGTATTGATTGAAGATGGGTATCTCAGATTTCCTCTCGGATTTTATAATGGATCTGTCTGTCCTTTTAATCGGCTTTCTGTCCTTTTCTCACCGGCATGAATGTCTTTGAAAGTTGAACTGTGTGTATGTGTGAAGATATACAGTATTATGTGTATGTGTGCATGTGTGAGTGCGTGTTCTAGGGACATATCAAAATTTATGGAACTATTTTTATGTCTACACAGTGTGTAATATCCTTGCCTGAGATCTTACCGTTCCAGCCAGCCACCATTTTGCACATTAGGTGTAAATGTTGTGCAGAAAAATGAATTAAGTGTTGTGCACTTAATTATGATGAGCACGTTTCGTTCTAGTATTAATTCCAGTCGATTCTTTTATCTCTGTAATTTTTGTAGTCATTCATTAACTTTGAAATGTGTATGTGTGTGTAGGTGTTATCGACTTCCTGGTGAGCCAGCACCCTGTGGCACAAGTCCTGCGTGACCATGTGGTCTTTAAAATCGTACCCATGCTCAACCCTGATGGTGTGTACCTGGGCAACTACAGGTGAGGAACTATAAACGCAATCACAATCCACGGTACACATTCCCATTAGACATATACTCTACATGTGATTCATTTAATAAGCTGTGATTCAGTGTCACCCTAAATCTCCTGAACTTCCCTAGTGCTTTCTAAACTTCACCATCTAGCAAGATCAGCTCAGAGCATCCTATCTGCATAGGCTGCATTTTAGAAGGGGACAATATGAAGGACTTGTGTGATTATGTGCTTAGAAGAAAGGTTCTGCTCAGTGAACCCACATTTCTCTGATGGATTAAGAGCTGGGAAGTGTTGGTGCTGCTGTGGCCGCTGGAGTGTAAGAGTCAGAGTGTATGGGGCAGGAAGCAGGCTAATGCTGCTTGATGTGTGTGGTGGGGGCTGGAAAGGAACAACTGAGATATATGTCTGCAGAGCTGGCACTTTTCTTTATTACTTTTGCATTCAACTAAATTTGAATGTTAAATTCCTTATGATTCATACTTTGGACGGTGTGTGTGTGTGCATGTGGGATCAGGCTGTGCTCCAGAAAATGCTATTTACAATGATCTGAGTACACCTTACCTTTGCCAAGCCCTGACATTTTTCATAATAAGAGACACTAGGAAGCAGATCCATCATCGTCCATCAACAACACGGCAATGCTAGCAAAATGTCCTGTGCTGCATGCTGCTGACATCCTTAGAAGTGACAGTTATTTAAAGATGATATATCTGAACTTATACCAGAAGTCTGTATCAGGACACTTCTTTGATCCCTGGAAGAACACACCCAATGCTACGCTGGGCTGCAGTCACTCGGTCACTGCGAGCATCCTCTCTACTCCCCATTCCATAATTGCCTTTTACTTAATGGCGGTGACTGCACTGAATACCAATAACCTGCTGTGTACTCCCACAGACCTAGAAAAAAGGGCATCACTGGCTGCCATCTGGTGTCAGCCAGGCTGCACTGCAGAAGTGAGAGAGGCAGCGATTGACCCCTCTGAGGTGGTGACAAGGGGGTCAAGTGGGGCTTAAACATGTAATAAATGAATAAATGTTGATGAGGGAAGTAATGGTGTAAGATGAGTGACAAGTGACTCCTTCTCTCTTTTGCATACATTCTCACACTTTGTCACACCTCTGCTGCCTCAGCAGTTTGGCTGCATCTGGCGAGAGAGAGAGAGAGAGATCAGATGCGGAGAGGAACACAGGATCAATCCTTGCTGACTAGGGGATTAGTGGTGTTGTGCAGGCTGGGGCATTGACTCCGACTGCCGCTCAAAGTCATGGATCCTCTACCTCAGCTCAATAGCACCCACTAAAGCCTTCACTGGGTCATCTATCTCTCTGTCCCTCCATCTGTCTGCAACTTCTGGAGGAGCAGAGAAGTCACTCATTGTCATGGTTCTGTACATATCTTTTGGGCAGCGCAGTGTCTGGCAGCCTGGTAACAAATAGACAACAGAATAGATCTTTTTGGACTTGTGTGTTTAGCACTTGGGTTGTTGTTTTGAAACAGCAGTGTATCCCTTTTAGCTGGTATACCTCAAGGACTAGTGCTTGGATACCTCCTCTTCTCACTGTACACCTTGCTGGGCACTATCAATCATTCTTTATCCCTGCTATGCTGATGATACTTAGCTCTACCTTTTCTTTCCTCTAAACTGAAACGGTTCAGTAAATATGACTAAAAATCAAATAAAATCAAATATGATGTGAAAATTATAGTATTACTTAAATGTTTTAAATGCTGTACTAAATTAAATCCTGTAAATATGTGTCTAAAACCCACATGTATATTTTATTTTCTTTACCGGGTTTCATTTACTATTATTTTACAAGTTCTTGGAAAATTTGGAAAAAACAGTAATGTTTACTTCAACCGATTGCAGACTAATGTGAGGGCATGGTATTTTCAAAAGCGGTTGCAGAAATTTACAGTGCCGTGAAAAAGTATTTCCTGAGTTCCTCTATTTTTGTTTATTAACAACACTTAATTGTTTCTGATCTCCAAACTAATTTAGTATAAGACAAAAGACAACCTGAGTAATCCCCAAAATCTATATCACCCATGTGACAAAGTAATTGACCCCTAAGCTTAATACTTTGTCGGGCCACTTTTAGCAGCAACAACTGCAGGCAAATGCTTCCGATTAGAGGAAATCAGTCTTTTGCATCACTGTTGAGAAATTTTGGCCCTCTCTTCTCTACAAAATTGTTTTAATTGAGTCACATTGGAGGGTTTTCGACTATGAACTGCCCTTTTCAGATCCTGTCACAACATCTCAGTGGGGTTCAGGTCAGGACTTTGATTAGGCCACTCCAAAATAATAATAAAAAAAAAATTCAAACGGACTGATGACTAGACATTCTTCTTTAGTACTTTTTGGTAGAGAGCTGAATTCATCCTTCCCACAATTATGGCAAGTCGTCCAGGCCCTGAAGCAGCAAAGCATCCCCACACCATCACACTACCACCACCATGTTTGACTGTGGGCATTTTTATTATTGTGGAATGCTGTATTAGCTTCATGCTTGATGTACTGTAACAGGATCCAGGTCTTCCACTTTTGACTGATAACTCCATAGAACATTATCCCAAAGGTTTTGGGGATATTCGAGGTGTTTTTTCACAAACGTTAGATGAGCCTTTATGTTCCTCTTACTTAGCATTGGTTTTCGCTTTGCCATTCTTCCATGCATACCATTTTTTGCCTAGTGTCTTTCTGATGGTGGAATCATGAACACTGACATTAACTGAGCTAAGAGAGGCATGCAGCTCCTTAGATTTTCTTCTGGGGTCTTCTGTGTCTTCTCGAATGAGTTTTCTACATGCTCTTGGAGTAATTTTGCTGGCCTGTCACTCCTGGGCAGATTTACCACTGCTCCATGTCTTCTCCATTTAGAGATGATGGCACTCACAGTGGTTTGCTGGAGTCCCAGAGTTTGAGAGATTGATTTGTGACCATTTCCTGACTGATAACTTTCTTTGTCAGATCTTCTGGAATTTTCTTTGATCGATGCATAGTATGCTGTTTGTTGAGGTTTTTAGGGAACTTCACTTTCCTGGAAAGGTTGTATTTAAGTGATGTCTAGATTCAAATGGACTGGCAACATTCAATCTTGGCTGTGGCTAGTCTAATTGAAACATTTTATCAATTAAATTTGGTTCATTGAGTGACTAAGGGGCACTTTTTCATTCTGATTCTTCATTGAAGCTAAGTTTTGTGCTTGTCTTTTGTCTTGTACTAAATTTGTTTGGAGATCAGAAACAATTAAGTGTTGTTAATAAGCAAAAATAGAGGAATTCAGAATCACAGCACTGTAAACTGATATTTGAACATATGGATGGGTTGTTTTTAATAAATTTGTTTTGCATTGACATTAAGGCCTAAGGCTATTGTATTATTAAATTTCAAATGTATCGAGAGATTAAATGTTTCTGTAACGTTTTCTTGGTTCATCCTCTTTGTGTTTCTCAGTCAGGTGTATGGTTTGTGCTTGTGCTTGTAAGCTAGTTAAGTAATCATGTTGGGTTCCACAAGTTCAGACTTTATGAAGGCTTTATGAAGGCTGATGTAATTGCATTTAGCCATTTAGAGATTGTACTTTTCACAGTGTTGAAATTCACTAATAAAAAACAAACAAAACAACTATTTAAATTTAAATATATTTTAATGTAAATCGCACTATTAAATATTAAATATACTTGGTTTAAAAAAAGTGTGAAAAAAATATTTTTTACAGACTGTAGAATGTCTCATTCTCACTAGAGATATATCAGCCTGAATGAAGGATTTCAAGCACAAACAGACATAGTTTCCATTAACCTGGGGAGTTCCTCAGTCAATAAATAATCACCATCAGGTTTGCATCATTGTTTCAGCAAATCAACAACCATCTTGTCTTTACTTACCTTGCTGAGTCTTACAGGTTTACTCCGAGTAATATTAGAATTATCAGACTGTGCCTTTCAAAATGTGCAATATAACTCTTCATCCATTCACTCATCATCTGACAGCTTGACTACTGCACGTCTATACTAGCCATCTTGCACTTTTAAACCACCTAGCATGACCTGAAAGGTGGCAGGGCATCTGGTCTCCAAGCAAACAAAGTGTAAATATTACTCTTCACAAAACTCTTCAACTCATAACACTGACCTCTTGTAACTGTTTGCACTGTTCCAGTGATACATGATACTGACATATAGAGTAACTTGTCAGGGCCTACAAGGCTATAATTGTGATACAATAAAGAAGCAGATGTCCTCCGCCTGGAAGATTTAGCTTTTCCACAAGCACCCAAGCATCCATCGATCGATCCATTATCTATACTCCTTATCCATTAAGGGTCACAGGGAAGCTGGAGCCAATCCCAGCTGACTTCAGGTGAGAGGTGGGGTACCCTGGGCATGTCACCAATCTATCTCAGGGCTAACACAGAGACAAACAACCATTCACACCTATGGGCAATTTAGAGTAGTCTGGCGACCTCATATGCATGTCTTTGGGCTGTGGAAGGAAACCAGAGCACCCAGTGGAAACCCACACAGGCACAGCGAGAATATGCAAACACCATACAGAAACTGGCGACCAGCAGGTTTGAACCCAGAGACTCCTTGCTGTGAGGTGACAGTGCACCACCATGCCGCCCAGCACCCAAACATTGAAGCAATGGGTGTGTAAATGTGTTTATGTCTATAAAGATAAAAAGTGTTCTTTTCTAGGTATGTGATTATCTTTTAAGGTACACAAATGCACCACATGGCCACTCAGCCTCATACTATAACAAATTATAATCCTATCTGGTGTCACCCAGAAGAGGATGTTTTCCATTCCAGTACTCTCAAGGTTTCTTCCTCATGTCATTTCAAGGAGAATTTTCCTGCCACTGTTTCCTCTGACTTTGAGGATCTAAATCTACATCCTGATTTCTGTAACGTTGCTTTGTAACAGTGTCTATTGTTAAACGCTTTACACTGATAAAACTGAATTGAATTGAGCTCAAATTAATGTCATTGTTACTTGTGTGCGTTATTGTTTGTCACGGATATGTTTGTGACTAGTACACAATATACGTAACTATTGTGTTTAAATGCTGATCTTGACCTTGCACTTTCTTCTAGTGAGCTGGTGAGCTGAGTTGCAGCCATTGTGTCATTGTTGAGTCCTTTTTGTTAAG
>JAQQZR010000039.1:9720335-9745959 GCA_030068235.1 Notoglanidium macrostoma | reverse complement strand
TGACCTTGCACTTTCTTCTAGTGAGCTGGTGAGCTGAGTTGCAGCCATTGTGTCATTGTTGAGTCCTTTTTGTTAAGGTATACTGCCCTGTTACAAAATACTGCTTAGACAGGCAACTAGAGCGGATGATATCAGGCAGGCTGTGTAGGCCTTTGTTTGCCGTGGCTTAGTTGTTTGTTTATTCACCTTGTTTACTTGCTTCTTCGTGCAGGTGCTCCCTGATGGGATTTGACCTGAACCGTCATTGGCAGGACCCATCCCAGTGGGCTCATCCCACGCTGCATGCTGTCAAACAACTCATCATCCAAATGAACCAAGATCCTGTAAGTGACAGCTCATACACAAACACATATTCTGTACATACAGAGACCTCTAGAATATTACAATATTCTAAAACCTTTTTTTATTTAGAATTTTAAATGGAAAAAAAAAATCCAGATTTTTAATGTGGGCTCAGATTTTTGGACCCCACTATATGTATATATGCAAGTTCACAATTGTACTCATCGGGTTTTTACTCAGCATCCATAATGTACTGGCATGACTCATATATCCATTACCCAAGAAACTAGTGCTTTGATATACCCTGGCATATACCATGCTTATCAAATCCATTTCCATACAATAAACGTCTGTACAAGCAATCTATTTCATTTATATCATTGTGAATCTGAATGCACTATCTCTTGTGATATATGCATGGTTTAAAAAAGAGTTGATCTGAATGTGGTTTGTATTCCAAAACATAATTCAGCTTTTAAAACTCTCTACTTGCCCCTTGCTCATAACATTGACTCAGCATATTTCTGTTGGTGTATGTGTGTGTCTGTTAGGGGCGATTTCAAACCTCTCTTGGCCAGGAGCGTCTCCCCTTGATTTTCTTCTCTCGGCACGTTTGCACGTTCTTTGTTTGAGTACAGAGCCATCTGTTCTGGCTGGGTGTTAATTATGGCTAGAAAGTGAGTGAGGTGTGTGATTAGTGAAGGTCAGCGGCTGTCCTGGGAATGGCCTGCCCTTTGCTGCTCTTTCACATCCTGATAAGAGCAGGATTGTCGGTGAGCGGAGCAAGGCCACGCAACGGGCCTTAACCTTTTCCCTCAGCGATGACACACTGATCGATGGGATCCTTCATAGCAGAGCGAGCCGTCCATATCCCTCACGCCCTGCATACACACATATACACATACACAAACCTATTTTCACTTACCCTGATACACAAACGTCCTCTCGTACAGACTCATCCACAACTCACTTGCCCTTCACTGTATATTCACGGAAATAAATATGAGGCCTCGAGGAAGCGTTTTAAATATGGTGAGTAATTAATAAAACTTTAAAAAGTGTTTCTATACTCAGAAAGTGAACATGAAGAGCAAATAAGTAGAGCTAACTTATCTGTTAATGTAGAAGGTATCAATAGTGAGTGGGCTTACAGGGTGTGGTGCTTGGTAATGACGACTGAAAGAGGCCAGCTTGCATATACTTTATGGAGAGACATATTTGACTACTGTCAGCTTTGGTGTGCACATACATATAGTACAATTTGGTTCTTAGATAAGGCTCTCCTAAGCTCCTTCACACCAACAACCTCATATGCACACACCCTCTTGTGTCATACCATGTCATGTAATGCCCTTTCCTCTGGTCTCTAATCTCAACAGATGCAGTATTCTGTTTAAACTCCCAAACTTAGGGCCAACATTGTGTCACGTGACTAAAGCATTTGCCCATTGGCTACACTGTGTATCCTGTCATCCCACACTGCTACACAAACACAAACACAGTCTTATCCAAGCACAAGGCTAACACGAACTGAGACAACACAGACAAAGCTAACTTGTGTTATTTTGACACATATTATCTAAAGCGAAGACGTTAATAATATATAAATTCCCCAGCTGTGATTTCATGAAATAGAAACAATATGTTATAGCTTATCTATTACTGGTCTCTGTTTGTATTTAAAGTGTTTGTTGGTGAAGTATTAGAATGAGACTGACATTAGCAACATCATCTCATGGTGGGTTTTATAAGCAATACTGCATTGTTTCATTAATTAATACAGTGTCTGAAATTAATTTATTATGTCTGAATGAAACAAAAAAAGACCTTGGACCTGTTACTTTCATTTGACATACACGCAGATTTGCTTTCAATCATTCTTGCTGAAAGTCACCCAAATGCTTTTGAGCAAAAACTCCATGCTATTTTACACCTGAATCTGAGCACTGGTCCAGGAAGAAAATAGCTTAAAATCAGCCATGCAGGTAAATATAATCGGTAGCGCAAGACTTTCTTTTCTTTCCTTTTTTTCCAAAAAACAAATGGGGCTATCTCCTTGGCAAAGCTTCGCTTTTCCACCCCATTTATCAAGGGGAGAGAGGGATTCTTTTTTGATTGGCTGATTACTAGGAACATTCATCATGGGAAACATCTCCCCAACAATCTGACAATGCCATTTTGGATAATTTGTTAAAGATGACAAAAGGGACGGCATTGCCATGCTTCATTTCTGACCTTTTTAATATTAGAAAATTAATTTTCCATCTGAAACAAATGTATTAGTTCCTGTCAGGATTAGCGGATGGATATTGCACCTTGAAACCACTCTTCTTGTGAACTTTCATTTTTATGCTTTCCTTGTCTTCCACTTTATTTCCTCTAGTCATTGTATGTTGCATTGACAGTGGTAGGAAGGCATGTGCTGTGTGTGTGTGTGTGTGTGTGTGTGTGTGTGTGTGTGTGTACACGCATGCATGTCTTGCGATGTCCTCTGGTGTCAGACACCCATTACTTACCCATCTCAGAGATTTACGAGCAATTTGTGCCTGTCATTGCTAACCTCCAGTTTGTGTCAGCACTATCTGGCCCTTCCTTCTAAAGTGCTCCCACAAGGAAAGTATACATCTCTCTTTCTCTCTTTTTGTCTCTCTGCTTATGGGAATGGCAGAGTGAAGTAGTGAGGCCAATGGAGTATCTTTAGGCCAAGTCTGTCAAAATCTGATCTGCTGTGTTGGGGGAGATGGACTTACTGAGGAATGGTCTTGTTTGTGTGGTTTTAGTGCCCAGCTCCAGAGTCATTAGCAGCCGACAGATGTAGCTGCTTAGGATGCGCTAACCGCACAACGTGGTGGCTCTGTACCGTCAAAGTGCCCGTTCAGCTTGATTACGAGTATTAAAAAGGGCTAAACAGCTCCATCCATTAGCCTACAGAGCTGAGCGAGGGAGCACGGTGTATCTCTTTATCATCATTCTCTCAATTCTGCACTGTTTTCTCAGTCTTTACTCTCACACACTCACACACACATGTTCTAGTCAAATTACCCTCAAGTGCAAGTCAAGCCTTGAGTCATGTCCAGTCCAAAATCCTTACACGTCTACACTAAAGTCTGTCCTGAATGCGGTCCTGGGATTGACCTGGGTTTACTTTATCAGATGTGACTACATTTTTTTGTCATAGGCCAACCTGCTGTCACCTCTATCACACTCAAATCATTTACAGATTCATCTTACATTGCATATAAAGTATATAAGGAATGTAACTCCATATTAAAGGAGACACACATAGGAGAAAGATAAAAGGGGAAAACAAAATACTAATACTCATTCTACTACTACTACTATTAATAATAATAATAATAATAATAATAATAATAGCTACCTTAATGATTTTATTTAAGCTATATTATTATAGTAGTTGGAATACAGTTATTTAATGCTAAAGGATCAATTATGTGTGTTACCTATTCATACAAGGCAACTTTTCACATCCAAAGCTGAGAAAAAAAATCAAAATCCAAGCTGAGCCTCGATTCATTAAAAAAAAAAAAAAAATTCAAAACAAGTTACAATTCATGAAAGTCATGAGCACATACATACCATGCACACACCCATCCATTCCAGTGAGATTTAAGTCTTATTTTATAGTCTGACCCTTTTTACAATTACTTTTCCACATTAGCTTTTCCATATTCCTTAAAAACCACAGAGATCACTGAGGTCAGTCTTTTAACATGGCCAGACTTTGTTTCACCCTTTTATTATAGGTATTGCTGATGCTAAGTGCTTTGTGGTTAAACACATCAGCTCTTAATCCTGCTTAAATCAGCACCATTGTTTTCCCCATTACAGAGAAGCATGTTGTTTATGGGTCTTAAAGGCCCAGGCTAATTATTATTACGCTTTAGGTAGGTTCTCCTCAACTTAAGTTCTCTGACCTTCCGCTAACTCTTCC
Organism: Notoglanidium macrostoma; assembly: GCA_030068235.1. NCBI lineage: Eukaryota > Metazoa > Chordata > Actinopteri > Siluriformes > Auchenoglanididae > Notoglanidium > Notoglanidium macrostoma. The sequence goes on along the minus strand of JAQQZR010000039.1, from coordinate 9,741,725 downwards.
ACAAATGCATTCACATCCAGTCTGGATCTTTCCTGCACTCAGCCTCACCTAGGATATGAAAGAAATTATGTTCTATTTCCGAGTCATGTTTGAGTATGCAATGCATCAGCAGTCAAATCATCTCCTGTTTTCATATTCCTAATTTCCTAATTGCCTTTAATTGGCTAATTACAAATTCAAATGAACAAATCTAGGGGCCAGAGACGCATGCTAATTGAACGATCCATCACTGTTAGACCGGTGGAGTATTGTCCGGCTTTGATTGACAGCACATTAGGGCTGCATGATTGGCAGGCTTTTTGTTGACATTGGGGGCAGGGTAAATGTTGCCTGTGTATCTCTGCAGTGGTCCTTGACATGAGAATTGGTGCATAGAATGTTGCTATTTTCAGGTGGAAGGTTCAAGCTGTAGGGGCATGTAGTGCTGATCTGAGAGTAGTACCTTATTTTTTCACACAATGATCAAGGTCAGTATATAAGTAAGGGAAGCCTGCTAAGAGCAAAAAACTTTGAAACAGCATGGAGATGATGAAGCAGTGGCATTAAGATTTCCAATCTTATTTTGTTAATGGACCAAATCAGCCAAACGAACTGTTTTGGTCAATTAGCACCTCATGCATACAGTCCCATTACACAGCCTGAGACGTAAACTCCTTCTCTCAATATGAGAAATAGTCAGTGTGTGTGTGTGTGTGTGTGTATGTGTGTGTGTGTACTGGTACTTGTTACATATTGGCTGGTCCTCACTTCTTCAAAAGGCCTGTTTGAGGGTTAAGACTTGGTTTTAGGGTTCAGGTTAGATTTATTGTTAGGTCAGGGTTAGAGTTAGGCATTTAGTTGTGATGGTTAAGGTTAGGGTAAGGGGCAATGCATTATGTCAACATGTGTTCTCGCGAAGATAGAAGTACAAGTATGTGTGTGTGTGTGTGTATGTGCTTAAGAAAATTCTCTGCCTGTGGGCCAGTCTTGGCCACAGTGATACAGGGCAAATGGGCAATTAGAATGCCTTTCACCTCTATTGGACCCTGGGAACCCCTTCAAGGAGCTGATGATGCTTCCCTAATGGTGCCTGAATTTGCGATTCTGTTTCTATTTCTCTCTCTCTTTCTCTTTCCTTCTCTCTCTCCTTATCTCTCTACTGCTGGATCTCTCTTTCTCTAGTTCTATCCTCCTCTTTTTTCTTTGTGTGTTGTTTCCCTCTCTTCCTTGCGGGCTCCATCCATCAGGCTGGCATGCAGGCTGCCGCCCCTATCCCAGCCACAATATTTCACCGCCTGCCATCAGAGGCCTGACAGCCCTGCGCTCGCCAGGAAATTGCTTTGGCTGTGAGCGGAATTTCAAGCACCAAGTGCCGCCTGAGTTTTCCCTCCCTCTCTCTCTTTCTCTTTCTCTTTTTCTCTAATTCACCTACTTGTTCTCTTTCTGTTTCCCTCTCGCTCACTCGCTCGCTCGCTCTGCCTGACGACCCCCGGGAGTCGAGGTGAGCTTTGGAATGTTTAATGAAGAGAGAGAGGCTTGGCATAGCTATACTGTACAGACAGAGAGCGAGAAAAAAAATGAAAGGGAGAGACGGAAAGAGCAAGCAGGGTGGGTACAGACATAGAGAGGTCAAGGGGGGAAAAGCCCTCTTGTATATTGTGTGCAAAACTGGAAATGAAGGAAAAATAGATCCTAAATAATCCTAAAATACCATCTAAGATGTAGCTCATCAAATGTTAGCCCTCCAAACATCCCACTCACCAGTGTGATCGTGCGTCTCTGCAGAAAACTCACACGGCGTCTTTCTCATCTTCTCTCCAAGCAGAAGCTTAATGATGTGGCGGCCATGTTGGAGCTGATGAGCTGTATGCACAGCAGTAGGTTCCTGCACTGCAGTTCCTCTCTCCGCTCGGCTGTATAGTGATGTGTGTGAATGGTGCGTGGGTGCAGCGGAGGCGCATCTGAAGGGTTTTCCTCTCCTTATTCCAGCAGCGCCCCACTAGCACAGCTCTGTTCTTTTCATGGATAAAAGCTGTTTCTCTGATACACACACTGCCTTCAAACTTGCACATTTCTCTTTTGGTCTTTTCTTCTCCGCTTATACAAGTATACACACTTTCCATCCTCTGCTCTCTCTCTCACTCTTTCTTTCTTACAGTCTGTAAATATTCCCTTTCAAGTGACAGCCAACTACTTCCTCACTTACTGGACTATTGTATATGTGCTCTGGGATTTTTTTCTGTCTAGTTGCTGACAGTTATTATCGTCCCTTGCTGCAGAGCAAATTAATCATTCGTTTTAAGATTGAAGATAGAGTGGTGGCCCTGAGTGCAGATATCGGGGCGTTAGGTTTGCTCGATGACTAAGGAACATAAATGAATATCTCTCAACCATGCAGTGGTTATTAAACAGAGCTTATAAAATAACCAGCATGAGACTGGTTGCTGCTCCTTTATAAAATAAAACATGCCTGCTTAGTATTAGTGTCGCAGGAAAATGCAGGAAACCAGCAGTTTCTGAAATACTCAAACCAGCCTATCTGGCAACACAACCATGCCATGGTCAAAGTCACTGGCATCACATTTTTTCACCATTCAGATGGAGCTCTTGAAATGCATCCGCATGATTTTATTCATGGCACTTTCACTACATCAATGACTGATTGGATAATTGAGTGAACGAGCGGATACATAGGGTTAGGGTAACCCTAACCCTAACCCTAATAATATTCCTTTTCTCATTACTTTTTCTATCTCTATTTTTAATATATTTTTCTTGTTTCTGTAAAGCACATTGAATGACCCATGTGTATGATAATGTGCTCTATAAATAAACTTGCCTTGCCTTGCCTTGCCTAATAAAGTGGCCAGTGAGTAAATATATCCAAGTAAAAATCCAGGTAGCTGTAGTGTACTTCAGTAATATACGTAGTAGTAGTAATATATTGCAGCGTAATACACAATTTCCAAAATACAGGACATTTTCTACAAAAGTCCTTCAACCGCTGAGCAAGCAAAGTGCTTCTGATGCTGTAGGAGGTAAAACTAGTTCTTTTTTTTTTCATTTCAGAATTTTTATGGGGTGTACAAAATAACAGAAAGAACCTAATAAATAGTAGAGCCACCCTTTACCTCCTCAAGAGCTTTAAATCCTTCATAGAATGCTGTCATATAACTTCTGAATGGCTTTGGGTGTTGGAACAATCTTCAAGAAGAAAATCTACTTTCAGATAAGAAGGTGGTTGATATATATATATATATATATATATACACACACACACACACGAGTCAGCCAAAAAAATGTATACACACTTCAGGAACACTTCTAAACATAAATGTCTGGAAGTTAATGGCCACCACTTTGATCACCTCTTGTAATTGTAGAGGCCTTGTATTAATTGTAGAACTTGTATTAATCTCGTGACGTCTGAATAAATTTAGTATTAAAGTATCTATACTTTTCCTGAAGTGTGTATACATTTTTTTGTCTGACTCTGTGTATATATATATATATACAGAGTATATATATCATACATATATATGTGTGTGTGTGTGTGTGTTTTGAATAATTTTAGTAGGAAATATTGGAGCACTATCATTTGGAATATGGTAGCATCAACAAAAGTGAGTGTTTGCACCGTAAAGTGTACCTGATCTTATAATTTTGCCTCATATTTGTTGGCTATACAAATAGTTGTTATACAGCCATGCAAAGCTATCATTGATTTCCACAAGATGACTGCCCATATTATTATAGATCCCCCACCATACTTATCAGTTGGCAGGAACATTGTGTGTGAAAAGCATCTTCTGGGTCCCTTCAATCATAAATCCATCTAGATATAGGAGATATGGTGAACGATGATTCATCAGACAACATTACCATTTTCCATTGTGCAGGTGTCTAGGTTAGTGTGCCATACACAGAGTCAGGCATCTTCACACACTGACCTGTAATACAAACTTTTTCCAAATAGCAGCCCTGCCATGATTTTTTTGCATATGCAGTTTTTATTGAAATTGGGGTATAGACATTCTCATTTTTCTTGTCCATGTTTATGTACACTGCCAAGACTTTTTTAACTACTGATGCATCTGCAGTTCCAGTAGCCACTATCTGGCTTATTTGGAGCTCTTTAGGGACTCTGCTATTTGCCTCATATTGCTCACATAATCTCACATATCAAAAGCTAAATGTCAAACCTCATTTATATCTGATACATGCTGTTAGTTGGCAATCAACCTAATATAACACAGCTGTGCTGCTGTGTTTGTAAACATGATTTTGTCTTTTTCTTAATCTGCCATTGCCATTACTTTGCCCACCACCAGTAGCTGTGTTTCCCAGGTTAAATTCTCATAACTGCATATTTTTTATTATGAGCAGTATCCCCCTCCCCCTTCACTGTCACTCGTGGAGACTATTTTATATTGTATGTACTGTGCATGGCAGCGTGGTGGTGCATTGGTTAGCACTGTCACCTCACAGCAAGAAGGTTCTGGGATAAAACTGCTGCTGACTGAGGCCTTTCTGTGCGGAGTTTGTGTGATTTCCCCGTGCCTGTGCGGGTTTCCTCTGGGTGCTCCAGTTTCCTCCCACAGTCCAAAGACATAAAGATTAGGTCAACTGGCGACTCTAAATTGTTCATAGGTGTGAGTGAGCGTGTGAATGGTTGTTTGTTTCTGAGGTAACCCTGTGATAGATTGGCAACCTGCCCAGGGTGTACGCTCCTCTCACCCAAAGTCCGCTGGGATTGGCTTTAGCTTTCCTGTGACCCTTAACAGATAAGCGTTGTAAATAATGGATAGATGAATGCCCTGTATGTGGCACAAGAATGCATTGCTTATGAACATTTACAACAACCTGTATACAAATGACAATTGACCATTAACTTAGCTCTACTCTCTGCTTAAGTGCATACTAATCTATTGCCATACTACAGATGACTTGCTAATGTACTGCTGTCAATTCTCAAGAAATTTCTCCAACGATATTTTCCATCACTGCTTTCCTCTGTATGTGTGTGTTACAGAAAGTGAGTCTGGAGTTCTACATTGACGTACATGCTCACTCCACCATGATGAATGGCTTCATGTACGGCAATGTGTTTGAGGAGGAGGAGCGCGTGCAGAGACAGGCCGTCTTTCCTCGCCTTCTCTGCCACAACGCACCCGACTTCTCTCTTGTGAGTCTGCGTCACACTCAATGCATTACCATGACTAGTATGAATATTAATAATATTAAATAACTCATTTCGATAATAAATTAAGTCAGGTAAGTTAGGTAATTGTGTTTTGTACGAAGTGTCACTGTTATACAAATTAAGTTTGTGAATACAATTTTTGATTGCACACTATTATTGGCACACAATTTTCAAAATCTCCAGCACAGTAGGCTTTCGGCTGAGAAGCAGTCTCTAAACACTACACACATTTACTCTACTTAACTCTCATTACAAATTCTTTAAACACTTTTCCCAAAACAGATTTCTCAGACCCTGCACACAAATTTCATCATAATCTCCCATGCCTTTTTTCTCCTAGCACAAGCATATATTTTGCATACACTCTGCATTCAGTGACAAAACTGTGACCTCAACAGGACAAACACTACCTAGCTTTTTTCATACTTTTTGTTCATTGCAACCACATGGAGAAAGTCAAATCAAAATGTTATTTCTGAGACAATATAATGCAAAAACGGCCTGCAGATTATTTGCTACACCTGGAAATTAGCTTCAAGAAAATGGGCTTGTAAGCTCACTGTAAGCTCCAGGAGTAGCAAATAATCAAGACTACAGGACCTGAGTAGACACATGATATAAAGAGGATACCAGTGTAAGGAAGCCTGTCTCACTAACTTCAAAATCAGGGAGCAATCAGGGAGGAAACAGAGAGAGAGGTCATGGAAGAGGAAGAGCTAGGAGAAGGGCTCGTCTAAGGAGACAGCCAGTCTCAATGAGATACGGGCTACACTAGTTGACCATTTCATCAACCATGGCTTGAACATGAGAGCGGTAGATCAATGTGTGCAGCTCAATTTGTCACGTTTTACAGTGGTGGGTATTATTCCACAATTTAGAAATGGAAACAGGTATAGAAACTCGAACCTCTGTGTTACAGCTGCACTTGTAGTACATTACAGTAAGCTAGTATTTTATAATATGTTACTTTAATGTACATTTATAGATTGTTATGTTACAGTAAGAAATAAGTTGAACACGTGATCATTTATGTGTTGAGTTGAAAGAAGACCATCATGGGGTGGGAGGCAGCCCCTCTTTACTCCTGAGCAAGGGACTGCAGTAGTAAATATGATAGTGGCCAAAAATGCCATCCATTTGAGGCAGGCAGTTCTTGACAATAAAGAGATATTTGCAAATATCAGCACTGTAAGCATTTCTACAGTAGACCGGCTTCTTAGAAAAAACAGTATAAGAGTGAAACAACCCTCCAAAGTACCTTTTGAAAGAAATTCTGACCAGGTAAAGGAAACGAGGCATCAGTATGAGCAGGTAAATAGACGTTATTGATGAAAATGTTTATGCATTATAAGCATGGCTTCAACCTGACCAGAAGGAGGCGGCGTGGCAGGAACATCATTAGACAGCATGCCACAGCTGATGTTCCTGGTCAGCATGGTGGCAGTATTACCATGTGTGCAGCTATTAGCATGTGTGGGGTGCTCCATCAGCATGCTGCGCTTGGACACTACAAAACTGCTCATGTTCTCAGTTTTCTGGACAGTTTGCATGACCATATTATTTTTCCCCAAGCAAGAGGTATGCATGTCCAGCAACAGGAGACACACAGCACAGCAGTATGGGACAATGTATGTTTTCATCAGGCAGCAGATGTTGCACCTGTTTTACACCTGTTCTCTGTTTTACATCTTCCACCATGTTCTCCCTTTCTGAACCCCACTGAGGAATTCTTTTCCTCATGGTGTTGGAAGGTGTATGATAGAAGTCCACATCAGCAGATGACTCTTCTTCAAGGAATGGAGGATGCCTGTGAAGACATTAGGGTGGAGGATTGCCAGAACTGGATAAGGCATTTCAGAAGGTTTTTCCATCACTGTATGGCAAGATAAAATATAGTTTGTGATGTCGATGAAATTCTTTGGGCAAGCAGAAATGAACAGCAAGATTCCATTTAGTTCCTTTTTCCATTCCTGTTTCCATACTACTCCTTTGTTCAGCCCTCGGCTGTATGAATGATTTACTGTAACTTTGCTTTACATTTATCTTTGTATGGATCTTCGTTGTAGTCATTTACTGTACTGCACTCACTGTGTGTATACAAATGTGTTTCTTTCTAACTTTATGGTGCACTAAAAGTGTTATGTGGACTCATTTTTTTGCATGTATAAAGCCAAAATGAATAAAAACATTACATCGCTATTGTAAAACTTATTGTCTTGCATGTGCATTATTCACATGACAATTATGTGTTCAATTTATTAGTGCAGTGTGAAAAACATGCTGTGAATTGTAGTTCGTGTCAGCCATGTTTGTATGCAGTGAAGGCGTGGCTATAAAAAAGTTTGAATTGTTTAGAATAAATCGTACCAATTATTGGTGAATGTTTTCTATGAAACATATCTGCTCCCTCCACATTTACAGATACTTTTTTTTTCTTTTCACCCTATCCTCATTTAACAGTTTTAAAGAGCAACACACTCCATAAATTATGTTGTTTTTCATGTTTTCCTCTAACCTTTTCAGTTCTGCACAGTGAGCTGATAAACAGACCCAATAGTGCTGATGAGTTGTCTATAAGAGTGCGGACACGTCTTTAGCCATTTCTCCACGGACAATCTTTCAGACACATTAGGATCAGCATACTGATGAGGGTGTGTTCTCATGTGTGTGTGTGTGTGTGTGTGTGTGTACTTGTGCAGAAAGTGAGGACATAAAATACTGAGGAATCATCTTGGGCTATCCAGTGTAGAACAGTTTGAGAGACCTGGAACTGACACATTTTAGACGCGTTTTATCTCACTAACTCTGTTAAAATGTTGAGTAGATATGAACTGGTCACATTTGTTCTTGTGATGAATTAAATTGTTGTCAGTGTTGAGAACCATGTCAGAGATGTGTTTGGGATATTATGCCTGTGTAGTTCTTGTTTGTGTGATTTCTCACAGTGAATTATTCATATGAACTTAATATAGGGTGTTTTAATGCTGCAAAGTAAGCAATTTGTTTAAGCTATCTTTCAACTTTAGTGCCGCATTTGTAATTCGCTGTCTTTTGTCAGCGTTGAATTTCTCCAACCTGCATCAATGACCTTCAGAGCTCACACAGTGTGACATTTCGCAGCTGTGCCAGGAGTGTATAGCCAGAGCAATAACCTTTACTGTTCAGTCAGCCATTCAGCAGTTCTTCTCTTCTCTCAGCCATATACAAAGAGCGCTCTGCAGCACACACACTCATACACATACACACAAATATCACACTATTTATGATATAATCTAAATGCTGACTTGAAAAGGTGAGCAACACTGGTTTCTACTGTATAAGTGTGTGTGTGTGTGTGTGTGTGTGTGAGCGTGAGCGAGAGAGAGAGCGAACGTGCATTCGAGAGTGAGAGAGTTAGAGAGGGAAAGAGAGAGAGTGAGGATATGTGGTTTAGTATATACAAAACTAGAGCTATGAAATGATTAAAGTCATTAATTCTGATTAAACAACTTTGATATTTTCTTCTAATTTGATCTAGTATATTAAATTGTTTTTATATTTGCTATATCTGCTGCATTTGGTTTACAATGCCCAACAATTAATTAGACAGACAGAAAGACAGATAGACAGACAGACAGATAGATAGATGGCCTGTGGCATAAGTGAGTCCTGCCATCATAGGGAAATAATCAGTTCTGAGCTGGTTCTGTACATCTTGACCACATTGCAATGACGTTGTCTTTGGTTATTTTCCAACTTGTCAAATGTTCTATAGATTGTACATTTCAAACCTGTGATAGCTGTAATTTGCTCCTTGTACTAGTTGTGCTAATTTTATTTTCAGTGTTTCATTGCTTTGTTATATCTCTGAAAAAAAAATTCTTTTCTTGCATGAAAAGTTTTTCTCTTCTATTTTCTTACAGTTTCCAATTTCCATACATTTGTAGCCTCTATTTAATAACCAGTTGCAGCTTTCTCCATCATACAGCAAGAGAAAGTTGAGACAAGCAAGCAACAAGTTTAAATATAACTGTAAAACTTCAAAGGGCAAAGCTAGGAAAATTTGTTAGTGACATCAAAGCAGTGGAAAATGTACCACATTAACATGTTAACATTGACAGCCCTGTCATATACATATTCTAAACATTTAGCTCAGATGTATAATGTATACTTGGAGATTCAAGTCATTAAATGTCAAGTATTCTAAAAGTTACATCTGATATAATACCTGTGTCAAGTCACCCATTAATTTACCCAAAAGATGTATTAGTGATAATATCGTTACAAAAAGTCTTATGAAACTTCTGAATATACTTCTACAGTATTTACTTCACATTTAATTATATATCAGGTTTTAATTCTGCATCTAATATATTTAGAATACCTTTTACCAAGCGTTTTAAATTGTATTTTGAAAATAGATTTAAAACCACCTATGCATGAATTCATATGAATTGATTTTAATTGATTGTGTGGCACTTCAGCCAACACTTTGTCTTGCAAAAATGCTTTATTAATTAAGGTGACTTTACGTGACTCCAGTGAACAATAGTCAGAACAAATCATTTTTAAACCATTTTGCGAGCTCGAGTGGTGCAACAGTAAATTACACAGCTTGTGGTCGGGAGATAACGAGTCAGAATCCTGGCAATAGCAGAGCAAGCATGTGCTTCCCTGGCAGCATCATGTCTCTCAGAAGAAGCACCTTCATTCCCAGATTGGTAGCCTTCAAGTGATGGGGGAGAATCAGTGTTGCCAACTCTTTTCAGAGGAAAGTAGCAGTGCATGCTCAGAAAGTTGCTATAAGTCAGTTGGTGAATAGTTATGAAGTAAATGGCTACGTGTGGAATAACTCACTTTTAATACCTGTAAATAAAGTCAAGACAACAGTCAAACAAAAACATTGGTGATCAGTCATTAGTCATTGGGAACAATGGTGATCAGTGATTTTTTTTTCAGAACAACACTGACCATGGTTTGGTCATTGGGAATAGTTGCCAGGCTTTTTTCTTAAAAAAAAAAAAAGTCACTAAAGGATTCTAAAATTTGTTAAATCTAGTGACACGGTCTTTAAGGTGGCAACGCTGGAGAAAACTAGCTAGATTTTATATTCTAATATTTAGAATAAATCTTAAATTTTACTTAAAGTTTACTTTCCAGCAGAACGTATTAATTATGATCATTAATAAGTATACAGCTAATGTAATAGTGTGTCTAAGGTATTCTTCTGCTTCATTTTAAAACTTTTGATTTGTGAACTTTTTATCCCAATTTAGTACTAGTACATGAATAGTACATAAAATAGTAAACTTCAGTATACTGTGTTGTAAGTGCTTATTGAACTTACAGTACAATAAAATGTATTCATACATTCATACAGATGTACTATACTCTATTTTTATAAAGGAGATATGCATGTGAGACTGAGGGCAGTTCAGTATCTGGCCTCTTGCCATACCTCTCTGCCTATTCAGCAGTCAGATCAGGCCACATGTTGATGAAGCTGTGCCTCTGGAGAGGGCCATGTCTCTGCCGCAGCTAGCCACGAGCTACCTTCCCCACTGACACCAGATCAGTCACCTCCACTGCCCACAGCAAACGCTTACCAGCCATTAGAACTGAGCCAAGGAAAGCCGCAAAAAGTCCTGCAATGTGCAGACTAAGCACATAGTGAAAGTTGCTTGCAAAGAAAAGCTGCATAACCCCCACTCAAGGACTCCTATCATGGAAAAAAGTAGCATTAATTATTAAAGAACTCTAATGCACACACCATAGTTATGCTTTTAATCCAAACAGTACTTTAACTCTGCAGAAGATGAGATATTTTTATTCTACCTGTACACCAGTACCAATTACCATTTCTTCCATGACAGCTATAGTACTGTGCTTCTTTTACTTCATATCTCTGTGCATACAGTATGTAGTCACCTTTAGTACCTTGATTACACACTTGATAAATGTTTTACGGCATAGAATGCGTGATTGTGTGAAATCAATGGACTTCTATGGCTTTAACTCTTCACAAGTGTAGTGTGGCAAACAGGCTCGAGTTTTATGTGGCTCTAACTGTACATACTCGCTGACTGCAAAATCACCATTCATCATGAAAAAGTGCAAAAGGGATTAAGGAATGGCAAGTGGCCAGAACCTTACTCACAACACAGCAAAAAAAAGTTAAGCTGGATACAACTTTAAGGAAATTAGAAGCGGCCTCCCATAGTGACTCAGGAGTCTAGGTGCCAATAATGACTGCAAATGATGGTTTATGTAAAAAGTTCCATCTGCTATACGTTCCTCCTAAAAGATCTTGTACAGAATTTATTTATAGGTGTATCTAGGTTCTCTGTGATGTATAGGGTAAAGGTTAATTTCACACAAATCTCAGTGTAGGGAGACACACCTCTTATACGGCAAGTTGCACAGCCAGTGTGCATGCTGATCGGTGGGGATATATTTGCAATGAACTAATGAATGTTTGGTAAAGCCTCCCTTAAATGTCTTACAAGGTTAGAGATACTTGTAATGAGATCTTGGGCTACTCCTTCCAGCAGAACATTTCAGGCTCCTTTATGTTATTAAGTCTGTGCCTGCAGACTTCCCTCTTCAGTTCAGACCGGAGTAGCGTTCAAATATGGATACTAAATTGGGCATCACAAAGCGTTTGGGTTTTTTTCACTACCGCGATCATTTCTATGTTGATTTGGATGTATGTTTTGGGGTCATTATTTTACTTAAAGATATACCTATGTCTCCTTCTGAACAGGTTTTGGGTGTTAATATGGCTACAATATAATTCCAGTTGCATTTATTGTAAATATTCTTTTGCTTATTAAATATTCCATTGTTTATATTGTTGCCACACAGTTGTTGAGAGAAAATATTATTCAAAAATGTTTTTAGAGGAAAAGTGAATATTTGAATGGTGTGTAATGATTAGTGTGTTCAGTTAATTATGTCCATTCTGTTGAAGAGTGCCAATAATTCTGTTTGTGTGTTTTCATTGCAGTCTAGTACGTCATTTAATCGTGACGTGGTTAAAGCAGGAACAGGACGGCGGTTCCTTGGAGGTCTCCTAGATGATACGTCCTACTGCTACACTCTGGAGGTGTCCTTCTACAGCTTTCTAACTGCAGGCAGCGCCACGCCTATCCCATACACAGAGGACAGCTGTATCCTTCCATGTGTGTCGGTCTCACTGTCTGTTTCTATTGTCTCTCTCTCTAATCCTCCACAGGTAAAACCTGTTGGTTGATGCAAGGAGAGAAAAATCAACTGAGACAGAGCTGTAGGACAGACTTATCTTTCTACCTGCATCTGAGTCTTGACAGAGAGGACAATTTGAGTAGAATCATCCCTGATCAAGTTTTAGGTTTCTATAGATGCACATAACCTCTTTATAGTTTCATGGAGATGCAGGTGTTATTAGGCTCAGTGGCTCAGTGTGTCCTGTGTGGCTCAGTTTAAAAGTTTGGGTTGAGAGGCAGATTATTTCCCTTGGAATTTAGTGCAAGAGCTCAGACCAACTTGCTTCACTGTTTTGGGGGCTGATTTGGATCAGTCAAGCCAATAATCAAAGCACCTACACTATATCGTGTTGTATCTGCTGACTGCTGCAAGCAAAAACCAATCTCTACCTAAGAGCTCTGCTGCAAATGTAGCCTTTGAGTACTTTTAGGTACAATGCAATCCTGTGGATCACATGTGTGACAAAAGGACCTGATTTCCCGGAATTGATGCAGGACGAAGCTTTGTAGATAAAAGCTAATGACCGTGTCACAGTCTACCTTTCTGTAATTACGTACTGTATCTCTCAGTCATCTGTGTGCAAAGCAACGTAACACATGGCTGCAGAGCTCAATAATAAAAGCATGGGTGATGATGTCAATCTGTTGAAATTTCTTTCCTGGCCCCTGTGTTTAGCAGGAACAACGTTCATTGATTTCTTAATTATTCTTGGGGTCATTATGATGGAACAAGGCTTTGTTTGAATTGTGTGGCGGCAAGTCATAGAAGGCATGCTGACACACTGGACCATACTGATGCTCCTTCCACGGGTTAGCTTAATGTGACAGGGACTGATACCGATCTGTGACTATAAACATGAATATACATAAAAAAACAATACTTCTCAAATGCAGACATGGAACAATCCCTGGAAATACTATTAATATGGTTCTTTTGTTCCTGACCCTGGAGTGGTTGGTGGCCTTGCTGCCTCACAGTATCAGGAACACTGGTCCAATCCTGAGCTCTGGTTTCACATGTGTGTGGCGTTTTTTTCCCCCCCGTATCCATGTGGGTTCCTCCAGGTTCCGGTTTCATCATAAATGCTAGGAGGACTGGTGACTTTAAAGTTTGAATAGGTGTGTATATGATGCCCTGTGATGAACTGGCATCCCTTCTTGGATGTATCCCTGTCTTGCAGTGTTCCCAGGAGAGGCCCCATCTCCACCGTGACCCTGACCAGGGTAAATCAGTTACTGAATATGAAAGACTGAATGTTCGTAACCTTTCAGTGCACATGGGAATGCAATCTATTTACAAGATTATATAATTTGTTGGACCTTTTGGCCTTGGTGTTGTTATGGAATTGTGTGTGGACGTATTGTGTGGCTGATTTACAAGGTGAAAGCTGTTGTATAAGGAGGGATATACAAAAACAGAGAGACTAAAACAGCTTTTTTAGTATAAAATCAGGAAAGATGTGTGTAACCTAAGTGCCCTCTAGTGCTGGGAGAAGGATACACTGTATATATGTATTGGTGTGTATGTCCCTGTGTCTCTTCTTCTCAATCTCTGAAAATGTCTCTCGCCTGTATCACTCTGTCACGCACCCATCTGCCAACAGTCTCCCATTTGCTGGCTGCTCGTGCAGTTCTTTCTTTATTTATCTGCTGTTCATATCAGAGGGGGCCGTAAAGCCTCTGACTGATGCTGTAACTTTTCCCCTTTCTCACCATTTTCCCCCTGCTGCCTGTCCACTGCTCCACTGAACTGTCAACTCCAAGGCCTAGTTGGCTAGCATTCAGTAATAAGAAACCCATCCATGTAGAATTACTCAACAGCATTGTAGATTATTTTGCCCGTGACAGCGAGAGGATGCCTGGGAAAAAAGAGGCAATTTACAGAGAGCTGGGAAGAGTCATAATTTACCCTGTGATGCCCTTCTCCTTGAAAATGATCCTGACATTGCTTCCCACTGGAAAGAGCATGGCTAGACTGAAAGGGGTGCTAATGTTAGTGCTAGCAGATTAATGCTGTGTCAACAAAAACACACAAGACAATAGCCACCTAATGACACATCTTTTTAACAGTGATTATACCATAGGGCTTGTGTGGCGTGGAGCATGAATAAGGGGTACCCCCCGCTGAAGGTTACCTAGTGTGTGTGTGTGTAGATTGCTTGTAGTGCAGGCCCAATTAGACAGAGGGCAGTTGGCATGGTATGTAGTGCAAAGATTGGGGGCATTGAGGTCAACGGAATCTGACGTGTCATTTCTTATGGGCGGGCGAGCAGGTCTGTGGAGCGTGCAAATCACCAACAAAAACCTTTTACAAGCATGTCTCCAGAGTGGAAAAACAAGGAAGGGGCAACAGTGACACCAGTGTAATTACCTGTACCGGAATGAACTTACACCTCATAGCTTCACACGAACTTATCACATGTACATATACGTCCTTACTGTTCTGTCTCATGATACATAGGGACATTTTAAGAACATGGATAAGCATTGTGAAATATTTCAGCACCTTTAGTGATCCATACTGTGAAACTAATGTTGCATTTTTCACATTAGCAGTTGAATTTTTATGCTTGTCCCTTATGCATCATAGGCTTACTAATGTCCCTGCTGGCAAGGAAGCATCTCCCAGAATTGATACGTGTGCTTATGGGTCCTCTCGGGCCCAGAACGATGATAAAGAACAGGGGCCGTATGATTGGAATGACCTTTTGGAGTGATGAGGCCTGATTAATGAAATCTTTGGAGCAGCCATGGTTGTAATTATAAAGATCAATTTAATGGCACATTCTTTCCAAGAGACCTGTCTATTGTAAGATAAGCTCTTGCTGTCTGGAATGGGCACAATTTCCTGTCATATTCCACATGCCTCCCACTAAACAACAGCTTAATTGGTCACAGATAATACCTTGGAAGCTTCAAAGAATCGTGTTTTTTCAGAGTTGGGCTGTTGTGAAACTTATTTTGAAAAGGTGGGTGTCAAACTGTGATGCCAGACCATCATTAGTGCTTCAGAGACAGGTGATAACTGAGAGAATCTGGGAGCTCATTCAAGACTCAGCTGGGCACTTTATGGAGAGAGTTTCCTCTGCAACTTTTTTAATACCTTGCCTTGTTTTGTTGCAAAGTTAGGTCCTATAGAAACAACTCTCTGCATCGTGTCTTAGAGTTTTGTCAAGGATGCACAGTTTCATCACCAGAGGCAAGTTGAATTAAAGGTTAGACTTAAAATCCGAGTTAGCATTTTGCTCAGGGTAGAACTGCATTTATGGCTGAGAGTTATGCATGCATTACTGTGAACATTTTCCAGAAAAGCCTATTTAAAAGTTAGCCATTCAGAATGGGCTCTGTTGCCCTTTATGGTCTGACAAGTTAATAGGTTCTTTCCTTCGTCCTGTCAGTGTGGAGGGAGAGGAGGTTCACTGGTTTACCGATCATGCCATTTTCTACTGTCTTGTAGGCTGCAGATGGCTATTGAGAGAGCTGTTATCTCTAGCCTTCGGAAATAAGTGTCCCGCTCAAGCAAGCACCGATCAGCCACGTCAAATGGCCAGCTCTGGAGTCACCTTGCTTAAATGTTGTGCTGATGTCCTGAGGACAGGTCGTACTTAGAAATTGATAAAGGCCAAACAGAGTGTGGAAGCAGACAGCTTGGTGGTTCCTGCAGGTTTCCACATCAATCACAGCTTTTGAGAAGACAGTCTGGCTGCTCCACGTGCTGACAGCTGTCTGCAAGCTAAAGGATCAGTCTGACAATGACACCTGACTGGCATGTTCTAAAGCGCGCTCACACCAAGGCAAACATAGAGTTTTAATACAGGACATGCTTGATCATGACAATTACTTAGCATGGTTAATAAATCAAAGGCCCATCTCAAATATAAATATACAAGTGCAAACATGATAGATTTCATGCAGCTGTGCACAGTCCGCATTTTAAGGTGAAATCTTCTATTTGTTGTTGTCAAAGTTGGTTCGTTTAAAGTACATTGTCCTATATGAGTTAACTTCTGAAAACTTCTAATGGCCTTTATGGTCCATAAAGAACTGATGGGTTTCACTCTCCTCCTCATTTCTCACTGTGTCTCTCTTCCCTCACTCTCTCTCCCTCTGGCTTTCGAGCAAATTTTTTGTGAAAGGGTCATCAGACACGCCAGTGTTCTGCCCTTTGAGAACTTTATGGCATGAAATGGACATGATTGTGTAGGGTCTGTGTGTTGTGGTCTGCAGCCAATCACGCCATGGCAACTTCACTTTCAGATCGGATACTATACACTAGAGTGCTCATCTCAGCCACTTAGCGCAACCTCTGCAGCCCTGTGGCCATCTCGTCTCTATTAACACTGCAGCAGGCCACTCTCCGTAGCTAAAATAGTAGTGTCTGTGTTTGTATGAACAGATGTGTTACACGGGTTTCAATCAATTACGTAGGTGAACAAAGAAACTCCAAACTCACATCTAGCCAATGAAATTAGTTATGAAATGCAAATACACACATCCAAATGAATACCTCCGGTGCTGAAGAGCTCTCATTTGTCCTGCATTAGAGAGGCACATCAGGCTGTGAATAAGAGCTGCAGGGGGACAATGCCGGCTCCCTTTGTGTCCTCCTGTTTGCTGTTTTAATTAGCATTGTTAATTGGCTGTTTGTGACACCCTGGTGACAAGCCTGTCACTCTGCTGTATTGATGGTGCTGATTGCCTTAATTTGTCTGCTTGTTAGCCAACGGTCGGTTAAAGACCACGGTGTCTTGTTCCTTGTCATTGGGGCATCATTGTCCGTCTGTCTGTATGGTGGGCCAGTGCGGATAAACAACCTGGTAAACAAATCATTTGCCAACCAAGCCTCCCTCACGTCTCATCAGCCCCACCGGAGGTGCGTCCTTGAGTTTCAACAAAGATGCCAAATCGATTTGGGAAGAGTGTGTACATAATATTAAGAACAGCAAATGCATCAATGGCATCAGGGGCTTTACTGCTATTCTGCACACTTCTGTCCTTCATCATACAACAGCCATCTAGTCAAAAGAACTGGCAGATGAATTTTATTAATATTATACATATCACTGTATTACCAAGCACATTGTACTGATTTCAAAACAATGTAGTTTTGATTTGTACTCCTATGACCTAGAGAAGGAACTTAGGTATTTTAACTGCATAAATGAATGACTAAAGACATGGTCCCCTTGATGTATCTCTCCAGATAACTACTATGAATAGAGGCCCACATTCACTATGCAGATCTTTATCCTTTTGTCATAAACACATGCTACCTTTTGTCATCCATCATATCTTTCCCTCCCTGTCACAAACAAGATCTTTGCCCTTTTCTGGCCTGTTTGTTAAAGGTGATTCCCAGGGCTACTCGATGACGCACAAGCCTTCTCTCCACTGTGCGCTTTTTTAGACCCATGCCAAGAAGCCTAACCATCCTGTTCTGTGATTATGCAACACCTCTCACCTCATGTCCTGCCGGGACAGTGAATATTTTGGAAACTTCCACAGCATCGTGACTTCTCAACCGCTATTGCCCCATTGGCGTAGCCCAGGTTGCCATTGGCCCACTTCCAGCAGCCAATCCAAGCTCAGGAGGGTCTTGCTTGCAGCTGTGATGCTGATGAAGTCTTCTCATCTTCCTCATTGGGCCGTCCATCACCCGAGTCCTGGTACGGATGTGCATGATGTGACATCACAAGCTGAGAGGCCATCTGCACGCGGCAGGCTCCTGGGCTATTTCTGTCGCCGCTGAGAGCGGGCATACACACAAACACAGATTGCTGGAGTTTCTGTTGATCAAAGGGAAACACAAAACTTTTTTCTGAGGTCACAGCAAAAAAATGCCAAGGATAATGGAGATTTTGGGAAGGCTTTGGCATAGTTTTTTGATACTGTTGCCAGGCAGCATAATGCCAAAGCCATAGATTCCGACCAAGAAATTATAAAATTTGAGTCTCTCTTTTATCCTGGGTTCATATATATGTATAAATCCATCAGGCAGGATTCCAGACCATGTGATGTCATGGCCTCCTTTTTTCCTGGCACCTAAAAATAGTGCTTGTTGTTTTTGGAGGGCTGCAGAGGTTGTGTTCCTGGACAGATGGGCTATGAAGACAGGAATCGGAGTCCTGGAGAGAGTTCCCATCAGCCCACTGGATGAAGGATGGAGCCCAGGATGATGCCACACACTGCGGTGGCTGTCTGGGCTGAGATGAGGAAACCGCCGCTTCTCAGAGGCAAAATGGTGTAGATCAAAGACAGATGTCAAACTCTCTCTGGTAATCAAGGGGATGAGCAACCTTGTTTTCCACCTTTTTTTAATTTAGCTGATAAATTGTCATATTATGTTTAGAAATTGAGATGATCATGAGTAATACAGTGCTGCCATAATAAATCAGAGAGGAACATGGGTAGAAATATCATTTAGTCTTCACTGTCCTATTTTGAGGTTGTGCAAGATTGTGTGTGTATATTCCACATGCAGTGCCTTGTCCAGATTTTTAAACAGTGGGTGGGAAACAGTGAAGTAATGGCACCACGTAATTATGTCTAATACCAAGTTGCGTTTGCAAAACATTTGTTGATTGGTGTAAAAAGAATGGCCACATAATGGACCCTGTGAAAAGGAAGGACTATTTTCACATTTACCGTTTGGGATAATAAGATTTTAGCCATATAATTGGACTGAAGACAGGCTTTTCGCAGATGGAAGAAATAAAATAAGTGGGAAAGAGTTAAAATTTAATTTTACTTTGTGTTACTTTCAGAGGTTTTGTATCAATCAGATAACTTTGGCTTGTCAAATGTGTACATCAATAACCATCTGACATCCAAAGGTGACACATTACATGTCTGTCCCAATTTATCATCTCAGTCCTTTCTCAGAGTAGTGAACATTAAACACAACACACAGGATTACTACATATTTTTAATAAATGATCTTATTTTTGGGGGCTACTTTTCTTCCCAGTTATTTCTTCATTCGCAAGTATCATTTTGTTACACACGTCACTGCAGTCATTTGAAACCCATCTGCTTGATTTTTGAAACAGTAAATAATATAAATAATTTTTAGCAGGTACCAATGGGCTTTTCAACATATGAACCTATTAGATACAATACAAATAGAGAATATATGTTATTCTATTCTCATCTCTAAATTGTAAAGGGTTCTTGGCTATGATGTCACATCAATGACCATGAGAGAAAGATAGAGAGATTTTCTGTTGTTTTATCTCATAATGGATCTCTGCTTGCCTCTTAGCATCAACAGTTTGGCATCCGTGCAGCCGCATCATAAAAAGCCTCCCAACATTATGGCATAGTGCTTTGGGTAATGGGTGTGTTGTGTAATGTGGTCATGGTGGAGGCGGAATATAGGAAGTCTTGCAGAGTAGTTGTAGCAGTTGTTTGAATTTAAATAAAGCCCTAGCTGTGAATAACTGCATTTTTGTTCCCTCATGGCTAACGGAAACATGGTTGATTTACGCTCGCTAGCAGCCAAGCACTGCCTGAGCTGTTCTGGCTCTTTACTCTGTGCATTGCTCTGCTGGGTATTAGCCAGCTATTTATTTTTGTTCTGGAAGGGTGAAAATTGGGCTTTTGTTTATATATTTATTTTCATTTCAATTAATGGCAGCACGTTGGAGCAGAGATTTACAGGCACAGAGGAAGTCTGCATCGTAAGATTGGCAGGGCCTCGGAGGCAAAGCGATAGATTTATGTAGTCTTTCAACATACAAAGAATTGAGCCTAAGGAGATTTCACTTTTAAATGTCAGAGCTAAACAGATTTTCTCCACTGCATGACAGTGGCATCGTTTAAGATTGCAGGCAATATCTGAGCATGGTAAATGAATTTAAGCTTTTTTGTCCTTAGTAAAAAAAAAGGTAATTATTTGATCCATGTTGAGCTGCTATTCTCAGTGTTGTTCTGCCTGTGATGACATTAATGTAACGACTTTGAAGACGTGGACTACCTTAACAGGCATACACAGATATGAAGCTGGGTAAAAACGTGGCCCGGACTTTTCTGGATTATTATAAACTAAACAGTCTGATTGATGAGAATAAATTATCAAGTCAATTTAGCAGGTTTGTACTTCCTATAATGTCCATTTCTGATATGCCCCAGTGTTTTACTCATTGTTTCAGAAGAAGATTTTTTTTCATGCCACGTGGAACACAATCTCAGTGGTTCTATTAGGAACTGTCAGGACATTATTTTAATGCCCCTTTCAACTTATTTCCATAATTAGCCTTTTCTTGATATCCTCTGTTATCTATAGCTTTTGTGCTGAATTTACCAAATTGGTTATGACTATGATTGGTAGCGGTGACAGATCTAACAAATTGCCAATCAGAATTAGCTGCATATGTCAACTCCCCTTTTACCCTAACCACAGAGGTAAAGAGACTTCTTTACTGCTCACTTTGACTCTTTGCAGACTGAATGTAGGCAAAACTGCATCTAGATGTGTGGTTTTTTTTTTACCACTTTATATACACTATCTTGCCAAAAGTATTCGGTCACCTGCCATTTAATCGCATATGAACTTAAGTGACATCCTATTCTTAATCCATAGGGTTTAATATGATGTCGGCCCACCCTTTGCAGCCATAACAGCTTCAACTCTTCTGGGCAAGCTCTCCACAAGGTTTAGGAGTGTGTTTATATGAATGTTTGACCATTCTTCCAGAAGCACATTTGTGAGGTCAGACACTGATGTTGGCCTCAGTGTTGGCCTTCAGATGAGAAGGCCTGGCTCGCAGTCTCCACTCTAATTCATCCCAAAGGTGTTCTATTGGGTTGAGGTCAGGACTCTGTACAGGCCAGTCAAGTTCTTCCACACCAAACTCGCTCATCCATGTCTTTACGGACTGTGCTTTGTGCACTGGTGTGCAGTCATGTTGGTCTGTAGTGACTGACTCTGCAGAAAGTCGGCGACCTCTGCGCACTATGCGCCTCAGCATCCGCTGACCACGCTCT
>JAQQZR010000039.1:9702858-9717739 GCA_030068235.1 Notoglanidium macrostoma | reverse complement strand
GTAAGACAACATGCATGAAGAGGATGATGTGGCCAAAATACTCATTTGCCTAATAATTCTGCACTCCCTGTATTGTAGACTTATGGGTAGTAGATCTGAATAAAAAGTTACATATTTGATTAATTGCTAGAATTTCTTAAATACGATGTGAATATTGTCTCCTGAAGTCTCTCATTCCCACTCCCATTCTCTCAGGCACAGGCGGAGGGAGGATGGCTCACGTTAGCAGTCAACAGTGCCATGAAGAGCAGCGTGTATTTTTCAGACCAGTCATTTGGAATAAGTGAGGCAATCAGTCAGAACTAGCATAAACAAATGACTTGCATTTTAAATGGTAGACGAGAAGATGGAGAGAGCTAATGCAAATGAGAAAACACATCCATCTACAGATTCTTGCACACACACACACACACACACACACACACACACACACACACACACACACACACGTTTAACACAGAGCATCTCACCTCCCCACTGTGCTGTCATTTTTTACCTGTGTCTCAAACCATTACTCCCTTTTCCTTGCATCAGTAAACCAGGCACATCATGGCCTAATTGTCCTTATGCAGCTGTGAAATGATAATATTTTCCCCTTTCTACATTGTCATCTTCTATTTTTAAACACAACATCCCAGGCCTTGTGAACTCGCCATCATATTTCTGGAGCTGAAGCTTCACCTAAGTCTAGAGACAACACAGTAAAAACACAAAGTCCATCTGGTTTTGGATATCCAAGCTCATAGACACAATTACAGACATAGTGTAGAATAAAATGGCCAACCTGACCCATGACACACACTGCTGATGTAAAACAACTTCTCCTTCATGCCATGTACAGAGTACTAAGCAATTTCCCATCCTAGTAGACCTGCACAATATATATACAACACCGAGTGACTATCTCTATATGCTTCTGTAATGTCTAACTAATCATGTCCTAGGGTTCAGTGTGCTGCCGTATAGGAAGATGGCCAATAGTTGGTATAAAATTATAAAAAGACAGGATTTATATGTTTTTATATAAATATAGATATATATATATCTAGATAGTTCCCTTTTGGGCACAGTTTTGACACTGTAAGGAGATAGTTATTGATAGTTATTTGGGTTACAGTTTCGACACTGTAAGGGGATTTATCAGAATTAATGGTGGTAAATGGTCTTAATGTTCTTGCTGAATTAACAATTATTTAAATTGATTGTATAAAATGTAAAGTAAATTAATGTTACTTTGTTAATTAGAAAGCAGAGTAAAATTTCATTGAGCCAATAGTTAGGCAAAGAACAACAATCACCAGTGATAATATTGTATATAATATTGTAAATATTGTATATAACTTTGCCCCAGTTTAGTTAAAAAAAAAAGCAAAGAACCATCTGGGAGCTCTTTTTGGTGAGCTTACACGAGAGACTCTATGGCCAAAGGTGCGTGGATGCCTGTAGCATTATAGGCGCCGGGTCACCCTCCGAGAATCCTCTGTGCCAAGTAGCAAGTCGCCATTTTCAATGATAGTGATATTCCAAAAATATTCTGCAACAATCTGGTAACATTTTAGACTGTAGATCTTTAAACTGTAATGTGAAATTGAAGATATTTTGTCATGGTATCTATATCTTAAATTCTCTTGCACAGCCACGAAACAAAGAAAAGTCATATTATGTTCAAAGCTTCCACATATGAAAGAAAACATTCGAGATGGGTTTTGAAGGGATCACTAACAGTGAATTTGCAGAAGTGTTGCTGCACAGAGAGCTAGGAGGTACCGGTCACATGCTTTGAAAAACAAAAACGGATTGGATTCTGGGAAGGAAGGGTGAGACGGCCCCTTCCCTTTACTGCAACTCAAGGGCCTAAATCTGTTTCATCATGGTGATGCCCCTGTGGACAAAGCCAGATCTATAAAGACAAGGTTGATGTGGAAGGGCTCGAGTGGCCGGAGCGCTCACCTCAACCCCACTGAAAACTTTTGGGATGAACTGGAACACAGACTGTGCAATTGACATCACTGCCTGACCTTACTGTGGCTGAATGAGCACAAATTCTCACAGCCACACTGCAAACTGAGTGGAGGCTGTATATCAGCAGGGGGGGAGCTTTTATACCCGAATTCTCCTTTAACACCGCACTAATGCCCTTGCTTTGGGAATGGGCACATGTGATAGTCAGGTGCCGTACACGAGCCACACAGCTCTGACTCACTGCAAAGAGCCGGAACTGAAGAGTTGTACAGCTGGAGGTCACGTGACCGGTTTCCCTTTTCAAATAAGCAACTTTGAAAGCGCGTGTCCGCTGCAGCTATGACAACAGTGTGTTAAAGATGGGAGGACTGACACCGCCTGGGAAACCCTCAAAATCAAGACCACGACGAAAAGCTCTGAAATGTACTGTAGAACTGAAACTCCATGCTGTAAGTTCACAAATTCGCACGAATTGGCATTCATTTCGCTCTTTTGGCGAGTTTTCAGTGCTCCTTTGCTGCCAACAACAAATGCTAGTTGGCTAATATAGCGTTAGCTGTGTTGCTAACTAGTCAGAAACGCTCAAACAGTGGTCAGTTCCTCAGTTTAGTATACTGGGTTCATTTCTCCGTGGTCATGTACAAAACAAATAATAATTCCTTGTTCAAGAGAGAACAGGTCATTTGAAAAAGAGTTAGCTATTAATTAGCTTTGTATTGTCTGGTCATGGTTTCTATATTTGTAGCCGTTTCTAGATCATCATGGCATGTCAGATATAATCAGCGTTACCATCCCTGATCTGTTACACTGTTTAGTGTTTCCCTGCTCTAACACACTCACTGAAACTCTCAGGGAGGGTTCACCTTTGTGCTTATCACATAAATGAGCTTATTGTTGGAGTTACACCCCAGCCTCAGACCTCTCTCTCTCTTTAGATCACTTGTCCAGGGGTCTTGTTACCGTCCCATGAGGACATCTACTTGAGTGTCCGGATGATGGGACAATACCACAAAACAAAGTGTGTCTCGTCTGCCTTCCCTCTTCTGCTGCATGAAGATATGGTGTTTACTAAGGTAAAGTGGCTAAAATCAATCATATCGGCTAATGAACGCTGACTGTACCTGAAGGTTAATGTTTGCAGTTTGGATGTTGTATACTGTATGTTTAACTGAGATATATAGTGTGTAAGTTCATGTAACATCCTGTATCTCTACTATTTGCTTCATATTCATTTGATTCACCTTAAAAGAAAAGTATTCTTGCTGCGTGCCGCTCTGACTTCACACCGACGTTGCCAGCGCAGTTACAATGGCATTTATTAGGAGTGAGAGTTTCAAAGATCTTAAAGTTCCACTATGTAGGATTTAGGGGGATCTATGAGCAGAAACAGAATATAATATTCATAAGTATGTTTTTTATGAGTGTACAATGACCTATAACTACAAATCATTGTGTGTTTGTAAGCTTCGAATGAACCCTTTATACCTACATTGGGCACAGGTTGTCTTCCATAGAGCTGCCATGTTGTTTCGCTACAGTAGTAAACCTCCCACGGTTTGTGTTTTTTCAAGCAGCAGTGTGAATTTGGAAGGAAGCAGCAGAAGGATGAAAAAGAAGAAGAAAGGAAGACAAGAGAGAAGAAATAAGTGGGATTAGTGTTTTGCTTGTGTGGGCTAACAAGTTTGAGAACCCAAATTTTGAAAAATGGAGGATCATCCTTTTAGTTTTCACCATTCAGTTGGTGCACCTTTAACTTAAGGAATAACTGTCAGATTTTACTGTTGGCTCCTAAAAACAAAAAAGCATGAGAGTTCTTTTATCGCTCACCATCTTCCAAAGCCGTTCAAAGTCACATTAGTGAGGAATCGCAGTAGCAGCACAGTTGCACTGAGTTATGGCAGAGGCTTTGGTCAGCTAGTTATTGAAGTACAAGCATGATGGTGTTGGCGGTAGTATTAGCATGAAAGTTGAGGTTTCGGAGCCTGATCTGTTTGAGCAGAGTGTATAAGTGAGAAGGTGAGAGAGCTGGAAAGACCTCAGGATTAAGGTGCTGCTGCACAGCTCTCTTTAGGTAGAGATGAAGCAAGGCCTAAATCCCACTGGCACCACCATCAGCATTATGGGTAATGCAGGAAAGTAAAACCATACACCAGCACATCAATGAAAGATGTTTAAACTGCTGAAGTGAACTCGGAATTTAATATAAAAAAAAAAAGAATGAATGAATGAAAGCGGCAGGCTCCTGAATACTAACTGAATGATTTCTTACTGTCACTCTGTCTCTCTTCATCAGACCTTCTCAGGAGCATTTGACCCTGGTGATATAGCTGATCATCTGGAGAGTAAGAGCTATATGGGGGCTGTGCTCGGTCCTCCCACTTCTTACTCTCATATACACCAGATCAATAAACTAATAAACACTCATACACGCTTTTGTTTTCTCTTTAGATGATACAACCTGTTTGGAGCTCATCCAGCTTGTTCCCCCAGGTACAGATCATCTGTTTCTAGATTGACAACTGCACATCAGAATTGTAGCTTAATCCTGACTTTAGATTGACTGCTTAACATGAAGCATTCAAGCCTTTGTTGGTCTCCATCTTAATGTTGCCAATAAACTTTTAACTGCGTTGGATATAGGGTTTGTCTTCATCGGTGGGATTCGTGTCATATTATCATTAATAAATTTGATGATCATGATGCTTGTAGCTCAGCTTTTAACATTCTGGTGTCTTTCCCTGCACTGACAACTGTCTGAAAGATGGCAGGCTTTTTGAGTTCAAATTCTACCTTTGTGAAGCTATGGTGACAATACCCTTATCCACAATAAGTAAAAAAAAAAAAGAAAGTTAGCATTAAAGGGCTGTTTTCGCTGCTCTTGCTTCAGTGAAAAGCTATCATGAAAGCACTTCTGCTACTAAGGTGGGAACTGTATCTCTCTGTTCACTGATGACACAGAGGGTGAAATTCTGGCCACATTTGAGGAGAACACCAGAGACTTCCTTTATCCAGGCCTAAGCCTAATTCCCCAAACCCCAGGTTCAGAGAGAGAAGTTCTCATGAAGAAATCTGCCTCGTTCCCGGTGCGTATCTCATCCACTCGCTGTGCTGTGATATCTCTGATGCATCATAAAAGCCAGTGCCATTTTCCTGCTATTTGCTTCAGGACATAGATTGTTTGGGTAAATTGATCTGCCAAGAGTGTCATTATCTTCCTCTGCCGACTGTCTTTTCATGATTTTTAAAGTTTTTGATTTTCTTTCTTTCTGTCTTTCCTTCTTTTTTGTTTTTCATCTCATTCCCTCAGGGGATTTCACCCAAAGTGGAATTTTCAACCCTGTCTGTTATTGAGGAGTGTGATATGAAAAGTAGCCAGCCAGCCACCTCAGTGAGTTGTTTCCTTCTTCATTTTTTATTCCTCTTTTAAAATGGACAACATCACAATGAATGGAATTAACAAGGAATGCTTATGCTAATGCTCACATTCAGTTTATGTGCCAAATCATAATCCCATTCTATATAGCGCTGATGTTCTGGAGCAGGGATCAGAAATTAAGTGTGGTGACAAGCCAGTTTTATTCAGTGCTGATTGCCTACAATTCTTACACCCTGCGAATGCAAGAAATATTTCAATAGCCTGCTCATACAATTGCCTATTAATGTTTTGTCATTTAAACCACAACATTAAGCATTTTTGGTATTGTAGTTCATTATATGTAGCAAGACTATGGGTCATAACACCTGAATACACCAGGCAGTTAGAATTAACATATTGTTGAGAAATAGCCAGGGCTAGACAAATACCAACTAAACCAATTCCTCAGCTTTGATTATTTTCGGCTGTGAATGAACCTAGTCTTATAAAATCACTGGAACAGATTATATCTTTGAAGATTCTTGACTCAATTTTAAAGGATTAAATTATGTATTAAATTCTACATTTATCACACTATAACACTTCCCAACTATTCTACAGGTTTCTAGTTGCTAAACCAGTAGAAGCCAAAAATCAATAAGTAAAGTTTATAATGTGGCATGGTGTGCTGTTATAGGAAAATAACCAACAATGTGGTGGTGATGACCTAATGTAAAGTTGCTAAGTATATAATAATAATAATAATAATAATAATAATAATAATAATAATATAATGTCCTGCTTCATTCCTTTTACCAAAGCAATTTGCCAACAATTACAATTTGTTCTTTATTAAAGAATATCATACTTCTTTACCATGTACAGTTATAGTTAATGAAGTAGAATGGAAAAAAAAAAGCAGCTTATGTTGGTGAGAAAACAGAAAACACCAAATTCTGTCCTGAAAACTCTCCTGTGATGGAAAATATACTGATCTTGGCCAATTCCCAGCCATGTGCCAGCTCTCTACTATGATATAATAGCTACGGATTGGTCAGGGTGAAGGCTGTCACTTGTTTCCTTCATCACATGAAGCCTGTGTTTTAAAAAAAAAAAAAAAAAAATGCATCACTTTTGATTTGCTACTCATGCTGATCACATGCTGACACTCATCGCATACATCAGCTGATTAAATTTATTTTTTTTTGGTTTGGGTTTTTTTTTTTTCTGTAAAGCTGCTGTGTGACAGTGTCTTTTGTTCAAAGCGCTATATAAATAACATTGAAATTGGCAGACACCAACAAATGGCTAGTGTCCCTGTAATTTGACAGGGGAGAGCGTCTGCCACATCCCACCCTGCATGGCCGGTTTTTGCTCTCTCGGACTCCCAGCAGTGGATGGCTGTGACATCATCAGAAGTCAAGCTCGTGATTCCAGTACTTCTCTTTTCTGTTGCTTTTACGCAGAAACCCAGTGGCCAATAATCTTGTTCGCATGGCAGATATTTGCTGACTCCTGTTTCAAAGGCTATCGTCAACCTAACAGTCTTCTAACAGTTAAGCCCAAACCGTTTACATTGCAGCACGGTAATGCTTCTGTACATATTAAAAATAAATGCATGTATTGTTTTCACAAGACTGGAAACCAGGTAAATGACAGGTAACCTTGAAAAGAATAGATCATATTCTGGTGATATTTACAGTCATTATTGTAAACCTCTTTGGTTTAACATGCTAAAAGAGAAAAGAGGCTTTTAAGAGACTTTTAGAGAATTACATGGTGACACACACAGAATTGTCCTGCCAATTAACTAATTATCTGCCACTATATATATTTCATCTCTTTGGCGTCTGACATCTCAATGGTTTTAAAAGCACTTTTAAGGATAGGCATCTCCTGTGAGGATAATTACAGAGAGCTGCATTGATGAGACTGATGTATGGCTCGTTAAACTCCCCATTTTATTTGTTATGTTTTTTTTAAAAAAAGGAAAAAAATAAAGTGGTCAAAATTCTGCTAGGTTTTTCATGGAAGTGTCCCCTGAAGGGCACCTTGAACACAATGCTATAAAATTTACATTTTAATGGCTCACATAGAAAAATATATAGTACACCTTTCAGATTTCTGTTATGTTTATGACGCTATCATTTCTTCTCATTGTAGTGGGTTCTAACATGTGTATCTTCGAGCGGTGCTTTAGGGAGAAGTGCCTGTCCATTTATGTGCACCACCAGAAAAAAATGCTTTGAATCCTGGACACTGTAGAGAGGAATTGTGATATACATACTTCTAATAGATGTGAATGGATTGGCTGGCAGGAATTTCTTGCTACTATAAATAGGAACTGATCCCCCACCCCCCTCTTTTCTTATAGTTTTTTTTTCTACTAGCTTTTTAAGTTTCCCCCCCCCCCTATACTGACTCCTCTCATGCTGTTGATGCTCCAGACTGTAATTATAACCGGCACCTATTCTCTTTTCCTGTCCATTAAATTCTCCTGTCTAGTCCAGTTCTGCTGTTGTCATGTTCACTGGATCTATTTATGTGCAAGTGTTCCTTTTGTGGATGCCTCTGGTTTGGACTTGAAATGGCGTGCTCTTAAATGGGCTTTTTTCAGCGATTTGCATGCAGTTTATTTGAACAGAGCTTGTTTCTGCTTTAATAAGCTACTCTTGGTGCTGGCTTTGTTGTTTCAAGGACATCCGGCTTTATCTTCTGTTACCAACACCAGCAAAGCCACTAATCACATCAGACAAGCACGACTCGCGCTTTAAAACGAGCTCTTTGTGCCTCCACTAACAGAAGAGAAATGAAACAAGAAAGAACGAAAGGAGAATACAGCTCCTATTCCTATGTGGGGGGAAAAAGGCGACTGTAATTCCATTAGATCTGTTCTCTTCAAATAGCAATCTCTGTCAGGATTTATTTTTTCTCTGCTTTTTAAAAATGACTTAATATGCCAGGATGTTCCAATTAGCATTTAAATTATCTTTGTTTCTTTTTTTTTTTTTTTTTTTTACGTCCATGTAATGCCATTATCATATTAGTCTGAAACCGACCATCAAATGCAATTAACATTTTTAAAAACGTGTTTATCTAAGCAGCGCCCACAGGAACCCAGTTATTGGAGCTCAGAATTATGTTAGCTGAGATTAAAGTTATTGAAGTAATTTTCCTGTGAAGGTGAGATTGGAACCAAGAGAAGGTTTACATCAGGCTACATGCGTTATGTGGATTGTGGATTGAGCTATAGATGATGTTTTAGTTGATCCATATGGCATTTGTAGAAGTGTCAGACAGTGCTCTCAAAAATATTGCAAAACAAGAAAATGTATATGTCTTTGGCTTTTTAATGACCTTTTCAATGTTCAGAATATACAGTCAGTGAAATGAAGTGTTTCGTCTTTATGTTGGGAATGGAACACAGTGGGGTATGCTATTAAAATAGAAACTAATCAATGTCAGGATGGTTTTCCTATAACCGCATATCTCAAAGAGCTTTATTCCTCTCAACAGACAGCAATTTGCCAAAGATTACAGTTTTTAATTGTATTGTAAGTAACTTTGTATAACATTGCAAGAGCAGTAAATTCCCATTATCTTTTACATTATAGCATCTTTAAACAGTTGTTTCCTTACCAGGTTCCTTTGTTTCTCTCGCTTGAAATTAGTAAAACAAAAAAAAATTGCAACTTGTCATGTTCCAGAGAAACTGGAAAACGCAAAGTCCCCTGTCCTGAAGACTCGCCCTTGCTTACGGACCATAACAAAGCACCGACGCTGGAGACTTTTTCCATAAACGTTAAATAAACATCTACTTGGAGAAAGCTTAAATAACAAGTTTTTATTACATTTATTACTAAACCATAAACCATTAATCACCATACAAGAGTTGAGAGTTGCTACAGAAACGACAACATATTAGAAAGAGTGCATTAATATAAATCAGTGATTTATATTACAGCCAGGACTTCTGTCAGCTGCTGTTATAGAAAATTAATCGACATCTTCTGACCAATCAGATTTGAGAATTTAACGCTGCTGTGGTATAAATAATATTAATCTTAGACCACGAGCATTGTTGAGAGAAATGTTGCAAAGTTAATATTCTTCTTTTCCTTTCTAGCCAGGTGGAGATTCAGCCTCTAAGGCCTGTCATATAAGACCAAGAAAGTCAAAGGCAAGTGCAGCAGAACCATGTGGCTACCAGAGACCTACAGTAGCATCACAGAGCCGCTGCCCGTCACCATACACTCACCGCAGAATGTGCCAACTCGCTGACGATGCCACACAGCGCCTCCGCCACCTCCAGCTCGGACCCTACACTTTTAAGAAAGACACGGCCCCTCAGCCGCCTTTCGTGGTGAGGAATAGAGGCTATTCTTCAACAGCATTTTAATTTTTGGAAAGTTTATCCAGTGTTTAATGCATCTTTGTACTCATACAGAC
Source organism: Notoglanidium macrostoma (assembly GCA_030068235.1). Classification (NCBI taxonomy): domain Eukaryota; kingdom Metazoa; phylum Chordata; class Actinopteri; order Siluriformes; family Auchenoglanididae; genus Notoglanidium; species Notoglanidium macrostoma. The sequence continues at coordinate 9,707,973 of JAQQZR010000039.1, read as the reverse complement.
ACTTGTGCAGAACTAGGCTTTATTTTTTTTGCCTCTTGTAACCTTAATTATGAGTTGAACTCATTATTTATTTTGGAATGTACGATTAGTCTACCAAAGGTTTACAGAGAAGTGCTGCTGAGTAATTTAAATTGCGGTCTCGGCCACGTCTTCAGCTCAGTCCGCCAGCCTCCTTTATGAGTAAAGTGCAGGAAAAGCTCCCCTCCTGTTTCCTTCAGAGTGTTTTCACTACACAAACAAGTCCTGAGGTGTAAATATCAAAGCTGTCATGCTATGAAAGGTGAGATTCAGATCTAAGACATGTCATATCAACATGGCATTTTCCATTCTTGAACCTTTGAAAATAAAATGCCTAGCATTCTCGGAGTAAACCCTGGGGCAACAATTAACCTAGGTAACTTAAGAGTCAAACCATGATTAATAGAAAAAGAATATTTAACATTTGTGTGTTTTTAAAGTCAGAATACATGTTTATCTAACCGTCTGAATTGTCATATGGCTGTTTTAATTGAAGTATCACGGCCAGGTAAAATGGCACAAAGGCACCTGAAATGAGTCAGCTGGATGAAATGAACTTAATCTGTTTCTGAGTTTTTCTTCTTGTATTAACCTTTCCAAAAAAAAGTCAATAATTCTTAAATGAAAGGCAAATTAAACGGAGTAAATAATTCCATTGTCAGTTTTTTGTGCTGTCATGCTACATGTCTAGAGATCGCTGGTCTTGTTAAGAAGCTGATTGTGTTTTTTGTTTGCAGGTTCCTTGTAGTCCTAACTCTTCACTAATTGAATCTCCAACAACACCTTCAGCTCTGCAGTCGTCACTTAAAAGACACCAGACACCAGTGAGTTTCTCACACAGTGTTCAACAGTTACTCTACTTACAGGGTGGCATCTGTACAATGGTTTTAAAGTACCTTAATTTTTTATACCTATATTATGGCAAGTACTCGGAAGAAAGGTAGTTTCTTTCTAGGTGTTAAAGTAATATTGCCAATATTGTTTATCATAAAGGGTTTGATTTTTTTTAAATTTTATTTTATTATCTTCTATTCTTTATGGAAGCTTCAGATCAAAACCTCATCAAGTTACAAATAATCAGTCAATCAATTAAGGCATATAGTAAGTCTATAAAAGTTAATGAAACTCTTCATGCTTTCAGGTAAGAGGTCATTCTCTGAGTGTGTGTCCTGTATCTCCTGGGGCGAAGTCCACACCGTTCCTCAGCAGTCCCTCTCACAGAAGAAACCCTGTTCATCAGTCCACCCCGGTGTCCAGCAGCCTCAGGGAGCAGAGTCGACTGCTCAGCCACGCCACACTCCGAGAAAGGTGAGAGGAAAGTCCGCTTCACACAAACTCAACTACAGGTTTTCTGAACTCTCCTCCGGAATGAATCACTGATTTTACTTTTTTTACACGACCCAGTTTCTTTTAAGATTCAGTTCATGGACAGATGTCCTGACATTTTGCTTTAGAATTCGCTGGTACAGTTCAGAATTCATTATTCCGTCCATCCTTGTCCAGATGCAGCGAAACAGGCCCAAACCGTGGCCCTACCACCTCCATGTTTCACTGGTGGTATAAGGTTCTAATGCTGGACTGCAGTGTTTTCCTTTCTCCAAACATAATGCTTCTCATTTGAAAGTTGTATTCTGGCTCTCATCCATCCACAAAATTTTCCCAATAGCCTTCTGGCGTGTTCATGTGATCTTCAGCAAATTGTAGACCGGCAGCAGTGTTCTTTTAGGAGAGCAGTGGCTTTCTCCTTGCAACCCTGCCCTGCACATGCATACCGTCATTGTTCTCCTCGTGGTGCACTCATGAACATTAGCATTAGCCAATGTGAGAGAGTTTAGTTTCTTAGAAGTTACCCTGGATTCCTTTGAGACCTCACAGACCGTTACACGCCTTGCTCTTGGAGTGATGTTTGTTGGTCCACCACTCCTGGAGAGGGTAAAAATGATCTTGATCTGTCTGACTGTGGATTGGTTGAGTTCAAACTTGTTAGAGATGGTTTTGTAACCTTTTCCAGCCTGATGAGCATCAACCGCTCTTACTGAGGCCCTCAGAAATCTCCTTCGTGACCGTCCTCCTTCATGCTCGTGCCATCATACACTTCCACAAACGTGATGTGAAGAGTATACTTTGATAGATCCCTTTTTTTTTTTTTTAAATGGTGATCTCACTCACATCTGAATGTCACCCATTTGAGTGAAAACCTGAATTTCATCAAGTTAACTTCTAATCCTAGAGATTCACGTATTTTTGCCGCTCACAGATATGTAATATTGGACCCTTTTCCTCAATAAGTAAATGACCAAGTATAATATTTTGTCTCGTTCGTTTAACTGGGTTCTCTTCATCTACTTTTAGGACCTGTGTAAAAATCTGGTGATGTTTTCGGTCATATTAATGCAGAAAAATGGTTCTCAAACTTTCAAGCACCACTGTAAATATTTGCTTAGTTTTTTTCTTTACTTTGTTATATACTGAATGGTCGACCCTTCAGTGTCTCCACTATGAATTTCAAATGATGTGCTATTGATGAAATGTGGATCTTAAAGAACATAAATAGAACGATCTATATTGTAATCTTGGGCCATATGCAAGATGAATCTACTCCTCCGCCTGCAAATGATGAAATCTGATGTCCGCTTGTGTTTGTTCATTACTTAAAAGCAAAAGACAAATATTCCTGAGAAAACAAGGCAAAAGGGTATTGATTGCATTTCAGCGAGATCTAATGCTTCTGACCCGACGCACAGTTTAATAAATTCTGAGAGACCCTTGTCATTGATCTGAACACCAGCCCACTAAACCGACAAATGTTTGTTTGCTTTCCTGTCTCTACCGCTTTTTTTTTTAATCCTGCAGAGACAGGAGCAAACATTTTAAATCAATAGACAATTTTAAACCGGAGAGTAAATTGTAGAGTAAATATTAGGAAATGTATGATACTTTTGTCTAGATTGAAAGCATGACCAGAGTCGGAAGGCTGCAGATTAAGGCCGGCACGGCAGATTCAGACAATAAGAGAGCGAGCACGTCTTTTGGACGTCTTTGATGGGAAATGAAATGATGCTTTGTGGAGTTCAGTCTGTCCTCACTGCAGCAGTCGGCTTCTCGTGTGCTAATCATTTGGCCGAGCTAACCGTCTGAAGCACAGCCCGTATTAGGTTCATTAACCACAACCTCTCATCTGTACTACCTCTCCTACAAGACTTTCTTTCTTTCTTTCTCTTTCTTTGTCTTTTTATATTTCTGTCTCTATCTGTCTTGTCTTTTGATCTCTGTTTTCGGTATTTTTTTTCTTCTTGCTTTTTCATCTGTCTGTTTATAATCTTTTTCTGTCATTCTTTCATTCTTTTGGTATTTCTATCTCTCTGTTTTGTCTTTCGATCTTTCTATGTTTTTATCTTTCTGTATTTTTATTCTTTTGGTTTTTCTTCCCGCTTTTTATTTTTTTCAAGTTCTATGTCCTTTTGTGCCTTCTTTTTCCAGTCCTTATTCAATTTATATATTTTTTTCTATTTTATCCGTCTGTCTTACTTCTTGTATGTCTTTCTGTCGGTCTGTTAATCTTTATTTCTTTCACCAATTTCTATGTCTTTGTTTGTCTGTCTATTTCTTTGTCTGCTGGTTTTTCCTTCTTTTTTCCTCTCTAAATAAACAGTGAAAAACAGTCAGTGTTCTTGGCCTACACTCTCCAGATGTTTGGCTATTTGTTTTCCCCTTGTTTCAGAAAGGGCTCTACATAGAAGCTCTGAACCCTTACTTATCCAGCAACCCTCTAAAAGCATTAAAAAGGCCTTCTGTAAGAGTCTAGCTCCTGCCGCACAAGCTTTTACAAAGCATGGCATTTTTAGATGTTTGTTAGTAGCTACGAATGAAGTCTGTTTTATTCATTTGTACTTTGATACAGTCTCAGAAGTGCGACATTATGCGTTTTATGATATTACCGCTCACCCACTTGTGCATGCGGTTTTTAAGATATGAAAGTTTTTAATGTAGCTCACTCAACTGTAATTTGTTTTTTGTGCATATGTACTTTCTTTATAGGGCCTTACTGAGTTAGGCTTATTGTTGCAGATGTGCTTTGTGTTGTGTGCTCTATCAACTTTAACCCACTCTAATGGACACAGCACAGACTAGTGTTGTACCATGGTATTGCATTATAGCCACAAAAGAGAGTGGACACTGGGAGATTGACACTGATATCTTTAAATTAATCTTGTATTCATTGCTCTTCAGAACCTAATTTGGCATGACTGTTTAAAGAAAAATATTTACAAAATATTTTCAGTTCTCAACTTTTCAGTACTCAATATAACTTGGAAAGGAATCCATGTACAAAAAAGTAGTTTTTCCCCCCATTTTTTGTGCGAACAATGTACTAAATCACTCTGACTCCGTTTACTTCCCTGGATTGAGTTTGAGTGCACATGTATTTTCCTGTGCAGGTTTCAGAGCCCATCCAGTCCCTCACAAGGCCAAGAGATCCACAGAAGAGTTCAGAAGCTTTTACACACGCATGCCACGCCCCGCAAGCTCTGCTTTGTAAGTAATGCATAAGATCATGACGTAAGCTGAAAGCTAAGCTGTTGTGTGTTTTCCATGCCAGTATAAATACAAGCCGAAAGTTTCTTTTTTATGGTCCATTTAAAAAAGTAATTACCTAAATTCTTTTCACTTACTTAAGAATTTGACCATTTTATTAACCGGAATAGTGAATATGCATCGTTCTGGAAGACTTTTCTGTCGAAATGAAATAATTAATGCCTAATTAAATAAACCAGTGAATTTTCACCCAAATAATGAAACGATAGAAGAACAATGGCATTTTCCTCACAAATGAATGTAGTAATTGTCTGATACAGTCATTCATGTATGCATGTATTTATACCCAGAATCTCCTTTATGGCTCTGGAAGTGTTGTTAAAATCCCTCCCACATTCCAGTCACTGCAACACACTGGTGACAAAATCAAAGCAAAGACGTGCTAATTATTCTGAAACCCCTCCAAAGCCGCCTTTATTTTAAGAAGCATAGTGTGTGTGTGTGTGTGTGTGTGTGTGTGTGTGTGTGTGTGTGTGTGTGTGTGTGTGTGTGTGTGTGTGT
>JAQQZR010000039.1:9684837-9700454 GCA_030068235.1 Notoglanidium macrostoma | reverse complement strand
TGAGCATCAACAACTCTTTTTCTGAGGTCCTCAGAAATCTCCTTTGTTCGTGCCATGATACACTTCCACAAACGTGTGTTGTGAAGAGCAGACTTTGATGGATCCCTGTTCTTTAAATAAAACAGGGTGCCACTCACACCTGATTGTCATCCCATTGATTGAAAACACCTGACTCTAATTTCACCTTCAAACTAACTGCTAATGATCGAGGTTCACATACTTTCGCCACTCACAGATATGTACTATTCGATCATTTTCCTCAGTAAATAAATGACCAAGTATAATATTTTCATCTCATTTATTTGACTGGGTTCTCTTTATATACATATATATATATATATGCTGACTGGCATGGTGAGACTGTCACAAAGCAAGACTCGGTGATCAGGAGCATCAGGGAGTTATAATTGACATTAATCTCAGTGAGGAATTGTTCACATTTAAGTGCAACAAGTAGAACGTTCTGTATTAGCCTTAACATTCCAAAGTCTTCATAGGTCTAAACCACCACCTTGATTTAATGAGATATTGGTTATCTAGAGCCACCTAGATTGTTTAATGTAGAACATTTGGCGTCTGATGTAAAGGGTTGTTGCTTCTTCTTTTTTTCACACATATGCTCTCTAATATATGAATGAGAACTCCCATTGATCATGTGCAAAGAAAGTTGAAGGGTGTGAATACTTTATCAGCACTGTGAACTTTTGCTGAAGCTCGGCCCATTTATACCTTATGATATTCACACTTATGGGTGAGATATTTATCACCAGTAATTTATCACAGACACATGCTAAAACTTATACAGTGGCATTGTCGCTGCATAATCTTGTCAAAGCATAAGTTTCCAAAGTGAGAAGCCAGGCAGAGTTACACAAACTGAGTTATATTTAATCTTACACTCAAACAAGATGGTGCAATTCCAACAGTTGGGGACAGCAAAACTAAAGCTATAAAGCCAAGATGACTTTTAATCATTAAAAGAATCACATAAATACATGTGTGAGCTTCCCTTGCCTTCTTGCCTTGGCTGCCCTAACAAAAGAGGAATGAGGAGAAAATGCTAATGTGCACTTATAGTGAAGCAATATTTTAAATGCACTCTGAACAGTAAATATTTCTAAAACCATGGACATGCTTTAAAGCAAGAACTGGCGTACACATATACAACAGAAATTATAAAAAGTTATGCTGCACTAGCAATTGTGTTTGTGTTATCCATCACTTGAGCCTGGGGAATCTAGCATATCTACTTATTCTTTCAGATTGTCACATTATGGAATTTAACAGACCCTCTTTACAGTCATAAATTTGTTTATCACCTAATACAATACCTAACTGCTTGTCTAAGGTTATATCTTCATCAGTGCAGTAAAACACAATTACTCTGTTAAATGCAGAATGCAACTCATGTGCTTCCATGTTGCAGGGTTATTCCTGGACAGCCATCTGTTCATTTAGATAACGGAACATTCTGGACCAACAAAGCTGCCAAATACACCGGGAAGTCCCACAGAGCGGTGTTTGAGGACAGCCTTGGCAAAATCTACAAGAACCTGTACAGAAAAGCATCAAGTTCCACACACACTGACTCACAAAGCACCTGGACCGTGTCACCTATTCAAGATGGCTAGTTTTCCTTTAAGCCAGATGTTATTTCATCATCAGCCAAACCAAAGTTTCTGTGCTAATTTTCTTAAGCCATTAATGATGACGATGATCCTAGTTATAGGTGCAGATTATTTAAGTAAAGAAAATAAAACTAAAATAAGTTGCTACCCTGAAGTGGATTACTTTCCTATAACAGCATGTCCTTTAGTGTTTTAGTCCTATTCTACCACAGCCATTTGTATATTATTTATTTTTTTGACAATGACGCACCTTTCCTTTGGTCTCTCTTGAAGTTAGGGCAGCTTGTCATGATATTGAGAAGCTACACCTCTGTTAGCAAACACCTTCAACAATGCCGCCGTATTATCATGAACATTTAGATCCTCTTCCTCTGTGAGAATGATGCAAGTGCTGTTTCCAAACAGAAGAAAAACTGAGCTACACAGCCAGCTGGTATACATGATTTATTGGCGAACAGTCTGTGAGAGGTCTTAAATGAGAACTGTCATGGTGTCGAGTCCTCCACACTGGTGGCACAAGCCAAGCTTCTTCAGTCAGGAAAACAAAAACAGACATGACGCTACTGATGTGTTTAACCTTGCTTAGTTCTGTTTTAGTTTTTCTTTACACTTTAAAAATTTAGATGCATTACATACATTTTTCATAAAGCATTAAAATAGTAGAAACTCCCTCAATTAAAATTCAATACATTAAAAAAAACTTCTTACACAAAGACTGTACCAAAGCTCGCATAAGCTGCAACCATCTTCCTGGTATTTACTAAAACATCACGTGTGTAAAAGGTAAAACTGATATGTAGCTTACATCATTTCTTTTTATGAAATTTCTTCTTTTTATTCATCTTTCCAGCTGCTGCTGCTGCTTTTTCTGTCATGATCTCTTTATACTTCCTCTTGTTATAACTGAAAAGGTGAAAGAGAAGGGTGGTTTTGTAAAAAAAATAAAATAAAATCATTACAATGCATAAAAACATAATAAAAACAAGTTTTAAAGTCATGTGCAAAACATGTATTAAGAGCTCTAAACTAATAATGTGTGTTTACCAAAGTAGTAGGATAAGAAAAACTAAATTCTAAACTGCAATCCATTTCTAGTTTACCTTCTGAACTCGGCATCAGTAAGCAATTCCTCCATAATAGTCCTTTTCCTCACTTTCTTCGGAATTCGGGAATGGTAGAAGTCTACAGGGTTATCAACCACTGTCCCAACCTGCAGAAAAGCACATTTTATATAAATATATGTCAAAATATCCTCAACCAAGTCTGATAAACATATAAGGCCCCCACACTTTTACTTTAAGAAATCACAAGTGCTGAATGAATCCTCACTTGAAAGTATTTGGGGAATCCTTCTCTGTCGTTCTTCTTGTAAAAGCGCTTTGGGTCCATGGCTGAACGCATCTTTAGGGCCTTGAGATCATTCTTCAGGTCCTCTGTTAATTCAGGAGCGCTCATGTTGAACCAGCCATCTCCTGTGGTCTTCACTCTCTCCTCCTGCGCATTGCATGAAAAAAAACTTCATTACAAAAACCCTTGCTCTGCCTCCTTACATAAAAATCCCACAGCAGTTTACTTACCCTACGCTTTAATTTAGCAGCATGTTTGGATTCCTTGTATGGCGGCACAGTGTCTTTCTTTTCAAAGTCCGCCACGATCACACTCTTCTTCAGCAACTGCAAAAGCAAAATGAGCAATGAGATTTAGAAGAAGAAGGCATATCAAATGTAATGAAGCGTTTGAAAACCTACCATTTGAAGGCCTAAAAGCCTCCGTGTTTATTCCCAATACAATTCTATTCATGATTTCTGAGTAAGCAGAAAGGCAATTTTTGTAAATACCTGTAACTATTATTTTTCTTCATTATTTATCACATGCATTACAATAAAGGGGCCTTTGATAGATGAAGGACTTTTATCATCCGGTCAAAAATAAAAAGACAATTTGTTGACAGAGAACACAGGTCCATAGGAATGCACAGAAAATACGCTCTGTGCCTAAGATTTTCACACAGTATGAGCGATCAATAAATAGACAGACAGACAGGGTGTCCCAAAAGTATGGATCCATAGGCATTTTTACTTACATGAAATGTAATATTTTCCTTTTTATTTCAGATCCTTCGACAAAAACAACAGAAGACTAAATTCAGCGTATAGACAAGTGTCTCCAAGTCCAAAGCCGTCAATTTGAGCATTTGTTGAAATATCTGTATTTAAATAAATAACTGCCTAAGGATCCAGACTTTTGGGACACCCTGCATACAGAGATACAGAGATATGCATAGTTGCATGAGGCTTCAGTCCTTCATGTCAGTGCTGAGGAAACAGTTGATTGATTCCATCAACAGCACGATGCAACACTAAAATTATAAAAGGATGCTTACAACAAGCCTCAGCTTGGCACAGTTCATTGTGTGAACAGGTCTATTAACTGAGCACCAGACACGTGCATTTTTTCCTAAAACTGATATTCGCCCTCAAACACCACTACATCAAGAAGTTTTTTGATAGACGCTGAAAAACCCTTAATCATAACTTTTGTCTTGCGTTTATCGTATTTTTACTTTTAATAAAACGTTTCGCCGCCCATAGTGATTTTATCCTCAATACCAAAGCTGTGGGCCTTTAAAACAAAACAACAACAAACCCTTATGTTCACAACTATATTAGTGCTCCATTCATTCTGCCATAAACACAATCTAATGACGTCTGCAGTTTCGTTTTGGATAACCATGCCACTGCTTTCGTAATATCAGTGCAATCTCGGATATGAAACAAATATGTATAGTGTTTGTTACGGAATCAGAAATGATGGAAAACTCATAGCTACAAATAAGGTTGTCCATGTATAAGAAACTTGCATGTGCAATCTAACTGGCAAATCAACAAGCACATTATAAGATATAATCTATTCTATTAGAGCATTGCTATTTTCTACAGCATTATTTAGTGTGGCTATTCGCTTTTAAAAATACCATGACTGTCACCACTTTGAGCACCAGATGTCACTAGCGTGCACAGTGTTGAAAAGCTTCAAGTGATGAAATGAAACTTCAAACACTGTATTGAATAACTTTAAAACGGTTGGAAGAAACACTTCGCCATCAGTAGGCACCTATATTCTTAGAAAATATGATCCCATCTAGCACCCTAAAGGTTCAGTGGTTTGTTCCTTAACGCTTCAATGGAGAACCATACAGCAGGGGGTTCCACTTTTGGTAAAACTTCCAAGCAGAACCTCTATAGAAACCTAAAACCATCCAAAGAACCCTTCAGGAACTTTTCTGCCCACATGTGTACCTAGATTGTCGATGCTGAAGCTTTGATCTTGGAACTTTGCTTTAGCTGCTAACGTTGCTTACTGATTGCCTTAGCTGAGGTAAAAATCACTTATAAAACCAATGGAGAGAGCAATAATGGCCAATTGCACTCAAGCCTAAATCTTCTATAATGTAGATGTCTGTTTATAAAGGAATGGACTATTACCATATTCTTAACCTATTACGGTTAGAGAATCAGTTAAAAGTTAAATACCTCATCCTGATTCTTCTGGTCTTTCAGCTTTTTCAAGTTATCAGAAATAGATTTGGATTTGCTGCCATCAAAGTTGATGTATAATCCACCAAGAGCCTTTACTTTCAAACCTGGATCAATAGAACTGGATAGTTCAGTCCTGAAAGAAAGAAGAGAAAAGAAAATTAAGTAGACTGTGAGGGGGGGAAAAAAAGATGTTACTAATTATTTGAGGACACAAAGATAAATTCATACGGTGCTGGCTTCCTAGCAGTGAAGAGTACTTTTGTGTCTTCATCTTCCTCATCATCATCATCTCCCTCCTCGTCAACAAAATCCTCTTCATCCTCAAAGGCTTTAGAGTCCTCAACATTGTCATCTTCATTCTGTGTAGTATCAATGTAGTACGTCTCACTGGGCTGACATCCAGGACGAGTGTCAATAACAAATAGCCCGTTACCTGTGAGGGAGTCTGGTGCACCAGAGGGACCTGGTTGACCCTCAGAACAGCATGCTTCATCCTCACTCTCCATGTCTTCAGCTTCGTCATTACCTCCGTCCACTGAGAGCCCATTGTCATCACTCTCCTCATCCTCACTGCTGTCCAGCAAGCTGATACATTCCTTCATGTGCTTGGTCTTCTCAATACTTGACGCTTCCGAGCATGATGAAGGTCCTTCCTTGTTAGTCGTGTCATCCGTCACACCTTCCTTCGAAGGTCCCTGGCCAACTACAATGGTGCCTTCATCAGCCGCCGTGTCTGTTCTCTCCTTGCTTTCTTCCACTTTTTCCTCAGGTTCACCAAGTACTTTTAAATTCTTTTCATGTTTGGCTGGATGAGAACTGTGCTGGACTTCAGTATCAGGTTCTTCTGTGAGATATGACTGATCCTCTTCCATCCCTGTGATGCTCTTTTGGGGCATCGCTGATATAGAACTTGATTCCTCTTCCATGGCTTGGACTTCCTGCACAGAGCTGGCCTCACGTGTTTCCATGGCCTCATCGGAAATCTCCTGACATTCCTCAACATCCTTCTCAGGCTCAGGACAAAAGGCTTGTCTGCTCTTAGATTTAACCACCTCATCCTCATGAAGAGTTAGACTAAAATTCCCATTATTTTCCTCCACAACGGAACGTTCTTGATCTGCAGCAATAACCGTTTTATTATTTACGTCCTCCTCCATCTCCTCGATATCCTCCATGTCAGACTTGGTTGCACTTACAGACAGGCAAGGAATATCCTCTGTAGTTTCAGCCTGGTCTTTCTCAGACTCATTCTCTTCACTGTTTTTTTTGACACTTTTGGAAACCACTGAAGGCATATTAAGCACATCGAATGTGGCCTTGACACTTCTTGATCTAGAAACTCGAACAGCACGGCTGCTGCTAGCTGAGCCAGTTCGGCTGCTACAAGGGGTTCCCCTGTCCAATGTAGAACCTGGACTGTCAAGAGAAGTGTATGCAGTCGATATTGATTCCAAATCAGAATCAGCTACCCGGCTACGAGTGGTTCTTCTAGGACTCAAGCTAGGGCCAGACTGACATCCCTCAGAGTCGTAAGCCTGTTCTTCCTTAGTAGTCTCCGCTTTGCCTCTGCGTCCTTGTGTTCTCCTGGGCTCAAGAGCACCAGAAGTCTCCGTAGTTTCGCTTTGCTTTAAGTGGATGGGGATTGGCTCAGTGACCTTCACTCTGCTGCGTGTGGACCTGCGGACAGTGGATCCACGAGGGCCAGAAACTACAGACGAGCAAGAATCAGCCTCTGAGTGAGCCGCATCTTCAGGAGCGACAGTACGCTTCCTGTGGCTCCTCGTAAGCCTTATAGACAGAGATGCCACAGAGCTGCAGGACTCAGCGTCTGAGCGCTCATCTTCCTGTGAAGTGGTGGACTCTAACACAGGAACAGGTTTCTTCTGACCTCTTGCGGACCTGCGTGGTGTTTTACCCAATGATGAAGAACTAGATTCAGCTTTAGATGCCTCCTGATCATCCACAGCTGTAGGTTTCCCTCGGACTGTTGTTCTTCTGCTTCGAGAGGTCAGAGGGATATCTGACGCCACAGAACAGCAGGATTCGGATTCAGACACATCTGCTTCATGTGTGGATTCTGGCTGTTTGTTTGTAGGACGAGATTTAGAACTTCTAGTTTCTCTTTTTGTTGAGCTTGCTGCTTCAGCCGGAGCCGTATTCTGCCCTTCTGCTTCATCCTGCTGGGAGTCACTGGTCTGTTCGGATTGGGACTGCGTTGTCACGATCACTGTTCTATTCCTTGTTCTTCTGATGGTAGATGCCTGTTAAAGGGAACAAAACCAAACTATTCTTATTAACGCTGTGTCATAATGACAAGTAGCACAAGTGAAACAACCGAATGGGAACACGCTTGACCAAATCACATGATGTGCTTCTACAAGCTGCACGGTGATGTGAAGAGCTGCACAGAGGCATTCCTGTGAACTTTGTGTGATCACTTATGGTGTCCCTAGTACCGGTAACAAACAGATGTACACACAAGGCAAGACACCAAAACAGCATACGTCTTTATGGATCATGTTCTCTGCTACTGATCATCCTACTTTTAACACTAATGAAGATCACAATAATAATTGGTCTAAACAATTAAAATATCTAATAAGCCAATTATCCCTTTTGAAGTTGGACTGGGTGTGTCAAAACCAGGATAATCACAATTAAACACAATATGCACAACACATTATGCACAATGCATCACCCTCCCTCTGATCCGTCTCTGTAGAGCCAGGTATTATTTGGGTAGTGGACCATTCTCAGTTGCTGGGGTTTTAAACACAGCAGAGTATAGTTTTTTTTTTCCATCCACTTATTTTAGTATGGTGTTTCAGGCTGTTCACCCCAACAGTGACAGAGTTTTAAAACCCCAGTCAAACTGCACTGTACCAAGTCTGTCACTGCGTTACTTCTTCAGTGTACACTTCTACTGAAGTCCTTTTTGACTAGTAGATGGGATAAATGAGAAGTGATAAATTGTGTATACAAACAGATGGGCTAGTCAGTAACTCTATACACAGAACGTGTAAATGGTCAATGAGTGAATATCCACGTGAAGCAAACATGGCACGTGAAGCAAAGCTTAGCTACTTATACCCACGCAAAAAAAAAAAACTTTGACTCCAAGGCTGATTTATCTACGCATACCTGTCATTACAATATATTTAAATGTTTATTATTTAGCAAATAGACAGCTAGTCATAAAATGGTGGTCATTTATTAACCACAGCTACAGTTTTTATGTTTTTGTTTTGTTCTTTGCACAGCTGTGTGCAACAATACTTAATGTAAAATTCGATGATAACTCAGGGTTATAAAAATAAAACACACCGGCGTTCTTGCGGCTTCATCGTTTGTGTTTTTCACCGGAGAACTCGCGCGTGTTCCTCTCCTGGTGGCCACCATCTTCCTGCTGAACGTGCTCGCGCACACTTCCGGTTAGATCATGTGACACTGTGACTAGGCACTGAGACTGTACCAATCGATTAGCTGAACCATCCACTCCATCCAGACTCGCTTAATCGAGTAATATAGTTTTACTGTTATTGATTACGCAACTCTCGGGGCAGCACCGGGGGTGCAGTGGTTAGCACTGTCGCCTCACAGCAAGGCCTCGCGTTCAAGTCCCGGGTTGACCAGGGGTTTCTTCTGGGTGCTCTGGTTTCCTCCCACAGTCCAAAAATGTGCGGATTAGGTCAACTGGCTACTCTAAACCGCCCATTATATGAAGTTAGTGTAGTTGTAGTGCTGGTCTCAAGCCCAGATAAACTAGGAGGGTTGTGTCAGGGAGGTGGCCTGGCATAAAACCGATCGATAAGTGGACAATGGATGATACAACTAAAAGGAGCAAGGAAGAAGAATTATTTATTTCTCCAGGCACATAACTTTACTTAGAGGAAAACTTCACCCTGAAACACATTAATGCGTTTATACTGAAATAGTTGTGTGGTGATTGGTAATTCTGGTGCTAATCTGTTGGTTGGTTTCGTATTTCTGTTATTTCTGTGATAAGTATGCGTTTGTGTGCTGCTCTGACGTCACAGGGTGTCTGGTATACTGCTTTCGTTGTGCGCATTTGCAAGGTGTAATCATGTCATTTCCCACCTGCGCATGTTTGCATACAAATTGTGGGGGACACATGAATGAGTGTCATTTGTTTCTTTGTAAAGCTTCTTTAACCACACTTTCACAAGCTGGCTCTTACACATTCGTAAGTCTGACTCTACAGCACATCAAGCTGAGCATACTAAATATACTGAGTTTGTCAATTCATGGAAGGGGTGGCCTGTTACAGCCCCAAGCAAGGTCTCTATTCTTGCACCCCATGATCTTTCACACCTATAAGCATATTTAGAATAGCCAATCAACCTAATCTCCACATCGTTGAGATTGTGGGAGGAAACCCACAGAAAGACACCCAGGGATCAAACCTGGACCCTTCTTGCTGTGACATATCAGTCTGAATCTACAGTACAGCAACAACAGGGGACAATAGAAAGTAGTGTTCGCAACAAGCTAGCTAGGCAATGTTAGTGATAAGTCTAATGTTAAGAATTACATTCTCAAAACAGTGATTTGTATGGTAAATTTTAATAAACATAAATTAAATAAACTAATTTAAAAGTAGAAATGGGGCACTTTACACTTTACAGAGAGCACAGTCATGCTGATTTAACGTCACTCCTAAACGGAGGAACTGTCGTTGAGAAGACTACACCAAGTTGACAAATTGAAAGAAGCTGAGGTGGTGTTTTGCTGAGGTTTCTAGTTTTGGGCAGGAACTACAAGTTGCAACCACACCTCCATCACAGTATTACAGTGGCATTTAATAATAGTCCACCTTCTCTGTTACCTGAACAAAAAAAAAACAAGAGCTTCTTTTTGCACTGACAATTTTCCAGTGACATTCAATGTCATGTTAACAAGAACTTTGTCATAGAAGTAGTGGACCCATCAAACATCAGAATGTTCCAGATTGTGCAGACACTCGGCACGGTTAGTTAATTAATATGCAGTTGACAAAAGTAAGTAAAGTGTTTATAGTACAGGTGCTCATAAGGTGACTGTCATTAGAATTGTCAATAAGAAATAAAAAACAATGACTGAATAATATTAAATACAGTGTGGTGACATATAAAAAATGTCGCGTTATTGCCCTGTTAACATATCGGACGAGTTGATGGGTAATGATCAATGAGATGGTGTAGCATTAGCATGAAAATTGAAGCATTGGAGTTGATGCGTTTGTAATGCTCAGGTGCGGAGCAGAGAGAGCTGGACGGAATAAAAGACAAAGTGCTGCTGCGTTCATTGTGGTATCTAGGTAGAGATGAAGCACAGACTATATCCCAAGGCCAGGCAGTTGGTGTTGATGACACAAGTTTAAAAG
Source organism: Notoglanidium macrostoma (assembly GCA_030068235.1). Lineage (NCBI taxonomy): Eukaryota > Metazoa > Chordata > Actinopteri > Siluriformes > Auchenoglanididae > Notoglanidium > Notoglanidium macrostoma. The sequence goes on along the minus strand of JAQQZR010000039.1, from coordinate 9,689,904 downwards.
TCAACTCAGAATTTCACAACAACATAAATCTTTTACACCACTGAAGACTGGTTGAAGATTAATTGTAAAATGTAAAATGAAATCAGGGTGGATTGTGCCTTTAACGTACTGTAGAATAAAAAAATCACATGACGTTTGCTTGTGTAGTGCAATATGAAAGGAATACACTGAAAGCCAGACTTAGAATGTTATCTTTATGAACCCAAATAAAACATGTAACATTTCAAAACTAAAATCACACGTACAGTAGCCAATTACTGGACCCTCATGTATCAAATAAATAAACCAAACTATTTTGGTTCTTAATATTGAACTTAATATTGAAAGAAATAATTTACTTAGTGTGGTATCTTGCCATTCCTTCATAAACAATGAACACATGCTGGTTTTCAATATATGTAAAACGTCTTCACAGGACTGATGTAATATTTAAATCTCAGAAACAGGAAATGACAAGTTGCCACATCTAATACATGTTTTAAGGCTAGTGTTGCACACCATAAATGACACTATGCACCAACACGGTTTTAATATAGACATTCTGGAAAAAGACAAACTAAATCAAAGCATAATTACAAAGCATCGTGTAAAAACCTGTTCATGGTAAACTATACCACTCTTAGCTATCAGATCACTGCACAATAAACCTGCATCAAATTTTCTTTGCCTCAGTGAAATCTATGTGCTTTCCAAAACACCTTTTACCTCAAAGTAAAACCTTAAACCTTTTCATTTAAGAACACTTATGGGCCCATTTGTTGTCATTCAGACCCCCCTCCCAACCATTTTGCCAAATCTCAGTATTAGTGTTCTTCTTCAATATCGCCTGAAAAGAAACCAAGAAATTACTGAAAAAAGGTCACACGGACATAAGCGTAGTACATCAACCCTGTTAGTTAGTTATCTACAAAATGTAAAATAATTAACATACTGCAGGCTGCAGAAGTGTACGATACAAAGGTTGGACAGATCAGATTTTCAGGACTAAGCAATCAAGAGCTTGGAAAAATATTTCACAGTATGATTGAGGTCGGCTGAATTTCAGCCTCCGCGGATGAGGAAGTATGAATCATACATACGTTTTATCGACGAACTTAAAAGCAAGCTAACAAAAAAAAAAAAAAAAAAAAATCGATGTATTTTGGAAATTCCAAAAATGAGGTTCACGGTGAGTGACTCAGATCAGGAGGTGCTATTTGGTGCTCTTCCGTGCATGAACGAGGTATCCTTTGGCTTTGATGATGCCACGGCTCTTGACGATGACGGAGTAGCGCAAGACCCACTCGAGCTGCCAGTCTGCCACCTGCAGGTTCTTGCAGCTCTCCTGCATGGCCTCCTGAAAGCCTGCTGAACTGAGAAGCTCTACATGAAGCCAGGAACAAGCTTAGTTAGTGATCTATACAATAAAGGACACTAAAGGCATAGTGAAACTTTTAGACGTTTTAAAACTGTTTGTAGTAGGGATGCATTGATGCAACTCTTCTAACATTTTTGGTACTCACTGATGTTGATATTGATATTTAAATGTGTAACCTATTTATTATTCATTAATGACATCGCAGAACACTTTATTGAGCTCTTTTTATGATTTACATAGTGGCATGCACACATGGTCATGCATCTAGGCACTTCATTTGAAATGAACTACATTAGCTCGCTACATTAGTTTCCTTGGATCCAGAAGGGCAAAGGTGCAGACGAGCACATTGTTTAGTTCCACTTCAGAAAAACACATCTGTACAGCAAAAAATACATTTTTTGTTTCCATTACATCAAAATCCCTCGTTTCACTAACAGTGGCGGCTGATCGCCAGGAACAATAATGGGTAAGGGTCGTTATTTTCACTCACCTAGTGCTATCTGTAGACATTTTCTCTCTCCTAGCAGGTATTCATTGCAGTCTTGGTTCTCCTGTGTGCTGTGAACTCCTCAAGCTTTATGTTCTATGATTGTGCTTGTAGGAACTTGAGACTTCTGAAGTCTGCTTTGCTTAGATTTCTGGATCATTTGATGTCATCTGTGCATTAGTGCAACAACCTACACTAGAATTACATCACATAGTATGGTTTGGGATGTTGTAATCGGAGGATTTCTCAGAGTACAGTTACGAAACCGGAAGTGTATCGATGCATCCCTAGTATCTAACGTTGCTGTTTAGAGTAGTATGTCTTAAAGTAACTTAAGACAGGCATTTCTTAAAAGATAGCAATAAAAAAAAAAAAAAAATCCCAGCCTCATAAATATGTAGTGATTATAATTTTCCAGAACCTGCCAAAGCAAGCAGCGCCATTATGTCCAATCGTAAAACACACATTCTTATCTAGGCCATGTTCTATTATAAGCCACAGAAAAGGAGGAGGCAGGAAACGGGTGCTACCTTTGGAGTCATTGTGTGTCAGCAGCTGGATGTCGAACTCTTTAGCGAATGCAGTGAGGTCAGGAGGCATCACACAGCAGGAGGCCAGATTTACCTGGTTACTGCTCGGTTTAACCTGAACCGCAATGCAGGAAACATGCAGAGACAAACTGAGACTTCTGAAGGGCCGACAGGATAATTAAAGGCAGGAGCGCAGATAAGGAAGCACCTTCATGCACTTATTTTTCACTTTTAATCCACCTTGAGCGACTTCCTTATTAACCTTTATAATTAACGTGATCTTCAAGTGGCATCAGAAAGGTTTTTTAAATGAAATTGTGTTGACTTTTTACATTTTTTTTTTTATTCTTTCATTATGTTTCTTGAGGAAACATTTAGTCTAATAACGGACTTTGCCACGAAGCAGCTTTACAGAAATACATTCTGGATTGAACTTTTAAATGTATACATTTATCCATAAATTTATTCTCTGAATTTATTCTTCCTATGGTGGTGCAGTGGGTAGCACTGTTGCCTCACTGCAGGAAGGTTCTGGGCTTGAAACTTACATCTTCTGTGAACAGCTGTGTCAAAGGACAAGTAAGGTGACAATGGACTACATACATACTGTGCACACATAACTGTGTCCTTACTACTTGCTCGTGTAGTCACAGAATGTTCTAGAGTAAGGGTCAGGGAGTTGTTACTTAACTGACGTTGGTGTATACTGAATATACAGATTCAGTCAAGGCCCCAAAGCCTGTCAACACCAAATGCACAAGCAACGAATGCCTGTGTGCGACAGGAGCATGGCACACAACTGCAAACGTCTTGTGGGAGCAACAAAAATACAGCTCCGACAAACAGATTAACAGCAGAATTGCTAAACGCATCACAAATACACTATACGTCTAAAAGTTTCTGGACGCCTGACCATCACACCCAATTGTGGGCCTTCCCCAAACCGCTGTCACAAAGTTTGAAGCATACACTTGTATAGGATGTCTATGTCTGCGGTAGGCATTACAATTTCTCTGCACTGCAACTAAAGGGCCTAGCTGAAAATATTTTGCTGCGCTCTAATTCTACACTGTTATAAAGCATATGAGATGACAATGTTTGATCATTTGCACGATAAAGCGTCTACACGGTCATTCTGAACTTAGAAACCCGGCACTACAAAAAAAATAAGCCGCAGAATATTGCTGAGATGGATTTTCAGTTCCTATCTGTTGACCACTGTGCCTCAGATGACTATGCACATCTATTTTCTACACCGTGTAGAGAATAGACAGCTGAGACAATGATCAACGTGTAGGAACATCAAAAACTGCATGTCGTACTGCTTTAAAGATTAAGATGGGGGTTTATAGTCTATAAGAGTTGGAGGCAACTTATCATTTTAGAAACAGCTATAGTGAATAATGGCATACCACATATAAAACACGCCACACTTGTGGAATTGTGTCTCAGATCTGGTCACCGTACATAAACTCTATATCCATGCAGAACTGGACAGCCTGCAATGCACTTCATATCTATTTATGCAACTGTGTATTGCATAATGATGCATATGACTTCCTACAGTACATCATTAACCCCTTAAAAGCTTCACCGAGCTGTACCATGACAACTGCTGTAGTCTCGCTCTCGCTCTCTCTCTACCCCACTCAATTATTTTCGAATTCCAGTTCTTCAACACTACATATCTTCATGGCTATCTGCCATGACCTGTTTTAGGTGAATACGTCATGCATGAACACACAACCGCCATTTGTTTAGACACAGGCTAGCAATTTAACAAGCTAAAATATAATATCTCACAACAGTTCAGCAACTATTTAATTAGGGTTGGCCAATTCAGAGGGCTGTGACACTTTTACCTGTGCCCAGTTGTACAGCTCTTCTAGCTGAGACTTGTCCAGGTCTGACGTGCCGATTGAAGCAGCTTTTTGGGTCTGGACGATTTTTTCCAGCTCGGCCCACAGTGGCTGCAGGTGAGCCAGAGTCAGAGTCTCGCCCACGGGCAATGGAGGAGCGATGATGACTGAATCCAGCTGAGACACACCTAACGAGCCGCACGCTGTGCAACAGAGATAAACCAGTATATTGTGTTTAGATGAAATACACACAGTGGTATTCAAACTATTTGGGTTTTGTTTTTTTTGTAAACATGCAAATTTCACCTTGCTTTAACACTACATAAAATACGCTATACAGAGACAGTCATAAATCTTTATTGACAATGACTGATGTAAAACTATTCTACCAATACCATTTTTTCATAATGTCTTGGTCTGGTTTCATTTACATCAAAGTTTTATCTTTTAAAACATTCTGTCAGAACTTTCTGAAATTTCGGTTACTGCAGTAAATTCTCTCTGAACTGCTGACTGCTGGCACGCAGTTACAGATACAGTGTTATACACAATGTTTTGTAAATTTTATATATTTATATGCTCGGAGTACAAAAGGTATATATATATAGTTGAAGGCAAAAGCTTGCACGCCTACTATGGCTTTTAAATGTTGGGGGAAGGTGCTTCCTTGTTTTACAAAAGATCTCAAAAGCAGAATTAAAAAAAATAAATAAATAAATAAAAAATGGATGGCTCCTACTCCTAGCATAAAAATATTGAGATAAACATTTATACTTCTTTATGATAACAAAGGAAATCTGTACAGCATAACACACTAACTTTATATATATA
>JAQQZR010000039.1:9631112-9653303 GCA_030068235.1 Notoglanidium macrostoma | reverse complement strand
ACACACACACACACACACACACACACACACACACACACACACACACACACAAACACACACAAACACACACACACACAGAGGACACTCTTTGCCACTCATGTCATCTGCTCCAGTCAGTGCATCAATATTTGGAGCTCCAATTAGGGCATGCTGTAGAGAGAAGCCTGCTGGTGCGCTCACTTATACAGTTATTGTGCTCCTGTGAAGCTGTGTGTGAGTGCCGGGAACCAGAAGGAATCCAGAGATGTCAAACTACTCAATCTCATCTTCTCACAAAAGGGAAGGACTTCCAGTGATGACCAGAACATGTTAATCTAACACTCTAAGCCTAGTGGCATTTTAGTGCTGATTCTGCCAGATATCCCTAATGAGAATGCCACCTACAGCATTTTTTAGTTTTGATACACTAATTATACTCACTGTGTCTCAGTTAGCATTCTTCTGCACCTACGCTGGATAACTTGAGTGCATAAGTGCACTCACACTGACAGTAATGGCAACATGCAGTGCACTATGAGTACCCTGATGGTGTACTTATAACGGTCAAAAGGTTACATACATTGTACATACATACTTTATATACATACATTCCTACATGGTGGAAGCAGAGGGACTGTCAACCTATTTTCAGACTTGTGAAAATGGTGGCTGCAGTGGTCCGAACTGCTGTGAACACTGCACAATACACATGTAAGCTATAAGCCATAAGTGTTGTTGGACATGTTTACTGTGTTAATTTAGCAGTCTCTAATGATTTGGAACCGTGAAAGATAATTACAGTCAAATATTGCAACCCTCATTTCTGGTAAGTACTCAGTTTGCTTTGTTTGAATTGAGACAACACTACCCTGTCGAAATTCACACACTACACAAGTAAGTAAATGTGCACAGTGAACTACATAGAAGTGTACTAACGGAATTATCCAGATTGAGACACAGCAACTGTCTGTGTGCTGAGTTTCACAAGTTCTCCATGTACGTTTCGTCTGGGTACTTTGGTTTGGGTAACCAGAGTTTACTATGTTGGTAGCTGAACTGGAAAATGTTTGTGTGTGTGTGTGTGTGTGATACCCTGTGATGGACTGGCATCCAGTCCAAGGTGTATTCCCACTTCATACCCAGTATGCCCAGTCCCATAACCCTGAAGATAAAATATGAATACTCTAATCATACACCCATCTTGCTATGTCTCCAAATCCTAACTGTACATCCATTTGCACATCACCGACTGACTTCATAAGAACATTACATTTTTTGTTCTGCTATTATTTTACTAAGAGGTAAATCAGACCGAAGATAAGGTGACAGCAGGTCACATCAGAAGGTAGCAACATAGCTGAGTGAACCTTTGCTGCCTCATGACTCGATATTTTAAGTACTTGTGCTCGGGATTATTTAGGGAAGTGAGGGAGGGTCAAAGCACATTTATTCATTGAGCTGTATATGAGAATGGGCATTGCTTTTTGGACTGCTATTTCTATATTTTTATTAGATAAAAAAAATCTATTGAATAATCTCTATAGTCACCTACATAATTATTGGCACCCTTCAGATAAAACAGGCAAACATTCATCTTCTTTATGGAATAGGGCAACTTGCCAGTAAATTAATGTACAACCTACAGTATTTTTTTTTTTTCTGGAGGTCGCGAATACTTCTGGATTTGGCTGTATATAGAATGCAGAAACGCAATACAGAGGACACGCGCGCGCGCGCACCCCGCAAGCACAACACGCCGAACACAGAACGAGTTGTGCGCGCGTGAAGGAAGGGAAGCGGGCGGTGCTGGGGAGGAACGCACGTGCAGCATCTCTGTTCTCCCCTGTTCTGGTGTACGAGAGGGAAAAGCGAGCATCCTCACATCCTCGCGCGCTCTGGGTGTAACGTTGTCAGTATCACGAAGTCGTGCTGCGCGGAAGCATCACAGTAAGTCCAGCCAAATCTAACTTTATTTTCCCTGCAATGTCCTAATATAACCTCTTTCGTTGGCCTCATTACATCAGTGTTGGCCAACTGCATTACATATCTCAGTATCTGAAACTTTTTCAATAATAGCTACCTTGCATTTCAGTATTGCAAACTCATATCAGCATTTCATTTCAGCATTGAAATTGAATGCATTTAAGTAATAACTGCACTGAATATCAACATAAGCAAATTAATGAATTTCACTCTATGACTGCATTTCAGTGATGACTGCATTGCATATCAGCATTGAAAGTTTAAAGTCTTAGTGAAGCACAGTGTAAGTGTTGAATTTTAATGTGTCTGATGAGAAAACTGCATGTTTGTCTTTGATGAATTTTAAGTTAATCTATAGTCTAAAATGTAATACTTTAAGCACATAATTGCAGAATCAATTATTGACTTGATTTATTGCCCAGAGTTCATGCCAAGTAATAAGTAATGACAGAGAAGCTTAGTACTATTTGCCTTTATATCAAAACTGTGCATGACAACTTGATATTTCTTAATAGATGTATTTTTTACAGTGGGTGTGCTTGTTAGAAATTTACTGAGAATGTCAGTATTTTGCTGTGTACTCAGTACAGAAATGGCATGCCAGTGATACACTTTCAGGGTCACAGGAAATGGCCACTTGTTCTTCTCATGTTTAATTTGACTCACTGGTTCAACATCCACTATATAACTATAACATTTACCTTTGTAGCTTTTGTGTCTATAAAAAGCAGTTTTTTTGCAGAACCCCTGTAGCGACCCCATGTCCCCTTGATCACAGTTCTGGCATTGGATCGTGACTGCAGTAATGTCCCATTGCTTTACAAAGCTTCCATTAGAGAAATGACAATCTGTCTGGCCAAGTGACCAAGACTTTTTGAACTTGATCTGAGTTCAGTTTAGTCTGAATTTCACTTTCTGAGGAGCATGTGCACTGCAGGTAGATAGGGAGGCATTTGTTGCACTTGGTTGCAATTTGAGGTCATGATGGTGTGGCGAGGTAGAGATATGGAGGGAGACATGAGGAGCCTCTGGCAGTATTTAGGCTTCAGTCTTACCACAACATTAAGGCATGCTGGCAGCATTTTCATGTGGTCTCTATCATCATGCCAAAGCCCCAGCAAAGGCACGTACACCCAATCTGTGATCACAGCATCAGCAGGTCAGCGTTTCCTACTGAGTGATATAGGGCAGAGAACAAAAGAGTGCAATGGATTGTGTGTGTTTTTTCTCCTATAATACTGTAATCACTGATACTTTAGGTTTAAGTTTTGGTGCAGCCCTGTTTTATCTTGGTCAGTGTCATGGTGGATCCAGTGCCTTTGATCCACTCTGCAAGGATGGGATGCCAGTCCATTGCCAGTCACCATATGCATATTTGTATACTCACTCAAAGACAGAGACTTTTTTTTAGCTTCCAAGCTACTTACCGGTAGAGAACTTACTGGAGAACCTGGAGCAAACCATTGTGGACACAATGGATGTCAACGTGGAGGACAATGAAACTCCACACCAACAGAAACTGGAGCTCAGGAACAAAACCATAGACCCTGGATACAGCATGCCTTAATTTATTATTTTAACATATAAGGAGCTATTTATGTAATAGTTAATTGACTGAACAACAGAAGCAGCAATTTTCTGATTGAATAGCTTATTCATCTTTCCTTATCTGAATTCAATTTGAGATACTGATGATGAATTATTTTGGCATAATCAATACTAGTTGAACTGATTGCTTTGTGTTCGTATTCGTGTGCCTGTCTGTCTTCCCCTGAACATAGAACATTGAATGCGGTGTTGTCAGCATTTTTATATAACTTACACTGTGCTCAGGCAGTGGCTTTTGAATTTTAGAGGTCATGTTGTATTGTGTGCTAGCAGTGTGCATGCTGAACGCACAGACAAACAATAACTGTATCATGGATATTACCTTGAGTAAATATGAGTCGGAGATCTAATGCTAAGCAGGTTAACTAGATGCTTTAACAACCAATTAAATCTCATGAAGCCAAAGCTAGTAATTCTATTATATAACGACTATAAACCATTAAGTAGTTTACCATTAATTAAAGTCCAATAAAAGTGTTGGGTTGGAATAATTATAATGAGGCATTTCTGTGATGTAACAGGTACTGTTCATGGCTTACAGCCCCAGAGCTCAGGTTCCCATCTCTGTGGAGTTTAACGCGTTCTCCCCATATCTGTATGGATTTCTTCAGGGTTCTGTCGTTTCTCTGGATTAGCTACTCAAAATTTGTTACTAGGTGTGAAAGAGTGTGTGCAAGTGCTATAAAAATCCATCCAGGTTGTATTCCCGTGCTACAACTATGCTTTGGCCAACCGTTTGGAGCTCCATGTCTTCCCGCAGAGCTCTTAAAATGTCATGTTACCACACTGTGATTTTTAAAAATGAACATGGACACATTCTCAAGAAAGAAAATTAAATCAAAATGCTTGTTTATATCTCCACTCATCTGACCAAGTTTACAGGATATGTTTTCTTTTATAGTGTATGAGTTTATAATACGAGGGCAAGTCAAATGAAAACTTTAATCTTTCTTATTTTGCATTGTGTATTGGAAATAGGTGTCACAAAGATGTATGAGGTTTAAGATAGCTGGAACAATAGACCAGTATTATACATTACACTACAAATTTAATATACTGTTTCTCTAATTTGCCCTTTTAAGATTTAATATGACTCACCATCATACATGCTTAATCTAATTATAACCTATTATCTAAAGTACTTTCTTAGAGGCAAAGCACTGACATCTGTACAGGAACAGTAATTACATTGTAATGTGTATTAGCATAACAAGACACAAGAATCTCATACTTAACATCTCCTTTATATTATATGTGTAACATGCTAAATTCTCTACCATGCACCCTTTGGACCCAGGGCCTCTTGTCAGTGTATACTGTAGCCTGGACAGCTGCAATGGCAGAAGAATCTGGCAGCATGTTTTTTGAGGATGACTCAACAGCTGCCAGAGAATGTGTGCTTCAGGCCTGGGCTATTTGCCCCAGTACAGGCCTGCCAGGCACACATAAACGGAGAAAAAACATTCCTCTCTCACTTTATTATCCATAGTTAACAAGAGAAACTGAAGCATTCTTTACATACACAGTTGAGGTCAGAAGTTTACATGCAGTCATCATGGACATGAATGTCACGGCACTTTTGAACTTTCAGTCATTTCTTTGAACTTTTTTTTTTCTGTGGCAGAATAATTGTACACCATGCATCTTTAATAAAAAAACAAAACAAAAACAAGAACCTGGTGCAAACGTCTTAATTTATTCTTGGTTTTCTGAGACCAGCACAGGATCAAAATTATATATTCAGCACAGCTAATATTTGGTAAATGTTCCTTAGCAAGTCTCACCTTCACCACACAATTTTGGTAGCCATCAAGAAGCTTCTGGCAAAATTCTCTTTGGATATTTGACAACCCTTCTTGGCAGAACTGGCACAATTTAGTTAAATTTGTGTATTTCCTGGCATGGACCTGAATTTTAAGCACAATCCACCAATCCATTTCTTTAGGTTTGAGGTCAGGACTTGTTTTAAACTTAATGTTTATCCATTCCACAAACAGCTTTTATGTGTGTTTGAGGTCATTGCCCTGTTGGAAAACTCAATTATGTTCTCTCTGGTGAATCCATCCACTTTGTGCAATGCACCAGTTCCACTGGCAGCAAAACAGCCCCAGAGCATGATGCTACCACCACCATGCCTAACAGTAAGTACAGCGTTCATTTGTTCCTCTGAGGTCATTGTGACCAAAAAACTCAATTTTTGTCTCATCTGACCATAAAACTTTCCTCCAACAGGCTTTTTCTTTGTCCATGTGTTCAACTACAAACTTTAGTTGAGCTTGAAGGTGCCAATTTTGGAGCAATGGATTCTTTCTTGGAGGGCAGTCTCTCACTCCATGTTCTACTTCATGGCAGGCCTGTGCCTTGATGGTTCTTGGGTTGTTCCTGAACATCTGAACCAATTTCCTCTCAGCTGAGAGTGACAGTTTGGGTCTTCTTCCAGACCTTGGCAAAGTTGCTCCCTTTAACGTTTATTTGTCAAAAAAAAACCTTTTTATGTTATGCACAGAGAAGCTACCAGATGTAGTCAATCATGATCTATAACAGGAAGTTAAGAGTCCATGGCAAGTTAAAAGGCATTTTGTAACTTTCAACACCACTGAATTAGTGTGTGTGTGTGGGGGGGTGTATGTATATGTTTGACTCTGTATGTATAATTTTGACCTTGAGTTTATTTCCGAAAACCCAAAATAAATTAAAACCTGTGCATCAAATTCTTGCTTTTTTATTAAAGATGTATGTTGTACAATCATTATTCCCAGAAAAAGAACAGTTCAATCACTGAAATCCCAATCACTGAAAGTTTAATATTGCCATGACATTCATGTCCAACTTTAGGCAAAATGAGAAGAATGGAGAATCGAAATTGTGGCATTCAGTATAAACCTGCATCACTATTTACTATCCTACTTAGAAAATTGTCTTGGCCACTATTGATATATTTCTTGGGTGAGATCACCTTCAGTCACAGGCCTACATACTTCTTTTTATACCTTTAATTACCTCATCTTTAACTGAAAATCATTTTTATGGCCTTTACTTTGTAGTTGTAGATGTCATAGCAGAGCTTGTATGAAGTGAGCTGTTATCTGGCTCATTTCAAAAGAATCACAGAGGGAGAGGAGAGAGAAAGTGGTGCCTGTCTCCTCTGCAGCTCCCAAAGTCGACGCATGGGTCAAGTATCTCTTTAACTGGTGTAGGAGTGATTCTAGTAAAAAATTGTATTTATCTGTTACCAGTGATACCCAGGAGCACAAGTACATCATAAAAGTAACTCTTCACTGCCTGTTTAAACTGCACACTGTATCCTTAATATCCTGAAGGGTTTTTTCTGTGTTTGTTTTTACATTTGAGTGCATTTAAAGTCATATAGGCATAGCTTGTCATATTACCAAAAAGGAATCAACACCATCTAACTGGTCAGAATCTAGCATTCAATAATGCAGTGGTATAATACAAATTAGACACTTCCATACATAATGAATGTACTGGCTGGGAACAGCAAATGATGATGTGTGTAGCACTAGAAAAAAATCCCTCCACATTTGCATTCCGAGTGTACCAGGAATGAAATAAACAAATTCTACAAATGCAAAAAAAAAAAACCCACCAAGTTTTCTACTCCTGCCAGCAGTAAGTGCACCTTTACCACTTACAGAATAGGGCCTGTTGCTCTGCATGAATTTAATTGTTCTGTTATTTTCTGATATGTGTGAAAGCAAATACTCATACAGTTATATTTGGTCTTAAAACCAGCAGCATTTCTGCTAAAGCAATGAAATGTCTACACGCAGCAGCAGGTATATGAGTATTAGGAATAAGATTAGTATTAGGAGCTGAGCTTTTATAGCTTACCTACCCTGTATGTGTGCTCTACAGACCTGCAAGTATCTAGGTACAGATGAAATTCAGCTGATGCCTCAGTAGTGCATGATTAAAGAAGTACCATAAAAGGGCTTCTGTGATTGGACAAATTTTAAACAGTTCATTTAAAGGATGTAAAGAGTGAAACTACTTCCTTTAAATGGAAAGAATTTTAGTTAACCATTAGAATTTTACAAATTCTAAACATGATATCCAATGGGCTGTGAAGAAAATACTGTGAATGGGAAACCATTCCATTTCAGAGTACTATCCACTTCATGTTCTCCACTCCATACACACACTCATCTATACCTTGTGGCAATTTAGCATAGCCAATACACTGTCATGTATTTGAGAGGTGGGAGGACACTGACACAGGGAGACCATGCACAGAAACTCTACACGGACAATAACGGAAGCTCAGCATTGATGAAATAAACATAGTTCTGAATATTAAATGTTCACCATTTGCATTTGTTAAACAATAATACCATTGCATCTGTATTCAAAATGCATTCATGGTATTAATGTCAATTAATCAAGAACTTTCAAGCAAACCACCCAAGCTCTACAAATGCAAATACACAAAACTTTCTTTTTCTTTTCTTTTTTAATAGGAATAAGTAGTGACATGGAGGCTATGGTTGATTAAATTGGAACCTAAGACATTTTTAGAACGAGCTTGATCAGGGCTTTACAGTAATGATCCACCAATACAGATGACATTGCTTTTTGGATGCCATGTGGATGTGTGTGAGCCTTTGTAGGCAAGGACATACAGATATGACCTTCAATGTGATTAATATATAGAAGGTTATACTGTCAAGAAATCCAAAATTGGCTTTTAAGGGAATTGCATCAAGCTGATGTTCACCCACACACATATATCAGCTAAGAGTCCATTAAGTTCCATTATCTTCATCATCATCACCTTTATCATGTAAGGATTGGGAATAGTCTGACTTGCTGCAGTTACTGGTGACTGGTGGGAACATTAGTGTTGCACAAACATAGTCCTGAAGGACTTAATTTTAGCAGATGTGTAATTCTTTTGTGAATTATTATTTATTTATTTATTTGTTACACAGGAGACAATATGGCAAATACAGTATGCTACAGTATGCTGTTACTTCACCAGGGAGGCTGTTAAACTGTAATGTTTAATTTTTGCATGACTGTCTGAAGACTACTAAATTCAAATAGCTACTACCGAAAAGCAACTTCAGTAATCTACTTAGTATTCAGGTATGTGTTACTACATGAGGATTTCTTTTATACAATTTGGTTGCATATGCATACTTCTTTGTGTGTGTGTAGTTATACTTACTACATATTGAGGACTGAAATGCATATTTAACCAACAGAATGATGACATTTTTGTGGAAGTGAGGACATTTTGGCTGGTCCTCACATCTTCAAAGGCCTGTTTGTGGGTTAAGATTTGGTTTTATTGTTCAGATTAGAATTAGGTTTAGGTTAGGGTAAGGGTTGGGGTTCAGCATTTAGTTGTGATGATTAAGGTTAGGGTAAGGGGCTAGGGATTATAGGCATTATATTTTCAGCTTTACTTAGTAAGCTTTACTAGCATTAGCACTACAGTACCTGACTTCATATGCAAATGTCCCATGATCAACATTTAACTTCAGACATGAAACAGGTGACTACAAACAGAGCTGTCATTCCAACACATTTCACTGACTTCTGAATTTCTTTCCATACTGAATTCTAACATCTCAGATCCATGCTGCAATACAGAAGCAAAACAACAAAAATGGTCACTCTGATTTTAAGCTAATTTTATGTTACATCAGAATACAAACACTAACATCATCCAAGATGATTCAACTATCAGAGATTTGCATTTATTGAGAATATTATTTAGGACTAAAAAACACTCAAACAAACAGATAAAATGTCAGGTTAAATGCAATGTTACTTATACACTATGGCTTTTATGAACGAGTGTATGAACCCCACAGTACTGAACCTCAATCAACATAAAAAAAACAAACATAAAAATTTCACATTAGTTCTTGTAGGTGGTTTTCTAGACATGAACAAATGTCTTGTTATGGCTCATTTTGTAAAGCCATGCTGATTCACATGACTAGAGCAAACTTTGTAGATTTTCCACCTCCAATAGACACTTTAAACCTGGTAATGTACTGACGGGTTGACTCAGGTGTGTTAGGGAAATCCCCAAACTTAGATGGACACCTGAACCAGACATGCTCAGGCACTGCTTGCCTAATGTGTTTTTTGACTAAAAACATTTCCTAGTAATTGAATATGAAGACAATTGAGCAAATTAACATGTATTCAGGCTAATACTAGGTTAAGGAAACATAAGTTAAAGGTAAAGGTATATTTATTCTTGTGGCATATTCTATATTCTATAAATATGCTGTGCTCTTCGACCTATAAAGGTATATTCTATATTCTTGTGATTGCATGAGACTCAGAGGAGCAAAACCAGTAGCAGTGAAGAGTGTGTTGGGAGAATATATTCTATCCAAACTCTGCTGTTAAATAAAATGCCAATTTTTAGGCTTGAGGTTAATGGTTCTGTTCCTGGGGACCCTATGCAATGCATATTTTTTGGTCTGGTCTGACTCCTGATTCCACATGATAAGGGTTAAATAATTTCCTGATGAGTTAAATCAGGTGTTTTAGATGATCTTGCTATTATAATGTCTATAAATTGTCTGTGTATGAAATGGATTATGAAATTGGCTCTGTAGCTGGCAAGAACATTGGATGAAGCATTTCTGGCTGACAAGGTGAAACTGTTCACTAGCGTGCACACACACACACACACACACACACACACACACACACACACACACACGCACGCACGCACGTACAGTGCTATCTAATAACCATAATGGCCACCTTGCATATCCTGCCAAGTTATAAGACGACATTCTGCAGCTTCATCTCATATTTAATGCAACATTTCCTCAGCATTTTTGATGGCCAGAGTCTTGTGTTAAAAGTGATTTGTGTCTGTGCATGGTGAAGGTCGGGAATTGAAAGCTTTATTTCTTTGGCCTACAAGCTTACAGTTCCAAACATTATATGTCTTATGTAAAAGAAACCTTCTACTGATGTGACAGCTGATAGCCTGGAGTGCGGAAGAGAAACATAGTAGAAATTCAAACCTGTCAGAATCCATCAATTAGCCACACAAAAGCTAGTTTGTAAAGCGATTAGTGTCTAGTGTCTATCAATCTGTAATTTAAATGCTGTCAGCAGGAGCCAACCCGCATACCTGCATACACAGATACTGAAACACACATCACAGCAGAATTTTAGGCCACTGAGAATAACCATGTGTTCTCAGTAGATGAGCGTGTGCTTTCGAAACAACACTCATGACATTGCCATGGTATCTGTATGGTTTTTATCGACGGTACGGAAAGAATCTCTTATGGCCACCCAGGCTGAGTAGAGACTATAAAGCCTGGGGTGCTACAGAGGCCAGTTTTTCCACATATTTCCCTTGCATTGGCATTCAGGTGTACTTTGAGGGCATGGTTTTTTGGGGAAACAACAGGCCAAATGGGAAGAGAACTCACAAAAAAGTGTTCCAGCTTTAAATTCTCTAATGCTACCTTTATATATCTCTACATAGCAGATACAATTACCAGCTTCTCCTGTAGTTTAACCCTTCTGCATTTCCTATGTTCTTGTATGGCAATTTTATTTGGTCAACTAACTAGTATCATTCTTTTTCATGTACACTTTACAAATACAGCTTTTAACATGATTGTAAACATTGTAACCTTTGCTTAGGCTACAGGCTGTGTAAAGAAGAAGGAGGATCCACCATGAAGCACCTGTCCATCTCTAAATGGCTTAAGCAGCTTGGTCTACCACAGTACTGCACACTGTTTGATGAGGAATATGATGGCGTGGAGGTGAGCTGCTCAAAGCTACATGTACACAGGTATACACATTCTGTGCAGGCTTTGTTGGACTATACTGTGGTGGACTGGCACATTCCATGGTAACTTATCTGACTTTGGCCATTTTGCACTGGTTTCCTACTGCTATAAAAACCTTGAATTTGACTTACTACGTGTGGTTCACTTTTGGCACAAAATTCACTTGCCATTGCAATTTTCAGTGGATCCACATCCTTATTGAAATGGCAGGTTTTTGTGATGAAAAGTGAAAAGATAAATCAAATGCAAAATACCATATTTTCCATTGCCAAGACCAGGACAACCCTTCAATGATAGGACAAGGAGAAAACTTATCGGCGAGGCTACCAAGAGGCCTCCAGCAACATTAAAGGAGCTGGAGGAATTTATTGCAGGTAGTGTCCAGTCCTTGCATGTAACAGCAGTGTCCCGTATACTGCACATGTCTGGGTTATGGGGTAGGGTAGCAAGAGGGAAAGAATTTTTCCAAAAAAGAAGATCCAAGCTTGTCTCTGTTTTATAAAATATATTTTATGGTCTGATGAGACAATGGCTGAATCTTTAGGCCTTGATTTGAAGGCTGTATTCACACCTGGTATTAACATCTTGACATCAGCTAACATCTCGAGTGGTCCAGTCACAAGTGGAGTGCTGAGACACATTAGTCCATTAACACCTGGCATTAAAATGTGTCTAATGTGAGCGCTTACATTCGGATATCATTCATCAATTCTGCAGGAGAAAGGAGAAAGAAACATTGTGCCCAAACATTTTGCCTGCTAACAAATCTCATAAATGAACGGGAGTTGTCAAAAGAAGCTACAAAAGTAGCTGCTTTCATCTCTGCTCTTACAGCATTGTTCACCAATTTCCAAACAGTCCTGCAATGATTACGTACTTTATGTTTTTTAATTACACTTTCTTGCAATGATTGCGATTGATATTTTATGTTGTCCAGGACGCATCAAGATGCATTCAGGTTCACACTACATATGTGATGTGGCCATATGCACTCCAGACCCCCTCCGAATGTGGTTTCAATGATCAGATCACAGGGTACCCTCGAGACATATTTGACCCTGTTCACACCTGTGCTTAGCACTCACCACTTACGACCTGATCACGCAGGATGCTTTTTAGTGCCAGGTGTAAACAGGGCCTGAACAGAGCAGCACCATGCTTTGGGGCTGATTCTTCTCAGCTGGGACAGGCGCACTGGTCCCATGTAGATGGGATAATAACCAACTCCAAATGATAAGCTATTTTGTTACAAAACTTTAATGCAGTGTCAAAAAGCTGAAGATGAAGAAAAATTTCACTTTACAATGTGACAACAACCCAAAACACATACTCATGTCAACCAAGGAATGCTTTCAGTCAAAGGAAGATCAAAGTCTTGGAATGAACCAGAGGCCAGGCCTCAATCCCATTAGAAACCCTGAAGAATGACTCAAGTGGAGATATGTAAATGAAATTGTATGGCAATGTGAAGGAGCAGCTTTTTTTGCAAGTAATATCAGGATAAAATTTCCAGGTATGCAAAACAGATTTTTTACAAACATGTACTGCTGTAATAAATGCAAAGTGTGCTGCCACAATGGCAGGGGGTTGGAGGCTTATGCAATCAAGGTTTTATAGGTTTTTTATTTGAAAAACCTTTTTTTCTAATGATTGTATTTTTTTGTTTTTGTTGTTTTCTTAAGTTTTGTTGGTTTTAAGGTCACATAAACTAAAAACTGTTGCCATAATTCTATCTTGATTTCTGGCTTTACATCACAAAAACATACAATTTCTATAACGGCCTGTAAGCATGTGACTTTTTATATCCACTGGTACTACTACGTTTGTGCCTAAATTCAGTCATGATTGGCTCAGAACAATATATGGGATTGAGTTGGTATGGAGCTATCCAGAGATCATAAACACTAGCAGGTTTCACACAAACTGTAGAGGTGGAAGGTCCTATCTCTCCATCCAACTCACATGCAAACATGCACGCACATATGCAGGCTCGGGAATGCTATCTTTACGAGGGTATATTATTTACTACCAGACCCTGCAGAGGTCTAGTGAAATTTCTGTGCTATCTCTCGAGAGCTTAGAGATATCTTACCCCAGTATGAGTGAAATCTGGGAGCAAGTCTTTGTTCAACGTCATCAAGTCTATCAGCAAGCAACACTTAGGACTGACAAACATATTTTGCTTTGCCATTTTGTCTGCTTAATCTTCATTCATTTCATCATAGCCCTGAGCTTAACCTGTAAAACGAACTCTCACACACTGTTGGAATCCGCTGTTGTGATGATGGAGCCATCTAGAGATCGTAAACAGTAGCAAGCAGCAGAATTCACCGACCTCATCTTGTGCATACACACATACGTACTGACACAAACACCTACACACAAACACATGCTTTACTGCTTTTTGGCATTCGCTGTGTTTAAAGCTCATTCTACCCAGCCATCATTGAGACAAAAGCACAAGTGTTCAAGTTGAATGAGTTTGTTTGTCTTGGCAGTGTCAGGGCTTGAAGTAGGAGGAGAGGTTCATGCTTAGGCCCAAGAAAGAGATTTATAGTGAATGGATAATTGCTGTTACATTAATGTGAAAGAAAATCATATGCTGTTGGTTTTCATAGTTGTTACACCTCAGGATGTTTTCACACTTAGAGAGCAAACTCAAGACCATACCCAGGATAAACTCTGGACTTGTTTCAGAGAGGGCGTCATTATTTCTGGTTTATTTTCACACCGATGGTTTTCTGTTGAACAGTTGATAGATTTCACACGTCATTTCTACTGAATGCACAGTTGTTACCCATGTTCAAAAATAACTTTCATAGTCAACCAAACATTTAATGAACTCATAGAGTTCCTAGATAAATACTAATACTAATGCTCATACTAATTTATAGAGCTGATAAATTGCAAAAACAGTTAGGGATCATAATGAAATCATGTGCAAACTAGGGAGCAGGAACAACACAGTTTATTTAAAAAAAAAAAAGAGTGGGGGTATTACTAAATAATTAGTATTAATTTTGGTTTCATAAATCAGGTATGGTAAATTAATCGATTGAAACTGCCTTGTACTTTTGGGTTTTAGATAGAAAACTGTATATATTGCATATGAATGTATGAATAATGGTCAACGTTTGGTTTTTAGACAAAAAATAGGGAAGCAGTTTTTTGTTTTAATCCTCAGGCAATGCTGAAAGACGTCTTACTCAGGACTATTGGTTCCTCAGTGTCTGAGTCAGAGGCCTACTTTTAGCAGGAGAGGTATTGTCTGTCAGCTGCTGTCTGCTCAATGCAGCCAATAACGCACACTAGTCAATACAACCCGTATTTTACCTTTACTTATCATTTTGGACAAATGGCACTGTTTTTTTTTTTTGTTCCTTCATTCATGTGGCACTGATGTGTGAGGTAAACACTTCTTTTTCCTCTTCCTCTTCTAATTTGTACCTTTTCTTTAAAAAAGAATTCAATTAAATGCATATGGCTGAGCAGTAAATTTTGCTGTATGACACACTAGCCTCTACCACCTGGGCACCCCACACACACACACACACACACACACACACAAGTCCATATTTAGACTATGGACCAGGCGGTCTGAGTACAATGCCCTCATAAAAAAAACATTTTCTCACCTTAACAATTTACAGTAAACTCTCTGTTTACTGACAGCTCAAGATTCCCATTTTGTAATTTTATGCTTCTGTTTGTTAAACTCTAGATAAACAGTTGATTTATGGACTTCTTATCACTTCTGTAATGAATCTGCAGCACCACATTGCAGACCCTGCAAGAAGCAAAGCGCCAATGCCCATTACTGATCCATTACTGCTGGAAGCAGACAGGGAGAAAGACTAAAACCAGATGCTGTTTTCACCTGGGTACAAATCAGAACGTCTAGCCTACTGTTTGGGCTATCAAACTTGCCTCCTGGTTTTAAATCCACAGTAAAGTAGAAGTATCTTGCTAGCTACTGTGTTTACTTACACAGTGCAATGGTTACCCAGGCGTTTGCTAACGTCAGAAACTTTTACTAACTGCCGATGCCAATTACATAGTGCTGGAGAGGGAGCATTAGCTAAAACTAATGAACTAGCTAGTATGCTAGTTAGCAGTACTACAGTGTTGCCAAAATACTACACCGTAGTACAGTAAGCCAAAGAACTGAATTTGTATGGCCAAATTTTATTTGTTTACTTGCTTCTTGTGGAAATAACTGTCCTGTGTAGCCAGTTTAGCCAGACATAGCATGTGCAGCAGCTACTGGATGGATAAGAGAAGAGGGAGAAGCCCATGCAAGATTAATGACAGAGAAAGAAACATTCCAATAGTTTCTTGATAGCAAAGTGAAAGTGATATCTCTAAACTAATGTATTACCAATGTCCTGTTTAGGTTATGGAATCTGAAAAAGCAATTTGGAGTAAAGACTGATCATGACAAGGTCATAGCTTGGCCTGTGATAAGTCTAGCGTTAACGAGAGCTGCCTTGCTGCTGCTAATTTGCTAAACAGTAACTGGGAAGTATCAAACTTTGACCACATACTAAAATCCTCTGTCTGTCTAAGCACATTGTATACCTCAACTTGTATCAAATACACTTATGCAGTACACAGACACACATATACATACAGGGTTCGGAAAAGTAGTGAGAAATTGTACTTAATTAAAAGTATCATGTGTCGAAGTCTGTACTCAAGATGTACTAACTGTAAAAAAGTTGCTATTGTTAAAATTGCTCATGTATAAAAAAGTAAAAACGTAAATGCTTTTAACTGATGAAATTAAGTAATATCATGTTTTTCAAGTGTGAACTGACTTTTATTTATCTAAAACTGCTATAAGCAGCTACACTGTTTTTCCTGAAAACATCATTCAGTCTTTATTAGTTTCCTGCCGATATGCATGACTGACACTATACAGTTTTAATTAAATAATAAAAAAAAAACAAGGCATGTACATAGCCAATATTGTTGGTTTTTTGCCAGCCTAGCTTGGCATTAGCAAAGAAAACAGGCTTAGTTAACTATTGCCAATTAATGTTAGCAAATTAGCAAAACATGCTTTTTTTTAATGAGATGGAGTTGATGTTTTCAATGAAGACACTTCATTTCATATGAGTCTTTGCTTACTCCAACATTTTACAGAGGAAGGGTCAGGGGTGCTAATCCTCAGGTTCGACATGCAGTCCAGTAGCTATATTCAGATGCACACAGATGGCTATAGTGCAATAGCCATATGCAGCTTTAACGAAGTACATTATTTAAGCATTGTCACTCCAGCATATATACTTTTACTATACTTATACAAAGTTGAAAGCAACATGGTACTAGCTTCAAATGATGGTATTATCAACAGTAATCACCAAACAAGCTGGCAAGTCGACGTTGCATTTTTATATGGTTGGTTAAAAGCCAGTAAAAAAAAGACTTAATAATTTCATTGTCCAGTGTGTTTGAAATCACAGAAACGGTGCGAGTTGCAAGTTGGATTGAGGCTCCTTTTAATCATCGCTTGATAAAGTTGTCTGTGATCTGGGAAGAAAGCCTATACACAATGAACCCTTACCAGCATAGCACACTATCTGCTCCTTCTGTCTTTCTTTTTCTAACCAAACAAGCCTGAAAAAACAGGACATGATGAGAGGGAAGAAATGATTCAGCTGGGTTGCGATGAAACTCATGAGGCTTGTGAGATAAGATACACAATGAGGCTAATGCAGCATAAATCTGTTTCTCCAGCATAAGCTCAACAGCACCTACAGCTCACTGCACCATTTCGTTATGGCAAAACCTACAAAGACAGCGTGGGACCATGTGCAAGTGTTTTCACACGTAATGCTATGATGTACCGAAGCTTGTCGGAATCAACCAATCAAAATAATAAGACTCTTTTTGTCCGATAAGTTGTATTAAATAGAGTCGTGAGGTTAGCGCAATTCAAAATTCATAATATTAAACCAAGAGCTGATCCAACTTGTTTGGATTTACAGCTGTTTGTGTACGAGTATGAATGCCTGAGCATTGAGACATGTGCGCTGTAAATGTTAACCAGCAGAAAATTAAATACAATTAAACTCCTCTGGTTTTGTCTCACCAAGGAACAAAGATACTCAGAGCATTTCATAAGTAAAGCAGGAACCTTTTTTCCTTATTGCAGGCAGCTTGAATTTACTGTTGTTGGAACTCAGAGAAGCAGGACACGTGCATGTAATGACAGACTACTGGCTTAACTCGCTTATTTAGCGGTGTCAATAACAGTGATCAGGTGTAAGTATTGCATGGACAGGTAGACTTCAATAACCCCAAACCATCCATCTATTCCCTGTAGGACCTGTTGCACTTGACAGACATGGACTTGTTGGAATTGGGGGTTCACAGTCGACTCCATCGCATCCACATCCTCTCAAGCATCCAGGTTTTCCAGGAGAGAGAGACCAAAAGAGGTCAGTGTCTCCATCAGCCAGGATTTTTCTCCATGCCTACATAAGAAGGTAATGCTACATGTGTGTTTCCACTGCAGTTATCTTTTTAAGGAAAAGAAAGCATTCCAGAAAAGATTTCAGTGGAAGATATGCCTTTATTTACAGTCAGAGTAAATCCACAACCATTTAGTACCCTGAGTGGAAATGTGCCTCATGCCTATGAGCCACTCTGTGCACATATGATTATGTGTCATATGATAGACTTCTGCATGATTCAAAGTGCTTAGGATAAAAAAATGACAAACTATTATAAACTTTCTTCCTCTTTTCCAGATCTTTCCTTCCACTCGATATTAATCTCTTGAATGACCTAAAAAGCACATAGACACAAGCACAACCCTCCCCATTTCCATCCAAACAAGCTACATTCCCCCAAAATCACAGGCTGACTAAACAAAAGCAGGAGTTATATCTTTGCCATTTGGGATATGTCACTGATGCCCCTCTCTCTGACTTTGTCATTCCTACAATCTCTGTTTTCTTCATTTGCATGTAAGAGCAGCCTATGACTATCAGGATGTATTGGCTGTATTAATTTTGCTTAAAGAGGAGAGACAGTGTGTCTGTGTGGTTTGGGAAAAGACATCAGGTCCTATCTTACCAACAGACACCATTTCACTTTGTGGCATTGGGGGATAAAGGATATGGGGATGTATCAACAGGGTTGAGTTAAGAAAGCTAACCAGTGGAGTGCAGAGAGGATGTGTGTGTGTGTGTGTGTGTGTGTGTGTGTGTGTGTGTGTGTGTGTGTGTGTGTGTGTGGCTGCATTTTCCCTTGACGCCAGCTTAGCCTGCTTGGAGGTCTTCATCAGAGAAAAGTGTAATTAGGTGTTATGCTAGGATTTCAGGACAGAGCTGCATGAAAGAGATACGAGTGTGGAATTATGCAGCGTGCTGGAATTAAGATCAGACAGAAGCCGATCCGGCATCAGTGCCCGGGGAACACACAGTAACACTACACTGATGAGTTTACTGTCAACACGGATAGGGTGTCATGCAGGGGCTTGTTTCCGCCCAATGCGTGTATGGCGTATTAACATTCACATACACACACACGTACACACACGTACACACACACACACATATGCATAGTTGTTAAGAGGCATGAAGGAGGAGCAGACACACGTTTATAGATTTTAAACTCCCCTCCCCTCAGCTTCAAACCTCACAGTTACTGCAGCCTAAGGGCTAATGTTCTCTGTGTGTAATTAAGTCTTACACACACACACACACACACACACACAAACACATTCAGAGTGTGCGCTGACAAGCTGGAGCTTGTTTTCCCGCATTAAAATCTCTACACTTTTGCTATAGCTGCTCGAGCTGCACTGACAGTTACACACTTGTTGTGTTATGATTTTGGATCTTGGATCGGATTCAACAATTCGAGCTGACTTCTAATACATTTTAAAGCACTGTAATGAAATTTTTTTTTTTTCAAAATCACTTTTTTCAATTAGGTGTTTTTTAGACTATAAGAATTTGCAGGCTCACTGAGAAATGTAGTTTCTGCTTATCTCTGATGCAGCTGAAACTCACTGAAATGATCTCCGTCACACAGGTGATGTCCCAAAGTGCATACTATCATTCTAAGTAGCTGGTCACTCCACTCCAAAAAGTGTGATGTTGCATTGCACTATTTTAGCTCGCTAATTAGTAAACTGGCATGCAAATCAGAACAGTACATAATACAGTGTCTAGAATGAAAACAGAAAGCTTTTATTGTTAGTACACACCATGACGCAAACTCGGGATAAGCATGAAGAGTTTGGAGAAATGCAGGGAAAAACAAAAACACGCATGTTGGTTTGACTGCAAGCATTTTCAGTAATTATTTTATGGTTTCATGGCAAATATTTAATCAGCATGCTCAGTTTTAAAATACCAACAGATTTCAAAAGACTGATTTCACAGACGATTATATACTACTTGTATGAAATGCCTCTTCTTTTGTTGACAAGGCAGGCTAATGACTATTCATGAGCATCAGGGAATCGGCTTTATGAATATTAAGCAGTAAATAGTATCAGTGGATTGCAGAGGAAGAAAAAGGCATATTACAAAAATAGATTAAAAATGCATAATTTTCTTACACTTGTGAAGTGTTTAGGAGGCACACATGCCTGAACATGATAAGATCTAGGACAATATTTAACACTTATAATCCTCTAAAGATACAGAGCTCTGACTTATCAGCAAAGCTGTGCTTGTTTTTAGTGGATACCTTACAATAGAGAGAGGACCGCTCTTATTGTTTTTTTTTTCATGAGAACCATTTTGGCTGCTTGAAGAGTCAACAGGAGGTCTGACTAAACTAGCATCAACATCATTAATAGCTCATCCTGAATACTGCTCCACCTAGAGTCACATCCTGTGAGAAATGCTAATGCTGTACACACAAATGTGTCTCAGGAGCTGCATAGAACAGACAGCTCCTGCAGCTTCCCAGGTGTCTTTTGATGGACAATCAGCGGTCAGCATGGTCTCTGAGGCAACATTCTCCAAAAACACATGATAATGGCGCTGTTTTGGCTGGTTTTTCATTCAAGGCTGACTGCTACTGAATTTCCACATCAAGCATAGCTTGGATTTTTTCATATGGTTTAAAATCTTCTCAAGTACTACTGACAAAGTGCATAACTGAGATTTACAAAAAACACATATATAACAACTATGCATGTATTTTAAACACATTCATAAAAACAAAGGCATGAGTATGAGGAATTTTTACAGTTTGCAGCACAGACTAACTCTTTAAAATGGAACTGTTTTTTTTAGTGCTTCATGTATGAGACTGTTTACCAAAAGTAAGAAACATAAAAGTTATTTGAATACAGAGCCCAGCCATGTAATCTGGCTTGTTTTAAACTATATGGCTCATGGCTGTAAGTGTTACTTGCTTGCAATGATTAGAATTCAGTCGTCACTGATAGGTGTAAAATGTACCCTTAAAGAGGCACTTGGTATGGCACCTACCCTGCTATTTTTACAGATTGCAGATTTGTAAACTAAAGTGGCAGCTTTTGCACATTTCCTGTCATGTGCAGAAGTATTTCTGACCTAGACAAATGGTCTAGAAGGTCAAAAACATAGCCTTTACGAGAGAAGCCAAACTGAAGCAATGGTTGCTCAGCAGTCACGGTACTGCAATAATGACTGGACCATCGGAGAGCTGATGTTAACCCTCACCTGCTCTAATGCTGTATTGTGTTTAATCCTACATGAGCGTAACTTTTGTTATAAGTAAATAAATAACTGGATATTTCAAACCATTAATTTAGTGGTCAGAATTTCATTAAGTACAGTATATCTACATACTTAGTTCAGTTATTGTTAGTTATTGATCAGTTCCTAAACATATGGCGAATCATTTATTAATTTGTTCAGTCATGTTAAACGAACAAACTAAAGAGTTCTCTCTCTCTCATTCTCTCTCTCTCTCTCTCTCTCTCTCTCTCTCTCTCTCTCTCTCTCTCGCTCTCTCTCTCACTCTCTTTCTCATCTTTTATTTTCCGGGATGTTCCTTGGGTGTGCTGTTTCCTGTCATCTTTACTGGCACGCAGGGTGTGAGGCTAAAAGCATTCTCTGCCACTTCCAGCCTTGTTCCTCTCTGTCAGGGTCCCATAAACATAAACAGTTGCTGCTCTTCATGCCTCTTTAAAAAAAATGCCCCTAGTGTTTTTATGAATTAAACATCCTTTATGAAAATTTTGTACACTTTAGGACATTTTTTAAGGTTTAAATACATTATACATAAATTATTTCATAGAGCACTAGCGTGTACTATATAATTTAATGTTTTAAGTACATATGGACATGAAATCCTAGAATACTAAAGTATACTAAAGTATCATAAGGTAAGTTATAAGGTATACATAGAATACTAAGGTAAAGTATGAAATCATAGAATACTTTATATATTATAGACTACTTTTATACTTGTTTTGACAAAATGCATAGCTGTAAGTCAACTTATTACAGTTTTTAGTTTACTCTGAATAATATTTTGAAGGTATGTATAGTATACTAGCCAGAAGCCATATGCTTCTCAATGACTGTACTTGTTAGTAAATTATATATAGACTTGAAATCTATTTATCTAGAATTTAGGTGACTACCATACTTGGGTTGAAGCTGCAAACTTGTTTTAAAAGTTGCTCAGTGGTTTGTTTAATTATTAATATAGTACATTTAAAGGAAATGTTTTGGCTAAACTGCTGCATAGTTCCATCCATCCATTATCTATAGCGCTTTATCCGTCTGGGTTGCAGGGAAGCTGGAGCCAATCCCAGCATCTTCGGGTGAGAGGCGGGGTACACCCTGGGCAG
>JAQQZR010000039.1:9614085-9629787 GCA_030068235.1 Notoglanidium macrostoma | reverse complement strand
GAAACCGGAGCACCCGGAGGAAACCCACACATGCACGGGGAGAACATGCAAACTCCGCACAGAAAGGCACCCTGGGAGACCCGGGGATCGAACTTCAGCTACCTTCAGCATGTACTCTTGTTTATTTGACAAATGTTGCCTGTGGTTGTAGGGTATTAGTCTTTAGAAAACATGGAAAACAGTCATGGACTTTCCAATGCCATGTATGTGAAGTTGGATACTCAGCATACCAGCTGATATCCCCCTGACTGACACAGACATCCATCTTTTCAACTGTTCATTGAGCAGCATAGGTCATAGTTATCCTGTTTCTGGATCAGCATGGCCTCTGACCATATAGGGACAGCATATCTCACTCTGCTCATGTATCAGCTTTAAATGTGAGCTCTGGTGGATGTATTAGCATGCTGGCAGCTTTTCTGTCTATCACCATGGACCCCATGTACCAGTGGTAGCTAGGCATAAACCTGCTGACAGGTCTGTGGTAATGTGAGAGGGAGGATGATGTTCAGTTATGTTAGTCATGTGAGCTGTCATTAGTTCCTTATAGAAAACACCAGCCACGAGGAACTTATTCCACACTGTATCATCACAAGGCACAAAGTCAAAGATTAGGTCATAGGAGCATATTTTGTTCATTCATACAGATTAAATGAAAAACAGTTTTTGAATAACTAATGATCATTATTATAGTGCCATAATAACTTAAAGATGAAAATATACTTTAGATTGAATTAAGAGGCTTGCAGTAATGGTTTCCTTTAACTACAATCTGATCTTAAACACTGTTTCTTATGAGGAAATGGGAATTAGATTTAGCTAAAAATAACGTCTGTCTCACTGATGATTTAAAATTGTGGAATGTGGCATTTCACAAAAAACAATACCGTTTACATTTTGTGAGCTGTTAAAATGCTCTTTCCTTTAGCCTTGGGCAATGCACAGGAGACAAACACAAACTGTGAGTTTCCTCCCTGGAATGAAAACACACAGAAGGAGATGGCGAGGGACATCACAGGAAGGCGTGTGTAGTAGAAACCGACTTCCCGCTCTTACTGTTCTACTTGATTGACCCTGAATTTAAGCTTTGGCAGCAGAAATGAGTAATCCAGAGCAGATAACAGATTTGAGTTCTGACTCAGTGGTAATTAGTGACAGGGAGATTCCAGAGGTGTGGTCTGCATAAATAATGCTTAAATATAATTATAGAATGGGAGTGAAACAGAATTATAGCACTAAAAATGCAATTACTGATGTACTTAATTTTACTTCCCATTGTGCAACGGACATAAAGTCTACACACCCCTGTTACAATTGCATGTTTTTGTGCTGTAAAATCACCTTTAATGTGATATAGCAACCAACAAAATTAGAGTGAGCTACTAAAAGAAACATTCCAGGAGAATTGCTTTGCAAAAGAGTGCACACTCTTCAACTAATACTTTCCTAAAGCACCTTCTGTAATACAGAGCGTAGTTTTTTGGAGGTAAGAGCCTACAAAATCAGTTTGATTTGGTAATGTTTATTTTCTTACCTTAGGTAGTATGTAATCAATCACCCTTTATAAATTATATTATTCTGAGATGAAACATTTCCTGGTTGTGCTATGCATGCTACACTCGAGTATGATCATTGCAGTACAAAATGTAAAATGCTATGAATATGTAACATTACTTTTCTGTAGTGTCATTGGGAACATAAATGCCTAAATGAAAATTAATGCCTTCATTACACTGTTATACTGTATGGGGATTTGCTTTTAGAATTCAATATATGACTAGGCAAAAAGTTTGTCACTGTAGTGTCAGGCCTTTAATCTTCAGGGACAATAAGAACCTCTACATCTGCAGTTCTTGTGAATATCTCCATAAATCTTCCAAACTTAACACTTCTACCAAACCATTACCTAAACCATGCTCCCAGTTCAGTAATTCACTGTAATTACAGATTAGACTCTGATTGCATTTCATTGTGGCTTGGTGCTGCAGTGTTTATGTTAGATTGAAATGTGATTAGGATACAGTATGTTTAGAAATCCAGTGAGCTACTTGACTTTTCTTCTTATTATTTTTGTGGCTTGTTTAAGGCAGTACAGCACTGTTGAGTTCTCGAAGCTAACTGGTCAGAATGTGTTTGTTTTCCATAACAGCATGGCTAATTTCAGCTGCAGGGTAAATAACAAGTTTATATTAATGAACGTATTCTTATACATTATCTTTTATATAGTAACAGCTCATTCACAGAGACTGCTATGAAAGACATTCCATATAATTTACCCCTAATAATAAACAAAGACAGTCAAACAAATTGTTAGAGGAAGAGGTAAACCTGTAACTTTAAGCTTTCCACCATGAAAGAGTCTTCATGACGGAGGAATGGGCACTTTGGGGTTTCTCAGTAACAAGATACGCAGATCCCTTCATGTTTTATTCAAGATCCAAGCCAAGCAATAAGATAGCAATGTAGCAGGTTTTGATTTTTATTTAGATATATTTTACATTAAATGAAAACAATGCAAAGCAATTACACTGCATGTAACACTTGTGTCGCAGCAGTGTCCCATGCCCCTCCCTCATGCTGGAATACCCTGCCGAGGGGCTTACAGGTGGACCGGCCAGGAGCTATGGCTTTGGGTTTAGGTGCCTGAGGAGATACAGTTTGTCAGATTAAAGCAGATTGGCAGGCAGGGAGCAGCAGGATAGCAGCCGCAGAGAGTGACTCATCATCTCCACTCTCCTATTCATAATATACATCCCTCATTGTGGGTGTTATGGCAGAAATGTGAACTTTTGTTTTAAATGCATGCAGTCACAGCAGCAGATTGATATTATCGTTGCTCTGCTGTGACTTCAGTGCCATCTGTATCAGATACTAATCTCTATTTCATGAACGTGTCTCCACCTGACTGATGAAAATGAGTTATGGGGCTTCATGGAGTCGAGGCTGCTATGAGCAGAAACATAAGAAGATTCCTTTATATCCAGATGTCGTTTTCAGTCAGACGTTGTCTGCCATGTATGCTACATCTAGTAATGAGTTTGTTTGGTGCTACTGTTACATCTAAAGCAGGGGTTCTCAAGGTTTTCATAAACAGGAACTCATTTAACTGTAAAATTAATTACATAGGTATGTTCAATACAATTTTGGCAATGTATTGCAACCATAACGATTTCTGTCGACAACACGTTAGTTCCTCGCTGACAATATTCATAGGCTATTTGTTTTTGAGTTATTGAGGTTTGGATTTAATCCATTCAAGTCAACTGACCAGTGACCAAATAAATATTTCAGTTATATATCTATAAGTATATAAGTATAATTTAGCTATAGTCAAGTTCCACATTAATTGAAATTAAAGTAAAAACACATGTCATTAAATAAATGAGTGCAATCCTTAGATCAGAGATTCCCAACATTTGTGCAACCCAAATCAGGCCAGTGTGTGGGAGGTGGAGAAGGGGGAGAAGGGGAGGGGAGCAGGATCAGGGTCATGGGGGCATTGTGGAAACAGCCACAGTTACTGTGATAATGTGATTGATTATGATTTATTGGTGAAGATGGTGATAGTCATAGAGCACCCATCCATACACTCCTTAAACAAAGGTTAAATCTGGACATGATCTTTGGTATACACCCTTCATGGTTCTATGTAGAATACACAACCCAGTATTTCCCAGTAAGTGCTTTTTTAAGGAGATCATGGTGGTGTGTTATATTGATGCACTACAATGCACACAGCTAACAGCTAGCCAGAAAAACAAGCATGCACGTTTGTGTTTGTGGGGTTTTTTTGTGTTTGTTGTCCAAATGGCTCACTCAATATGTTTTTGTCAAGTCTGTGACGAGCCTAATGCCCTTGGTGGTTAGGAACCTCTGATTTAGACCACCAAAGTCAAGCAAATGAATAACTCATGAACATAGTGATTAATTGTTAGTCATAGTAAATATTACAATACTTGAATGGATTTTTATGAAACATGTGATGTATCTTGCAGTTTTTATTTACTAACAGTGTAAGAGAAATTATATACTTTCAAAAACTTTCAAAAAAAATTATTTCATATGGAAAAGGAGGGGAAATAAAGCATCCAGTAAGTGTTAAGTGGTAAGTGTTATGTAGTACTGAAAATACATGTAGATATATGAGAAAAGCATATGATGCATAACAATATTAATATATCTTCTAGCAAATATCATCGCTATACTAGTGTAAATGTCCCTGTCATATGAATGAACTGAATGAATGTGAAACTCTCAAACACACTTGGTTTACTAATCCTGTGATCCTCAATCTGATAACTTAACTAACTGGAATAACTAAAGAACATTAATTGGCTAATATAAATAACACATCTCTAGCTCAGTCTTAGAACCTCACAAGAAGTGCGAAGCAGAAACGTAGAGTACCTGCGTCTCCTCTCCTCCTCCTTCTGTCCTCTCGTCTCATTCGGACTACTATAGGCAGGAAGGGCTGCTCGTAGCTCTGTTTGTTATCACCCTGCAGACAATGAGGAAGAATCTGAGGACAAAGAGAAGGGAAAGTGTGCTTTCCACAGACAACAAGAGACCACAATCTGCTCCCCCACTACTCCAGAACTTTATTAGGTCACGTTCAGTTACTCAGGCACTTTGGCTTTACTTTGGATTGAAATAGTTAGTAGTAGAAATGAAACAATTTGTTAATCAGAGGCACATTCTTTGCTTAGCAGAAGCTCTGCTGTAATGACTGCATAGTTACGCACAAATGAAGGTTATGTTAGAGGCCACTAATGTGACGACATACACAAACACACACACATTGAGTGATAGAGGCTGGGGGGGCAGGGGTTGGCCAAGCTGACTGAGCATGAGAGACGACTCCTCAAGTTCTGCCCAGCGTAGAGGGTGTGTCTGGGAAATCCTAAATCACTCCCCTGAGGGGGAACTCAGGGAGAGGCAGAGAGATCGTAAGACTCCTAAGGAGAAAATCGCAGACACAGCTCATAGTGTGAGGCCAGCGGCAGCGGAACAGGAGTGTTTGTAGGGAAGGTGAAAGCTGTTTGCTGTGTTCATTAGTCTTGTCAGTGGGAGTTTTTACCTAGTTCATCATGCTTGCTGAAGAGCTGTGACAGGGAAAAATACACATCTGCCTGTTTACCAGGATACTCCAATTTACTTTCTGACAGGTAAGCTTATAAATCAAATCAAATTATTTGGATGTTTCAGTTACATTTTAGATCTAAGGGAATTGAAAATGTGGCCTTTTTTAGTCAAATCGTGCCCATAATTGGACACAAATCAAATGATTTATTACAGATCAGTTTAAATTCAGTTACCCAAATAAAGCCCATTTCTGACTGTTGTTGTGTTGTAATAGCCAGTTTGTATCTTAGTATGGATTT
The DNA here is from genome assembly GCA_030068235.1 of Notoglanidium macrostoma. Taxonomy (NCBI): domain Eukaryota; kingdom Metazoa; phylum Chordata; class Actinopteri; order Siluriformes; family Auchenoglanididae; genus Notoglanidium; species Notoglanidium macrostoma. The sequence continues at coordinate 9,624,406 of JAQQZR010000039.1, read as the reverse complement.
ATGAATGTCTAAGAGTTAGTGGCTGCAGAGGATGTGTGTGTGTGTGTGTGTGTGTGAGTGTGTGTGAGCGCACTCCAGACAACCAGTCTGGCAGACACCACTGTGAGTTTTAATAACTTTGTGACGGATATGCCTCCCATCTCTTGGCTCTGCTCATGCCCTGAATGCGACACTGTGGGAAGCATCACTGCAGTAAGAGCCGGTGGAGGGGGGCTAGAGATGCCCATGTTCTCTCACAGCACCCTGCTAAACAAAAGCAAGGCTCCAGGAATTGTATTTTCTTTGTCATTTAGCGCTAAAGACTCCAAACACGATGCAGTGTTTGTAAACTCAGTAACTTGTCAAAACTTGCTGTTGAGGACATTGGAATTATGCTGAAGGAAAGGGGGGGGGGGGGGGTCTGCTTGTTTTTGCTTTATCATAGTCAGTCCCAGCATTTGTTCATTTGTGGTGTGGTTACGGTTATGTAGTCATGAGTAAACAGGCATGTCACATGTGATCTCAAGGTGCAAAATGACTACTTTTAGCAAGGGAAGTGTGGTGTGTTCACAGCTCTGCCTGTATTTTTGCACTTCCTCAGCTAATAAGAGTAAGTGGACAGAGACTCCTCAGAAGCAGACTATAAGGACATTAAGCTGTGATTTGTGGCCATCAGCACTTGTGGCTCTGTATTATAGGCAAGAAAAGCTGAATGGAGAAAGTGTCATGACTGGGGTGGAGGAAGCATGTTGATGTATTGCTGCCCATATGGTCAGTTCTGTGTGTGTGAAGAAGAGCAGTGGGCTGCAGTGGACACTTCTGTTGTCGATTTACAGCTCTTGTGCAGTTTAAGATTTATAGATTTCATTCCTATGGTGATATCTATGACAATGTCTATGGTGAAGTCTATAGTGACATCTATAGTGCTGTCTATGGTGATATCAATGCTGATGTCTATATCACTGTTGCTATTGATATCTATGGCAGTGTCTATGGTGATGTCTATGGATATCTATGGCAATGTCTATAGCAATATCTATTTCATTATATATTATGTTGTCTATGCCAATTTAATTGCATTGACTATTTTGAAATCTTTTATGATATCTATGATGAGATTATATTAGTCTAAAAGAGCGAGCAAAAGTAGAAAAGAATGAGTCAAAGTGGACTACAGAATTATGAGAGTAGTTCATAAAGTCTGAAAAGGGCCAAAAACTATTTTAAGCAAGCTATTTAACTTTAGACTTGGTATTGTATTGCTAGCCACTCCCACCTTTTTCGATTGTATTAGATCAATTAATCATGTTACCTGGACAGCTTTTCCATCAGTCACTTCGACAGCCAAATAGGGTCTAAAATCTGTAATTCTCAAAAATTTACATAGATAAAAAGTGGACTTGTGTTTCTTCTGTTACAGAAAGAAACATTTTTATATCACACACACACACACACACACACACACACACACACACACACACACACACACACACACACACACACACACACACATATTAAAAAAACATTATTGGTATAAAATTGTTTTTATATTAGGTTCCCAGCACATTTATAGTTTTACAAGCACAAAACTTTCTGAGCCTTCTTGCATTCCAGAGTGAAAGCTCCCCAGCTAAGGTACTGAAATAGAAGGTTGCAGGTTCAAATCCCAAAAGGCTGCCAGAGTCTTGTAATAGAGATAAAAGAAAAGGATAAAAAGGATCAAATCTATTAAAAATCATCCACCAGTGAGAAGCATTTGTTCTTATAGATTTGATCTTCTGTTTGTTCCATCTGAACTCCACTGTTTCACTCTTTCAGTCTGTCTTGCTTGATGCATGGCTCTGGCCTGAGAGCTCTTTAAACCCACACACTCACCCAGGCTTTTGTCCCTACTGAGCAGGTTTGAATTAATTAAAGGAGAACTGCATTATTCACGAGATTCCCACCAGCTCCCGTGGGGGGTAGATGGGCCGTGAGAGGACAGAGATTGAGAATGGCGAGTTTGTTGTTTTGAAATTCACTGAATTTTCTCCTCCTTCATGTATTTAACCTTTTGGTGTATGCGCCTCAGTGTTTGTCAATGTCTCTGTGTTCTTGAAAGCTGTTTGTGCTGTAAAGACATTTCTGAAGTATGTAATGTGACCTAGTCACGGTCTGTTATTGTTGCTAAACTAATCCCTGCATGAGCGGATAATACTAGCATACTCGTTTCCAACTAATCTCTATAAGGAAACTTAGAATGGAAACAGACTGGCTTCTTAAAAGGCCAGTCAAGGCGCAGGTCAAGACATGTTCTTTTAATAGTTAACCGTAAAAAATAAAGGGATTACAGTGATGATTCCTCTGAAAAAACAGTAAATGCACTAAGATGACAATGAATGAGTGACAGAGAAGTGACCTCTACAGGTGTGTGTTGTCTGCCTTTGAAAGGCTGAAAAGTAAAAGCAAAAAGAGAGCAATTGGGAGAAGAAGCAAGAGAGGCAAATGTAAATATCGTACTTGAGGTGCAGTATTGATGTATGAGTCTCAGATATGCAGAAATTGTGTTTGGGGAAAGAAAGATTAGCCTTAAAGCCTTAAAAGGATTAACTGAGAATGCCTTTGTCATTTATTCTGCTTTATTCATGATCCCTGATTAACAGAGAAAGTTACCTGGCAATCTCTTAGCCTGAGATGCTCCATCCAGTAACTTTTTTACACTTGCACTTGCATCAAACACATGCTTACTGGTGTAAAATACTCTAAAGACACAAAATTTCCTCTGTTTAAAAAATGTCACAAATGATCAAGATAAGACCTAAAAAAAATAGTTGTGACATTTTTAATGAAATTTGGGTCATTCTTAAGAAAAAAGTTCACAGCATCACATCTTTCAATGCAATTAAAGAGTTCATTTTGAAAAAGTTAGTTTTGAGTAACACGGCTATCTGTTTGCAGTTGCATGTGTAGTGATGAAATGTACCAAACTTTAAAAGTACCACGCTTTTAGGACTAGGTAACTGATTAGCTGGTGTAATTCAGAGCCGCATTCCTTTAGAGCCAACAGCTGTCTCTGTACCACACACAGTGAGGAGCTCCTCTGGGCAGTACCATCTCAGATACCAGTCTGTGGTTATATAAAGCATGGTGCTTGACCCACACTGCATTCCAGAGGAGGAAAAAAAAAGCTTAATTACCGAATGTTTCAGGCATGCAGTGTGTGCTGCTTGTAGTAGGAATATGTTGTTAGAGCAGGTAGGGCAGTGTTTTGGATAAAGGGTAAGGGCCATTACTCATTCTCGATGTTTATGAAAACTGTCAAGGTGTTTCAGTCACACAGAGATGATTCCTGATAAGTAGCCGTGAGGACGTGAGCGATCCTGTTGCTCACCTCCTCTTGTCACAATCCTGATCATATTGAACTGAGTGAGTAATACAGCATGGCTCTGACTCACATAGCCGTCATATCCAGGAATACATGGAAGATATGAAATATTTATGCTGTTGCTATCTTGCTGCTATTGCAAAACCTCACCAGACTTGATGTTCTTTTTTCTTTTTTCTTTTTTACTAAACTGAGCTCAGGAAGTGGCCATTTCTTCTGTAATGCCAACTGATTATGTAGATGGCACATATGACACCGTGCATGGAAGAAGAGGTAATAATACTGCAGGGGATTTCTAACCAGCCATAATCATCACTCAGGGATCACTCACAGGGATCTGTGGATGTTACCATGTGCTACCTGAGCCACACCACATGAAAAGCAGTAGGAGTGAATGGGGTGTTGCGTTTCAAGGCTCCGGACACTCCAGGTGCTCCAGGTGTGGCAGTCTGCTGTGTAAACACACAGCTCGGGCCCTAAGAGTGTGTATAGGGTCCCTGATCAAACTCAAGACCTCCGGTGAGGCATTAGTGATTAAACATATGGTAGGGTACGTAGAGAGCTTAGAAAAAAGTCATTTGGAACAGGAAGAGCTTCCAAAGAGTGAACAGAAGAGATTAAAGAGAGAGGTGAGGATGAGTTAGTGTGCAGGTTCAGCCAAAAGAATTAATGGGATCTTCCTGTTTCACTCACTGTTAGTAAAAACCCCATCATTATAATTATGATTGAAAAAAAAGCCAGTAGGTGAACGGTGTTGCATGGGAACAGGGGAATAACAGCGGTGATGGGACGAACTGGTGTAATGTCAGGCTGGAATCTGCCTTTGGTTGGAATGAGATCATGACTTAACATCAGAGCTTAAAGAGAGAAACTGTCATGGTCTGATATTGAGTTTCAAACACACATACACACACATCATAAAGGGACAAAGGGTCATGTGGCAGCACAATCACCGCCATGTGTTTTATGAGTTTGTGTGTGTAGAGTGAGCAGAGCGCCTGAATGGGGTTAATATGCACAAAGACTCAACTCGCGGCATTCAATATGCTGGCACGCTGGTCTACTCTTAAAAGGCCTGTATAGTTCTATTATAGGCATTATTATATTATTCATAAATACTGTGGGGTCCAAAGGTCTGAGAGCACATCTGGGAAATAAACAGACTTTTGAAATCTTTAAAACAAAGAAAGTAAATGTTCAATATCTTAAATATTTAATATTCAAGATTCTGCAGCTTCAGAGTCTGGTCCGTATTTAAATGTAAGCAAGTTAGTGAGATTAACCATGTTAAGTGCTTTGTACAAAAGGTCAAATTGTCCTCATGCCTAATCTCTTCTGTTGAAGAACGCATTCAGATGCCACTCTGATGGATTTGATACAAAATGGATCATAAGGTCTTGTACAAACTGTACACTGGGAATAATCTGTTCTGTGCCATAATCCACTACTTATTCACAATTAATTACTCATAAAATAGACATCAAATGATCATTAATATCCATTAACTCAGTAATCACCATCTCAACAAATGAAGCGTTTTGCACATCAGTGCAAGCAGACAGCGTCTTTAAAATCATGTGTTTTGTCAGTGTTTCAACCATAACTCGGTATGAAGTTTGTTTTTAAGGAATATATAAAGAAAGACCTTGCACTTAACAGTATGTGAAAACTGTGTGCCACCTGCTGGGGTGGAAAAAATAATTCATATCTTTAAACTGATGGGTAAATAATTTAATAGCCTAAGTGATTTGTGCATAACTCTGATGCTACACAATTTGTTCAGATTCTGAACAAAGTTGGTCTCATATCAATCAGAGGCTACTAAATCGAATCATATTGTATTGTATCGTAGCAAATTCAGTGGTATTATCAAATGTAAAATAGTTTCCCTGTCAATAAAAATCATATAATATAGCGGCTCATATATAAAATCATCAGCTTAAGAATCAAAATCGTATCGTTTCATGTGGAAGACTGAGATGTTCACCGCTAGTATGTTGCTGTATGTTGATTGTTATTCGGATTCATTGTGAGACACTTGTTTGTGTTGTATGTTAATTGCAGCTCACACCAAGTTATTCAAATGATTCTTTGACATGGTGTCAATGATCAGTGAATTACATGTAAAATAAAGTTTTTTCTACCAAAGAAACACAGCAGGTACACATTTCACATGTTGCTGCACTGTAGCCCGTTAATATTTTACTGCAGAGATTCTCAGGAAAACTGTAGATATTCAGAGAGTGGAAAAAGTAGAGGTGAACATGACTTTACATGAGATGTTTATGCACAAAATTTACAGAGATTGCATTTTAATTGCAAGCACTTGGCATGAATCTGATCAGATTAGCTAAGCCGGTTTTTTTTTTTTTTGTAAGAAGGCAAACAAACCCTGAGCTTGTATTGTGAATCCTAGTAAATACATACATGAGTAAGGCGTTTGTGGTTGGACAAGTGAGGACAAGTGCAGAGATGGTATCAGAGAGTGAGTGTGGATCTGCAAGTAATTGTGTCTGTCTCGTGTGTAATGTTAAGTGCAAAGAGGCCTCGTTTTTATGCCCAATTAGTGGTTCCGCAGGCAGGCTGTGGAATGCTGAGGTAAACAGTTTTTTTGGAGAAAATGTGCAGCTCATGTGGTCTGAAAGATCCCTTTTAACCAGCTGTATTCCTTAGCCTCTCAGCTCTGTAATAGGAGTAAAGAATAATTTGTATATTTTTTGCATTGGTGCACAAATCACAGCACCAGTGTGGTCTTACTGTGATCCAAATAACTAGATGAGCTTATCCGTCAACACTATAATACCTGTTCATATTTCCTACTAAATACCAGTAGGAATTACACCCAACACCAAGACGGCTTAGTCATGTTTTTCCAACGGAGCCACAAAAACCAGGCTTTCCTCAGATAATCCATTATATTCCAACCCATGCAGGAAATATAAAGCAGATGCATCTGACTGTGGTTGCAGACTGACAAATGTCTAAGTCTGACTGGATTAAATCAGGACTTATGGTCATATGTGATGTATTGTTCTCTTCAATGTCTCCACAGAACTGAGAATGATGGCCGAAGGAAAGTTCGCCAGCCTGCCCAGGAACCTGCACATGGGCCACCAGTGCACTCTGGCCTCCTCCATGGACCTGCTGAGCTCTGGCCTGACAGAGGTGCCTTCCACCAGCTATCAGGGAATCTCTATCCATGGCACCCTGCCCCGAAAAAAGAAGGGAGGTGCTGCTGCCCATTCTAGGAAATGGGAGATGTACGGGTCATTGCCACACCCCATGCGCTGCCGCCTGCCCTCTTCACCACTCATACATAACATCATAGAGGAGAACCAGCCTTTTCAGACATGGAGGGAGGACTACATAGTACACAGGTATGAGCAACATGCAACAACAAGCAATCCAACCATTGATACTTATCATATCTTTCTGATATATGATGACACAAAACAAACTCAACGAATTTGAAAGCCAACATCATATGGCTCAGGTTTCATTAACCCAAGCACCAATACATTTACGGACTGCAGCAAATGTGTGTGTGTGTGTGTGTGTGTGTGTGTGTGTGTGTGTGTGTGTGTGTAAGAAATGTTCTTGGTATTTTGTGAAGATTAGGAAAGTAACTGGAAAAAGGAGTGGAGTTAGAATGAATACATTATCGGTTATCAGTAGATGCGATTGGTCATGCTGCTCCGATATCCAAAAACATTGACTTCTCTCAGTCTGTTTACAAACTGAGTGTGTATCAGCAGTTCAGTCCAGTGACCCATTATTCATAACAAACAATTAGATTTCATTAATCTAATATTTCAAAAACTAGCAGGTTGACGTGCAGACTTGTGACAAGTTAAAGAAAAAAATACAGTGGCTCTGTTTTCCTCTGAGAGGCGTTTACTCATTTTGCTGGCATGGTTTGGGTCCACTAGCCATTTTAGAGGGATGAACCGCAAATCAATACAAAGTTCCTCTGATCACCTTTATCCTGTGATGAAACATTTCAATTCTTTTGGGAGTGCTCTCTTGCACAATGACCTGGCCCCCATCCACAGGACATGAGAGCTCACTGAAAGGTGTGAATAATGAAAATGGCCTTCACAGTCTCCAGATAAACCCAAATGAACTCCTATGGGAGATTTTGATGTGATGTGTAAGACAGCACTCTCCACCACCATTATGAAAACACCAAGCGAGGGAATTTCTTTTAGAAGAATGGTGTTTATCACTCCAGTACAGTGGTTCAATGAGCCTATTTATGTTGAAGTGGGTGACAAATACAGTGTTTTCATCTACAAAACCAAGCTGTAGGAAATCACACATCTTTTAAAACTGTGTTTGAAGTCAGAAAAATGCCAGTTTGGCACTGTGTTTGGACTAACTAGTCTCAATAAGCACTAGCAATTTTAGACCAAAGCAGGTTTAAAAATACCACTTTGCTGGCAAATTCTGAAATCATATCCCAAGTTGAGCTACTCCACCACACAAAATACAACTAGAAGAGGATGGGAAAACCCAAGCAAATTAGAAACACGCCTGTGTCATACCACTAAATTAAGTTTGCACCTCTACACAAATAGAAGCATAAGTCTGCTGTGCAATGGAGTTGGCAGACTGTAGGATTTCTGTCCGTTCCTTTCCTTTTTCAGCATTGTAACACAAGCATGATGACAATTAGGGGAACTGGTAAGTTTATTTAGTATGCAGTTGCTGATAAGTAAAAAGTCCTAAGTTCCAAGAATTTGGCCAACTGCACATGTAAGAAAGTAAATAAGCATAGTGTAAGCAAGTATAAGTGTCTTTGTGTTGTGCAAATGTAAGATTTATGGGATAGGTTAACCAAATGGACTACATCTTAATCTTGTAGCCATTATGTCAAATAAGAGTAAAGTTGATGGATTTCATCTGAATGAAGATCATAGAAATTTTCTTGGATTTGCAGTAGGAAGACCTACTGCTTATTACAGAGCAACCATCACATGAGGTGAATGTTTAACAACCACCTTACAGGTCTGGATCATTGGCCATTGATTACCCCAACCAAAGAGATTATATTTTTGTTACGGTTTGTTTGTCTGTTTGCCTTTAAGCAGAATTGCACAAAAAAAAACCTACCAAACGGATTTCCATGAAACTTGGTGGCAGGGTAAAACATGAGCCAAGGAAGAACTCGTTAAATTTTGAAGTGGATATGAGTCACAGGGCGTCTCCAAGAAATTAGTTTTGCTTTCGCCAATACGTGCATACTATATGTGGTTCTTCCCCTAACTGTTGCCACAAAGTTGAAAGCATACAATTGTATAGAATGTCTTTGTATGCTGTAGCGTTAAATTTTCCCTTCGCTGGACCTAAGAGGCCCAAACCTGTTTCAGCATGACAATGCTCCTGTGAGGTCCATAAAAGCATGGTTTGCCATGGTTAGTGTGGAAGAACTTGAGTGTCCTGCACAGCACCCTGACCTCAACTCCACTGAACACCTTTGGGATGAACTGGACTGCAGATTGTGCCCCAGGCCTCACTAATCCCCTCGTGGCAAAATGGGCAGAAATTCCCACAACCACTTTTAAAAATGTGATGGGAAGCCTTCCCAGAAGAGTGGTAGCTGTTATTACAGTAAAGACAGAAACAACTTTGGAATGGGATGTTCAATAAAAACATATGGGTGTGATGGTCAGGTGTCCACAAACTTTTAGCTATATAGTGCAGCTGTCAATAGCTATAGAAATAAACATCACATAATCAAACAAATCTCCGAGCCAGGTCCTCATTCCGATATCAAACTGTGTTCCCTTCAGCTTACCAGATTCAGCAAGCTGTTCACCAATCCTCTAGTATTAGTCAATCAAATTTAAATGATCAAACATTCTGAGAGTGACGTAATTTTGTCCTATTATTATACATACAAGTAACAGCATGTTATAAACATTCATAATACAGGAAAAAGGAGAGTAGAAGAGGCATCTGAGTGAGATCTGAGATGTCAAACTGCAGATGCAGAGATTCTCTTCCTAACAGAGAATCACATCTTACAGTCGTCCCACAGTTAAACTCCCAGTCATAACAGCATTACAGGCTCCAGGTGGACTTATTCACAGTCACCCAGTAAAATCATGACCTGCTTTTCAGTGTGTACACTTTTTATGAGTGAAAGTGGAAAATGTCTTTCATGTTCCATATTGCTCTTTATTTTAATTGGGTAAAGTGGTGTAGAATTGGTTGCTGTTTAAACATATGTTTGTCAGCTGTAGTACATTTGAAAGAACTGCTGGGGCAGTGAAGACATTCCTGCTGTAATGATGCCAGAGACCAGAGTTAAACAGAGAGCATGATCCCGAACCTGCCACCTCTTCCAGCTGCTGCTCTTCCAGTAACAGTAATAAATACACGTGAATGACACATGGTGGTGTCAGAGTGGGCCAACCTCTTCAGCCTGCTTTACTATGTAATTATGTTTGACACATCCTCCTCCTCTTCACCACTGAAGTGCTGCTCAAACAATACATTCCTGACACATCAGTTTATTTACTGACATACAGCTGGCTCAGATAACTGCTTAGAAAAAAAATTAAAGCAACAGTCACTGGTAAAGATAAGTTTTGGAATTGCCTGAAAACCTTAGAGTACTATACCACCTTTTCTCTCTTTGCAATCATCGCTTTCTTAATATTAACCACTTAATATTTCAGCTTATTACTCAGTTCTGGATCTTGAAGCATATAAGTTTGTACATTATCAAGCAATTACATTGATGTTATATGCAAGAGTGAGGACTGAGAACATGATTGTGATCTATCATTTTGTATTTCAATCAGTTAGAATTGGTCAGTAAAACACAAAGCTATAATAATAGTAATAATAATAATAATAATAATAATAATAATAATAACAAAAATGTTTTTGTTATTCCTGGGTTCGATCCCCGGGTCACCCAGGGTGCCTTTCTGTGCGGAGTTTGCATGTTCTCCCCGTGCATTTGTGGGT
>JAQQZR010000039.1:9573304-9603223 GCA_030068235.1 Notoglanidium macrostoma | reverse complement strand
TGAATGATCCTGTACATGTATATTGTAACACTGCAGCTATGAATTGGCGAGTGAGTTTATGTCTTTTAATATACAAATCCTTTAGAAGAAAACTGCTGCTTCTGTATTCAGTTTAGTCATTGTTTTACATCCTGGTCCAACTACGGCCTGGTTTAAACACTGCTGGTAATGTTTAACAGGAAGTTAGCAATTTGAACAGAGACAAACTACAGAGGACCATCAAAGAGCAAGGATACATTTGTCACTTCCTGTGTCTTGAGTTCTGAGCTAGTAGATCAGATTTTTATGTTGATCACTGATTGAGCTGCATTTATGGTTAAATCACGGATTAGAAGTGAGTGTCAGCAGTGACTGCTGGTTATCTCATTGAGTGGAAAGGCTTAAAAATAATAACTTGCGGTTAGTTATTATAATAAAACTGTTCCATTATAGACATTAAACTATTACACATGCCGTTAGGACCATAATCGTTTAAAATGCAGCCAAGCAAGACCATTCGTGATAGCTATTTATTAAGTCAGATGTTTCATGTCTGTAATCATGCTGTGTTCTGTTCCGAATAGCAAGCGTGGTAAACAGAGAAGCTGTGCTTGGATTTAACCACAAAATCTACAGTTCTCACATTTGTCTCTTTGTGTGATTTTTTTTTACTTTGATTAGATAATGTTTGCTTAGTCTGTTTTATTCTAGTAAAACAGAATTCTATTCATTATCTGCAAATAATGACATTTTATCAAGTAAAAACATCTTGAACACAGTCATATTTGTCTAGTATTTCCTATTATAAGATTACAGTTAAGATTTTTAAACCTATATTTAAATATGAAATAGTCTTGTTCTATTGGCAGATAATTTTGCGCATTTTTTCCTAGACAAAAGCTAAATTAATTGTTCATTTTGTAAACATGTCTAGAAATAGGTTGAATAATCTTATATGTGATTTATAGTACTCATACAGTAGGAATTACTAGAGTAATTAGACTATGTTCAAGATATTTTCACTTGCTTAGAGGTCTTTTTTTTTTTGCAGTGTACAGTACATGCGCTATTGTGTTTCACGTGTGCCTATTCAATCACTGCTGACGACATGTTAAGAACATTACAAATATTGTCATACAAAATTAACATAACAAGCTTTTTATCAATAGGTATCTGAATTTAAAGTATGGGCTACAGACAAATCAGCCCCAGCCTTGCTGGTGGTGCTCCTGTTCTTTGTTCCACAACAGTAAAAAAAAATACATTAAAAAATCCACTTCAAACCATGTGTTAAAATAGATAATGATTTTTATCTAGTTTTTCCTCATAAGAGCGGGACATTGCAGTTCTGCTAGCTCATGTAACCCATAGCCGTACAAAAGGACAACCTCTAGTCAAAGCTTGTCGTTCTGATTAGAATAGTTAAAAATTCTCCTACTAGTGAGTTATCTCTATACACAGCATGGCATGATTAAGTGAAAGTGACAGGCATTGAACCATCACCTCCTCATGTTTCTATGACGTCAATCATTGGTCCAGCTAGTGTTGCATATAAACCGGAGATTGCTTTTTTTCTGCTGTGACATGGATATTATCATCAAAGATGATTTGAAGGGAAGGAGGGAGGGTATGAGCTGCTTGGAGAAGAGTGTCTAAAAATATCAGTGTTTCATTGGGTGGGGAATGCAGTGTTACCCCAGGGGGTTGAGGATGTTTTGGAGAGAAGGAAGCAGCAACCTAAATTACAGTAGCAGAATTACACTCTTCATAGATGAAACCAGATAGATCCTGTACCAATCAGACAATATTATGACTGTTTTTGAGAAACCAAGGCTGACGTTAGGGACACCATGATGACTGTGAAACAGAGATGGAGGTAGAATAAAGAAAGCTACTTAACAAACAGCTGACCTCAATGTGCTGAAGCAGAAACCTCTAGCTGGAGCAGTTGACAGGCTTCTGGTTCTCACAAACACCCAGCCAGTTACACAGTAATCTACTAAGAGCTCATGAAAGCGCTTAGGATGAACAATGCGCCTGTGTTCCCGCTGTGGGATCTGCTGTGCTCTGAGCCCTGTGAGAGACCCCTTCAACCAGTCTGAGCTCTTAGTCTCAGCTCACACAACTCCAGCGGCGTTTCTGACTCAGACCGACCAGCAGGTTTAGCACAGATCTCAGGTCAGTTCCATAATGCCTTCCAGTAGCGGATATCATAACATGGATGATTAAGAGCACAGCTGGCCTTAAATAGGCAGCCGAAGACAAATGATCCTCATTGAGCCAGACCATCCATCAACCTTAGATCTCCTTTAAATGGAACAATTAGGCCTAATGGTTTAAGCTGGGTTAAGAAAAAGTGCAGGCCTACATATGGATTTTTTTTTTTTTATTTTTTTTTTACAATTAAGAACAAGAAAGATTTTTCATTAAGCAGTGATGGATACTACTACAGAATAATGTTTGGCCATTACAGACATTTACGATTGACTCAATGGTACTCTGTCTTGAACTGAGCAAAAGAAAAAGCAGCAGAGATCATTTAGAAGTGTTGCTTGCAGTTTAAAGACAGAGCCACCTTCTTTTTTTCTCTCTACATTGCCAGTGATGAGTGCAATAAAATTCTGCCTAAATACTTCTGGCTCAGGACTGACGCCAATCCCGTCAATCAGCTGCTGTTAAATACACTTGGCCGAAAACAAGGCCTGCACTCAGCAAGACTGGAACTGTGCACGGTTTGAATGGTTGTTACGTTCCAGCCGACTTCCAGAAGGCACCCTGAGCCACATGAACACATCGGGCAAAATGATTACTCTGAAGAGATTTGAAAGGAGACGTTTAGAAATTGTTTCTCAAACTTAAAGCTCATTACAAATATTGCTACACTACTCCCTCTAGTGGTATCTTCTGTTTATTACACATCGAATGGGTGTGGAAAGCTCAAAGGACGATCATGTAAACGGCAATTTGTGTTGAGCTCTGGTATTACAATTTGATGGAAATCATAGCAAGATATAAAGGTAATAATAATAATATTAATGATGTAATGCAGTTCCATGTGGCCTTAAAGAAATGATAATGAAAAAAAACACATTCAGTCAGAGCAATAGTTATCTGCTGTGCATATACAGTATATTGAATCACTGAGGTAAAATGTGTTCATTTTACTAGTTTAAAGGCTTTACTCTATCATCTTTGCTAGATCCTAAAATGACAAACAAGAAATACTTAAACAAAACAGGCTGTGCAGTTATAGGAAAATCAATACAAGGTGGTGTGAGGTTGATTATTTTCCAATAACAGCACATGCTGAAGTGTTTTATTACCCTAATACCCCAGCAATTTGCCAATTAATTCGTTAAAGAATGACATCATTCTTTTTATTAGTTTATGGTTGCATTTAATGTCTGTTATGTTATTAGAGTCATTTCCTCACCAGCCTATTTTTATAGAGAAACCAGAAATCTGAAAATCCTCTAACAGTTACCCATAGCAGAAAATTTACTGACCATTACAGAAGGGATCAAAATATAAATGATTATCTGGTTTTCTTTGTAAAATAATAAGCCATTTATTATTGGGCAGCAGCCAAAAATGCTGTTTTTGCTGGACAGAGTGTGTTTGAAACTAAATTGCTGCCATGAAATCTTTAAAACTGCTATTTCACTATTATAGCTTCATACCTGCATGTGTAATGCATGGGAAGGTCATTTTCCTATGTGAGAGAGAGAGGTGTAATGTTGTGTCTACAGTATTATAACACCCTGTTCCCATACTGAACGATCTGTGAAACAGGAACAAGTTTGTCCTTGCTGTGTTCTAAAGTCCAGACCTCTTCACTGAGTTCACATGAATCATTGTATCCATAACACCCAGAAGAAGTTATTTATTAGCACACAGATCAGAGACATGGTATACCTCTTGCATAATTACGCTGAATGTTTTCCTTAGTAGAGAACAAAAACAAATCTCTATCAAAGTCATCAAAAAAAATTACATTCATACAAGTATCCACACTATGCAGCCAGCTAGAAGTTATTTCCGAGGTTGGATATATGTTTTCTCCCGACCTGCATTCCTTCTGTTTTTAAACCAGTCATTTTCACTCTCATGAATAAAAAAAAAAAAAAAAAAAAAAAACACCAAGCAGACTCCATTTCCCACTGAGCCATGTAAAAATGTATGTGCTTGCAGGGCTCTAGAGCTTGATTGAGTGTAATTAGCTAGTTTGGGAGCTGATCTTCTGGGAGAACATTCCTGAACGGTTCTTAGGGTGTGCCAGGCACTCATAATGTCTTTGTTTACCTCTTACAAGTAATAGGGGGGAAAAGAACAAGCCGTTGCTGATGGAAATCCAACCGTTTGTATCCCAGAATAATTTTGGTGAAATTAAAGCCAGTAACGGTACGCAGATTCCAACTGCTCTCTGTGGACATCTTAAAGCATTGCACACTTGAATGTGCTTGCTTGTTTGCCTATAAACTGTATTGTGTATTATAATTGTAATGTCCATTTTTATTTGTCATAAGTTAGAAAAAGGTGAATTTTCTGAATGAATGCAGAGGATTTGTCCAAATAAAATAGCAGTACTGAAAGTCTACACTTAAATGACTGTGACTCATTTAGACTGGGCATCTAATAGCACATCTTGGATTCATAAGTGCATGTAGTTATGTGTGCAGGTAATAAACTTTTGATTCTTGCATCCTGATATGCACCAATACAGTCTTGGTCAACTTTGTGCCATCATGCTGAGCTTGGTATTTCAATCACCCAGACTTTCCCACCTCTCATGCTCATTCCAAATATCATTCCAACTAAAGAAGGATTTCCCTGAGTGGAAAAGACACAATTCCTAATGCTCTTAACCACGTACCTAATCAAGAGAAAGTCCTTGTCTGCCCTCACCCCTTTCAAGAAAGTCCCGTCTAGTTCGCCAGCTAGCTGCATTAAGTGCAATAACCCTAAGCGTTGTGTTTACAGCTCCACAGGGAGCGGTGTGGTCATCTGTAGCACCCTGCAGAGGATCAGGGCAGGTGGGTGACAGAACAGCCTGATGGGGAAAGTGACCCCTGCTGTGTAATGTTTTTATCCGTAAGCCCCCTACTGTCCTACTTGAGCTGAGTGCAGACTGAAACTGAACACTACCCTGCTGCTCCCTGAACACTGAGCTGTCAGATATAATCACAATGCTCCCACTCTCTATCATATTACTGCATCACAGGAGCAGCTCCGGCTGCGCTATAGATGTCACTCGGAATATAGTCATGTTCAAATCCTATTCATGATTCATCAATAAAGCGCTGTTGAATTCTCGAATGGTCAGAAGGTGTTTAGTCTTCTGTAACAGTACGGCCCTCACAACAGCGCCGATTACACGTCACAATGCAAGTTTACATTAATGCGCTCGTTCCAGTTTCTGTAGTCACAGCTCAAGGCATTATTTGATGGTTGCTTCACATAATCAAAGCATAATAACAACTGCTGTGGTATAAGAGGAATAAACACTTCAGGACATACAGTTATTAGAAAATAATCAGTGTCAGGGTGTTAAAGTACTATTTTTCATAACAGTGTCGTGCTTTATTTCTTACTCATCATTGTGTCAAAGCATGGACTGAATTTCAAGGGAAGTTTATCATCCATCATCTATATCTGTTAAGGTCATGGGGATCCCAGCTGGCTTTGGGTGAGAGGCAGGGTACACCCTGGGCAGGTCACCAATCTATCACAGAGACGAACAGCAATTCACACTCACGTTCACACCTACTGGTAATTTAGAGTAGCCAGTTTACCTAGTCTGCTGTGAGAGGAAACCAGAGCACCCAGAGGAAACCCTCACAGGCACAGGGACATGCAGACGCCGCACAGAAAGGCTCCAGTCGGCCACGAGGGTCAAATCCAGATCTTTCTTGTTGTGAGGTGACAGAGCTAAGCACCGCGCCACCCAACATTTATTATCTTACCGCAAATTGCACAAAATCTTTTAGCTTCTGTTACACTTACTAACATTGTACCTTCATAAATGCACACACACTTTCCATCTATACTGTACATGAAGAGAGTGACCTTGAAATGGGCAGTACACTTTAATTTGTTTTAGAGGTGACGGTGACCCTGTTTCCATCTGCTCGTTCCTCAACCCTTGTGTCTGGATTGAATCCTAAGAAGATTTTGAACCACAGGAATACTCTTGCGAGAAGTAAACGTATTTCCTGGTCGCCTGATCAACTCATAACCTGGTTTCATAACTCGACCACTTCCTGTGTTGTTCCCTTTTTCTGGTAGTTTTATGTACACGATTGTTGCCTCATTAAAAATTGTGCATTAATGTAGAGTTGTCAATTTCCTCAGAATTTCCAACTGTAGCAGTCATACGTTGATGCACTGATGAAATGTGTCATGCTTCAGTTGCTTGGAGAGACAGAAGTGTTTACACATATAGAACATTCATCTCAGAGCTCTTGAAGCTGTTCGAGTGGATCCAAATCAGTTTGAAATACCTTTTTAGACACTGACACCTGCATTTCATAAGGATAATCTCTAGCCAGGTCTATCACATTCAAGTGTAAATGGATTATAATTCATATGAATGACTATGAGATGTGGAAAAAAAGAAGCACTGTATTATGGAAAGCGTGTATATAATAGTGACTGGTGAAATGGCAAAGAAAACCTTGCTCTCTGAGTATGGCCAGGCATAAACTCCAGAGACAGACATTGATTATTATTTCCCGTAAACGTGTAACTAGAATAGATCCACTTTTAGAAACCTCACAAAGAGCTATTGAATACAACTCAGGGTTATTTTTTTCAGTGGTGGGGTACAGAAACAGCCTCTGTCAAACCTTTCCCCTGCTGACTCTCCCCTCCCATCTGTACTCCATCTCTCAGTCTTTTACTCCCTATAACACCACACACACACACACACACACACACACAGGACAAACCCACCCACCCTCCACCCCCCATCCTCTCGTTGTTTCTCCACTACCACTTCCCCGCTCCCCTCTCAGCTTAGGAGGATGTTGTGTCTGAATATGGCTTTAATTTGATTGGCTGGATGCTGGGGTCACATGGGAAAAGCCCACCTCCATACATGGACTGAGCAGAGCTTGGAGAAACGGCATGGAGAGGCATAGTCAATGCTGGTCTTACAAACACACACACACACACACACACACACACACACACACACACTCACAGCCTTAAGCTGAGTGACTGCCACAAATACACACAGAGAGAGAAGTGAGCATGCAGCCAAACATGACAGTCATGTGGAAGTGATGAATTTGTGAGTTTTGGGGGTGAATTGGAGGTCCTGATTACTTGCTTTCTAACACTGAGGAATTATTGAGGGACAGAAATGTCTGAGAGATGCAGTGTTTTGAGGACCATCACGGCAGCCCTGTGCTGTTTCTACCAGAAGAACTCGGTCATGAGGGCCAAGGTAAGTGACAATCGCACTTGTTCGGACTTTTTACTGAACACAATGGATTCCTTAGATCATGATTGTTCAGATAGAGTATATAGTAATGTTGTTAGTAATACATTTAGTATAAATTTGCCCTGTATCCATACACAAGTTACAGCAGTTAAGTATCAGGTGCATGTGCACTTGTTCATGTTAGTGCCGCACTCAGAGGAGTGTGAAGATAGAGATGTGAAGATATATGGGTGCTGTAAAAATACAGGTTATTGGGCCAGTCTTTACTCTGGTCCTTTAGATCTATTACAGTATTCATCACAGTAAGTGAAGGTGTCTGACATCATCTACGCCTCCTTGTGATTCACTTACTGGAGAGTGTTGGTGTCTGTCTGTCCATCTGTCTGCCTATCTATCTATCTATCTATCTATCTGTCCATGCGTGCATGTTTGTACATACATCAACATTAATTGATATTAATTATTTCATCTTTAATTTAATTGATACTTTATACCTTACCTTAAGCATGTGGATGTGTGAACAAGTAACCTGCTTTGTTCAGAATGTGTTTAGTGTGTTGAATGCAAGATATGCGTTCAATGGCATTCCATTACTAGACTAATTTTGCACCTTACATGTATATACATATATATATATATGAGAGAGAGAGAGTTTTCCAGAGATTTGATTGCAGGTAAAAAGACATCTTTTTTGCCCTTTCTTCTGACTTAGAAAGCTAAAAGTAATTAATATATTGATGCAGCACCCTTTTAGAGTCTTAACTGATAACCATTAATAAATAACTACACTGCCTGATGCATCAAGTGATTCCTGGAAAACAAATTTGCATATAAATAAAAAGAATCAGTATAAAGAAAATGAGCCCCGGCTAATTCTTCAAAGGAATTCTAGCTTTCTAGAGCCTAATATCACTGGAACAATTCATCCAAAAATAGCTGGCTGTTTGTTATTGCTAGCGTCTAGCCTGGCAGCCCACTGGACCCTGGCAGGACCCTGAAGATCTGCTCAGACCTTCAGGCTGATGCTTTTTTCTGGGAAAGACTGTTCCTAAATATAGCACTTCCGACATTTGGTGTGGCACTGGCTTGTTTTGGGGGTCAGTGAGAGCTAGAGAAACAGAGTGGGCAGTGTTCATGTTGGCTGCATGGCTTCTTTATTCCGGCTGGACGGCACAACCTTTCACACAGTTGGAAGACGAGTTAGTGAGCCATATAGCCGGGCGGTGATGGAGTTTACTTCCTCTAAGTGAAAGTGACATGAGACATTTTATTTTGGTGTGAACATGAAGGCGAGATAGCATGTGCAGGACAGCTGAAACAGAAGATGATAGCATGGTTTTAAATAAGCAAGCTATATATTACCAAACTGCTATATTAACACAGAGGCTATTTAACAGCACTGCCATGTCCTCGTCACACACTGTGACTGTGAGCTGGCAAAGAGATCATGAGTGTGACAGAAGTGTGAGCTCAGCACAGATAAGGGACCGTGGGAAGCCCCCTGAGCTGCTGACACAGGCTCATCCGTCACCATGAACAGCTGTGGTTAGCAGTGCAGGTCCACTCAGACATCACCTCCTGTATGACTTGGCAGTAGAGGTCTAGATCATCACTATGTGACGTAAACTGTGTGTGGTCACTGCCATTGTGAAACCACACAGGTGGTCATTTTCCAAAACTAGTATATTGCCAAAGCTTTTATTACAAAGTATAGGGATGTTAAAGAATGATAAATTTAAAAAATAATCAAATAAATCATTTTAACTGGATGATAAAAAATAAGACAATCAATATTTACAAGAATTAAAAAAATCAGTTTGTTCTAATAGTAGCTAATGTGTAGCAGTGAGTGTAAATGGTTTTCTGTCTTTTAAAGGACGAATTGTCTCTGTAATCTTTGAGCTCACCTGCTAAATAAACCACAGCTTTATTTAAAAAAAAATTTAATAAACGAAACAACATATTTTCTTTAGTGAGCTTAAGGTCATACTTAGGATTAGCTTGAGGTGTAGCATTATGTAAATAGAGTAATACAGCGATCAGTAGAAATACTTCACCAAAACAGTAAAACCACCATGTGTGTGTACGACCTGGTCACTTACTCTCAAATCCAGGATATGAAGCGCCTCCTTTGTGTGTATTTTACTCAGTTTTGAACATGCAGTCCGACAGTGCAGTCCTACTATTTAACTCTGTTTTTTACACATTGCTGGCATGTTCTTTATTTCTTAGACAGCAAGGATCAAGGATTGTTTGTGTGTGCCAATCTCTATATCCAGACGATGCTGACTGAGTCTGTACTTCATCATCATGATCCTGGGTGTTTTATCAGTTACAGTGATTAAATAACAGGTCATCTACATTGGAATGTAAGTCTTTGAGCTGTAACGTCTCTCCAATTGTATAACAAATGCAGTGTGCTGAAGGAAATACTGTAAAGACGGCATGGTTTGCAGTGATCTAACCCAGTTGCCCCAGGCCTCAATTCCCACTCCACACACCCTCCTTAAAAACTCTGACAGGACTGATTTAGACTGATTAAGACTAAACTGATGGTACAGAGAAAGAAATAGTATATAGGCCAAAATTTTGGAAGCTCTTTTGTTGTGTTGGTTGTAAAAGTATGACGTGTATTTACTTGCTTTCTTCCGTAATGTGCTTTCACATTTGGCCTATAGTGAAAAACGAAACACTCATCATATAGATATAAATAGACAGAACAGAAACTGAGACATAACTTGGAAGAAAAGTTGATAGCAAAAAAAAAGAAAAACAGAAAAATAGGGAGTCTAATTCAAGTGGACTTGCAGCTCCAGTTTATTACGCTTCAGCCAAACACTATACACAAATCTGCCAAATATGGATGTGTTCGGCCGTTGGAGATATTTTAAAGAGCACATACTGTGCCATAGATATAAAAAAGAAAAAAGAAAAAAGTAACACACATTTGCAATCACTTTAAAAGGGTCATAAATCCCCAGTAGGCATCCACCACCAGTCCATTCTCTGATTTCCTCCGTTCCCCTGGGTTTTGTGTTGCCTGAGACTGTAAAGGGCATGCATGGACACGGTGCTGGAAACAAGAAGAAGACCAGGGCAGGGAGATAGGGTGATACTGATGGAAGCATGTGGGTTTTGAATCCCAGAGGACTAAAGGCTCAGATGGACCAGTTACATATACAGGGATCTTAGTTTACTTAAGCTCAGGAAGGGTGAGACTGTACATGAGGGCATATGAGACCATTACTACTGCCCACTAATTGCCCTGAAAACCTCTGGAGAAACCTGGTACCTTCATTCTATGCTTATCTTTGAGATTTCACAGGAAGTTGCGCAGGGAAAAGCAGGCTGATGTTGGGAATCCAATGGAGGGGTTTCATTTTATACATATGTAAGGTCATATTTGACATGCTGTCTCAAAGGAGCCTATTATAGTTTCATCAGCTTTGGCAATGCATGTACTGATAAAGCTAGTATATATTTATAATGAGCCCTTAAGATAGACTGGCAACCTGCCTAGAGTGTACCCCGCCTCTCACATGAAGTCATCTGGGATTAGTACCCGCTTCCCCAAGACCCTTAATGGATTGAGCTATAGATGGCTATATTTATAAAGGTTATATGCTGTACTTATTTATCGCTCTGATATTTTAAATATAACGTAGGTCTGACTCTAAGTACATGATCAAGACATAAGACATGATCAAGTTTAAACTGATTTGAGGCATTATCTTCACGGACATAAAATACTCATTATTAGTCGTTTAGTTAGTCACACTGTCAGTCCGGCTAATAAAAAGAATCTTACCAATAGTCCAATTTCCGAAAGAGTCATGCGCGCATCTCTAATGTCATTCCTTCACATGGACCCCACATCAATGCACATATACGTAAATGTCAATGCTATTAGAAGCAGAGGAACGCTGGTGATTAAACTGAAAAACAACAAATGCTTTGATAATGTCATGGCTTGATGGAAGGATTAACAGCAGGCTCAGTGCTCAGCAGTGAATCTGCTTTTAAGCAACTGTGCTTTAGCTATTTTTAAAGGTTTATGGCCTCAACGCACCTTAAAATGCTTCTGAGCTCGCACTCATAACTCTAAGTCATGCAGAGATGGCGTACGGCAGAATGAATGCTCTCGGGTTGCCAGGAAAGCCTACAGCAACTGGCAAATATCACATATTATATTGTGAAAATATAATATGCCAACGCAGCCTTAGAGCTATGAGAACACATATAAAATGTAAATTAGTTCAGTGGAATGTTTTTTTTTTTGGAATTTGGGTGTTTCATTGCTTCATTTAGTCCACATGTTGCCTAATGCTGTGATGATTAAAAAGAGAACAAGGACAAACAACCACGTTCCGATGGATTCTCCAGCCAATTGAAAAGTATGTGTCGTCTGGTGGCTGTAATTTGTGGCCTGTGGGGTGATGGCTCAGCCCGCTGTTGACTAAATTGTAAGAGAGCACCGCCCGTCTCTTGCTACAATACCAGTGGCATCTAGGGTTATTTCAGTCATGGGCTTGTCAGCCTATATTTGCTATGAAAAAAAATAATAAGCATGGAAATGCTAAGCATGGAGATCAACCTACTCAAAGGGCAGGGCTGTCAGCTGTTGTGCATGAGTTTCTGGAGATTATTAAATTCATGATTTATTACATTTACATTATAGATGCATTATTACAATTTAAGAAATTCCAGAGTTAGAAATCTCTAGAGGCGTTCCCCAAAAAGAGTCAGCATTCAAGGCCTGACTGTCTAAAATATTCCACTTATTACGTGCAGTGTGCGTTCATCTATGAATAATGTAAAAACTTGAAGTCTAAGGAACATGGAACAACTCAAGCCTGGCTTTGCCAACCTAAACCACCCTTCAGTCTCTTGTAAACACCCAAATGGCTTTCCCTCTGAACTGCGTGCTTGCATTGTGTAGGGTAATTAAGACATATGGGGTCTGCTACTGAACGCAGGTTTAGCAAAATTGTAATTCACTAATTCACTGCAATTACCAATAAGCTGACATGATGATGGATGTGTGATAGGTGTGTTTGCATCAGAAACCTGTCTACATCTACTTGGCTCGAAAAGACCACAACAGAGGCAAAACAAAAAGTGTCACACCCAGTCTTTCTGGTTTGACAGCTGTGTTCAGCACATGCTAAGAAATAAAAAAGAAAATTAAACAAGCAGTTGTGCTTCTAGTAAACACTTCATCAACCAAAGGACATTGCAGTTCAAAAGCAACCACTTCCTGTCTATTAGAATTATAGTTCTAAAACCTTTCATGTGGTCTAGCGTGAAGCTTGGGGGCTGGTCACATTCACCGTAAGCTCAGACACAGTGAACATGATTAACAAATCTTCATTGCTGAGAATGGAGTACGCCAACTAGATTTGCATTTCCTGAAGGAATTATACAGTGCATGCAATAGGAGGGATGGATGGAAGGAAGGAAGGAATGAACGAAAGGGTGGATGAAAGAGAAAAAGAAAAAAGAAAGAAAGAGGTGAAAGTATGAAGAGCTGTGAGTGAGGACCTGACACTGTGCAGCTGTGACGTGTGTGTGTGTGCGATGTGTGTGTGTGTGTGTGTGTGTGTGAGGTTATGGCAAAGCTGCTGATTGGTCAGCTGTTCCAGCATACTGAGCTGCAATTCAAACTGGCAGACATTCACTCAATGGATTGCAATGGAAAAACGTCTAAATTAATACTAAAATATTTGTAAAATTTCAAATTCACCTAATAATTAAATAGCTTTTGTCTCTAAAGATCTCTAAAATGGACAAAGTTCGTATGTTAAGTGATTTGGGCTGAATTAATTAGCGTACTAGTTTTAGGAGAATAAAAACAGCTGCATTAACTGAGTTTACATGCTCACTTTTTATTGTCATTTTGATTGAAATCATTCCGATTGAAGATTCTGGTAAACTGTTTACATGGGACATGAGCTAATATGGTCTGGAGTTTACATGCGCCGATGCATTTAATCGGAACAGCTGTGTGACTTGTGCATTTTGAGTAATGTACATCACCATGCATTTATTTCAAGGCGGAGAAAATGTGCATAAAGAACGCAGCCGGGAAGTAATCAGGTTATATCATTTACATGGTACATGAATGGTCTGTGACAAGGCTTCGAACACGGCACACGTCACCACTTTGCAAGACACTAACTAACTCGGTTAGATCTGAGATAGGATAAAGTACTGTTGGAGAAAATAAACCAAATGTTCTGTGATTATGCAACTACATGTGACTAGAAACAAAATAAGTCAGAAAAGAATTACAACTAACTTGTCCACAGATTGCTCAATCTCTCCCCAGGGTTTTCTGCCATCAGTTTCCTTACTGGCTAGTTGACTGGATTACGGGATAAGTAGGACAGAAAATAATACATGTACGCTGCCTTCAGAAAGCAGACAGATGAAAGCATGTCAGAAGGCAGCATTGTATGACATGGCTCGAGGCCTTCCTGTCTCTGAATACAGCCTAAGTAGCATCAGTTATGTTTTAGACACACTGATTATTCGTGTGTGCTTTATCTTGTTTGTTTCCTGAATCAATGACATCACCACAAACGCCCCTCAGCTACACAGATACGCAACCGGATCCAGCCAAGTAGCAGTTTATAAAGCAATAAAAAACTATTTTAATCCAAAGGGCTAAAGGGACACACTCTTTTAAACGAGCCACGCTAATAAAATACGCCGCTATACTAAGTGTGGTTCTGTGTAAGTGCATGCGTGCGTAAGCGAGCTCCCTGCTCGCTTCATTAAGTGTCTGCTGAAACAAACAGTCATTGCCGTATCAGTTTGCGTTTCCCCCACACAAAGCAAACAAAGAACACAACTTTGCTCCTAATTTCCTGCCATTCTGTGCCAGTTTTATATGCCGTATAACACACAGAGCCACAATAAAATGTGAAGTGGTACAAAAGCCCTTCCTGCACAGCCAGATTTAGCCTGAGGTTAAGCACGGACACCACATGAAGCAGCCGCAGGACACACAAATACAGTGCTGGGCATGAAGCTGGTACTTTTAAGACTCTGAGGTTGAGTACTACACATAGCAAGCATTCCAAATGTTCAGCAAACAGGATGAAGATGCGAGGATGTTCTTTAAATATTCCCCAACAGTTTTGCCCCCTGCAGACAGATAGTTGTAATCACTTCTCCAAGATGTGCTTTTATTTTCCACATGAAGAAAAATAAAATTAACATGTTATATGGTGTACAGTTAATCATAATAAAAACTGGAAGTTCAGCTTTTTGTAAATGAAGGACACACGATGGCACGTTAGATTAAACCAGGTCAACAAGAAAGCACTCAACTGAATCAGGTCAGACTTATGTCAGTGTCATCCGGTGTATATTTCCACACTTGCTGTGGAACTGGTCAATCACACAGAATGCTCCGATTCCAGGAATATATTGTCCTCCCTTCATATACTGAGTATACTGTGTGTGTACATTAAGCACATGGATCATTTTACCAAAAACAAACAAAAAAAAAAAAAAAAAAAAAAAAAAAAAAAATATATATATATATATATATATATATATATATATAAATATATAGGCAAGAGAGAAAGAGAGGATGTCTGTTAAATCGAAAGAGAACAGAGAAAGAGGAGGATTGGCAAAGAAAAGAATGAGAGAGAAAAAGAAAAAAGAAGATAAGAAATAAAAGAAAGAAAAAGCAGATAGTAAGGAATAGTAGATAGTGATGGAGAGAAGAGTGCACCTGGGATGTGCAGGTGAAGTTAGAGTTGCTGACTGGTCAGACCAGAGCACGTGAAAATCAGAAAAGATGGTATACTGTCACTCGACTGTCAATCACAGTGACACGAGCCAATCGTGGGAATCTGTGAACTCATGTATGTGGAAGGGGATACATAGCGCTTTCCTCCGACTGTGTTACAGTGCCATGTGATGCAGTATGAACAGCAGTTCAAAAAAATATGTGGCTGACTGGCTCATCTTGGATTTCATCTGTCCTGGTTGGTAGATGATGTATAAGGGGAGAGCTGGCTGGTGGGTGGGTATTGGCAGGCAACAGAATTGAATTGAGAAGAACTTTGGGGGAAAATCCCAAAAAAATGAAAGGAAGAGAGGAAAGGAAGCCCACCCTTCCTCTGTGGAAACCAGCATGCAGAAGCCAGATCTTTGGGACATAGGCACAGCACCATTCTGAAAATGGTTTTTAATACAAATAAATTTTTGGATTATTGTTAAATTGGCAAATTTAACCACAAATTGTCAGCTAAAGCAAAATTGAACTGACATAAATTTGGGTAATGAGGAATTAAAATTTCTTCAACTACAATTTAGAATGACTGGTTAAAAATGTAAGAATATAAACCATGTAGTATATATAAATATATTGTATACTTGATTAACGTTTGCTCACATATGTCTGATAAACAACTTAAGGTGGACTTAAATACATCAAAGTAGACTTTTAGTTTAGTATATAATATACTATATAAGTAGACTGTTTAGTGTATTCAGAAATAAGTTTCATAACCGTCACTGGTACATATAAAATAATAAATTACTTGGTTACATGGCATGTAGTAAATGTTGGATAGACAGGTAAATGTGGGTTTACCCAGTCCAAAAAAGAGAGCAAGTCTTTCATACTTGTTTAACACAAAGGATAAGGAAACTCAGAAATATCTATATTGTTGTAACTCGGCAGGTTAGTTCTTGCTCAAGCGTGGATGCTGTGTATGTGGGCGCGTGTGTGACATTTTCTATTTGTCTGGTATAAACGGTGACTCAATGCCATTGTCTCCTAATGACAAGTCACCTAATTCATTAATGCACTGATATGAACCTGCACTGAATTCGGTTTTGCCAGTAGAATTTACTAATATTTAGAAATTCTACTGATTTTAATAAAGTGTCATGTTTCGTAGAGACCAAGGACAGAAAAGTTTCATCAGCTGTAGCTCATATTATCATTTCCTGTATTAAAGATGATATAATTTATTGAAGCTAATTCCCACTCCGTTTATTACTCAACCCTCTTCTGGTTTCTCCAAAACAAATCTTTGACAGAAAACTATGAGTCAGACGGCAGAACAGGAATAAGCAGGGCTTTTTGTGTGTGCGTCTATGTGTGTGCATGCACCTACAGGTAAGGGTAGGGCACGTTCCAGAGCCTATCAGAAGTTAGGATACAGAAAAGGGGGAGGGACTTTTGAGTCATGGAAATCATCAACAGGTACGTCTATCAGGTAGGTTTGTTCTGAGAGTGACAGCGGCAGAAGATAGAGGCAGGGTTACAAAAAAGAGTGAGCAAAAGGGAGGGAGCTAAGCGTGAAGGTTGCTTTGTGGCACAAACACACATGCGATGTGTATGGTGCTATCATGGATCTGAGGACACTGAAAGATTTTGTTGCTCCCATTTATGTGCAGTTCTCCAGGGACAAGCATATCATGGATGGAGCTCCAGAGAAGCTACGCCGGGAGATGGAGGAAGAGCTGAAACAGTGTGGAGAGGAACCTAGCAGCCACGCATGGTACCATGGAGCCATTCCAAGACAGGTAAACTCACACACAAAGACAGGGGGAATGCAGGGTGTATCTGAACAGGTAACTGCTGTGGGAAACTGTAACTGTAGGAATACTTTAACTGAGAGAGACCAGAGCTTCACTTCAGTATCTATGAAATGTAGCACTCACTTTTCCACTGCTTTAGCTGAGCTCGGCTAATCACGTTTTGCTGTTCATGTGAAGTGAGACATGTCTGATCTCTGGCAGAGGATCATTCGGTCTGTTTGTAAACCATGATAATGAAACGAAGACGTGGTGTGTTTGTTATAGCTCATCCTTGAGACAAGGTTAGTTCAGCACTAATCTCTGATATGGAAGGCAGCTATGATATAGTTACACTTTAATCCTGCTGCTAATTTTAGTACAATACATTAAACTGAATGTATGGTGTTTTTGGTCAGTTCATAGGAGTCAAACCTGCTTAGAACTGGTAGAGTCACATTTAAAA
This sequence comes from Notoglanidium macrostoma, assembly GCA_030068235.1. Lineage (NCBI taxonomy): Eukaryota > Metazoa > Chordata > Actinopteri > Siluriformes > Auchenoglanididae > Notoglanidium > Notoglanidium macrostoma. Next base: position 9,585,788 of record JAQQZR010000039.1, on the reverse strand, counting down.
ATAAAAAGCAAAAGCTGAGTGCAAGTGTTCAGAAGAGCTTTAACATTGCTGTCTGTTCACTAGGGACTAAACTACACATCCAACCAGGCATCAATCACAGTCCCAGTCCATGTTTCACTAGGCACACGTCAAAAGGACGTGTAGTTGTAGATGCTGAGCCTGATGCTTTTTGCATTTATTTTGCACACTTTGCATATGAACCATAAACGTAACAATCCATCATTCAGCATTTTCATTAGAGCCAACTCATTAAACACAATGCATCACTATATACCACAGCGCTGCTGAATTCTCAAATCTGATTGGTCAGAAGGTGATTTTTTTATAACAGCTGCAAGGCAAATAGCTTGAAAACTTGAAAAGAGAGAGGCTTGTAAGGAAATAGCTGTTTATACCTGCTATAACATAGGTGAATCTTGTTTTTTGGACAAACCCCAATATGACACAAGTCATAAGTATGACATCTTTAATAATAAATAAATAAATAAATAAAGTCTTGGCAAATTGATGTGGTATAAGAGGAATAAAACACTATCACATAATAGTTTTCAATGCTCACTTATCTATCAAATACACATTAAACATATCTAAATGTAAGTATGTTTTTAAGAATTGAGCCAGAAAAACTTACAACTGGTCATACAGGACATTGAATGCCTTAATGATAGAAAAGGAAGTTATACTTTTCTGTTACTGGTGACTTGTAAGAATAAAACCTCCTGGATCAGAAATGATTTGTCTGGCTGCCCATAATCTGAACCATAGCTCATGTTTAGCCATGACAGCCAAACAGCTTTAAAGAGAAACGAGTTAGACCTGCTCAACTGAAGATGATTAAATAAATGACACTTGAGAAGAGAGAGAAGCCAGTCACTTATTGATTGAGAGGCCATTTCTAAAGGGTAATAACAGTGATTAGGATTTGTAACTGACTTTGCTTGGTGGCCAGAATGTCCAGAAAGTGCTACGTGGGTTGTGAATGGGGAAAATAGGAGTTAAATATTGATGAGGAAATAAGGTTTATGTTAGTACTGGGCAGGTATCAACCTGCAGTACAAGTCCACCTGGAAAAGTGAACTATCAAAGCAGTGTAGGGTAAATAAATCAGCTTAACAAAACAACGGTGCAAACAAAAGTCCAACACCAACACCTCAACTCACCATTAAACTACTAAAACACTATTATATAACACAAAAAGCCACTAGACATCATACACAACTTTCCTCCCTAATTATAGTATATGATCTGTAATTAACCTACTCATTAACCCCAACATGTGCAAAAGTTATTTCAGTCTCCTTTCTCAGCAAAGCTCAGCCTAATAAAAAAATCACCCAAAATCTTAGAAATCTTAATAAAATTTTACTCACTTCTTGCTTTACTCTGTTAAGGTCTTGATTTTGTTTTTCTCCCACGTCCCACTAAATGAATATAAATTAAGCATAAACATTTTAACTAGATAATCAAAAGGCTCTTAATCTCACCTGGAATATAAAAAAAAGGCTTGTCTTATGTAACAGGCCAAAATAAACCTGCTTATTAAAACCAACCAGGGAGAGTCACTAGTTATACATCCATCAAATCTATTACACAGTACATACTGGCAATGTTTACACAGTTAGATCATTCTGATGTTGTGATTCTCTAGTCATATTGGATTTTAAATGTAATATTTTTAAAGTGTTAGCATTGATTCAAAAAGTCTTTTTGTTTATTCAATACCTTACATAAACTGTCATATTTAGGACTTTTGAGGTCCTGTTATGCTTCATATATAAATATAATAATCATACCAGGAAAAAAAAAATAAAGGAAACTGTAGTGTAGTCTTTTTTGCATCTAGAAGGTTAACATGCATTAATATCAATATATAAAACTTGCACTTCCTCTGTTGTCTTATAAAGGTTTTTGAAAGAGGAAAATTATTCTAAATTACACTCTTATCAATAAGAATAATGATCCATAGTATAAAACACTTAAGTGCTGTTTCTTTGGGGGAAAATTTAAAGGGTCTATATGTAGAACTGTACAATGGCATTCCCATATTACAAAGGATTCCATGTAAAAACACTTTTTTTCATAGTGTAGTTCTGCTCATTGTTTAAAAAAATATTTTGCAGTGAAAGTACAAAGGAATGACATATTTTGGAGGATATTACCTCAAATTTCATCTCTGACCCACAGATAAATATACATAAATGCCAGTAAACAAAAACTAAATATGGAAAAAAAATAATAAAATGCTTAATTAAGCCCTTCCATATGATGCTGTTCTTTAGGTTGCTGAGAACTTGGTCCAGCGTGACGGTGACTTCCTGATCCGTGACTCGCTGTCTAGCCCAGGAAACTACGTCCTGACCTGCCAGTGGAAGAACAGTCCCCAGCACTTCAAAATAAACAAGAGGGTGGTGGTGATGAATGAAGCCTACTCGCGAGTGCAGTACCTGTTTGAGAAAGAGGGCTTTGACAGCATCCCCGCTCTTGTGAGGTACTATGTGGGTAACCGTGAGCCTGTGTCTGAGGTAGTGGGAGCCATCATCTTCCAGCCCATCAATAGGAAGCTGCCACTGAGGTCCTTGGAAGAGAAGTACGGAGTCAGATCTGGACGTGCCGAATCTGGCCACCGAGAGAAGAAGAACCAGAGCTCCAAACGACTGAGCTTGAATATCATGAATGGACATGTCCCAGATCACACCCTTGGCCGTGGAAACCTTCTTAGGTGAGCAACCATCTTACTTCTTACAAAACCATGTGGAAGAATTCACCGAAATAGGAACTCTGCATTACAGATAAAAACTATCACTGATCATAGTGTAGGTTATGGTCTGAATAGACTGTTTAAAAATCTATAACGGAAACACTACATTTATGTAAAACCAGCAAAGATAAGTACACGTCTAAGAAAACCCTTCCTGTGGCTAAGCAGGGGATAACCCAGGCACGTATATGTGTAGCTGAATAGAGAGAAAACCAGCTTGATGTAAAATGCCAAGACAAACCATGACAAAAAATACCCTAGCAAAATTACAAGCTTCTATGCTGCAGAAATCCACACACACACAGAGCATATAAAATTCTTCTCCAATGTTGTGCACAGCAGAAGCATCATTGAGCTTGTCTATTCAGGAGCACTGAGGGACTAAATGACCCATCTTTCTCCTTCACAGCAACAGAGACAAGTGCGGAAGCCAGCCAGCGTGTCTAAACCACGTTCAGGAGAGGAGACGGCCGCTGAAGACCCATCAGTCTGAGAGTTTCCTTCCACTTGGTGAGCACGAGCGCTTCTGCTTTCATCCTTGTTTGATGCACTGACACATTTCACATCTGATGGTCCGCTGCTCTGACAGCCTTGAAGACTAGTTATTTTCCGTCTAGCTGGTTCTCTCTGAAGAACAGCAAAAGACGTTTTCAAAGTCAGTGTAACGTTTTGCCTTTGAAACTTTTTCAGCTGTTGGAAACGAACGTGTGAAGTGAGACATAGAATTGAAATGCTAAGTAACTGTTCTGCTGAGGAAGCTCATGCAGGGTGAATTAGAATGCAGGAATGTTTCATGTCCATTTCATTTCAGTTGACAGGTTTGGAGAGTAGAAAATATTTAGCTTTTTTCTATGCAATTACTCATTACGCATATCAAGGACAGCTATGAATTAAACACCTTCCTTTTTCATATTTGGTGCAAAGCATATGTCATTAAAGCTGTCAGATAATGAATAATAAATAATTCATGCATTCTTTCCTGCTTCCAGGATCAAGGCTTCAGGCCCAGACTCACCATATGGAGGCCCAGTCATGCCCAAAGTCTCCTGTATTCAGAACAGGCAGTGAGCCAGCCCTCAGCCCTACAGTCCCTCGCAAGATGGTCTTTGAGACACAAGCAGGCGAGGCCATCCGTGGTTCTGATAGTCAGCTCTGCCCCAAACCACCTCCTAAACCCAGCAAAGTGCCCTCTACGAGGCATCCTCACTCGCCCTTTGTGGCGCCGGTACCTCCAGTGAAGCCACAGAAACACTGGCCTTCTACCCCACAGCAGCTAGTCAGCCCAGTTAGCCCAGATGTGAGCTACTGTGAGCTGAGCCCATGTAGTCCTGCTGACTGGGAAAGGATTAGCACCTCTAATGGCTATGTGGAGAGGCTGAAAGTGGAGGAGAAAAGTATCAGCGGTGGGAGCACAAAGCTGGATCGCAGCTCATACCATCATGCCATTGAAGCCCTGCAGAACAGCAGTGAGGAGGAAGACAAAGAGCAGGAGGAAGAGCAGAGACGGGTCCAACACTCTGGTGCAAAGAAGGTTAAAGGTTTTCGGAGGCCTGTGTTTGAGATGGTATCGGCATTCAGGCCAGGGGAGGTAGAGTTCAGGTTACTGCCATCAGAGAATAAGCCACTGGAAATGTCTGTGCTGAAGAAAGCCAAGGAACTGCTGGTCAGTCAGGATCCCAAAACCATCGCCAAGCACATCCTGCAAGCTGACTGCGAGGTAAGCTTACAAGATACTCTGATCAATGTTCAGGGGCAGTTCCTACAACTGCATGTAGTGGCAGCAATGTAGATGTTGAGAAAAGTGCTATTCAGTATCAATAGCTGCACTTTTGCAGCGAGAACCTCAGGCAAATTTCCAACCATTTTTTTCATGAACTACTGATAAAGTGCCAAATGATAACTCACCCTTCCACACCCATAACCTGAATACAATCAGTAGTGACAGGTTCATAACCAGCACTTCCGTGCGACATTCTGCTGCTTCACACATAAACGTTACAGACCGGTTCTTCCTGCCAGCCTAGTAGAGTTTGATGTGTTTAGCTGTGCCAGACAATGACAAACATAGAACAAGAATATAATCAGTGTAGCATTAAAAATAGTCTTTTCATGAGTTTCAACTCATGACTAGGGGTCCAATGTGGAGGAAATTACGTTTTTGTGGTCTTTTAAATAACAAGAAGGACAAGGCTCCCTTGGATATTTGTAAATTAATTCACCTCAGGACAGAACCTATCACTTAAATGTTGCGTGTACATTTGCTAGGTGGCCCGGATTCTAAATGTTTCTGATGAAATGAAAGGTCAGATGGGTGTGACCTCCGGGCTGGAGCTGGTAACCCTGCCACATGGGAGACAACTCCGTCAGGATCTCATGGAAAGGTAAACAACACACTGTTACTTTACACCAGTGGTCACCAAACCTGTTCCTGGAGATCTACCTTCCTGTAGACTTTAGCACCAACTATTGAAGGCACCGATTAGATGGTCAGGTGGGCATGGTTATGGATGGAGGTAAACTCTTCAGGGAGATCTCCTGCTACAGGGATGGTGACCACTGCTTTACACACTGATGTTCTATACAATAGAGGCTAAAAGTGTCAAATAATCAGCTGATCCCATTTGAGACAAAGTTCCTTATTCAACATAGGCATAACACCATGGCGATTGGCGTTGCGGTGGACATCCTGGGCTGTACAGGGAGCCTCGAGGAGAGAACGGCCACGCTAAACCGCATCATTCTGGTTGCCCAGGAGCTAAAAGACTCCATGGGAGACCTTTATGCCTTCTCATCCATAATGAAAGCACTGGACATGCCTCAGGTAGCACCCACTCAGCACTGCCTCTGCACCTCACAGACGCTGAGCACTACATGGACATAAGAAAGATGCCTGTGGTGAAACTGAAGGAAATACACTTTTTCTGATTTTCTCTCTGCTCACAGATCACGAGACTGGATCACACATGGACCGCCGTACGCAGGAATTACACACACACTGCCATCCTTTATGAGAAGTCTCTCAAACCATTCTACAAAGGCCTGTATGATGGGAGTGGTGAGTTTTTGATCATTTTTTGCATAACATCTATGCCCTATCATTCCTGTCATAATTATACTAATTCATCAATGGACCATACTGTGGTTTAGATTATTAAGTGTTTTAACGTGATGCTGGTTGTTGAGGTTAATAGTAACCGAGTCCTTCTGCCCTCTGCAGCAGAGGTTCCGCTGAGCAGTGCCACTGTGCCGCTGCTGATGCCTCTCCTCACCCTGATGGAAAGACCAGCAGTTGCATTTGAGGGCATGGAGCTCTGGGAAAGCAATGACCAGGGTTGTGAGGTCATGATGCGCCATCTAGAGGAAGCCCGCGCTATTGCACGCAATGCTGACACCTACTCCTATAACGCCAAGCGGGCCCTGCAAGGTAAAACAGCAGACCAAGAATGCACAAGTACAATTTGTAAAGGTTCAGTTCTTTACATACAAATGTCCGGATAAGTAACTTTCAACTGTATGTTTACGACGTTACGTCTTAATTATTAATAGCAAGGTTTTGGTAATAGATTTGAAGGGGTATTTTATTTCCCACAGTGGCACTTAATCTTACCGATCTTGACTAGCACCATGGATTTTTTCTTTTTAGACAGACCCACATCCAGACATTTTGACCAAACCTACCAACTCCTACAGTTACTGTTTCTGATAGTACCTGCTTCTGCACATGGAAAATGAAAGAAAAAATCTCTTGCACACATAAATGTGATTCGATAAAGCATCTGTTACAGAAGCCAAGCTGTTTCATGCTTAGAAAACTATAGTTGCTGAACTACAATGGGTTCTGCTACAGTATTTTTGTAAGTTCTTAGTAGCTTGACAGTTGACATTGCCTGGCATAGACCATATTATATGGGAAAGAACAGTATGGTTAGGGGTATCTTCACAAGCAAAGTCTTTCTATTCCTACCCAATTTTGAAGCAGCATGTATAAATAGTATCATATTAATATTAAATCATGATCTTCCGTTCTCTTATATTTTCCTAGACTTCTGTCCTGATGAAGACATGTTGGAGATCTTGAAGACAGACTTCCAGTTACGCCTACTTTGGGGCAGCAGAGGGGCTGGGGTAAACCAAACAGAACGGCACGACAAATTCAAACTCATCCTGACTGCACTGTCCAGAAAACTAGAGCCTCCTGTTAAACACACAGAACTCTGAGAAAAGACACAGTTCAAAGCACCATGTGGAAGGACATGAGATACTCTAAATGCAGAATACACATGGCCCAATAAAACTGCTGTGAAGAATCAAAGCTCTTTTACAAGTGCTTTGACACAACACATGTTCCATAAGCAATACAGTATTTCTAAAAGACTTTACCTACACACATACACATTTTGGAATAATCCAACTAATACAAGAGGGTATTTCTGTGCTCTATGGACAGTGTCTCTCATATAGACTGTCCAGAGAGACAAAGATACAGCGAGAAAAGAAAAAGGAATCGTTCACTTATCAAAAGTGGTGATCATACAGTTAAACAGTTAACTCCGGTATTTAAAGATCCGTGGTGGTGGTGATGAGGAGAGACGGATAGGAGAACTAAGGCTGTTCTGTAGGTTTTAAAAGTGTATTTCCTATTTATACATTAACGGTTGTGCAGTCAATGGTTTTAGTCTAGAACTGTATTGTAAAGTATTTCAGCAAGTGTGTAAATGAAAGACGCATACCTGTAAAACAGTGTATATAATTGTTAGTAAGGTAAACATGTGAATGCTAATCCGTGTAATATAGTCTATTCAAAATTGTCAGCCATGTAAATAGTAAATTTTAATATCTTTCTATGAACTGTTGCAACTGTATAGATGAAAGTCTAAATAAAATGTGTAACTCAACAAAGGAGTGTTTGTCTTAGTAATATTGTATTTTCATTGGAACACCCACATACACATGCCTTTCTGACTTAATAAAGGAACTGTTTAAGCTAGTGCCTACTAAAGATGCAACTTTGCTTTCTTGCATTCGCATTGCCTTAAAATGTATTAACAAGAGACCGAAGCTATTACAGAACTTCATGATAACATCACATACTACTGAGTATTAAAACAACAATCCTGCATCTGATAGCATTTCCACTGTAGAGTTCTCATTCTGGGATGTTGGTGGGTTTCCTTACATAAACTAGTCACACAAATTTCTACTAGATTAAGGTCAGGACACTGACCTGGGCATTCCAAGATGTTAACTTTATTCTTCCTTAACCATTCTTTGGTAGAATGACTTGTGTGCGTAGGGTCACTGTCTTGCTGTATGACCCAATTTCTCTAAAGAGTCAGTTCACAGACAGATGTCCTGACATTTTCCATTAGTACTCACTGGTGTAATTCAGAATTTATCCATCAATGATGGCAACCTATCCTGGCCCAGATGAAGCAAAACAGGCCCGAACCATGATACTACCACCCCATGCTTCAGAGATGGGATACAGTGTTTTCCTTTCTCCAAACATAAAGCTTCTCATTCAAATCAAAAGCTCTTGGTTGGTCAACCACTCCTGGAGATGGTAACAATGATCCAGATTTGTCTGACTGTGGATTTGTGGAGTCCAAAGTCAGAGAAGGTTTTGTAACCTTTGCCATCTTGATGAGCATCAACAACTTTTTCTGAGGCCCTCGAAAATCTCCTTTGCGCTTGCAATGATACACTTCCACAAACATGTGTTGTGAAGATCAGACTTTGATAGAGCCTTATTCTTTAAATAAAACAGTGAGCCCTCCCAACAACTGACTGTCATCCCATTGATTGAAAACACATGACTAATTTCTTCAAATTAACTGCTAATCCTAGATATTCATGTACTTTTGCCACTCATAGATATGTAATATTGGATCACTTTCCGCAATAAGCAGTCACATTTTCAGTGAAAAGAAGAAGAAAGATTCTGTACATTTTAATATTGCAAAGATTCAGTACAAAATATTAACATCTAGTCAGCTGCTTCCAATCAGCTTTGTAATTATCATAACATGGTTGTTAATAGCATATAGTGAAATAAATGATCAGAATATCAAGAACTTCATCTAGCCCAGCACTAGTCAGTATGCACAAATGTAGCTATTCTTAACTGATCAAAATTCATGTCCTTAATGCTGAATATTTTTAAATGTCTCTTATTAAATACACAATGCACATAGTATGAACTCAAACAGACATACGCACAGAAAGAATGAGACAAAGGGGCTTTAGCATTTATTTCCTGTTTGCTCTCGCTCTTGATCAAACACTCCAGTAGATAGTGGTCACTGTTGTCTTACTGTACAATATATTTATACAAAAAAGTAGCAGTCAGAGCCAACGTCATTCATTCATTCATTCATTCCAAGTATGCATGAAATAGGATAAAAAGTGCATCGGTTAAGACCAGGGTCCTATGCAGAATAGTGTTCAGACATTAAATGAAGCATTGACTACAAGGAGGAAACGGCACGAGTCGTAGAAGTGAGAATCATTCGCACGATTAAAAAACCCTATAAAAAGACATAGTAAAAACACATTCAGTATGAAATAAAAGTTGTTAATACTTACAAATCAGTAATAAAACCTAACTAGGTATATACATATGCATACATATATTCATATGCATACACATTTTTTTTTTTATATATATATGCAGGACACATTCACATACATACACTGAAGGATAACACAGACACTTTTGGATAATGCGGACGCTTAATTGGAGTTCTTCAAGCATGATACTGAGAGCTAGAAGTGAATAAAGGTGTTAGGATTGGTTGTAAAGAAGGTTGGAGTGTTCACTGCATTTCTCACAGATCCGGTCCTTTTTGTATGATGAAGGGCCACCCTCTATTGGTCCAAGGTGGTATTATGATCCACGGCACACACCGAGAGAACTGCCAGTTGGTTATAATTATGTTGGTGATTGGTGATAGGGCTGCCATTGTCCAGTCCTGCATCTACTCTGGTTCATTCATGCTATACTTAGCATTCATGATGGATGTGTTATTGTGGATGGATACAGTCAAAATGGGGGAAAAAATGCAATAATGATATAAACAAGACATCACAGAAATGGGGTGATGAAGGATTAGAAGTGGTTACATCCTACCAGGTGCTGACAGGTCAGCCCCGAGAGAGGGAGTGACATGTTCACATCATGCATGTTAAGGCAAGCAAAAGGGATGACACAGAAAAACATTCCTATGGCAGCGCTGGAATGGAGTGCAACAAGGCGAAATGTCAGGGTCAGGCACAGTTTAGGATAAATGCATCAGGTTAGATCAGCTCTTTGGGTTTCCTACTCTTTCTACCATGCAGCTGATTCCTCACATTACACCCCCAACTCTATTCCATCCCTCTCCCCCTCTACTACCACATCTATGTCACAAGCTTCTGCTGAATCGAAATGGTGTTAATGGAAATGAGAGTCAGCATGCAAACATGCAATCTGCTTGCTTCTCTCCATTCCTGCCTCGTTCAGCTGAAACACCCTGCACTACCTACTAATAGACCCAGAGCAGCATGTCCCTTCCACCAACACCACAGAGCCCCACTCATCCACTCAGGAACCTGTAGCCACAGAGAGAGGAAAGAAAGCACGGTCACTCACACAAAACACAACTAGAGAGGACTGAGGGCCTATGTGGACACAAACTGATATACTACAGATCCTGAGATTCATCATATAGCGATTTGAAGATTAGAGACACGGCTCGTCATGTGGATTATACAAATTTGGCCAGAAATCAAAAGAAGAGTCTGAGAAGTCATACCCATCAGGCTGGTGTATGTTAAACAGCCCACAAAAATGCTCCAAGTTTGTGTACTCAACATACGATTTTACTCTTCCACTTTTCTCAAGGAAAAGGATTTGGATGTCTAAAGCTTGAGAACAGATTGGAAAGTAGCACCTGAAACACTTCTAGGAACAGTAACGGTCCATTTCATTAGCACGTACTGAAAATAAAGTACTGCAGTGCTGAGATAAAAGGTCACTTTAAAAGACTGACAAAGCAAATAATCCGAGTGGAAAACTTCTATTCAGAATGGAGAACACTTTGTAAGGCGAATGAAATCTGAAATGTGAGAAGGAAAGTAACCTGCCACTGAAGTAAACATAGTCAGGGTCACTTTACCCAGTGTGTGTGTGTGTGTGTGTGTGTGTGTGTGTGTGTGTGTGTATGTATTTGGGTTTGTCCATGGGCTCACACAGTGACCAGGGTATGATGCAGGCTGTGGTGCTGCCAACGCCATAGAGTCAACATAACAAGCATGGCTGGGCGACCATGCTTCAGATGAGCTCAAATGTAGGTGACCGCACCTTTGCTGTGCTTCTCCAGCGTGATCTCCACGTAGGATGTGGGAATGTAACCCTCCTCACCGCTCTGCTTACGAACTCTCGTCCAACCATCACCCTTATCCTCCTCTATAACATACATCACCTCATCCTCCTTCATCACCAACGTGCCCTCATTAGAGCCTATGGACACAAAAACACAGAAAAGAGCACAGACATGTAAACACAGAAACACAGAGATACATGCATACACATGCATACTATAAAGTTGTGCCGAAACACAAGGACTATGAGGGAAGCCTTTTAGCTGTATACCATCAAAAGAGTAGAGTGCTTTGCAGTGGCCAACTGCAGGAAGGGGATCATCATCTTCAAATTCGTCGTCAAACTCATGCTGGTCAGGTTGGGGGGGTGCCCGGTGCTCCTGGTTGGGTATATCTGTGTAGCTTCCTTCAGGACTATAATAGACAAACACAGAGACTGTATTAAATTTGGTATTGACCTCCATATAAGACATATGTCACATGTAAGAGATCTAGTGAACTCAGATTTGAAAATGTCTTGAATCATTCGAATCACACGTATATCAAACATACTTCAGAGTCAAGTCAAGTGGCCAGCGTGTACACGGCTTCAATACCTAGTTCAATCCCTGAGCTAAAGGGATATTAAAAGGCAAATGGCTGATTGTGCATACCTACTGATAGAACACTATTCATAAGGCACTGGTTCTCACATAAATATGTTTATCTTTTTTTTTTTTTTGGCACACTTGTGGTCTTGCACATATGGTCAACTTAGGCACACCTCTCTCTGCCATGAGGAGCGTGATGATTCACATCTGAACTGGACCGCCGTTCGACACGGGAACTCTGTTTCCCCTCCACTTCTGCCAGCCATGTCTGCAGCAGAGAAACAGACAGACAGACAAGTATTAGCACTAGGAATTAGGAATTGAGCATCAGAACAATATAATCAGATGCATGCTGAGCGCTGTTGAATGTTAAAAAGCTTGATTGCTCGTGATGGGAAGGAGAATTATTATAAAACTAAAGAAGTTTAATTTGATTTCAAAAAGGTAACCGTGAGCAATTTGAGAGCGTTTCAAATTTTCAAGGGGAAAAAGTTTCAAATAAATGTTTCATTATACCCTACATTGTGTCCTTTTGTCTACAGAGTTATCTGAAAAATATATTGATAAGCTAGAAACTCTTACATTTCTTAAGAAATACTCATACATTCAGGCCATTAATTCTGAGACATTCTCTGGTGTAGGTGCTGTTGTAGGGCAGGTTAGGGGGGAATTTCTAGGCTGCACAAATGTGATACACTGCACAGTGGTGCAGTGGTTAGCACTGTCGCCTCACAGCAAGAAGGTCCTGGGTTCGATCCCCGGGTCACCCAGGGTG
>JAQQZR010000039.1:9558609-9572760 GCA_030068235.1 Notoglanidium macrostoma | reverse complement strand
CAGATTAGGTCAACTGGCTACTCTAAATTGCCCATAGGTGTGAATGCGAGTGTGTGTGGCTGTTTGTCTGTGTTAGCTCTGTGGTGGATTGACGACAGGGTGTACCCGAAGATGCTGGGATTGGCTCCAGCTTCCCCGCGATGGATAAAGCGGTATAGATGGATGGATGGAGTCCTCAAGGCACTCAAGCCATACGGTGCAGGCATTACTACATGTAGACATGCACTGTGTGTACCGCTCCACCAGGGGTCACTAGCACACAGAGCTGTCCAGTGCTGTGCCATTTTGGCAGCTGTGCCTTTGTGGGCTGAATTTCCTTATATGACCACAGCAACAATGCAGTTTGCTGGGGAGATTACCTCATTTTTGTGTATCTCAGAGCGCAGCTTCTCCATGTTGCATATGGTCTCCGAGATCTTGGGCTGGAGACTCCCCGGGTCACCCATCTGAGGATTCTTCTCATACACATCCTTCATTTTATTTAACGCATCTCTGGGAGACAGATTTACAGAAAGAATTTGTTCACAAATTAACACTCATGACATGGGCGACAAGACGTTATATCTCCTCGCATTAATGCTTCCCGATTGTGTTTAGCTTTTAGTTATTTTAACTCTACTAAAATGAAGACAAAGGCTAAACGAGCAAATAAATAAGCATGCTCCTTCTATAGAAGCAGATGCCTTTCTTTTCGCTCATTCGGCACTTCTAACCTTTGGTCCATTTCTTTCTGCAGTTCTCTGCTGAGCTCGTCAATCCTCTGTTGGAGTTTCTTGCGTCTCTGTTCTGGAGGCAGGTGGCTGAGATCCTCGAGGTTTGGAGCCTGGGAAGACAGAACTTTGCGATTAGCTACTGACATGTTTAGACACGTGTTCAAACACCTTTATGCAACTCCAGTCTCACTTTGCAATGAAAACAAATCCCAAAAGAGGTGTCCTTCGTTAGAGTTCCAGGGGCCCTTTTACTGTCTCAAGTGGCAGTTTGTGATTTTTAAAATGCTCTGCTCTTTGTGTGTCATATTTAACCCAAAAACTTTAAGAAGGACATCTGAGAGGAACAGGGATCCTAAAACTGGAAGCACTCTAAGGCCAGGTCACAGCTCTTTCTACAGCACTCCACACTCAAGCGCTACCTTACTCACCAGCTTCACTGACCACTGAGCAGTTGTGGTTAGACCAAGCCGTTCACAAAAACACACAATAACACCAGTAGCTCATAAGTTGGTCAATACTGTGGCTCCACGGAGGGTTTTCGACATTAACCGACAGCGCTGCATCATGCTGATACAGTAGGGGTCGAAACCCAGCACAAAGATCATGCCTTAAAAGGTTCCCCAGGGTCAGATGGAGTTAATAGAGCAAGGACAGAATGGTATTGTTAGTCCTATGGCAGTCCACACACATTCACCACAGATTACAGACCCTTATTGAAGGCCTTATGAATCTTCTTTAAGCAGCAGGCTTCAGGTTGGCATCCTTGGGAAATAATGTCAGCACAAAGCTAAGCAGGGTGTCATGAAGACGTTTTGTTGTCAGCAACCAGCCGCTATTCGCAAATCTGCTGAAGACCAGTATCCACCGGTCATTAATAATAACTTTTGCTCACAGAGAACAAGGTACATTGCAGCTAGATGTCATTGCAAAACACCCTGCAAACCTCCATCTTTCAGCTTTACAAAGAAAATCAGGTACAAACAAACCTGACTGCAGCCCAATGCACAGGACGGTCATCTTAAACCTTGTCCTGCCCCCTAGTCTAATATTAACTTCCTCTGATCTAATATCACTGCTCTACACGGGCCGACACACACCAAGCCCACACTGAAGAGCTGCCAAGGTCAACTGATGATCACTTCCTGTCATCTCACCACTGCCTCATGCCTTCTGTGAAACATCATACGAGGTAAAGAAACTTCACCATTCCAGGAGGGAACAGCTTAAAATTAGCTCAAGAAACAAAAATCAGAAGACCCATTACAGTAATAAAAAAACCAAGATCCCAAATCTAGGGCACACTACTGTTTAAAGACTACACTTACCTGTAGTAGTGGAATATATTTATTCACAATTTTGTGCCGTTTTATCCTGTTTGAAATCACACACACATACAAAAACCATGGCTTAACTGCTATCCCCGTGCCACTGTGAACGTGTTTAAAAGTTGAAATTAAAATGCTACAAATATATCTGTCATCATCAAAGCAGAAACACACTCTGTGCACACCCTATTTGATTTAATCTTCTCCAGAACGTATTCGCAAGACTCCACGGTCTACACAACACTTAGTCAGCTCTGATGAGGGATGCCCCGTTAGTGAGATGCTGTAAAAACTACAGGCAAACGGCAGCCAACAACATTTGTCCGCCATCAGCTATTTAGATGCGTCAAAAGCCTAAATAAGTGTCATGAAAGCTTCACCCCAAAAATACATTATTCCTAAGCTTAATATTGCTAGAAGACAAACCTGCAAACGGGAATGAACATTCAAAAGCATCGCAAAAACATACACAGATGCACACAGATGCACATACAAGCGCACACAGACACCCGTCATCTCTTACCGCTCTCTTTAGACCCCGGAATGTTGGGATCTTGGATGTAACCGTTCTCATTTCATTGAGACAGTATGCTATTCGCTCAGTGGGGAATATAGGAGACTGAAAACGGGCAGAAAGGACACTGGGAATGGGTGGGGGAGGGGCAGGAGGGGGGAGCTGGGGCAACAACAAAAAACAATTGTCAAAAAAAACCAAACAGACAAACAAAAAAAAAAAGAAACCCAAAAACAAAACCACAAAGCAAACAAATGAATTAAAATAAAAATGTCTTATAGTTGAACAGGTACATAGCTAAATATGTGCGAGACATATTAATAACCTGGGAGTCGAGAGATTATGACTCGCAAATGAAGGGCATGATTAATGGTTGGAAGTTTAAAAAAATAAATAAATAAATAAAAAATATGAATAGTAAAATTGACCTTGGCCAGGCAATCATGTAAAAATGAAAAGAAAAAAGAAAAAAGAAAAGAACTCATATGAATGGAAATACAAAAGACCTGCTAACATGTCACTGAGAGGCCTAATACCACAAATAACAAGTTAATGATTAACTGCATGTCAAACCCTTTTACAGCCCTGGTAGGTTAAAGTCTTGTACGGGCTTGTAAGACTTTGCTTATGTAACTTGCTCTGGAAAGCAGGCGCACTTTATTTAAAAACTTCATGCAAACAGCTGGATGGCCCTTTGCGATTTTCCAGATTAGCCAGGTATGTATTGGGGACATGCCCATGTGATTCTGTGTATGTGCAAGTGCTGTGTGCGAGTCTTACCTTGGGCTTTTTCCCAAACAACCAGAGTTTGTTCTTGGCTTTTCCAATCGCGTGTTTGGGGTCAGGCTTGCCTGGGTCGTTTTTGGGAGTACCGATGGTGCCGTCTGACCCTGTGCGCTGGATGTTCTGACTGAAGTCCTCGAAAGGAAAGTCAGTCGGTGGCTCGAACCCAGACTTAAATGACTCTACCACAATTGAGGAGTCCTGTGTGGAAAAAAAATATATTAGGTTGAAATACTACACACTGATAATCAGTTCAAACTAGTGTGAGATTACAATGGCAAACACCATACATTAAAAATAAGATATGACTCATGTTATAATAGGAACTGCTACATGTCAGTGTGTGAACAGGTGCCTGATTATCAGTCACTCTGAAATGCGCACATTAACAGAGGTGTGGTTTTCTGCAGAAAGACGACGTGATCATCTAAGCAGCCTTTCTTGAGGACAATACAAAGCCCTCAGGAACGGATGAGCTGCTCTCATGAATACAAGTGCAGACTGCAAACACGTCATCGTTACTCAAATGTTCCTCTGTGGACAGTATAGGGAAGCAGTCCAGTCTGTGGGTGGAGGTATAGTCAGAGCGAAAGTGAGCCAATTAAAAACAGAATGAGAGGCTGAAGACTGCATAAGGAGCATCATGGGAAGGATTGTGCAATCCTGGCTACGATGCTGAGCTTCCGCCCTAACCCCCCCGTCCCCATCTCCAACCCCATCCCGGTTTCTGACCATGTTTATCATGCATCGACTACTCCTTCCCAGAAATGATCCCAAGGCTAATAAAAAAACCATCCCTCAACAAATTAAACACACAAAAACAAATTCCTCATCACGGTCATACTTCAGATGTGATGATGTAGGGCAGCCAGTATGAATGTGTGTTCAAATGGTCATAATATTTACCTATAATAATCCACAGCCAAATGTTTAGGTTCCGTTTTATTTTGTTCCAAGATTTCATAAAGAAAAACAGGTTTGAATAAATGCAGGTCAATTACAGCTTACTTTACCGACACATTTTTTTCTAATTCATGTCCGTATTTTCCAATTCCATTAAATAACAGTTGCTTAAATTACGCTAAAGCCGAGTAGTTCATTTCTAACTCACACTTTTTCTGTGAACCACAAATGGCATATAGTACAACAGATTGGTTCAATAATCTCATTATAATATACACTACATATGGTGAGACCTTCAAGTGTAAAGGAGCTATCAGACTTTTTATTTTTTGCACAACTGAGTTAAAGTGATAAATACTATTTATATGCCACTGAATAATATGAGGGTGGGTCAAATAAAAACCAAGTTAATTGGAGAACCAGTACATTAAAAGAACCCTGGTATACTTTTATGACACCTATTTGGGATTTCGCTGACTCGCCCTTACATATGTGAAGTTTGGCAGAAGATTCTTTTTGTACAACTCAAAAATCTTGATTGTGAATATGAAGCCACTCGGCATGAAAGTAGAAGGGTTTATATAACAAAATGTACAGCTTGAGCCTAAGAAATGTAAAAATGGAGGTAAAAATTTGTATCTGACAACACTACCATGTTTGAACATGCGCATTTCTGAAATATTACAGTTCTTTGCCTTGCTTGATTTGTGAGATACTGGTAATGCTCAGTCTGTTAGTGGCAGTATAATGTAACAATTAATATTCAAACATCGTTTGTAGAAATGTAATCTGAATGCATCATTAATAATATCTGATTCGCTAGCTTTCAAACTGTGTCCGTGTGTTGTTTGTACACAGATTCCCACCATGGGAAAATGATCCACATTTGTCTGTAGTTTTGCAGTGGAGATATTAATTTGTATATCACTGTATACCTTGCGCTCATCGACGTTCTTGGCGGCGGTCACCATGCCCTCTAAGCACTTGGAAATGATTGGGATGACTTTCCGCTCCACCTCGGCAAAGCTCCGGTACGTCTCTCCCAGTTTCACCGTCCGACGCTCATCCATTTCCTGTACATTCTGTAGAAACACACATTAGACACACAAATACCATTTCTATAATAGTTGCAAATTCACCAAATTACTCATTTATGCAGTTCGATGAACTACAATACAGCAGGAGAGTGAAAAGTTACCTTGAAGATCTGTGGGATGGCCACATTGAAGTGCTTCCACTGCTCTGCGTTGAAGTTTTGCAGCTGAGCTGCATACTCGTTCTTACTCTCATCTGCCATGTGGGTTCTCATATACAGCTGGGACTTGGCCTGGAAAAAAAGGACTTCCTTTAAACTGTAGCATAATAATGGGAATAAATGTATGGGAAAGAAATAAATAAAACCTCAGGCTGGTTTGATTGACAGGAACAACAAAACGCTGCATTAGTTACCTATTAGAGAAGCAATTAGATCACCAGAAAGCGTGTGTGACTAATCCATGACGGCTGTCTGCTTACCTTCTCCACCTCTGACTTTGTGGCATTGATGTCGTTGTCCAACCTCTCAAAGAGCATCTGGGATTTCTCCGCTTCTCTGCACTCTCGCTCAAACTTCTTCTTGCTCTGCCACATTCACCCAAGACGAGCCACATGCGCACACACATTTCAGGCCGGTGAATGTGAAACACGTTTCAATTCCACAGGCAGTAATAATCACTGCTCACTGATGCCTGCAGTCAGCTTCTGCTTTTCACATCAGGAGCTTCTCCATCTCAAGGCATGGCGAACAGGAATGCAAAGTAATAGCTTTATATTTATATATAGATACACACAAGGTGTCAGTAAACAATCAGACAAGCAAAAGGGGAAAAGTGGTAAAGAAATGAGGTTTGCGGAGTTTGTCAGAACATCTGTGTTTAATTTTGTGACAGTGCAACGGAAGAATACCTAAGGCATTACAACATGGCCACTCTGGATGCGAGATTCAGCTGTTGCTGGCTTGCACTTGCACCAACCATAAAGCTGCAAAATACTATCCAGTTTGACTACAGAATATATTTACTAGTTCACAATGCACTCTTCACTCATGACACGCACAGAACATGCTGTAGTGTACAGTGTAGGAGCGGAGTGTAGAGATGGCGAAAGGAAAGGACGAATATTGAATTATTTTCAATTTGGAAATCTCTCTCTCTTGCTCTCTCAAGCACTCACACATGCATGAACGAGAGAGGGAGACCCGGTCCCAACTGGTGGACAGTCTGCAGGATAGTCACACGCACGCACGCACACACGCACATACATACATACATACACACACACAGCTGCTCTAGCTGAGGCAGTGTGCACACACACACACACCTATAATGTAATACTCACGTTGTCCATTTGTTTCCAGCACTGCTCCAAACACTGCTGAGCCTTCCGTCCCTCCTGGAGGTGCTGCACACACATCACACACAACACGGTGATGAAGACCAGAGCAATTGCCATTTCATCCTTCAGGTTCTTATGAAAATTGGTAATGTGTGCATGAGTGTACAAAAATTGACCACAAACATTTAGAATGCAGCATTTACAGTAGTATATGGGTTTAAACCACTATGTGCCACTTCATATTCTTCTAAGAAATTCGCTTGGATTCTCATGGCATGACTCAACACATCATCCCTCGAGCTACAATGAAGAACTGCATCAAGACTGTACTCTGTTCTGCCTGACAATCTGTCAGATTCCCTAATTGGAATAAAAATGTTCATGTAAATACCTGTCAGAATCGAGTAACCCGATTGAGGCCAATCCGACTGAAATACCCATCAGGCGGGTTAAAAGCAGAAGGATAACAGCCGTGTAAACCTTCGTGTCTGATTACCTTCACTACCAGCGTGAACGCGCGAGATCTGCGCATGTGCATTTGAAACACGACGCGCTCCTGGTGCAAACAGTCCTGTATGCAAATACGGCTCGTGTTGCACGTTTTAATCTATTTAAATATAATTCTGAGGGATGGGTGGCACAATCAGCATCACGCTAACATTCTGAGGCAGGTGCAGGACTGAAAACTCAGTGAAAAAGCTTTGATAAAACCTATTCCCAGTTCAGCCATCTGTACTCTGAAATAAAACAAATACTCACTGTAAGGCCTATAAACAAACAGGAATTTACAAGTTGTTTGGTAAGTGGCCATTTTATTTTTAAAGTGGATGTCACTATTAATAGCATTGAAAATTCCATGAAAGAGAAGTTTGATAAAAAAAAAAAAAAAAAAAAAAAAAACAATCTCCAGAAACCTAGAGTTAGAGTCAAAACTCAAAAGTTCAGTTCATACGTTGACTTATTCAATTGTTGCACTACCGTACCAAGCATTATTTTCTTTTCTAGTTTTAGTCCTGTAGTTTAGCGCTGGACTGTTTCCATTGCTATAGTTCTTATTTTGATTGCTTGCTCTTGACCATGATTATTGCCAAAATAATGCTAATATTATCCTAGCACAAAGATTGTTCCCTCCCAGAACCTTCCTGTAACTACTGGAGTAACAAATCTACTATAAACACTGGCGGTTTTACTAACAGGTGAAAGCAAGAACACGTCTTATCACATGCAATGAAGTGACCTGTAAGGTCGTAGCACCTGCTCGACGGCAAAAACAACAGAACTCACGTGTTTTCTCTCAGTTTTCAGGTCCTGCGAGTATCTCAGCAGCTCGCCGTACACCCTGTGGCCCATCTCCTCGGCGACGACCTCTCGCTGACCCGCGTAGTCATTCAGCTCGTTCAAGATGGAGTAGAATGACAGGCATGACGTAAACCTGTAAACCAGAAACACGCACTCGGTCACTCGCTCGGCATTTTGATCGAAAAGATATCGCAAACACGCAGCATTTAATTATGGCACTTGGAAACAGCGGAGGGTTTCCCATTATCCACCAATGAGCCATATTAAAAGGAACACGTCTGTGTTCACTGCTTCTTTACAAAACCGCCGTGGAGACCATGGGGAGCGTTCCAGTGAATGCACATCGAACAATGAGAGGAACTCTATCTTGATTAGAAACAGAAATAAATCAGTATGCACATCACATCCTCGCACCTCAACTCTATTCTGTTCTACACGCCGCTATTTACACGCAATCGTTTCACTGACGAGGGCGTACACATAGCGTGTTCACAGACGATCAGATCCCCTTGTGCTCCAAATGCGACTGCTTTAACAGGCAGACAGACACACACAGAAGGGTGCACACACACAGACACATAGAAACAGACATGTGTGCACACACACACACTGACAAAAACACAGACGTATACACAGGGACTGACCCAAAGCAACAGACCCACAGCACAAAACATACAGAAAGTTAAACACAGATACATGCACATAGAAACCGACACAAAATCACAGAGACGGACACACACACACACACACACACACGAAAAACACAGATATACGTACACATGGAGGGACTGCAAGACAAACACTCCCCAGCACAGACGCACACAAGCGGATGAAAAACACAGACATACATACACACAGTGACAGAATAAGGAATAGGCAGAAAGACATACACAGCAACACACACACACAGACAGACACAAACATTCCCATGACATACACAGACATACAGATAAAGACAAACACACACACAAATCCACATGTGCACACACACACGGTTTATTGCAGCATATGCTCTTAAGGACTGGAGTCTGTTGATGTTGACTGACCGCCAAGCAGACAAGCATGACCTGCTCACTTTATTAAAATCCCCCCCCCCCTACACCCCCCCCACCCAACCACACCCACCCCTGCAGGGAGAAAGACTTTTTTGAAGGCAAGTGTGTCCTTCATCAAAATTGAGCTTTCTTAATATCCCTCCCGCTCCAGTAGCTTGGTGTGGAATGTTCTACAGACAGCAGCGCTCTGCGTTTAATGATGCGCGTCTGATGGAAGTCATCAGAGCAAAAGGGAGTGAAGTGGCGGCCAGCCGATACTCCCTGCCCCGTTTACAGCTGCGCTCGGAGCTCTCGCACACGGCTCGCTGATGGGCTACAGCGTGGCATGAAGGCCTCCCGTGGACACTTTCCTGGTGGTGAACGACAGGACGTCACAGGTCATGGTAGGGTGCAACACGGAACTCGACATTCATCAAGCGCTGTCGAGTCCCGTCCACTTCAAATAAAGGCCACCGATGGCAGTTGTTTTTTAACCCCCCACAGAGTCAAAAACCTCACCTTACAAACAATCCGAGGGTGAAATGCTGGAGTAAAACCATGTCGAAACAGGAATCCAAATCGACATTCTGAGCTTGAAAAGCGCAGTGCGCGGGATTTAATTAGGGAACACGACGGTCGCTGCAAAGACCTTAATGACTGGAACGTTCGGTTTTACAGGGACAGAATAACTGGCAAGAATGTGTGCGTCTGCTAAAATAATGATTGAATGTGTTAATGCCGCAGGGCGTGTGCTGTCTGTGAGTGTGTGCTGTGAGTGTAGGAGTGTGGAAGAGGTGTGAGGGCACAGCAAGAAGAAGTTAAAATGTTAAGAACGTTAATTAAAACATACCTGGGCTCATCATCTTTGGAGCGCTTGGGGCAGTACTTCTTCACCAGGCTCCTGTTGGTCAACAATTACAGCAATATTTAACACACATCAAAACCATGCCGTGTACATGAATAACAGAAGTGAGGGTAAAGAGCGAGAGCGCTAAACTAGGGCAAAGACAAGAGGGAAACCCAACACTGCTAATTTCTCCTCCCTCTGTCCCACTTCTTCCTAAAAATGCCAGGAGACGGGATGGATTTCTGTTAAATAAGAGCCCTTGAGGGAAGAGAGCCTGCTGTGCCTAGCCACGTTCCTCTCTTCAGGGACGTGATGGGGGATGTAGTAAGTGTAGGTGTGTGTGTGTGTGTGTGTGTGTGTGTGTGTGTGTGTGTGTGTGTGTGTGTGTAGGATTACTACAGGAGTTTTCTTCCCCCACCTAAATGCCACAGTGTCGCCCCATCAAACAAACACACTTCCTCTAATTCACTGACATACAAACAGGTGAAAGTGAACACGTCTCCCTACAGAGCACATCTACGATTATTACACTGGCGAGGAACACGACACTTCCTCATCATGCTAAGATCACCTGGAACAAAACAAAGATTTATAACGCATCATGTGCGGGGAGGTGCGTGGAACAGGTCTGACTGCAGAATCGGAAGAGCAAAACTGATAAAACTGGATTCCAAACGAATTGAAATTAAAATGTGCCATAGATCTGTCGAACGCTCAGAAGGTGGTGTTTAATTTTCTAATTCAAATCACAGGTTTATATATTAATGTGCTCCTTTTACCGCATTAAGCTTTCTACAGTAACAATTCAATAACAGGGATGTATCGATCAGACGACCTATATAAGCGAATACATAATAAACGAATAAAACATTACTGATGGGGTGAAATGTTCTCTAAAGAAACATGAATTAAACATTTACGAGTCTTCAGTGCTAATGGCTTGTAAGAGACAGAGGTAAAGCTTTTCTGGCACGTTTTCAGCGACACTATATTACATTTTGCTGTTTTTCAGTAAGAAGTTAAATTTTGTTGGTTAGTCCTAAGGGGAAGATTTACAGCTGCAATAACACTAAAGTGATACGTTAGAAATGCATGAAAACTACGACGCCGACTAGCTTCAAAAGAGGTAGCTACCCTGATGTAATGTACGACGAGCTGGTTCGCTTTTTTCACGTAGCATGGGGTTTTGGTTGAAACCAAATGTAGCGTTCTCTCCTGACAAACCCAAGTAAAAACTTTTTAGAAATTTTTTCTTGGTATGTTTAACGTGACTGCGTGCTGCACTAGCATATGGCCACAAGTTTGTAGACACCTGACCACCACATCCATGTGCGCTCATTTCACATTTAGCCCCCTTTTATGTTATAATAACCTCCACTGTTCAGGGAAGGCTTTCCATTAGATGTTGGAGTGTGGATTTGTGATCACAGGGGCATTAGCGAGGTCAGGTATTGATGTATTGACGGGTGAGGAGGTCTGGGGCACAGCCAGCGTTCCAGTTCATCCCAAAGGTGTTCAGTGGGGTTGAGGTCAGGGCTCTGTGCACGAAACTCGATTTCTTCCTCGACGCACTTTGTGCACAGTGGCACGGTGATGGCGGAACAGGTTCGGGCGGTTTAGTTCCGGTGAAAGGAAGTCTCAATGCTACAGCATACAAAGACATCCTTTACAAGTCTATGCCTCCAAGTTTGTTGCAACAGTTTGGCAAAGGCCTAACACAGGTGGGATGTTCAGGTGTCCGCTAACCTTGGCCACATCTTTTATAGGACAGCTTTATGCTGTTCTTTACCCTGCATGGTTTTGTCAATGTTCCTGCTTCTGTATTAATCAGTCCACTAAAAATAGCTCTACTGACAGCCAGATTGCCCCTTGCTTGATGTGTGCAGTGCAGCAATGACACCTTTTCATTTGCAAAACCCAAGAGGAAATGGGTGCTTTTTTTTTGTCCCCCTTCTTGCTTCTCTGCTGAACCTACTCGTCTCTGCAGCTATGAATAACAAATATCACAAGCACAAAATCCACCCCTGCACTGGCCAATTTATTAGTCACACTTTTCTTGTTAGTCCACCTCGTAGGCAGTTCGAGCTCGTTTCCCCCCTCAAATATTCACTGCAGTCCAAACTTTAACGATTTATTTCATTCTAAGGACAAATTAATATTCGTTGTCAGGTGGAGTTTTTAGATTCGAACGCAAATTTCTCTTAATCAAAAAGAATTCTCCTCTGGGAATACCAATGACTGTCCGTCAGCCGGGTGTGTCTCAGCGGCAGGTGTGTATCCACTAAACGCAGACCTCTGAACTCGTGTATAATGAGGTGTGTGTTTTGCCACAGTATGACTATCCTAGACATTAGGAGGGCTGAGAGGGCACTCGGCTGCTGTATCCAGGCAACGGTGGAAATCCCACAGGGAGGGCAGGAGGCCTTACTTCCTTAAAAGCAAAGCAAAGAGGAGTGGAGGGGGGTGAGAGGAGACAGGAGAGGCCCCAGCTGCAGCTCTGCTCATCTCCTGGAGCAAATTTAAGGCATGCGATTGATTCTTTCATTTTTCAACACGTACGCAGCTTATTTCCTCTGTGACAAAGTCTTTGATTCTTGCTCCACAAACATCCTCCGTTATCAGGTTGATCAAGCATGCGGTGTGAATAATTAAACTGTAACGTTTTCTTATTTGAAGTTAAATGCAAAGCTGCCGGATACAAGATTTCTGCCTGATAGAAAAATGCTACTGCGAGCTACATGCAGCTGAACATTGAGTATCGGGGGCTGTGCTGAGCTCTTCAGCACGGTGCGGATTATATAATCACACCATCCAGCGTCAGCCAGAAGAGGATGGGGTCCCTTTTGAGTCTGGTTCCTCTCAAGGTTTCCTCCTCAGCCGTCTTCGGGAGTTTTTTTCTTGCCATTGCAGTCCGTGGCGTGCTCAAAATATACAACCAGATCTCTGTAAAGCTGCTTCGTGGCCTATCGTTAGACGTGCTGTACAAATAAAACTGAACTTAATTGCAGAATTCCAATTGCAAGAATACAATCAGCAAGAAATAAGAAAACAGCACAAATGTTAGAGTGGCCTGCTAATGCTAGTGCGCCAGATAAAACGCAAAATACTGGGGTGAAAGGGAAAGCCTCGTCTCTGTCCTTATCCGTCACTGCGCTCCTAGTACAGGCCTACGGAGTGACTTTATAAGTGTGTGGGACTGAAATTTGACGGTGGTTGTACTTCTTTCACGTGTTGTGATGTAGCTCACATCTGAGCTGGTGTGTTGAAATTACCCATCAATCCGAATCTGCCTGAAACAATGTGAGTTACTATAACAGGACGATATTCCAAGGCAACTCTCAGCAGTTCAGGAACATTGTCTTCCCATTGTGTGGATTTCCTCCCAAATTACAATAATGTTTCCCCCTCATTTTTTATGTTTAAAAAAACTGTAGATTTAACCATTTTTAAAACAAAGTGTAGCACGTTGAACTGAGTGCCAGGCAGATGTGAAAGACAGAGTGCTGAAGGAAAGTGGCTGACTGGCGCTTTAATCAGAGAACCTACTGTTTTGCAAGCTCTTAAAAAACATTGCTGCAGGCATAATAATGACCGGCTATCATAAAAATTAACATCACAATTAAAATCGACTTAACGAATAGGACATGTAAACTTTAACTAAAATGGCAGGACATCGTTATCATCATGTGCATCAGTACACCATTGACCCCGTGTGAGCCACGTGTCGATGCTGGGTTATTATTAGGAAAACTTACCGCAACTGTTTTGCATAGTTTTGCTCTATCTCCAGCCTTTCCTTCACAAACTTTGCATAGCGCTCCAGGAAGTCGATGCCCCACTGCGTGTGCTTGTCGAGGTTATCAAACTGGTCCTGCGGGAGGAAGTGAGAGAACACAGACGGGCATTGAGTGGTGAGCAGGAGGTGGGGGAGCTCAGCCTGGCACGGCCTTTCTGTCCAAGACACGATACATGAAAAAGTGATGGTGCGTGTTAACACTGCTGATTTTGCAGGGTTTAGTTAACACTACTGATTTAGCAGGGCTTGACTAACTACTGATTTAGCAGGGTTTGACTAACTACTGATTTAGCAGGGTTTGATGAACACTGCCGATTTAGCAGGGCTTGATGAACACTGCCGATTTAGCAGGGCTTGATGAACACTGCCGATTTTGCAGGGCTTGATGAACACTGCCGATTTTGCAGGGCTTGATTAACACTGCCGATTTTGCAGGGCTTGATTAACACTGCCGATTTTGCAGGGCTTGATTAACACTGCCGATTTTGCAGGGCTTGATTAACACTGCCGATTTTGCAGGGCTTGATTAACACTGCCGATTTTGCAGGGCTTGATTAACACTGC
>JAQQZR010000039.1:9538210-9558509 GCA_030068235.1 Notoglanidium macrostoma | reverse complement strand
GCTTGATTAACACTGCCGATTTTGCAGGGCTTGATTAACACTGCCGATTTTGCAGGGCTTGATTAACACTGCCGATTATGCAGGGCTTGATTAACACTGCCGATTTTGCAGGGCTTGATTAACACTGCCGATTTTGCAGGATGGCTGCAGACTGCAAATTACTGCACAAACCTCTGCCCTAAAATACCACTGAAAGGAAGTTACACCTAACTCGATTTTGATGTGCTCACACTAACCGCTCACGGGTCTGAGAGGTATTTCTAACCCAAGGCCATTACAAATGCTAATGCAATTTCGAGTAGAGTGTAATGGGTGCCTCATGACGTCACCTGATAACACAAGGCAGAGTGGTATTTTCAGAAAATGAGCAGGGTTCCATCTTCCTACATACAAGTTGGTGCTATCCTTAGTAAGGATTACATTACTGTGCCAAAACAGGAGGATGATGTCAGCCTGGGTAAGACTTCAACCAGTTTATTCTCAACCAATCTGGCAATACAAAGACAACAAACACTGCCTTATAAAGCAGCTGTGTGCTAAATGTTTAACCTGACCTGCATAGGAATTGATCCTGCAATCTTCTGCACTACCAGTGAGCGAGAGAAAAAGTCTTTGACCATAAACCTGTCAGTTCAATCCAAGAGCGAGTAAAAGGAGCCACAGGCTGTGGAGTGCTGGCTAACGTCCAGCCCGGGACAGTCAAGCCTGGGCTTTGTGAGGAGCATGGGGGAGGAGGCCAGAGGAGAACGATACAGGAAGAAACAAAGGATGAAAGAACGAATGAAGGAAAGAAACGGCGACCAGACCGAAGCCTTCAGGAAATCTATTCATAAGAGTAAGTCGGGTTCCTCGGATGAGACGGGGAGAGATGGGAGCGGACAGGAAAGTAAAGAAGAGACGCAGAGAAAGGAAGCGTGTGCTCTACAGGACGAGCTCTCCTCCCTGCAGTCCTGGCACTGCATCTGTGGAACACACTGAGGCAGAACAGATTCAGCACATTTCCTCATCAAGATAACAACAAACAGGCTTTTCTCATGGAGTTTTTCAGTGCCGCATGATCACAACACTAATGAGGCGGAACATCATCCATAGGATCAGCAGCTAGATTATAGCAGAAATAGTCACAGAAACCCTTCGCCAACACACTGGTGAAAATTCACCAATAATCAGACAAGAATAAATAAAAAAAAAAAAAAAGGCTTTAAACCTTCAACCAAGAGCTGTCACCACCCACAATAACATAAGTAAGAGTACTGACATGTTCAGTCAACAGACAGTTAGATCATGTTGACAGTGGCATCATTCTAACTGCTAGCGATCATGCACTGCAAAGTTGACAGGAGTCTAATGGTTTGTGTTGTGACATTCATTTCAACTTGTCATAACAGAAGAACGCATGCCATTGACCGATAAAACTGCTTTACAATAAACAATTAAAACTGCACGCTTGATTATTTTTAGGATGGCCATGATTTAATTTCAAGGCATGTTAACGATCTGGTTTTCATTTATTAACGTTCAGGATTCAGACTCTCTCTCAGCTCAAGTCTTCCCGTTTAGGGAGGTTTTCAACCAACATCTTGGCTCCGTCGCCACTCCATCAGTCCGATTTGTAGATGATACAGTTTCTGGGGTCTCAGGAACTACAGTCTCATGACCATGTAGCTCAACGTGCACTAGTTCGACCAAGCTGAGCACTGCCAGTATCGGTACACGAAGACCACTTACAGGAGTAATGCACAGCACTGAACAATTCTCTCGCTACTTTTCTTCCCTCGCTTATTACCCCAATCATGGGATCCTAACATCCTGAGGGCTTCAAGTAGAAGCTCCAACTACTCCTGTACTGATCGATCGCAGACTATGACCAACATGTTTCCACCCAGTAGTTACCGGACTCCAGTCTACACTCGGCTGGTGATCTCCTTATTTTAGTTCCTCTACAAGCCTCCTGGGGTGATTTTCCTTACCAATGTATAATAAAAATGTGCCCTATAAAAAATAAAATGATAATCTAGATCACATTTTACTCTTCAAATTGCGGATTATGTATTCTCTATCAGGCAGCACAGCGGTGCAGTTGTGAGCACGGTCACCTCACAGCAAGACGGTTCTGGGTTCGACCCTGCCGGCTGACTGGGTCCTGTCTGTGTGGAGTTGCATGTTCTGCATGTGTGGGTTTCCTCTGGGTGCTCCGGTTTCTTCCCACAGCCCAAAGACCTCTTGCTACTCGAAATTTAATTTCTAAAATTGTGTGAACGTGAGTGTGAGTGGCTGTTCATCTCTCTGTGTTCGTCCAGTGATAGCCTGGCGACCTGCCCAGGGTTTACCCTGTCTCTCACCTGAAGGCAGCTGGGATTGGCCCCAGTTTCCCCGTACCCCTGACGGATTAGCGTTATAGATGACCGAGTATGATGGATCTTGATCGTAATGACTGAGCCGCTTTGATTTAATAGAACTTCATCATGTTGTAGTAGTAAAACCATGTCGAGTTTTCAACAGCTCTTTACTTTACACTAACCACTCCACCTCGGGTCTCAGCTTCTCTCATGGGTTAACCAGATCATGCTGTCGCAGATTTTTTATAGCAAGTGCGTCTGTTGAAGTTTGTTTGTTTTAGCCTGTTACTGTAATGCACACTGACCGACCAGGAAAAAAACAAAAAAACAAAAAAAAAAAAAAAAAAAAAACACATGACTGCGCGGCTCACTTCAGAATCTCCCTACACTTACGTCTGGACCATTCACTGTACACACACACGTCCCTCATGGTTCCTATTGCACTGGGAAAGTACCTGCTCTGAAGCTTAAAAAGTCCCTAAAAACAGCGTCCTAAGATCTATAATCGTCCCCAGGTCCTGAGGTGTGAACACAAAAGAAAGGGGGCTACTTCCTCTAACAGTTATAAGAACTAGGAAAAGTTCCTCTGGCCCAAAAGTGCCTTATAATGGCTATAAAGACTAGGCGTCGGAGAGCATGCAGGTTAAACACAAAGACTGAGAGACCGAGATAAGAAAACGGATTAGTCTATTCACAACTACCTTAAGCAAATGTCTTCATGTTTGTTATGCATTACTCAGTCGTTCAAAACCTCATATCAGCTAGCAGATCATTAATTTGATTTGTTTCAGCTAGCTATGCCACTTCGGAACCATCAGATTGTCTGCTCTCAACCTTTAACTTTGACTATGGTTCTAGTAAACACAAATTAAAATTGCAACTCTCTAAAATAAATAAATAAATAAAGAAACAGTTCAGGACAGGGCTAAGTCTAGAAAATGGAGTGGGCTGCAGTCGTGGGTGGACGGATGATGCGTTCTTGGTTGGTGATGTTTGTGCGCAGATGTAAAGATGACACCAGTGTACCGGATGTATATGTGTGTGTGTGTGTGTGTGTGTGTACAGAGGGTCTATGACAGGTTATTATTCTCAGTTGAATTGGCAGTCGGTGATGGCCCTTGCAGCTACTGCGTCGGACGGAAATGTCTTTAGCAGCAGACTGGTGATTCACTCAAGTGGAAAAACAGCTCTCCCACAGCCATCTGGCCAGATTTAACCAGCATTTAACTTATGAGTGTGCACATACATGCGCACACAGAATAACTGAAACGCGTGAGCTTAATGCATTACATCACCCGAGTCAACATTATCTTGTTAGGCTTGGGACTGCTCCACCCTATATTGCACCTGTTCACAGTCCTGAGTTTCAGGTTTATGCTGACCTGAGAGATGGTTGTGTTTTCGAAACCTACACATTCCGTACACAGAAAGGAAAGTATGATTCTGCTCTCAGGGGACAGCGAGAAAAAAAGAAACTTCCACAAAACATCAGTCGGGCTTGTATCGCGGTAACGAGCAGAATGACCGGTTTTCCGAGTCAGGTGTGTCCGAGGTTAAAGAATGGGAGCAGTGTGCTTTCCACACGTCTGCAATCTCAACTGGATGACACAGGATGGGTTAGAAAGAATAAATCACACGGATGCCTGTTCCTGTTACACTGGCCGGTGAATGTAATCGGTATTAGTTGGAAAAGGAACAGGAGATGGTTTTACAGTCTTCAACCGTCCACTTTCGGTGAGCCTTTCCCAGGCAAGCCTCAGACTGTAGCTCTTATCTGACAGACGTGGACCCCGGTATGGTCTCTTTTTTTCTGCAAGCTTTGTGCGTTCGGGGATGCTTTTCTGCTCAGCGCGGATGTGAAGAGTGGTTATTTGAGTTATCGCAGCCTTCTTAACATGTGCAACCAGTCGGGCCCTTCTCCTCCGACCTTTCTCATCAACAGCTGGATTCTGCTTTTTTTTGGTACCATTTTTGCATTTCACCACCGCCAAATGATTAACGGACACAAATGAGCAGGGGTACATGCATTGTTATTAAAGTGGTCAATAAGTGTAGATCTAGATTGATTGCAGACCAATGTGTTTAACATTTAATGTCTTTAGATCATTATACATTACAGGTCCACCAAGTAGGATTCAACCAACTGAATACGCCTCCCTTTCCCAGAGTGTATTAGAATGTACGGTGGCCAGCAGGTGCCCTTAACGTTTTTCCAAGAACTTACATTCCCTGATCAATAATAAGTCCAAATTTGGGTTCTCAAACTTGTTAGCCAGCACCAGCAAACACCGACTCCTTATTTCTTATCTGATGTCCTTCCGGATTCACGTGGTCACTTATAAAAACGTGAAACGTGGAATGAACTGTCTAGAGGTTTGTCCGTTCTGAGGTGGACCCGCACCCTATGTAGATATAAAAAGGCCCATTCTGAGCTTACAAAAACACAATGATTCATTGTTACAGGTAATCATACACTAATGAAAACACACTTATGATTTCCCTAAGTATATTAAGGAATATATACTCCATTTCTGCTAATAGATCCCCTGACAATACTACATAGTGAACCTTTAAATAAGCAGAGATCAGAAACGTCTTCGCTTTCTCCCTTGGAGTGACATATCTGTTCAGCTCATCAGCCAATTATCCAGCCTGGCAGGAGCACAGTCACTGAAACTAACACTGGAGGACATTAACCGCCGTGGTGGCAAGAACAGTGGAGCTGGTGATGAAATTCCTTTATAAAAAAAAAATCATCATCATCAGCTCTGGATCATCATACAATAAAAATATCATGCTACAGGATTGACAGTGCGTTAAACAGCATGTCGTGCAGCGGCGGTAAGAGTCTTTACAGCGAGTCCCGTTAATCTTCAGCGCTCTCCTGGAGTGGTTGTCTGTGGCCGAATTCACTCCATCCACAAGGATGAAAGAGCGCAGGACTGTAGCTGTTAAACACTAAGGGCCTCTTCCTGCAGGGGAAAATCAGAACTGCTCTTTCTCTGGCCAAACACGTTTGACACGCGTAAAAATGTGAGAGTCGCGAATCTGTGATTCTCGCATGATGTAATCTGACTGATTTCTTTTGATGACGAGGGATACCAAACGCTCTCCGTCGACCCTGAATTTCACATGAGAAATCCTGTCTGTGTGTTCCCGAGTGTGAACGAAACAAAAAGATTCCGAGCATGCTGGTCTTGCTTTTCTGCCCTGGTGCCATTTTGCCAGCGAGTACTCCTGATGCCAGGGGCAGATGGGAATTCTCGGTGTGTCCGCAGTTCCACTTCTTACGTCACCTCTTTCCCCAAATGCTTGACATTCATGAATAATTGATGTAATGTACGACTTCTTTGATGACGGACGTTTGTGGTTGCTGGGCGACGCGGACTGGCCGGGCTGGCGGTGCTTGGATCTCAGCTTACAGACACCTGATAGGGATCCCATTGTGGAGTGCTACAGACCCCCTGCTGTGCTGCCTCCATGAGACAAAAGCGCTCGGCAGGCACGGGATCATGTTGCAGTGGCTAGGGTGCTGGATTTGTGCTGGAGTGCAGAGAACGTTCTTTCGGCTTCCTGAGAATTTTCAGCTCGATACACAAACTTTCCATATTCTGCCGAGATGCGCTGCGTCTGACCCTTCAAATTTATTAGTTTGCTATTTTTCCAGACGTCCTCGTCTTGTCTTGTGCGAATCTGTTTGCTTGTTTTGAGCTCTGGTAGGATCATTCCTGTGGTTTGTACAGTGAATCTCTCTTTGCACAATTTCCATTTACTAAGCTCAGAAACGTTATAGTGAACGGGATTACACCATGCTGTGTAATCCTCCCGGCTATAAAAAAAAAAAAAATGAAATTGTTTGCCATACAGTCTCATTAATTTCTATAATGGTCAGCCAAAAGTCACTCTCCTCAGCTTTAACAGAAAATGTGTTTTTACTGAAGAGATGCTCATTCAGCAGTTACAGGAAGCACAGGAAGTGCATTATCATTAGCTTGGCACTAACCATCATCAGAAATATAGACTTGAGGCAGAAAATACGCATGACCGTAATGGCACTGATAGAAAAAAAAGCTAGTTCTAAAAATAATATCATATCATATCATATGGTCTCAACTCAGTCTGTAGTCATATATTTTCCGGGGATCAAGATAGACTGCAGGAAGGGTTCAGGAAACAAAACAGCACTGAACAGGAACATGAATGGAGCGAAAAAAAATAAACAAGGCTCCATCAATACAGGTCTCTGAAGTGAAAGCAGGACAACATACTGCGCGATACTCAATAACTAGACACTGTTACACAATTTAGAAAAAAAGCCAAGCTTAACAATAATGTATGGTTGGCTAGGCGCTACGCTACATTCCCACTGTCTATCCATCCGTCCGTCATCTATACCGTTTATCCATCAGGGTCGCAGGGGAAGTGGAGCCAATCCCAGCTGATTTCCTGTGAGAGGTGGGGTACACCCTGTGCAGGTCGCCAATCTATCGCAGGGCTACGTTCACACTACACGCCATAGGAGTGAATTATCACTCGGTAGTGTCTCCTGTGGTCGTCAGCATTGCTGCTTGTACGCATGCGCGGTGCAGCATCACAAGAACAAACAGCAGTAGCTATAGATATCTTCGAAAGCAAATTGAATAATCCACTACTCATTGTTTGTTTTACATATTATGTCCTTGGCTTCATACCAGCTATGAAAATAGGCACCAGTACTAGGAGCATAGGCCACGTTCACATTACCAGGCTGAAGTGACTCAAATCGGATTTTTTTTTCAAATCATTGACATCATACCCGGACTAGAGGCGCCAAGGATCTCTGCTAGTCCCTTCCAAGCGCTCTTCATAAGGTCTCTATACATATTTAATCAGAGGTCATAAGTGACCGGAAAAGATCATGACCAAGGTTTTTTGGCCGTATTAAACAGTAAATGGGAACTAACTGCAGATAGGAACTCAAGTTGTGAGTGGAGGATTAAATGTCAGACTACCGCATGCCACAGGATTACTCCGAGGAATCATTCCAGCCAATCTTTGGGATTTGGGCTTTACAGCATCAAACCTATTTTGCAACAAATTGAGAAAATCTCTAATCAAACGGTGCTTCTCCTTCGCTTCTGTGCATGGAAGGTTATGGAGCGAAGAATTTTCAGAACTATGAGATTTAATGGGAAATATGTACCTTAGGGGAAAAAATAATAGGGGAAAAAAATTACATGGAAAACAAACAAACAAACAATCTCTTTCATGAAGTATAAGTACGCTTAATTGAAAACCTGACCGCACAGCAGTTCATACTTTGTATTATTTACTACAATAATTATCAGTGAGCCACGAAAATCCATTACAGTAGCCGTATCCGGGTAACCATCTTCTCATCAGAAGATATCCTCTAGCAGAATAACAACAGGAAGTGAGGTTAAACAAGGAGCAGGAGCATCAAAGCCTTGCTGGGATCCTCATACACGACTCGAAGCAAAGGGCGACGCGAGTCATGTCTTTTACAAATCTTTAGCAGCAGGGTCACAGGGAATGATCGTACATGCAAGTCAGGTTTCGGCATTGCCTTGGTGTCCCGGCTGCATTCGCACAGATGGCTAGGAGGAGAACGGTAATCAGAGCTAGTTGCGACATAAGGGTGAATTAGGATGTGCAGACATACGGACACGCCTCATCTGGCGGGCACAGTGGAGGCCAGGGAGGGAAGTGTCGCGGTGTCAGAATCGGTAGCATCGTCAATGCGGTGAGCCTGAGGCAAGGTGAAAAGTTAACATGAATCCTGCCAACACGTTCCCGGATCAGCGGCTCAGGATGCAGGCTGCTGAGGCAATGCAGCGAGCTAGACTTCTCTTTGTTGCAGTTTATGCATCATGCATGATAATGAAGAAGAACCCACAGCAATCCTTTCTGAAGAGGCTCAGAGAGTGCAAGATCAAACGGAAAATACCGGAAGCGTTCATTATTAGGCCGTCTATAAATGATCGGCGACGAAGCCGCATTGTGCCAGCGAAGCCGTGCTTAACTGTAAACACAGAGGTGACGCTTAGCCTGCAGGCAGTACCTGTATTTCACTCCGGCTCAACACTGATGATCATTTTTAAGCACGACCAGTAAAACGAGCCCTCGTATGTGACGTAGCCATGACGGGACTATCCAGAGCTATTTAATGCAACTTGAAACACCTACCATGACTTTCAGAACAAAGTGCGGCATATGGGGAAATGTCAGCACCGAAACAGGAACACCAGGTTTAGTTCCCAGAGACAATAGAGTCTCATGCATCATGTGTTTTCTCCAATCTACGCTAAAGGATGACCGAAGCCTTTTTCTTTGTTGGAGATTTAGAAACATGCAGAAAGGGTGAGCACATGAATGAGCCGTGTGTTCAAATGTGTCTTGATGACGTAGTGCTGCTTCTGTACATCTGCAGATTTTCATCCGGTTAAATCTATCCTGCTTCGATGCATTTGAAAGTTTCAACACATCATCTCCGCTTCCTCTTGGTTTAAAGCATTCAAAACACACCAACACCGATGGTGTTGCCAATCGAAAATGGCAGCAACAGAAGCAGGAACATGACTCAAGGACTGGCAGGGAATCCTGAAGGGAGGATCATATAATTTTGCAAATCAATATGAGGATCCAGCACTACATGGACTTATAACTTATTAAATAAAGTATTTAACTGAAAACAATTCTCACACAGGGTCTTTGGTAACACTTTAATATTAAACAGGATCCATTCCCACTTTCTGAAACGCTACAAAGGCAGGTTTCTGCTTTAAGTCTATTAGTCCTGTTCTGCATTTTGAACACTTACGAACCAAAAGTGCTCTAATTCAACCGCATCATATAGCACGTCTAAGTCGAACCTGAGGTTAAAACAAGCTTTACTCTCATCCGGTCCATTACAGTCGAGGGAAAAAAGATTTCAGAGTGGAATTCTCCTTCAAGAATTTTGGGCTTTTTTTTTTTTCTTCCCCAGAAGTTAATCTACACGCCAAGCGAACTCCATCCAGAGCCCCAGAAATCCTACAAGCGCCACAGAAGTGGCGTCTTCACGCTGCGAGACGAAAACTGACTCAGCTCCCGAAAATATGGCCTGGTGGCCACACGATCCTGAGGCTGAGAAAGATGATGACCAGAAACAGGAAATGGTATGAGGAGGACATGATGAGTGGATAAACACTAGCTTGCGGTCTTTCATTCTTAGCTCCAAGCAGCGGTATTAGGTGGTGAGAGCAGCGGAGGGAATGCGAGAGATATCAGTGTTCGGTACGGTCTCACTACAGTTCTACTCACAGGCACGTTAGAACAGCCTGACTACAGCGTCTGTGATCAAACGCTGCATCGCGCAAACACAGCTGCTTTTTAAGACTTCAAACTCCCCTTGCTATCTAACAGACAGTGACTTTAAAGCACGATAGAGGAGTTTGAAAATGAGCGCAGAGCTGATTATAAAGTGAGAAACCAACGGCTGGCAAAACTAGTGTGTAGAGGAGAACTGGCAATAGGGATGAAACGTGGACCGTTGGATGTGCTCATGGTCATAGGGCATGTTTAGAAAGCAAACACTTCTCCTGAGGCCATTCGACCAAGTACAACAAGGGTCGTAAAACAATGACTGTTCTGTGACGATAAGAGAGTCACATCCTCTGACATGTACTCCAAGAACAAAGGGGCTCTTTCTACATTCAGAAAGCGCTTTATTGACAGTTTCCAGGGATAACAACATGCAGCCAAGATCTTACACACACCACAAAGTGAAACGTTACACATCATCATGTTCGTTGTTTTCTGTTATTTTCTAGTTCTCAGCTTTTCTCCACTTCCCAAAGCCGTGGCCATGTTAAACTGCCCTGGGGTGTATGAACGTGTGCGTCCATGGTGCTTGTGTGTATTCAGGGTGTATTCCCTCATCTAATGTTACTGGGATAGGCTCCGGATACGCCGCGACTCTGACCAGGATCGAGCAACATCGGAACATGGATGAATGAACGAACTGTATATAAGATATGCCATGTGGAGGAAGTTTCCTATTCACTGGAAAGAAAACCTTTTCTAAATCTATTTGCTGACTAAACCTAAATTGTGATCAGTAATTAGATGTTCCATCTGATATTCAGGCCAATGTAGAGCCTAAACTCCTATGATAAACGGAAAAAGAAAAGGACGGCGTGGATACCCGACTGCCATAGCGACGTCTATAATTACTGCATGGCAAAGTTAGAAGATTGCAGGAAAATGTTCAGGCTGTGTTTTTCAGCCCTATAAACGGTTCAGCTGGCAGCGCTTGTGGTGTTTAGCTGGCGCACGGAGAGGCTGACCCCTTACACCATCTGTCCTGGAACTGGTGAGGTCATGATTGTTGCAGTGCCAGAGCATGACGGAGAGGAGCGTGGGTTCAACACCCTCAGGGGTGCGAGGGGGAGGAGCCGGAGGTGCAGAGCAGCACAGGCACGGACCTATTCGCAAAATTTAACTGCCTGGGGCACTTAGGCACTCTGTGAGCAGTCGAGCATGACAACCATCCTCCTGTGTAAAGATAGTAGCTTATGTGCTCTGGCTAGTGCAAAGCAGTCACACACATGAAGCGGAGACACGGACGGATATGAAGAAGACAAAACACGGAGACAGAGAAGCACAGATATACGTAGAGAAACACACACAGACAGAAAGACAGACACAGACCAAAAGAGATCCACAGGCAGAGGGACAGACATGCACACACACACCAACAGAGAGACAGAAAAAAACAGATGGACACACACGGCCACAGAGACACACACACACGCAGACCCACCCACACACACTCCACAGAGAGATATGCTCCGTCACACGGCACTGATCAGCAGGAGATTTCAGATTACTGCGTCAGTTAGAAATGATTACACCAGTCATCACAATCTAATTTAACATCGAGTGAACCGAACAGGGGCCGAGGTTCGAAAACAACGTCTAATCGCCTGGGCCATTATGGTGAGGTGGCTCTAGCTCAAGATGATGACATTAAGAGTGAATGGTAATGTGGAAACGTAGAGCTGAACACACTCGGGTGCGGCTGCTTTCACAATGCGCGTCAGGCTGATTGCCAGAGTTATGGATGGAGCTTAAACGGAGTGTTACTGCTCTGCTCCTACACCTGCTGCCGAACCACGGGAAATGGCCTCTAGGCACGCCTCCTTCGCGTTACTACAACTTCTCATTATTTTGTAACTTTAGTTATTCCAAGACCAGCTTCAGTGGAAATCTCTACACGGGAACGGGCGTGCTACTCGGACCACCGTTTACGTGACGGTGCCAACATCAATCTCAAATATGTGTGGCCCCAACAGCCACTATAATAGGAACACCTACACTTTTCACTCAATCAGCCAATCCTGAGACAAAAGCGATGAAATCAGTATCGAGGCTGTTATTTTAATCTCTGTGCAAAGCTGTACACTCCACACTGCCTGCACTACCGTGTACAAAGGACCACTTACAGCAACGTCAGGTGCGTTTATGCCTTGATTACCGTACGTTTCCCTGACTGTCACAGCCATGTGCCATATCAGAACAGGGGAAAAATAAACATGACGCAGAAATGGGAAAGTCACTGCCGCAAATTTGCTTGCTTTAGCAAAGATAACGCGCGTGTTGGGATATTTGAAGCTACTTTGGGAGGAGACATGAACAACTTTCTTTACATGTGACTGGATACATACCTGTACATACACTTTACGAGCATCAGATTAAAATGCATTTGTGGCTTTTTTATGTCACGCTTTCCTAAATTACCACTCCACTGATATTACACACACATCTTACAGTGTAACACACACAAAATCCTCTCAACACAAAGCTCTTTCACCTGGCCATTTTCCCAGCTTCTCATTCCAAGATCAAGAGCATTTTGTTCCGATTAAAACATTTTAACCTAGAAAAGGCATGTCAAGCGATTAAGAATGAAGTAGAAGCTCAGGTTGAAGAATGAAGCTCATGCCTTCGTTTGTTAATGGTAACGCAGAAAAGAATTCACCACACACACACACACACACACACACACACACACACACACACACACACACACACACACACACACACACACACACACCTCAGCTACCATACTGCCGGGCTCACCTTGCGCTAGGCGTGTCATGAGATCATGTGACGGTAAAACCACAGTACAAATTTATGATGCTTCGAATCGAGGAAATAAAAAATATGAACTGTGGTGATCAAGCTGGGTAATCAGTACCCTATGTAAAAAAAAAAAGAAATCAATGACGTTTGATCTGTTTTCTTTATATCATGCGAAATTGAATCATAAGGCTAATTGTGATCCGGGTGAAGTCGTTGCACACCTAAGTTGCACCTTTTGAACTTTCCCTCATCTGCTTTTGAAACATACCATGAGCAGCTCATTCAACTTCCTGCCCACATTCCTTCAAAGAGACTCAAGTGATTAAGACCCATAAAGCC
The DNA here is from genome assembly GCA_030068235.1 of Notoglanidium macrostoma. Lineage (NCBI taxonomy): Eukaryota > Metazoa > Chordata > Actinopteri > Siluriformes > Auchenoglanididae > Notoglanidium > Notoglanidium macrostoma. Next base: position 9,545,706 of record JAQQZR010000039.1, on the reverse strand, counting down.
AAACCGCACGAGACCCTACTCAAGGGTGAGGGTCAGAGGCTCTCTATTAAAGCAGTACACGGCACACTGAAAGCCAAATTCCACCCTTCATCTCCAGCATGGGGCCACCTCGTTTCCGTCAACTCCGGCATCTCGTTCTCAAAATGTGAGCAACCGCTTCTCCTCGGGGAATTTCCAAGTGCTTCTTCTGACTAATATTTAAACAGGGATTAACAATTAGGTGAATATTTGGACTTTAATATTGAAATTGAAACTGCATGACGGAAATATTAGTCAAACATAAGAAGTGACTAAGCGAACGCCCCACAGCGCTCGCAGCATCCTGCTCAGATGACTCCGAGCTAAAGTCATGGGATGCCTTTATAAAGCCGGCTCCGTGAGGAGAAAGAAATGGAGGGGCTCCAAACATCCGTAATCAATTAGAGCTCTGGCATGCGGGCCGAGGCAGCGACAGGCTTCCTTCCTGCATCGCAGCTCGCTGGAGACAAGGCCATGAGGACGCAGAGGATGAAACTCGAATCGGATTTCTCAAGCAAACATCTGCCTTGACGTATACCAAAGTGCAAACCTTATCTTAATGGAAAGTTATATCCAATCATCGATTCTCATTGGCGACCAGGGGTATTAAAGGGTAAAACCGTTCGGAATGATCGCAGGCTTTCCTGGATTAGCCATCGTGGAAATCTGTTCACTGCTAATGTTATTCCAGCCATAATGAACACTTAATTACATAACGTGTGTGAACGGACTGGAATCAGGACATTAAGACGATGCGTAATGACGTGCTTTAATTGCTACTCTTAAAGCGATGTTGTACAGCACAGTAGGAATATCAACTGAAGCAGCACTGCTGATCACCTTCCCTGCTGAAACCCAGCTGAGTCGGAGTCTACTTTTTTGGCTGGAAGCTTAGGAAGCAAAAGGAAAAAGAAAAGGAACACGGTGTTCGTCTTGCGCGGAGACAGTCGGCCATTAACACCTGTCAAATAAAATTATTCCTGCTTGCTGAGAGGATTTTACAAGGAACAAAGCTTCTACTGACTTTTCCCTCCTACTGCCGTGGGCTTCCTGCTGATCATGATAAGGACTTCATTGCTTCCTTGGTACAAGCATCCACTTCATACTGTCTTACCAAGTGGCTAACGAGTGATGCAAGAGAAAAGCACTTCGCCGAGAGTTCGAATCGCAGCCATCTGTGAGAGGGAGTCCTGGAGAGCAAAAATACTCCGTCTCCTGACATTCAGAGAGATCTTAGCCAATTGTAGGCATCTGTGAGCTCATGTATGAGGAAGAGGGTGGATAGCGCTTTCCTTCAAGTAGCATGAGCAGCAGTTTGAAGAGGTGCATTTAGCTGGCTTGTGATAGGTCAGAGCTGGATGGTGGGTTGGATTTAACAAATGACCAAAAAATGGGAAGGTAATAATATCCCGTCTTACAAATGTTTCAATGATTTATCGGTTTATATTTGTGATAGCTGGACTGACCGAAGACCATCAGCACCACATGGTGAAAAGCAACGCTGTGGCTGACTGAGTGGGATACAGGCGTATCCGCGCTTACAGTCTAACTGGTTTTGTTGTTGGTTACATATAAACATGTTTCAGCATAACAATCCATATAGATTTATGTATCTAGTAACTCCAGGAGCACTTTTCCAGTTGCCACGCCCCCTTGTTCAGACCCACACCTACGGAAAAGCAGTCCATGTCACACAGGGTGTCCCAAACATCTGGATTCAAAGGCAGTTATGCATTTCATTATTCTGCAGGTGTTCACATACTCTTCAGTTACCATTTTTGGGCGACCATTACGCTGCCGATCATGCACGCTTCCTGTTTCTCGAAAACATTTAACCACTTTTTCCAACAGTGGCATACGTTAACGGACGCATAATTATGTTGTCTATTGAAGTCGGCAGCGACTTCTCTACATGAAGACTCCCGTCTTGTGTGCGTGACGACGAGTTCAATCGAACTTCTATTGTTAGCTTTGGTTATTATTGTTAGAGTCATCTTGGATCTGAAATAAAAGACAAAGATCAAATTTCATACAAGGGAAAAACACCTAAAGATCAAGACTTTTGGGGCACCCTGTGTAACACCCTGGCAGAACCTACACAGATGGCATTTGGTCATTTTCAAAGCTTACATATGAAATAAAGGAAATGAGCCAGTAGTTTTATTTTGGGTCGCGGAGCAGAACTTTATAAAGCCTGGTGTGTTTGTGAACCTTAATGACAAAGTATTTGGCTGTAATAACACAACCTGGGTAGTGTTGCTTGCGTCTTCATTTTCTCTCTACATGCAGTTAATTGGGAGGTGATGGATTATTGTACAAGTAGAATTAAAAGCTCATTGGTGCGTTACAACCAGCATCACTTTGGACCTTCTGATGGAAAGCAGCCATTAGCTTCACACTAAGCTTAGCTAGTGAAATTAATAAATGAATAGACAGCCACATGCAGCACTTTTGCTTATGTATTAACTTGTATACGAAGTTATGAATTAAGACAAATACGCTGGATGCCTTTCTTTCAGTGCCAGTGTAAACAAGATGTAAAAATCCCTGCTGTTTATATTGGGGTTTATTATTTATAGAAAACTGTACAAATTTCAGTGATCTCTTACTAGTCTAGCTTTGATGAGTATGCGTTTTTTTTTAAATATATATATAGAAGAGCAGAATGATGTTCTTTGACACTGGGAATGAAATGAGCTCTACCCAGTACAACCTGATGTCACGGCGATTTCTGCAAAATATGCTAGCGATGGAAGGGTCACTTCGTTCGGAAGTCGAAAGATGCTGTGATGCAGTTTAAGATCATGGTTTTGTTACATTTTTCATGTAAATGACTGAAATTGCTCTTTCAAGGGGAATATATATTACCTCGGTGGGGCGTAATTAAGCTCTAAATAGTGTCTAGGCATTTCTACGTTTGCTATACGGAATTAAAGTGCAACAGAATCCAATATTAGATCAACATGGAAAGTCTTTTTCCGTGACTAATGTGAGATCTCGCTTTACTAATGCTCCTCAAACAGTGACATGAGAGCAGTCGGAATGTGAAAACTGCGGTGCTCATTTTTCACTCAGGTAGCGCGTGAACACCAGCAGGCTGTGCATTCATACACGAGAGCGGGCTTCATTTGGAAATCATTAGGGAGGCCAAAGAGTTGGATGACCATACGGATTTAGAAACATCTGGAGAGGTTACAGGAGGAGGACACCGCTGCTGTAACTCTGCTCTGATGGCCATTTAATTAACAGCGGTTCGCACTGTAAGATGGCCACTTAGTGTTGGCTTGGACAGCTGGGAAAGCAGGGGGCCGAGACATAGACCATCCCCTCTTCCTATACCGACATAACCACTGTTTAAAGGGACCGGAGAGCGGAAAGCAGCCTCTCCCATCGCATACTGAAAATCAGATGAGGAAATGCATCGCGGAATACTTAATTCCTGCTAGATTATATAGTGTGTATTCATAATCTAAAGAAAACACGAGTTACGCTTCACTCTGTAGCCCTTACAGCAGCAATGCACACACTGGAGTCAGTTACAATTGGCGTCGCTGTAACTTCGTGACTATCTGGCAAACCATAGGAGTAAAAATCTTGGGGTATTAACAAACAGAGGTAATGTTATATTATATTATAATAATCCGGTGGTTGAAACAGATGTGTGTGGACACCTGACTCACACCCATGCGTGGGTCTTTACTAAACCGTAGCCACAAAGATGGAAGCACACCAGTGGTCACTAACCTTGTTCCAGGAGATCTACCTTCCTGCAGGTTTTATCTCCAAGCAAAACCTAACACGCCTCTCTTAGGTGATCAAGAACTTCTTAAGGCAATGATTGGATGCTCAGGTGGGAATGATTGTGGTATTAAGTCTTCTAGATCTCCAAGAACAGAGTTGATGACCATCTATGTACGCTGTAGCTTTATAGCTTCCCTTCACTGGAACGAAGAAGCCCAAGCCTGTTCCAAAATGACAGTGCTTTTGTGCACAAAGCGAGGTCTATAAAGCCATGATGTGCCAAGGTTGATGTGAGAGAACTTGAGTGTCCTGCAGAGCCCTGACCTCATCCATACTGAACAGGAACACTGACTACATGCCGGGATTTGACTTCACTTACACTCTTTTGGCTGAATATGCACTCAGAAACGTTCAAAAATCGAGTGTAAAGTCTTCGCAGGACAGCAGTAGCAGTGGTAACTCAGTGGTTAAGATGCTGGACTATTGCTTGGAAGGTTGTGAGTTCAAATCCCAGCGCTACCAACTATCCCTGCTGGGCCCTTGAGCAAGGCCTTTAACCCCCAGCTACTCCGTTGTATAAATGTGATCTATGCAAGTCACTCTGGATGAGGATGTCTGCCAAATGACGTAAATGGAAGCTGTAATAGCAGCAAAGGGGCGACAAACTCTGGAACAGGTTCAAGACTCACCGAGTTTGATGGTTAGGTGTCCACAAACATTTGTCCATATAAATGTACATATGAGCATGTTGTATTTCCAGAACAAGAAAGCTGAGATATTAATGCTCCACACCCTGCATACCTGAGGTACGCACAATGTTTAAAATGAAGTGTGATGTGTTCACAATGCTGCTCCTAGCATCAAATTGGCTTTATGATGACTGTGAATTAGGACGGAGTGCATTGGAATTATTGGAAATACCACAAAAAAAAAAAAATCCTTTATACGCAGCATAATAATGTTACCTGGATAGATCCTGGCGAGCAGGACTTCAACAACAGAGCCCAAGTTGTTTGCACGCTCATTTTTAATGACTAATCCAGGAACAGCGGGACACTTCCATCTGCAGCCAGGTAACACTTTAAGGCCAGGCTATAAAATATCCCAAGCTCACAAAACACACAGCCTAGACAATCTCTCAGACAGAGACAAGTATTTAGGCCAAAAAAAAACAAAAAAAAGCGACTTGATATGCACTGTAGGAAGAAGGCATAACAAAAATCTCTCCCTGGAAACCAGCAGGCCACTTAATCTTATACACAGCCATGTCTAATATGTTAGTATGCAGGTCACTAAGAGAGCCTGGAACTCGTGCTTGTCTGTAGGTTTACGGGCTGAGACTTAAAACGGTCTCTCAAACGGTGATCGAGGTGAATAAATGAGCGTTCCCGAAGCATTCTGTCCATTTGGAGGAATGATCACCAAACGCTCCTGGGAATATTTCCACAGGCTGTAAAAAAAGCTGTGCATGTCATCTGGAAAAAGGTGAAGGGAAAGCGGAAAAAAAACAACAAAAAAAAAAACGTGCGGTCCGGTTCTCCGTGTTTTCTTTCTCGCTCTCTGTAAACAGGGCTGAGTGATCCGTCAGGGCTGCTGAGGGGCCCTGTAAATGTGAATGGGGGAGTCTGAGAACAATGAACTCCGTCACCTCTCTACACACATCTCCAGTCTATTCCCAAAGAGCCCGAGCTCAGCCTGAATTCATTTTCCTATTCCTCAGAGGGAGAAGACAGACAGAATGCAAGACAGAATGCTCAGGTCTTGGGCTGATGAATTATTAAAAAGATACATTTAAAAAAAAAAAAAAACAGATTCTCAGGCTGCGAGAGGTATCGGAGTCAGTCCTGTGATGGCATCGGCTCTTCTGCGAGTTACACAACACGCGGACGCCTACACGGTTTCTGACGAATTCCCAGGGCAGAGGAATATGCGAATAAATCCTCTGCATGTTGGCTGAGGTTTTCGGTTTTGAATGCTGGATGGTATCTTATGCCAGATTTTATTCTAACAGCAAACTGTACGGCGATGGAAAATCTGTAGAATACATCAAGGACGTGAAGTTTCGAAATATAACCAAGTATAAGGAACAAAAAAGAAAACTTTAGCTGTTGTCCTTCGACTGACCTTCTCCCCATCTTGCCGGTGTTCTCGCTCGTGCTGGAGTAAGAAGGCATATTTAGCCCCGACCATTAAGACAGCACAACGGATAAAAAAAAAAAAAAAGCTGTTAGTTAATTAGTAAACACATTAAGGCTATTAGATAGCGGTATAGACTGTTCAATGTAAACAGCCCAGAAAGCTCCAACGTCTTAATTTAGCAATAGACATTGGATATGTAAGGAATAATACACAAAGGGACGCTACGTTACAGGAAAGAAAGCGACAGTTGGGTGGTGTGAGGCTGCCTGACACCAAGCAGAGTTACTGTGACCATCCCAAAGTTCATGATTTTATAATGACAGAATGTCACAAAATGATTTAGAGTAATATGCCCAGATTTACCAATGTCTACCATTCATGACTTATTATAATGGTATAAGACTTGATTGATCCCAAGGAGAACTTCGAGGATCCCAAAAGAAAAACATATACTATTTATATTATATTTATTATATTTAACGGTCATGAAACCTCCATGCAACAAATTTGTCCCTATTACCACTTCACATTGTAGCAGCTATAAATGCTCATTCCCACTCCAGCCTCGTTTTCCTGTCTTCAGGTTCACCAGAAAGCGCAAAGTCCTCCATCCTCAGTACGTCCTGAAAACGTTCTCAAAGACTCAAGAAAAACGTACCGAGTTCTGACAGCTAAGCCTTGTTTTTCTAAGCTGTATATTACCCATAGATTACAGCGGAGCGCCCATCATACCAGTCCCTCTGCATGCCTTGGCGGTACAGAAATTAGAACAGGTGCATTAATATAAACCTGTGATTATAAATGACAGCTACCGCAGTGTCAGATCTCCTTTAACAGAAAATCACAACTTTTGATGAATCAGATTTAAGAATTCAGTGCTGTGGTTTAAGACGTACTGACAGCGAGTGCTGAATTCCCCAAGCTCGGTTCTCCTAGGCTAAATCAGGTCTGTGAAATGACACAATCATTCGTCACTACGAGTCAGGACATGACATGCCTATGACTCAGCTGGGGTTATTTTTTAACAATAGCAAAGTGTTGTTGTTTTTTTTTTTTTTTTACAGAACTTACATATTTATGTAACTAAGTTTCGTAATCATGATAAATCATCATAGTAATTATTATGATGTCTGCTTCTTAGGATAGAGAAAGCACCAGAATTCAAACTCCTACTGTGATTTTAAACCACAGCACCCAGCACCGACTGAACGCTCAGCTGGTCAGTCAGAAGCGGTTGATTAACTTCCTGTAACACCAAAGACTTATTTTCATCTGCTTGTTCTAATATGCTACTGCTTCTATAGTAACAAACTACACATAGATGATCCAAAGAAATGGTTAAAAATGTGTCATTTTTAATTGGGTTATGGACTTTTTTTTTTTTTTGGTTATAGGACATTTATTTGATACACACTACCAGTCAAAAGTTTGGACACCCCTTCTAATTCAACTTTTGTCTTTATTTTTATGACTTTAAAAGAGACTGGATAATGACGGACTGTTGTTTCTCTTTACTTAGTTGAGCGGTTGTTCACATAAAAGGTTATTAGTGGAATTTCTTTCCTTCTTAATGCATTTGAGAGCAACAGTAAATAGTA
>JAQQZR010000039.1:9508435-9530995 GCA_030068235.1 Notoglanidium macrostoma | reverse complement strand
GTCCAATCCCCTGCGCCGTCCCCTGTCCCGTCCCTCGTCCTTGTCCAATCCCCTGCGCCGTCCCCTGTCCCGTCCCTCGTCCTTGTCCAATCCCCTGCGCCGTCCCCTGTCCCGTCCCTTGTCCCGTCCTCTGTCCCATCCCTTGTCCTTGTCCCATCCCTTGTCCCGTCCCCTGTCCAATCCCTTGTTCTTGTCCCATTCCTTGTCCTTGTCCAATCCCCTGCGCCATCCCCTGTCCCATCCCTTGTCCTGTCCCCTGTCCTGTCCTTGTTCAATCCCCTGTGCCATCCCCTGTCCCAGTCCCATCCCTTGTCCTGTCCCATTCCTTGTCCCATTTCCAAATCCCTTTGCATTTCCCTGTCCTGTCCCTTGTCCAATCCCCTGTCCTGTCTCAGGTTTAGGAAGTCTGACACTGTGCTTTGACACTGCAGCCAACACCCCTTCCTGCAGCCGGGACCCTTTCCCTCAGACTTCATTGTCCTAATCTTTGAACTGAGGTTGGAACAAAACGACGAATTCAGATCCACCCTGCCTGTTCCTGTTGCTAGAACAAGAAAAGATACACACCTGAAAACTAAAGCCATGCCACAAACCAGGCCTTATACGGCTACTAATGCGTCTCTACACTAAACCTGAAAGGTGACCAGAAGCAAAACGCTAAAGTATCTACAACAGACGACTTAATATACAGGATTTAAACCAGTCAAAGCTAACTAGCTAAACTATCTAAAGGCTCAAACAGAGCTCCAGGAAGGCTGATATACATCTTGGTGGTGAATAGTTGCGACCGGATCCGCATTGTTTCAGCAAACGCCACCCAACAACACCGACTACCACAGCCATTAGCGCCTTGTTATTCCGTCTAATTACACAATCAATCAATAAACAGTCCTGAGAAAATGAGTGAAGGCAAAAAAGGTGTATAAAAGAGGGTATAATCTCCTTCAGCTTTCTATCAGTCGGAAAAACAGGGTGTGAAAACCGGATGAAGGAATATCCAGCCCAGTCCTCAGAACCATGCCTCGGTCCGAGTCGCTAAGAGACAAGCATGAAAAAGGATCCACGGAATACTGGCTAATTCATTTAGCCATTGTGGAAGAAAAGCTAAGAGAACACGCAGCCCTAACCAGCAACCGTCTCAGGGCTCCATAATAAAAACGCGACGCCACACAAAAGACATTTAGGAGTTAAAATATCTCACCCAAAGATCTGTTCCCCAGCTCATTTCTGCCTCTGTGCTGTACGCACACACTCCACTTCACGGTCTTTTATTTATTTCCACGCTCCGAGCTGCGCGAGACGCTCTGCCGCCGTTGAACCGAGAGCGCGTGAAGCCAGGAACAGTGCACGACTCAACGCTGTCGTTTCTCCAGACACAGCCTCCAGCAAAGAGACTAGGTGACCACATAAAATACTGAGAAAGGAAAAAACATGCCAAAACGTTAGCTCAATGCTACACTCTACTGTTCAGGGCTTGGAAGAACAAGTCCCGGTTTGCGCGTTGACGTCATCGGTAACTACAACTAGGGTTGCCAGTTCAGCAGTGTTCACGCAGGAGGGACAAAATTGTTCATTTATTGTAAGAATTTCCTGCAAGTCAAACAGGTAAGATTATATTTTAATACAAACAATAAATGAATAGTCTATTACATATGTGTGCACTAGGGATGTAAACCTCAGGCTTCCACATGATAAAATATAATCTCTATTCTTAAGGCAACCATTCAATATTTGACAATTCAATATGACAGGATACGATACAATATGATACAATTTGGTAGCAGGCAGCATGGTGGTGCAGTGGTTAGCATGGTGGTGCAGTGGTTAGCACTGTCGCCTCACAGCAAAAAGGTTCCGGGTTCAAACCTGTCGGCCAACTGGGGCCTTCTTGTGTGGAGTTTGAATGTTCTCCCAGTGCCTGTGTGGGTTTCCTCCCTCAGCCCAAACACATGCCAATTAGGTCAAATGGCTACTCTAAATTGCCCATACGTGTGAAGGCGAGTGTGAATGGCTGTTTGTCTTTGTGTTAGCCCTGTGTTAGATTGGCCACAGTGGTGTGGTGGTTAGCACAGCAAGAAGCATGAAGGTCCTGGGTTCGTTCCCCGGATCACCCAGGGTGCCTTTCTGTACGGAGTTTGCATGTTCTCCCCGTTTCCTCCGGTTTCCTCCCACTACTCTAAATTGCCCATAGGTGTGAATGCGAGTGTGTGTGGCTGTTTGTCTGTGTTGGCCCTGTGGTGGACTGGCGACCTGCCCAGGGTGTACCCCGCCTCTCACCCAAAGATGCTGGGATTATCTCCAGCTTCCCCACGACCCAGATGGATAAAGTGGTATAGAGAATGGATGGATGATAACAGAGAATGACTATTTTGAGTAGTATACAGAGTTTCTGCCCATGATAGCATCAGATTCCTGTTCTTGCCTGACAGGAGTGGAACCCAACATGGCCTTCTGCTGTTGTAGCTCATCTACCTCAAGGTGTGACTGTTGTACATTCTGAGATACTTTCCTGCACACCACAGTTGTAAAGAGCGTTTATCTGTGTGTCTGTATGTTGTGTCAGCTCAAACCAGTTTTGGTTATTCTCCTCTGATCTCTCTCATCATCAAGGTGCTTCAGCCTGCAAACCCTCCACACACAGGATGTTTTCTGTTTTTCACACCATTCTGTGTACCCTAGAGAGTACGGTGTGTGAAATTCCCAGTAGATCAGAAGTTTCTGGAATACTCAAACCAGCCCCTTTGTCACCAACAACCATGCCACGGTTAAAGTCACAGAGATCAGACTTTTACCCCATTATTGTTTTTCATGTGAATATTAATAGAGGCTCTTGAAGTCTATCTGCATGATTTTATGCATTGAGCTGCAGCCACGTGATTGGCTGATTGGATAACTGTATAAACATGCAGGTGTACAGGTGCTTCTATTAAAGTGGATAGTGAGTGTATATGGGCAAATTGCACCAAGTGTCATGATACGAGATGCTAACATTGGAAAGAGTTCAACACAACAAACAGCAAACATGGTGACAGTGAAGGAACTTTTTAAAATTCTCAGGGATAACATTAATAAACAACACTTGAATGGAAAAAGCTATAGAGTCATAGCAAAAACCTTAAACATTCCTGTCAGAACAACTTTTCAATAATATACCGGTGGAAAGTTCAAGGCACCACAACTCATCACCCCCAGACAGGTGCACAAGGCAAGATTTCACAACAAGCTCTTATATTCATGATAAGGACGGTAAAGGAGAAGCAACAAAAAGCGATTGTTGTAATTTTGTAATGTCTGAATTTTCCCCTTTCCAATTTCATTTTAAAAATGTATCTTTTATTGTTTATGCTCATGAATACATCATCTTTTATATATTAATACAGAGTCATAAAACATTTGAAGTGGTTATGTTCACTGGAAGTATATTGAATAAAAAGTGTCCAAATATGAAACCATATTTACATGATCCAACAAACACAAATAAAAGGAATAATGCAGAATGTCACATTGTGGATTTACGAATGTCTTATTGCAAACTGTACTGCAATACAATACTGCATCTGTCTCCGTATGTAACTAGAGTTTACTAATTACACAGCCATAATGTTTAACTAATGTTTACTGAATAGGTGATGACTAACGTTCATCCGAGTAGGGCGTTCATGTATGCGTTGGTTTTGTAAAGGATCACCGAATTTGTCTCGGTATGAAGATCATAAAATATTTCAAAAACCTCTGAATAAGAAATAAACATACTGCACCAATATAAGCTTCAACTCTTTTTAATCATTATTTACATCAAGTGTAACACTGAGGGAGCACTTCACAGTAATATGCTATTAAAAGTGAGCTTTAAATTAGAATCACACAAAATATACTTTTTACATAACAGAAAAATACTGTTATTCTGTCAACCTCTGCCCTTTTTAAATCCCCCTTAAAATTCACATATTTAAAATTAAGAGTGTTCCATTTGTCATTGCACTTGAAGGACTGCAGAGGTGGCCTTTTGTTTATAAATTAAGTTTTAAATTTAAAAAAAAAAAAAAAAAAAAAAAAAAAAAAAAAATTTTTACATAACTTGAAACCTCATCATACAAAAACATGTTATTTCCAGGATTCAATATCTCTTAGAAAATACATAAATAAAACCAAAAATAAATTAACAGACAGTGTCAAATAAAAATGCAGAGTGAAAAAGGGCTAATAAAGTTGTACTTCTGTATTGTATGCACTGGCAAAGCATCAGAATGTGTGTAGGATGGCTTTAAACATGGACCAGCAAACAGGAACAGCAAATTCTCGTTAATAACTCTTCCACTTCACAGGTTTGCCTAGTTGCCAGCTCATACGGCACATATATATATATATATATATAAAATGAACATACCAAACTAAATAAAAGGCCAAATTATGGAAAGGCATCCCCAATGAAGCGCATGATGATGTACGACTGTACGTAACTGACTGGGTGAATTAAATCAATCCACAGTACACCAGTGACAATGAACCAGAAACGTTTTTCAAATTCTCTCATCACAAAAATATTCCCTGAAAATCACTTGAACCAGGGTAAACCTTTTAACAACCCTTTCTTCTAAATCCTCCTCCCCAAAGTTATGCAACTGTAAAACGTTTTAATTTCAAATAAGTAGATTTCCTGCTGTGTGAATAAATCTGAACATCACTTTATAGTTTTGCCATCTTTAACTTTTTATCCAGAATAAGGAACAAAAATGTTGTATAAGGATTTAGTCAGAATGAGGAAATCCCAACATGGTAAAACCGATGAATGATCTCACCAGCAAAATTAAAACGCCCTGCCTTTTTCATTGCTACAGGACAAAACATTGCACATCTTTCAGTTGAAGTCAGACATCCTATAACTACTGATAAGTCAAGCGTTATTTTTACATTTAAAAAAAGAGTAACTGCTCCCCATTTGCATCCTCCCAATGCGTAACTATGAAATCTCTCACAAAAAGGCACCATGAAACTGTGGAAATGGCTTATGGTAGAGAAAACCACCAAGCGTCATCTGATGAAAACCAAAACTGCTTCCTAAATGTACATACGGAACGCACGTCATGTTCTGGTTGAGAGGAATCAAAATGAATTCGAGATGAATGGTACAGACAGTAACACATTTCCATATTCAATCGCATAGATAGAAGATTTAAGGCAAGTCCATCAACATCTATGCTTTAAAATGGCATCCAGTGTAAAAAAAAAAAAAAAAAAAGAAAGTACATCATCATGTTAATGACATTACAAGGTGTCAAATAAAAGAAAAGAAAAAAAGGAAATTGCACCCTATTCTAACGTTTTGGAGTCTGGTCAAGCCGTACGAAATCATGCAACATTTGACAAGATGGATACATTCATGTTGTAGATGTTCAGATGAAGACCTTTGTTTCATTTCAGTATTTTCTATGAATGAATGAACAATATCCTTCTGATCAGGCAACCACTCAAAGCTACATAAAGATGGTCTTTAATGCTTCTTGTAGGACATAATGCACAATTATTTATTTAGTATAACAAAAATTCCTGTGCTTTTAATAAGAAATAATTTAAAATTCAAGTTTAGAAGACATTCTAAAGTAAAAAAAAGAGAACAAAAGTACACATCAATGTGCTATAGAAATGGCAGTTTGCTGTGTCACTTACATCTAGCAATATTGCAGTAAAGTTGCTGTTCTGCAGTGAGTGTCTATAGTCACAGTGGGAAACCACAGTGTCCAAACTTGTGCCCGTGTCCCATCCATGTCTAAATCAGCACGTTCAACTGTTAGGTTGAGGTGCCAAACCTGCTTGTAACCTCTGAAAACATTCCGAGTCATAGCCTATAATCAATATTCACATATCTGTAGGAATACCAGTAAAACACTGACATATTTGATTTGTTAGATTCTGGCATAATTACTGGATATGAAACTATCCTTTATCCGTTAAATATTTCTGTTGTTAGATGTTTGCATGTTTCCTGCTCCAAAATTGAAAAATATCAGCTACACATATTTAACAAATACTTACATATCAGCTGGAATTATCTGCCATTATCATCATGCATCCTTATGATTGTCCCTGTTGAGTTTGGTTGGCTTGGAAGTCTGCCTTTTGACAAAATCATACTGATTTTATGGACACATAACTGGAGCCTTGAGTATGACATTAGATAAAAAAAAAAATTGACACTGTTGAGCAATCTTAAACGGTCACTTAAATAAAACACTCCGACCAACAGACATGAAGCTCTGTGTTCAGTATGTTGACTTTTCCGACCGGTAAATAGCACTATGCCCTTAAACACGGGCATACAGAGAATGGCATTAGCCTATACTGCTCAAGAACCATGACCTTCCATCAAATGCTAAAATGTCTTTACATAGATGTATGAAATCGATCATAGGTGACCGTGACTGCATGATGACTCCCTCAGGCCGAAGGCGCAACACCGCTAACATCGAACAGCGTGTGCCGAGCCCAACCAGGACATGTCTGATCTATTTATATGGTGATGGGTTTGTTGTGCATTCAGACACAATCACATATCCAGCTATTGTGAGTAGAAGCAATCCATGTAATATTCATGATAATCAGCAATCTTTCTAACACCATCATATACATATGTCAAAGAACTGGTTCATGGGTATTGATTAGTCTCTATTACTTTAAAATGCAGGATCTTTTGATAATAAAATAAGTAGCCAAACCTGGGCAAAAGACACTGTACGTGATTTGTTTTGGACAACAAGCTTATTTACAAGTTTAGAGCTCTGTTTCCAACTGGCTATTTCAAAGTCCACTGTAAACAATGACAGAGGGGGAGAGACCATTTGTAGTGATTTTACTGAGGTACTTTTAAGAGAATATCCACTGTCCCCAATCATTTAAAAAACAATACTTAAAAACTTGTAAAAAGTCCTATTAGGGTAGTGGGGCTTTATGTGACTCCACCAACTACCTTTGCACTACATCACTGATCTCTTTAATGCAAGAGTGCAAGTTGTCCAGAGCGGGACTTGTCCCACTTCCACCTGCAGAAGAAGCCCGCAGTTCCTGGAGGCTGAGTTCCAGTTTCCCCAAAGCCTCACGGAAGGCGAACTTGTTACGTGTTTGCGGGATGCAGTCTACATAGCCTGAACAGTAGTCGAGTAACTGGTGACCAGCATCCAAGACTTGGCTGCTGGAGCATGGCTCTGTACTGCTGTGGAGCACAAGGCTCAGGCACTCGGCACACTCCAGCAGAGCTTCTTTACTGACTTTATCCAGTGGTATTCGTTCCACCTGCTGCCGGGTCCGTCTCAGCGTCAGCTTTGCGGAGGCAGAGGTAGTGCCACCATTGGCCATCTTGCTTGGTGTTGCATTACCGGAAGTAGCAGCAGGTGCTGGAGGTGCTAGTGGTGGCGGTATGCATGGTCGAGCCCCTCCTGACCCCCTCCCTAACCTTTTAACCCCATCTCCATTGACCTCTGGGCAAATGCTAGTCGTCTCGTCTGCACCATCTGTGCTATGACTGTGTTGGAGAGAGCGCAATGTGGGTGGAGGAGGCGGGGCACACTTGGGCTTGATCAGTCGTGGCCTATCACTGCCACTGTCAGCCAGCAGTTTGAAGCGGTTGCCCTGTGAGTCTACACCAACCATGTGTGCATCAGTTGCACCAGGCTTCAATGTCGGAGAGATCAGGACTGGGACTTTATGATTATGTGGGCCAACTAATGTTTTAGATGGAGAAGACCAGGCTGGCCTGTCATCCTGCCCCACTCTACCCTGAGTATGAGAATCAGACTCGGCCTCGCCCCCAACCCCTGGCGCCCTAGCTGCTCCTGTGCCCACTGACACCGCACGTGGCAGTAGTTTAGCTTTGGGTCTGTCCCGGATCTGCGCTGTGCCCTCATCCAGCTTTCTGGACGGTGTATCTGAGGGTCGCGGGGCACCATTCTCTGGCTGTGAAGTGGCAGAAACTGTGCGTTCCAATGGTGGTTTGCTACGGTTCCTGGGTAATGTAAGCGCCATGCGCTCCAAATCTGGCAGCCCAGATGACATCGAGGACGTTGAATTTGATCGAGGAAAGGGCCTGGCTCCCCCACCCCCTTCATCAGTCCCAGAGGACTTCCCAGTTCGCAACCCCAGGGTCTTTTTGATGAGGCGTGGTGTGAAGAAGCCTGCCAGTCCTGCCCAGCTACTACTGCTGCCCACCTGAGTAGAGGAGGAAGAATTTGACCCAGAGAGCTTCTGCCCAAAAGTGGCTCCGCAGCACCGTGACTGAACATGGTTTCCTTCTCCATGAGATGGAGAGAAGCCAAGGCCATCAGTCTGAGGCAGTGGGGGAGGAGGAGGGCCCCCAAAAGCAGTTGTGGGCTCATACTTCTTGTGAGGCTGTGTCTCCATCTCACGAAAGGATGCGCTAGGGGTCATGGGAAGGTTGTGCTGAGGCTGAGAGGTGGAAGCAGTTGTTGAGGATTTCTTCTTCATGAAAGAGCTGAAGAAGCCAGCTTTGCGGTCACGAGTAAAGGTGGCATCCAGTGGGTCATCAAGCAGGCCACCAGTAGATTTGTCTCTCTGCTTCCGGGGCAAAGCAGGAGAGCTGCTGGAACGACCATCACCTACCAGCAGAGAGGCTGAAAAACCCAAACACACACACAAAAAAAACCAGAACACAGGTTAGAGAAGAAAGCTGTGAAAGCACATACCCTCTAAATTATAGTGGTGTATTATTTTACAAGTTCACAGTGACAAGATGGAATGCACAGACCTAAAAGAAATCAGCACAGTATTGAACACTATTCAAGTATTTCTGGTTTGAGTGTATAGTTAATTGAAATGCCTAAATCCTGACTTCTTTGCACTGTTGCACAAGAGCCAGGTATGTACTCATTTCTGGAGCCATGTGTTTAGCTTTAATTACAAAACTTGGGTGCTTTGGTAAATCACCCAGCATTACTTTAATGAAAAGCAGTTCCTTCTCTTGTTCATTATTCATGGTATAATCAATTAACAGGTACTTGATCAGTAGGACAGATGGGGCAATAAAGTGATGCTAATCCTATGCATTTAGTCATGATAAAGAAGAATGAGAATGACTATGGTCACTTAGGTGCATGTTTTCAAGCCTGCGTCTGAGAGTAACACTCAGCAGTCCAAAATATACTGTTACAGTTCATGTTAAATGGAACTACTTAAACTGGAGTAGAATTACATTATTATAACAGTGGTGCAGTTTTTTGAAAGCCACTACTGTTGGAGCAGTAATGCCCTGCCACTAACTGCAGTCAGAGACCATTAGAGGATGATACAGGGACAAAATGATGTCAATCTAAGCCTGTGTAGATAAAGGTGAGCAGGTAAAGGACTAAATATGTTAAATGTTTATTGAACATGAAAGGCCAGGGCCTGTGTTAATGACATTTTTTTGCAAACATATAAACACATGCTTGAAATAAAATCCATAAAACATTTAAACCATGTTATATAATACAGAAATAAAGCTACACAAATGAAGTCAAATTTTGTTTAATCAAAACATTGGTCAACATGCTGATGTGTGTATATGGGGTGTTAGGTGCTTGTGTGTACTTGTTAAGTGATGGACAACAAAAGGGGACCAAAAAAAAATAATAAATCATGACTCCACATCCAAACAACAACAACAAAAAATATAACCAAAAAAATGAATGATCAAAGAATATAGGTTATTTTCATAAAACAGATTTTTATAGTGACCAATTTTCATAGTGACGATAGTTTTGAATGCAAAAAATATCAGCTTTAATATAGCATAATATAAACCAATGTAATAGTTAATGTTTATATTAAATGTTAACGTTTAAAATACATTTTAAGCTCTCTGCTTGAAAAAATATTTACAAACTTTGTACAAAAAAATAAAAAATAAAAGAATAAGACCACCTTCTAATACTGCCGATATATGTACATATCTATACATAACATGCATGTATCTGTGTGTGTGGGTGTGCATTTGAAGTGCGTCTCCTTTAATCTAGGAGAAACACCACGCCCATTCTCTTGAGTCTGCGCTGGAGTCGTGTGAAGTGGAGATCAGCTGTTGTACCTGAAGGACCGTGAGCTCCAGGCTCATGCCGACTCTCCAGCCCCTCCATGTTCTCCTTATTGTCTGAGTGCTTCTTCTGCGGCCTTGACTTGGAGGGCACAAGGGGCTGATCGTGACCGAATGAGTGCACTACCCCACCTTTACCACAAGAGGCGGTCTTACACAGTTCCTCTGCCACTTCTGCAAAGCAAAGTTTGAGGAAGAGAGTGTTTGGTTGCTGACTCGTTCCATCTTCATTTTTAAAGTTCATAAACATTTTAGACTAAAATTTTATTCTTCCTCACTCATTAAAGGTCTGTATTGGCCATTTTAATGAATTGTTTTTTGTTTAGTAATCTACAGTGGTATTTAAGTATTATTAAGCATTAGGCTCAGAATCCACTCAAATAACTGCAACAGTAAAAAAGAGGGTTTAGGGAATAAATATATGGACACTGCACTATCAAGAGTAACGTTACAATGTGAATCACACAAAAGAGCTTAAAAACAGCTATGGACACGGTCACATCAGCATAACCCATCAGTTAATTATCATAATCCAGATAAATGTAATCAGGCGTTCCAGGACTATAAATGCTTTTCAGATCCTAAAAAGCTTAGAAGAGTAAACCAGAGTTTGTAAGTGTACCTTCAGATATGCTGGAGTCATGGAACATTGTCTCAAAGGCCTGATGGATCTCTGCAAATGCGGGCCGGTCCAGTGGGCTCCACTGCCAACCTGAAAACACACAACAGAAGACACGTCAAAGTAAGAATATCTAATGTAGAAAAGAGCAGGAATTTTAAATAAAAGGTCATGTTAAATAAATCCATCACGTTTTCGTTGAATCCCGTTCAAAAGTCTATGCAAGTGTGTGTATATAGGACCATGCTGTAGATCAAAATTCAGACTTTTAATAGAGCAACAGAGAGAGACAGGGTGTCGTCTGCAGCGCACTCACATGCTCTCATGAGTTCGTAGACTTTTGGAGGACAGCCTTCTGGCTGCTCCATCCGGTAGCCCTTCTCCAGAAGGTCATAAACCTGAGACAGGTCAATACCAGGGTAGGGAGACATACCGTAGGTCGCAATCTCCCACAGAAGCACTCCAAATGCTAAAGGACGCATCCATATACAAAAAGAGACCAGAATTTAATGTAAAAAGAATCCAGAACATTGGACAAACAGCCTTTAGTCTCAAAAGGTTCACGTTTTCAAGGCCTAAAATTGAGGTTTTACATTTTCATAGCACAAATGAGAACCATGTCCATTTGACAGAGGAATGAATCACTGAAAGCAGAGAGACAGAGAGAGAGAGAGAGACTGACCCCAGACGTCTGATTTGATGGAAAAGGTGTTGTAGGCCAAGCTCTCCGGTGCGGTCCACTTGATGGGGAACTTGGCACCAGCATGAGCTGTGTACGTGTCTCCGGTCATCAGCCGACTCAAACCAAAATCAGCCACCTTTACCACATGGTTCTCCCCTACTAGACAGTTTCGTGCAGCCAGGTCCCTGAGACAGAGAAGCAGAAAGGGAGACAGTGTAAAGGAAAGGAAGACATAATCATGTCTTCCTGAATACTAAGTACTCACAATTTGCACAACATGCAATTTAATATTTACAGTGCTATGAAAGACCTTGTAAGACAGAAGAAAGAAGGAGCCAAAGTCTGTAGAAGAACTGTGGCTCATTCTCCAAGATATGCAGATGTACAACCTACCAGCCAATTTCCTTATAAAACTGCACCACAATGTAGAGAAGTAAGGCAGTCTCAAAGGAAAAGGGTGTTTCAATTGTTCACTGCTCTTTATGGTTTTTCACAGATAGATCAAGAGGTTTCATTTCATGTCTATTAAAAACAGCTTTGCTTATGCTTATTGCTCCGTACTGTACATAACTCTATAGATCACTAAGAAGAACTACAATATCCAATTACTACCTGTGAATAAAGTTCTTCTTTTCCAGGTATTCCATGGCAGAGGAGATCTGAGTAGCCATGTAGAGCAGCACGACAGCATTCACCTCTTCGCGGTCACACTCGCGGAGGTAATCCAGTAGGTTGCCATGAGGCATGTACTCCGTCACTATGTAGAACGGAGGCTCCAGTGTGCACACACCTGAACAAGTAGAGTAACATCCACTTAGTAAGTAGTGCCTTTGAGTCTGCGATTACACATAAGCATTGTTCTGTGAGATTCTGGTGTATTAATAAATGTAAATAAACGTGGGATAAAATCCAAATAAAATGAAAGATATGGCTGACGTGATGAATACTAACCAAGCAGCTGCACTAGATTGGGGTGTTTCACCTCTTTCATAACCGCAGCCTCTTTCAGAAACTCCTCCACTTCCATAGTGTCCTCCTATAATGCAAAATTGTTCCAATATAAACGGAACATGTACTTTACATGACAGCATCAATGCTACGCCAGTGAACAAAATCAGACGTTTCGGGACACATGAGACCAAAACAAATGCCTCGAGACAAACCTTGAGCGTTTTGACAGCAACAGTGAGGTTGTATTTCTTCCAGACGCCCACATAGACCTCACCATACTGGCCTCCTCCTAGCTTGTGCTTCATGGTGATATCGGTGCGCTCCATCTCCCACTTGTCGTGGATGGGCGACACCCCGTAGACAGTGGGCTTGTTGCATTTCGGGGCTGGGTAGTGCAGCGTTGTCACCAAACCGTCCGCAACAGTGGAATGATGATGAACCAGCTCGGCTAATGTGCTGAACCTGCTCTCAGAGGTTACGTAGACCTGCAAGAAAGACCGTCATTCTCTAATCATCCTTTAAAATATATATATATATATTTATCTTATAGACAAGTCAAGGTTACCGTGAGCAGACCTTCTATATCCTGTTCATATAGAAATCATTTGTTGCTGTAATTTTACATTGTTCCAACCATATCGTATATGCTGCTTGGAGAGGGTATATTCAATGTAACTATATAGATATAAAAAAATAAAAAAAAGTGTCAAAATACAGACTCAAGCTGTGATGGTCTCACCTTGCCATCAGAGGCAGTGTTGATGCGGTAGTGGTAGACTCGGCCCTCGTAGCGCAGTGAAATCGATAGCTGGCCCGGGCTGCTCTCACTCTCCCTCACCAGGAAGCTGCCGTTGATGAGGCTGCTGAGTAGATACTCGGCTGCGCTGCGGGAAACAGGTCCATGATACCAGCTGTGCTTCTCCAGACTGTTCACCGGCGTGATGTAGTTACTGGGAACCCAGCCTTGACCGTTCTTCGAGCGAACCTCACTCCACTCGCCATTCTGGTTGTAGCCCAGCACCCTGAGCTTCTCTCCTGAGACAGACAGTGAGATGTAGGAAAGTTATTGAAACCATCATCCAATGAGATGAACCATTTGGACTTCTAGTATGTTGTTCATTGTAGATGTTTGGACGCTTTAGTGAAGCTACAATCCCCAAGGCTAAGTTAAATAAGAAAGTGCGAGACAGATTTAGTCGTTGCCTTTCACATTTGGGGATGCAGCAGTGCAACGCTTTCAGTCGTTTTCCCATTCTCACTAAGCATTACCATCTCTCCTGCCTTTGCTCAGTCCGCCGCTCTGTCTGTTCCTTCTGCATCCTCTTTTATAGCACCGGCGATGGAGCTGAGAGCAACTAAAGTAACTTACTCTTCTTCAAGCTCCGTAACCGTAAATTACACCACATGGCTCCAAAAACCCATCTCGGGCAGACTGGCTCCTGTTTCTCCTAGTCAGGACCAGCCAGACAATATTGGGGTTCTGGCAGGCAGTACAAATATACAGAGGGATTAAAATGCAGCCACTAAGCACTAACGCCATCGCTCTGATTACGCCAGTGTGTGTTTATCCACCTGCTATGGAGCCAACTGGGAGAGTTACAAAATGCTCAGGCATTAGTGTTCACGAGGAGAGCCCACAGTGACTGCCGTCTCGCACTACAGATATTAATCCTATTTACAGCAGCTTGGTATGAGGAGGTGGTGTTAATGTGTAATTAAGAGGACAGGGATTTGTCTGGGTATGGCACTTGGTACAGTGAAGCAAAACCCAAAATTACCATGGGGGAACATGAGGATAATGTAATAAAGAATAATAATAATAAAAAAAAAGATCCTGAATGCAAGATGCAAGACTGAATGGTAGGAATCAAAGTGAGTGTAGAATAAAAATCATCTGTTTACAAGGCCGTCATCATACCTTTCGTGATGCTCAGCGTGTTGTCACCACTGGCCACAAAGTCGTAAAGTGCGACAAACAGGTTGGGGTCACTCTCGGCAGCACCCAGCAGGTTCTCCTTTGAGCTCCAACGCACCGCCTCGGTCAGAGCCGACGAGTCCAATCCAAACGGCCTATGTAGGGCTTCTGTCCCAGTCCCGGCGGGAAAAAAAAAAAGAAAGAGAGAGAGAGAAAGAGAAGTCAGCAAGGGGGAAAAAAAAAACTCCTCATAGAAAAGGTGCGGAAAGGTGTGAAGACGTCAAAACACCAATCCCTCAAGGGAAGGGCTTAAGATGCCTGAGTCACACAGAGGCAAGTGGGAATGTGAAAGAGGAAAACAGGAATTATGAATGACTGAGTGTGAAGATATGTGGGTGAAAGAACGAAAAAGGGTGGAGAATTTGAGTTACAGAAAACAAAGCCAGTGTTGCCTAGGAAATTTCATTTTGAGGACGAACAGAAAAACACACTAATCCACATAAAAACATGGTGCAAATCAACAGACAACTCGGAGATACCTAAACAATGCTGCGATCTGAAATAAAGAGTTCAAAGATAAAGATGGAAATCCGGTGTTTGCGTATATCCTCGTCTAGCTCACTGAGATTACCCATATGCCTAAGTGCTCAGCAGAGTTGGACCACGCCGGACAAAGAGTGTACCTGGGAGATTGTAACAATCCACGTTCGGTTGTCTGATCAGTCTATTCCTGTCTTCCTCAAAGCTGCTGCTTGATGGTAAAGTACGCAGGGGCATCGTCCTTCTTTGAAAACTTATCGTGTATACATGTGTGTACACACACGTACACACACACACACCTTACACAGAAATCCAGTAGGGAGCTGCCAAGTAAGAGTCTCTGTTTGAAGGAGGTTTCGCTCAGCCTGTTATTTATGTAGTTAAGGGAAGGAGGAGCCAAGGACGCATGGTTGGAAAAACAGTGTGGTGGAGCTTCTACAAATCACCCCCACACCCCTTCCAGCACGCCTCACGTTTCCTCTCCTTCCTCCACAGCTGTTCGCCAGCCACTCACGTATATGCAGACACATGGCCATACACATGCAGAAAGCATGCCTAGGCAGCTGCCCCATAACCATCATCCCAGTGTATGGAAGGGAAAGTGTAGAAGGGAAGAGAAAAGGACAGAATGGAGACAGAGGAGATCAGACGGGGTGGTGTGAAACAACCTGGACAGAATACGGACCTGAAACATTTGTTTTCAGTGCTGTATGCTTCTTCTAAAAACACACACGGACTTACAGGCGCAGTTAAAAACAGTACGAGTGGCCAAAAATACAAAATGCCATTCTTGAACATATGAATCCTAACAAAGCAGTGTAGTCACGTCATATGTTCATACCACGATATCGCTGCCACCAGACCTGTCGCTCGGACTATGCTAAGCTAACGCGTTATAATGCTGAGGCCACTACCTTCCTTAACAAGCAGACAGGTTAACAGAGCTGAGGTCCTTCCAGTCAGACATTAATTCTGCTAACAATCCCAACGTAAGCTGCAGATGATCAATTTTTTGAAACCTGGCATCAAATAAATAAAACTAATAAACTATATGACCATCTAAGAAGAAGTGCTTGTTACAGCCACAAAGAAGCTACAGGAACATAAGTGCTCACCCACACCCACCTTTGTTTCCGAGAAGCACGCAATGTATTCCTCTCCCCTTCACCTGACTCAGCCACAGCTCCCAGTACATGGTCCCATTAAAGTCCAAAGCCAATCCCCAGATCGTTTGAAGCCTGCCACATCAGGCTATAGTCCTGAGGCTCACTGCACACACAGATCCCTCTCAGACAAGAAATGACCCACGTTCCCCTGGGCTTTTTGAGCTCTTGGAGCCTCCACGTTGGCCTTTGATGTGGCTCAGACCTCAGATTTTCCAAGACAGCTCCTTGAAAGCTAAACCACGACGGGCACGGGGTCTACATGGTGGCTTGTGCAGTGCAAACACGTGAGTGAGTCTGTGAGAAATGAAGGAAGCTGAGCTCATATGTACGGTCTTGCTGGAGGTCCCTTGAGGGGAAAGTGTGTGTAAGGGGGCAGTGCATTTCACAGACTGGTGGGGGTCGACTCTTGCCCACGGCAGATGTCTACATTTCTCCGACCACACATCCTCTTGTGATAAAGAGACAGAGGAAAAGGAGAGCAAGAAAAAGACAGAGAAAGGGAGTGTGAAGTGTGGTCCTGAGAGAGAACGAGAAGTTCAGAGTACCGAGACGTGGCTTGTCAGTTGGCTCATGATTAACCAAGAAGTTAAGAGGTCTCCTCTTATTAATGCATGCATTTTCCTGTAATCTCCGGCGCTTAGAACATTAGGCAACATTTACTAGAACAGGATTGTCAATTATTAACACCATCTGCAGCCCGACAACCTAAAAGGACCCACCATACGGAAAGGAAAACCTCTGGAGGGATTAAAATGGAAAATAATTGAAGAGCTGACAGGGAAGGAATAATGAACATGCTCGCAAAACAAACTAATGGACTATTTTATGATCAAAGAAGGATGACTGTCATCAGCATCGCAGACCAAAAGCCAAAGATAAAACACATTCCTGTATAGGCATTAGCTAGTTCCTTGCTAAGAGGACTTGTCTATAAGGGCTGATCTAAAACACTTGCCCTGCGTGGGGCATGACGTGTGCCGAGCAAGCGTGCTTGCCACCACATGTCTTGTATGTGTGTGTGTGTGTGTGTGTGTGTGTGTGTGGGGCGAAGGAGATGCCACACAGGACAGCTGGGACAGGAGCATGAGGGAGGCCAAATGTTGATCTGAATGAGGACATTGATCCGCTTCCTGATTTGAGTCCCTCGCACAGCTGTTGGGGTCGGGACAGCTGAAGCAGCACCTCTGTAAATCCCTCAGACACTGGCATGCTGTCATCTCTATGCCTAAACAAAGTATTGGGAGTGCAACAGTTTGCAAAAATGCACGCTTAAACATGGTAGTGTTATGAGTAGATTTGATTTTCTATATGGCAAAACTAAGGAGTCCAAAATCTTACTTTTCGATTTATATTTCGGTTAAGAGTCAACTTAATCCTACAGGCAGCATGGTAGTGCCTCATGACTCCAGACTTACACCTTGCAGAGTTTCTCGTCTGCACTGTTTTTTTCTGGCTCTTTTATTTAAAAAAAAAAATAATAAATAAAAATTAAAAAAAACCCTGATCCCTGTCTGACCATGCTCTCTGGGCGGGAAGGACAGAATATTCTCTTCCCCTGTCAATCAAAAAAATGAGAGTTGACTGGCTTCATGTGTCTTTGAGGAATAAATAGCTGAACAGTATTAGAAGACCTGAATGGCAAACAGAAGCAGTTAATTGATTTAATTTGTCTAAATTTATGGATTTATATCCGCGTGCTTTATTTTTTTTTTGACATATTTCTTTAGTCAATCCCATTAATATGAAGTGACTGGGATTCTCAAATGTATAAATGTTTGTATAAGTAAAAATACACTAGCTATTTAAACTGTGCAAGTAAAATCTCTACATAAAAGTGCCAAAATGCCTCAGAAGTTTTCATTTATTTTGGGTCTTCTGAAAATCAATGCAGGGTCAAAATTATACATAAAGGGTCAAAAATAAAAATGCACCCACTTCAGTTATTAATTCATTGGTGCTGGAAGTTCCGAAATGTCTTTTAACTTGCCAAGGACTCTTAACTTCCTGTTCGTGATCGAGTACATATGGTAGCGTCTCTGTGCATAAAAAGCGTTTGTTTGACAGCACTTATTGAATTGACCAACACAAAGTACAATGGGAAAGTCCAAGGAGCTCAGTGCAAATCTGAGAAAGAGGATCACAGATTTACACAACTCAGAAATGCCTCTTGGAGCCATTGATAAACACCTACAGACTCCAAGATCATCAGTTCAAACAACTGTAAGAAAGTTCATGTTAATGAGACACTTTGCTGGAAGAAGACCCAACCGGTCATCTTTAGCGGAGACGACAGTGGTTCATATGGTCAGAAACAAACCCAGGAACCATCAAGGCACAGGCCTGCCATGAACTAGAGGCTACTGGAACACTGTCTACAGTCAAGTGAGTTTTACATCACCAAGGAGTGAGACTAAGAAAGAAGCTCCTGCTCCAAAATCGACACCTTCGACCTCAACTCTATCGTAAATAGG
Organism: Notoglanidium macrostoma; assembly: GCA_030068235.1. Classification (NCBI taxonomy): domain Eukaryota; kingdom Metazoa; phylum Chordata; class Actinopteri; order Siluriformes; family Auchenoglanididae; genus Notoglanidium; species Notoglanidium macrostoma. The sequence continues at coordinate 9,512,573 of JAQQZR010000039.1, read as the reverse complement.
TGGACTGTGCTTAAAAATCAGATCTATGACAGAAAACACACAAAACTATTTGGACTCTACCAATTCTGCCAAAAAGAGACAGATGTCCAAAGAAATTCTGCCAGAAGTTTGGTGATGGCTACCAAAAGCATCTGGTCAAGGTGAAACTTACTAAGGGACATTTAACCAAATGTTTGGTGTGCTGTATGTATAGTTTTGACTCCGTTGATTTTAGAAAACTCAAAATAAATTTAAATTTGTGAATCAAATTCTTGCTTTTTCTATTAAAGATACAATCATTCTGCCACAGAAAAAGAACAGTCCAAAGAAATCACTTAATTTATTTATTTTTTTTTATATTGCCATGACATTCATGTCCATGACGACACACTTCCTTCTGTTCGCAACTCTAGGTTTGCATTGGTTTGTCTTTTCCTGTGTAAATTTACACAGATTCAGGTGCACAAGTAGGAAATGAAGGTTTCTCAAATTTACGGGATTTTCTTGAATACCAAATACATTTCGTCAATGCTCATACAAATGATTTATTAGTAAATCCTGCTACATGTTGCTAAAAATCATTTCTCCCCATCATACCACAAAGCATGTTTCTGAGAGAGAGAGAGAGAGAGAGAGAGAGAGATATCAAGGTTTACACTGGTTCATCATCGTATGTGTAAATTTAAACAGACTCGAGCACGAGTAGGATGTGAAAGTTTTTTCCAAATTTACTGGGTTTTCATGCATTCCAAATTGCTCATATAAATGATTTACTAATAAATCCATTCACATCCAGGTTGATATAAACGAGGCCCATCTGCGCACCTGAATTTTAAACTATGCAAATGAATCAGCATCCAGAGGAATGCAGACAACTTCCTGTGTGACGGAATCATGCTTGATTGACTTTGTCATGCACAACTTCCCAAACAGCTCAACCATGGGGACTTCTCTCCGAACCATACCGAAACTCAATCTGCCGTCTCCTTTCTCTTTTCTATCTTTCCTGAGGATCTAGATTCAGCAGGAATTTTAACCAAGGATCTAAAGCTGCACTTTTGTGTCAGCAACCTTAATTAGGTTCAAGATTATTTTGTCTCAGACTAGTAGGCTAGTAGTCACGAAGCAGTTTCAAAACACATCCGGGGGTCTTCATCAGCTTTACTGAATGCTGAGATTATCCTAGGAATTTCAACACTATGATTCACATCTGTAACATAAGATTGACGTGACACCGCAGTCTGGAATTGGCGTCAAACTACCAGGATAAACACGTCAACACTGCATAGTAAGTAGGTGATGGGTATCGCAGACTTTTCCCTTATTTAGCGATGGCTCTTCCAGTTTGACGTTCAGATTTAGACAGCCTCGAGGCTGAGGAATCTGACTCTCTGTTGGGGCTTGCGTTCATAAAAGCAGTTCCTTTTTCACAACAAAAAGTCTGATGTTCTTGCTGGACAAAAGCCCCATTTGGAGAACCACCAGCTTTTAACGTTTTTACCAAATGTTTGCAATTCCTTGACCATGGACAAGGAGCTTGTCAACAAGTTTCCAGTCTGGTGGTGTAGCTCTCTAATAATTTTTTTTAGTTTAGTTGTTTTTCCAGTGGGTAGCGGGAGTCGATTCAGCCAATGCTGATCTGTACAGGATGTAAGTTAACCATGTATACACTGCCATTTTATTTTAATATCTCTACATGATGTAGATGTCCACGGAGTTGATGTGTGTAATGAAGCATTCTGCCTACTGGCCATTTCCAACCATTTCCAGTGAACTTGGTTTGCTCCTGGGAAGGTGCTTACAGGTCTTTCTTACTAACGGACAACCCCAAGGCCCAGCTGTCTATGGAAGACATCCTTGTATTTGAATTAGGTAGAGAAGTAGAACATTATATGGTAAGAGTAAGAAACATGAGTTTAGTTGGCCAATGTGCCATTCTGTTCTAATCTTTTCTTTATAGCTTTGATTACCTCAGCATGTTTTAGTTCGATGATGCATGTGATGGTAACCACCGCACCGTCCTATCACCTCACACCAAGAAGGTTCTGGGTTCGACTGAGGCCTTTCTGTGATGAGTTTGCATGTTCTCCCTGTGCTGCGTGGTGTTCCTCGGGGTGCTTCGGTTTCTTCCCACAGTCCAAAGACATGCAGATTAGGTCAACTGGCTACTCTAAAATGACCATAGGTGTGAATGTAAGTGTGAATGGTTGATCGTCTCCATGTTTGCCCTGCGACGGGGAGGTGTCCTCTCCAGGGTGTGCCCAACCTCATGCCCAAAGTCAGTTGGGATTGGTTCCAAATTCCCCAGGGCCCGGATGGATGGATGGATGGATGGATGGATGGATATACTCATGTCCTCAGTTGATGTACATGTTGACTTCAAGGTTATTTCTAGAAGCAACCCTGCATATCCTCGTCAAGGGACTTGTGATTAAGCCAATTTCAAATAATCAGAAAGAGTAACCATGCCTTAGACATTCTTCCCCTAGCCAGTGCAGAGTAAACAGCAGTCTACTTTTGAAGATGTCACTTAACCATTCCAAGCATCATTAACACCACATTGGTACACTGTGAGCCTCATGATGTCCTCTTTTCTTTTCAACACACTGGGAGCTTTTGTGAAATCTTTTCTAATATTCTAAGCCTAACAAGTATGGTCCCAGAACAACAACTGCTATAGCATTCACATTTTTTGTGTTTTTTTTTATCTTCCTATTCCAAGAGGATACATAAATACAGTCAGGTAAAACTCCATAGCCCTAGATGTATTTCGGGCTTTGGTAAAGCTACAGCTAGCGATCGGGACAAGTCAAGTTTTTGGTTATACAAGGCAGGAATTGGAGCGTTCCTAAAAAGTGGACATGATGAAATGGTGTCCAGCACAGCTCAAGCACATTTAATCCTGCATTCTGCATTACGGAGTAGAATGTCACATCTGCAGCTATAAGCATTGTAACCACAGTCGTGATGACTTTATCCCAGACCAGATGAATCAGTAAAGGCTGCCTGAAGTCTGTTGCTGCATGTGTGTCGCTTCATGTTCCATTTACTGAAGAAGGAGGGGTGATGTCGTTCACCAGATCTTAAGCATGCCTGAAGTTGGGACAGCCTCAGAACCCACTTCAGAGTGCGAGCCAGCTTTAAATGCGTAAAATCCTTTAGAATCCGTCAGAAGTTTATGGAAAGACCGCATAGGATAACGCTGCAGCTCTCTTTCTTTCGCTCTCAAGCCAGGGTGAGGCACGGCAACAACTCGCAAAGGAGGGCAAAATCATCCAGTGTCTACAGGTTTTCAATCTGGAAGTTGGGGGATAACAGTCTCGATGCAGCTCAGAAGCCTAAAAGAAATTTGATTCACATTTACCTACACTCAAACATTCACAGAAAGTCTCCCACCACTGTGCCCTAACCAATCTACAGTCCCGAAAATATTTCTCTAAGCACAAACACAGGACTCAATTCAGTCATCAGCTGTAATGCACATCAACACACGCAAACTGTAGTCAGGCATCTATGAAGAAATTTGCGGATTCGTACATTTCTTAGAAAAATTGATCAAATCCAGTCCTTATCGAGTACAAATAGCATGAACAGAAGAGGCGAATCAGCGGAATTCTGCTAGATGTTTAATCTTTTTTCACCATCACACAACATGTTTCTGCAGGCCAGACATGCCGACAGCGAGGGGAAAAGAGAGGATTCCAGTAAGGAAAGAATTCCCCGCAAAGCATTATAATACATTACTTGCACTAATTAATGAGAACACCAACACTGTAGGGTTCATGCACCAACAATGCAAAGTCTTTCAATGACAACTTCATGCAAATTTAGCACAATAAATCTCATGCTACATACGAAGAGGTGAGAAAGGAGGATGTTATGCTATCAGAGCGCTGCAGGACTGCCGAAGCACAACATGATGACAGGCAAACATCCTGTCCACATGCCTCTTTATCTAAAACTGGGCTCCGTGACGAGCCAAACATGCAGCTAGGACCATCACAATGCAGACAAAGTATTTTTAGCTTCGGTGTAATACAAAACAATCTGGCCTTAAATACCTTCTGAATGACCAGATATATACACGCACGCACGCACGCACGCACGCACGCACGCACGCACGCACGCACGCACGCACGCACGCACGCACGCACGCACG